>OU015617.1:5000000-5625000 GCA_907165235.1 Zeuzera pyrina
ATATATATATATATATAACACGACCTTCAAAGGATTACAGTGCAAACATTAAAGTAAAAAAAAAAACAGCCAAGTGTGAGTAGGGCTTGCACTGATTCCGAATAGAAAGAAAGAAAACAATTTTTTTGGCAAATACAAAACTCAAATGTCACGTATGGTATTAGGTGGTGGTTGGTTAGTGGCTCGATGCGCGACTCTCACTCACACTTCGCCAGTATTGTAATAAGTTTCCTCGTGATACCTAACAACTAATTGCAAATCGATCAGACTGCTCTTAAAGCTGAGGATTTTTAAGTATACTAAGTATTAAATTTCGTAATTAGAATCCGTATTTATTATCGAAAGTAGTATTTTAAATGCTCCCTCAGAACTATACTTATCTAAAACATACAAATATGTAGGCTGTAGTATTTCAAGGTTATTTAGTCCAATTTTTATTAAAGAATAATTTGTTTTATTATCCCCGACGCAAAAAGAAGGGTGTTATAGTTTTAACGTGTGTATCTGGGCCTCTGTGTAACTGAGCATTTGTGTGTCTGTCTGTGGCATCATAGCGCCTAAACGGACGAACTGATTTTGATTTAATTTTTTTAGTTTGAAAGGTGACTTGATCGAGAGTGTTCTTATCTATGACTCAAGAAATCTCTTCAGCCGTTTGATCATTTGGGGGACCGCTAAGTCCCCCAACGCGACGACGATTAGATACATTACTACTACTATTAGCTTATTATGAACTTAAAGGGTCAATAGGTACACATTTTTTTTTTAATTTTTAAAGGTTGTTTTCCCCGTTTTTATAAGTACCGCCATCCACAAATTTTATTATCGCCATCTATAAATTCGCAAGTGAAGTAGGTGCAATCCATTTGTGGGGTAAGAAACCTACCCTCGTATTTCTCTTCCTTTAACACGTTCACGACGAGAAAAGAGTTAGAGTTGGACATTCGCGCGAAGCAGTCGCCGTTCTTGTTGTTCCGCTGATTTATCTATTTCATATTATATATTATTATAATTTTTTTTAACTAGTATAAAGTTTTTATTAATAAAAAGTAATACCTTCAAAAAACTTGGGAACCTTAATCGACAATACCACGCTTTCTCTCATAGTATCCCTTCGTCTGGGGGCCAGGACTAACCTTCTTCACCGTTGCCGCTGTGGTGATCTCGTCGATGTACTAGGTCACCACGGTTTATCCTGTTTACGTAGTGCGGGCCGCATGTCACGACATGCTGCCTTGAATGACGTCATTCGGCGGGCTCTTGTCGCCGCTGGCGTTCCTGCAGTCTTAGAGCCTGTAGGTATTGTGCGCAGCGACGGCAGGAGACCGGATGGTTTGACGCTCATTCCTTGGAAACTTGGAAGATCGCTGGTGTGGGATGCCACTTGTGTCGATACACTTGCTGTTTCCCATGTGCCGGCGACTTCCAAGTCAGCAGGTGCCGCGGCCAGCACTGCCGAGAACTTGAAGCGGCGTAAGTATGCGACTCTCTCTGAGAGTTTCATATTTACGTCCTTTGCAGTCGAAACTTTGGGTCCCTGGGGCCCCGAAGCCCATCGACTGGTTTCTGATATTTGTAAGAGACTGGTCGAGGCTTCGGGAGACCGCCGGGCTGGCAGCTTCTTCCGCCAACGAATCAGTTTGGCTATTCAAAGAGGCAATGCTGCCAGTCTGCTAGGTACCTTGAGCAATGACAGCTTTCTAAGCGGCAACTTTGAGGAAGTTTATTATTTAAGATAATGTGTAGTTTTAAGTTTGTAAATATTAACATATGTATGTACTTTTTATTATATATTATTAATTCCGCTGATAAATGATCGTAATCGCTGTTTATTGTATGTACGCGTATGTTATTGTGTTGTCGTGTTCACATAAAAATAAGTTTGGTGCACGAACAAGATCTAGCCACTAAAGTAACCTGATAGCGCGCTGGACACAGAACGTTGGAAAGACTGCCAGCAGAAGCCAAGGCCAGTGGACGTGTTCCATTATTCTCCTACTTCGCCTTATTTCTCCTCGCAAATGGAACACGCGCCTGCTCAATAAATACAATCCATAAATTTGTTTGAACTGCAATTTCGTTTTTGTATTATAGCACACCAGCCGCACCACATGTGGAGTAGTAGATATTTTCGGAGGTTAATTAGTCAAATTAAAAAAACATTACGCACGTACGTTTGAGTGATTGGTTTTTTAACTTTAATAGGTGGACGGGGGGGATATTCGAGGGAAAGAGAAACCTACTGAACTATGACAAAAATAAACTCATAGAAAACTCCCTAGGACTAGGAGTGAAAGAGACAGCTAGTCGCTATACCGTTTTTACTACTTCGATGTATTTCTACTATATTTTTAACGTTTCAATTTAGAATATTTTTCATAACAGTATTGTTGACCTATCTTTCAATTAAGTTGGTAAAATAGCCTACTCTTTTCTATGTTAAAACAATCCAAAAAATGTTCTTATACCAGAGTGCGGACAAAGCGTATGACCTGATTCTTCGAACTTTTCTCACGATTTTTTTCTAAAGAATACCAAAACATGTATATCGTGACATCTTCAACGATAAGGTGCCTACATTTGTTCAGACAACTTTCAAAATTCCCTTGCATTGGAAGCAGGCCAGTCAAAACAAGGTCCATCGCCATTCCTTCCTTTCTAAACGGCCAATGGTCTCATCGCAAGGTCACGACGAATGTCCACTCAATACTGTATAGGTCATAAGCTCTAGCGGATATTTAGTATGTCTATTTTTAGCAATATTTTCCTAATTTTCCATACATCTGCTTGTGACCACGTTCCGTGTTAAGGTGACGCAGTGATAAACAATAATTAATCTAAAATAGACCTTTTGCACCGTACAAACGTACGCGCGCTAGCTCACGAGGAATACGAAAAAACAGTTATTTTTATGACATTCAAAACTATAATTAATTCTAAAAAGTCCAACTGACATTTCGAAGAGTGTGTTTAGTTTAATCTACACAGAAAATTTAGAAGAATGAATCGGTTCCGTTACTCCGAAAAATGGTAATTTCTGTTTTAAAAAAGGTCTTTTTCACATATTTTTTTTGTCTGTTACAAAAGCTAACCAATCGTGTATCGCAACTGACGAAATGAAGTCAATGAAATGAAGAATCAAGTTACCAGATATTATTTTCATACGTTTTGTAATCACTTATAAAAATTGAGATCTTTGCCGTCAAAATTTCCAATTCGTCGCCTTAAGCCTGAAAGTAAATGTTAACACAATATAGATAATCATAACATGTGTTCGCGAAGGTTTAATTACGATAATTTTCGATAGAATCTGTCTTTGTGGCAAATATTGTAAACAAATATTATTATATTTTATACTAGCGAACTGTCCTCGCTTTGCTTTGGTATACCGTTTTTTTATCAAATTAAAATATAGCCTATATTAGACACGCATAATATAGCTTCCTATTTGTGAAAGAATTTTTGAATTCGGTTCAGTAATTCCAGAGATTAACCCCAACAAACAAACACACAATTTTACCTCTTTGTAATATTAGTATTATAGATAAGATTAGCAAGTATGCGTCGCGTCGCATACACGTCGCGTATATACGGAAACCTTCCACGACGTGTCCCTTTATGGCGATTACAATTCCCTTTCGTTTGATACTCGTATTGTGATTGTGATTTTGGAACATCCACCGTATTGGACTCATGATGACGTCACATTACAGAAATTTTCCCCGGCTTATTCCCTTTATTACGCTTGCTATTTGCTTTAATTTGATACCCATATTGCGATTTTAGAGTCCAAATATATAGAAACCTTCCTCTGGGTATTCTCTTTCATTTAATGTCCATATTGTTGAGGATTCTAAATAAAAAAATTAGTCCCTTGGAGCATCTGCCATATTGGATTTATTATTTCGTTGATTATTAATATATACAGAAAACGTCTCCGTCGTAGCTGATCAAAATTTCATCGCATAGAATTAATGATACTGCAACGCAGCAAATTTTAGTTACACACGTAGAGTATCTCGAACGCGAGTTGAGAGAAATCATATGACGCCATTATTCTATGTGAAAATTCTCCCTGCGATTCTCTCAGATGTGTAATTCAAGCTATGTTCGAATGCGAGTGTCGAAGGCGAGACTTACACTACATTTAAGAATTCATAAGTCGATATACGTATAAGTCTCGACTTGTATAAACGATACGCGGCGAGAATTGCGAGTGTAGGTGTGAGACTTGAATAAATCGCTCTGAACTGATTTTGAAAGAGACTCGCCATTCGTGAGCTATATATCTATTTTTACAGTAAGGACGTCTTTAAAATATCAAAAAAGGTTGTAAAATCCGGTAGCAAAGAAACATTAAATTCACGTAAATGTAGGAATTATGAATATCTCTGGAACCAACACAGTCAGGAACAAATATAATGTGAGTGAACAAAATTGAATTTGAGTATCGCGCTTTTGAGTGGCGAAAATTGTAGAATTTGTTTACACAGGCAGTAACCGCGAATTTAAGGTGCACTCGCTGAAACTCAAGGTATTTGTATGTACTAGGCAATTGTATTATCGCCGAGCAAGAAACTGGTGCTTGCGTGAGAGAAACTCTATTCTTGTGTGACTAAGGTTTAAGAGGTAAACAAAGAAACTTTAATTCGTATACATGCATATAGTAGATACATTTTAATAACGACTAAAGTTGTAGTTTTAGTTAATTCCAAAATATTATTGCATTTTTAAAGACCCTATTCAATGGGATAAATAAAAAAATGAATACACTTGACTCTATGGATAGTTATCTCGTGAAACTTGTGACTGAGCGGTTTAAGTAAATAGGTCCAGAAATATTTTTGTTTTATTTTACAAGACCATTTTAAAAACACCTCCGTTCAATGGGGTAAATAAAAAATTATCTTAACTTACTTTTCACTATAAGGATGTAATTTTCAATAAATGTTTTAGAAAAATCTTTAATTTTTGATTTTGGAACATGAATCTGCGTTTGTATGCCTCATCTTAATAGGTATATAAATGAGAGGATGTATACATATAGTGTGTACATCATCAGACTATAATATGTAATTAGTATAGTCTATATATTTTATTTGGAACCTCAAAAAAGTACATTCCTAGGAGAAAACTAGTATTAGTAGAGATAGGTAAATTATGTTCAATGTCTTTTTATGACATTCAAAGGAGGTTACACGTGAAGAGTTCAGAGAAAGAGTAATTTCGTAAGTTCTGTAAATGCCTTTAGGCTCTCTTTTGTGAAAGGCAAGTTTATATTAAAATTACATCATCAATTACTCTTTGTGCCTATTCATATATTTTAATTTTAATAAATACAGTAGGTATAACTACATCAAAATTAAATGAAGAGAATTAAGTATTTGTCGTTTTATAGTTTGGCTACATCGACCTACTTTAGATGTATTTTAGTAATTGAGACTAGAAAACGCCACGAACCGTAATACTCCACTATGCGTGGTCACTGGGATTGGTGAAAGTAAATCAATACTCAGTCAAATTTTTTTTTAGTAACTCTGGAGCAACGTTCTAAAGGTAGCCACCCTGGGGAGCGATTTGACAATCTGTGACTTTTTATTAGAAAAGACTTGCGCGGTGGTCATCATCGGTCCTAGCCGAGGGGTTCCGAAATCGCTCTTGCGCTCTCTCTCTCTTGCGCTGTTTCGAAACACATATCAGAACTCAGGAGGCAGAACGGTATACTCGTCATCCTTGTAGTGGTACGGTAGCACAGACCTCACGCACTGCCGCCTATTCAGGGTCGACTAGTGGTCGATCTAAGTCTCTACTTCGAGCCAACAGTCACACGTGGTTTAGTAGCTATACGCCGTATAGCGAGACCACGCCGCAATAAAAACTGACCTGAAGCAGACTGAGCCAGCCGTTTAGTCCACCTCCTCAAATCAAAGATTCCAGTTTCAGGTCCAATGTAAGGGTGCGAAATTTTTCAATTTGTGTTGGAACCTAAATGTCATTGAGCGGTCTGTTCTTTTTGTTGTACTTATGGGACAATATTAGTGCTTAAATCGAGGTTATCTAGTTAGTATTTTTTTATATTTAACAGGTAGAGACTAACAGTTTCACGTGTCCTTGAAAGTACGGTGACGCTCAGTATGGATGTCCATTGTCAATAGATCACCCAATACACAATAACCCAAAATTTACTTCTGCATAAAAATACGAAATTAGTTACGTAAGAATTTATCCTTGAGACGCCATGCCACAATTCATTTGAATTTCTTTTATAATAATATATTATCCAAACCGTCTCTCTTCGCTTGCCTCTCCCCCTATAGATTACAGCGCAATTCGTAAAAATGGTCTAAACGTATCCACCGTCTGTGAGTTTCCCACCATTGTCGTATAAACGAGCCATTGTGCGTGCACCTTGGCCGAAATCCATTCAGGTGGGGTTCGATTTCGATCAAATCGTAGTAAAATATATTTGATATTCTAAATTGAAATAAGCGTAAATACATATCTTTGTTAAATACCTTTTTATTTGCTACTATATAAGAAATACGAGGCGTTCCTTGAGTACCTACTAGCTTTTTGGTATATGAGGTTATGCAACGTTCTATGTAAACGTCTGTTTCAAGCAGATCTGAGAGAAAGAGAGAGAAATACAGAATGTTCCAGTTGCTTATAAGAGAGAAAGGGAAAGAAATACATAATGTACCAATAGCTTATCTTATGTAGGTTGTGAGGGTCGACTAAGAGATAGAATCATAGAAGGGATATATAGAAGCTGCATTGGAAACGGACTCGCAACTTGTTCCTGTTTAGTCAAGTCTCGCTTTACCACTTGTAAATCCAAATACTTTTTTCTTTAAGAAGCTTCAAGGTTTAATTTTGTTTCATTTTAATCAATTATGCATTGATAGTGTAAATACGTCGAAGCAATGGGATCAAATGAGAAATGGGATGAGTTTGTATGTGTTGTGGTATCCATAGCGAGTGTATTTGTGCTTTAGAAAGCAAGACAAGTCGTTGGTCTCGACTATCCTTAAAGATTGTACCTTAAGGATATGTATAATATAGCGTGTAACAGAGTTAACCAGAAAGCTAGTACACCAAGACTAAATAATATATAACACAATTAATAACATTTATTAATAATTAACAGTGCTTTTTTAATTAACTCATCAGTATTAATTATTTAAACTCATCAGTATTCGTTTTTTCGTAAATGATTAATATTAGTAATAATACTCCAGACAATTAAACAGATTGTATGACCCCAATCTAAGCAGTAAGCTTGTACTATGGGGGTACCACACTACGAATTCTGGAGGAGTTCCCAGTAACACCCAGACTCCAAGCCATCATCACTATGAATATGTATTAAATACATTAAAATACAATATGTGTAAGTTGTCTATTTAATAGATTATAAACATTGAATAGTAACAATTACAGATGAGAATATTTTCTTGTTTCATACTTTTTAGAGCGTGATTTCTCAATAGTCGGGTTTTAGTTTTTGAACTTACTTTTTATTTAAATTATTTTGAGGTTGTAATTTCTTGATAAAGTATTTGTAGAGCCGTTTTACATTTTTTTGTTCAGGTTTTTGAATATTTTAAAGTAGAATGAAAAAATGAAAACAAGTACAATATATTATTCCTATAATCCTAATATACAAAAAATGTTCTTAGATCATGACTTCATGTCCTCTAAAGGGCGCCATATACGATTTCAAGTGACGTCACATAGCCTATAACCAGCGAACGATCAAGACGCTTCCAATGAAACCTCATTTGTCAAATTATGAAAGCAGTTAAAAAGTTATGAGGAAACAGATGAACATACATATATACCCACATACATACCGGTCAAAATCATAACCCTCTTTTTTGCTTCGCCGTAGTCGGGTAAAAACTACTGCTAGCGACCCTTTTTTTATGCCACGAAAAGCCATTTTACCACATGCCACCGTAATTACCAATTTAAAAGAATCGTCGCGCGATTGCCGCGCGGCTGTTGTTTCTTACGTGATAACCCCGCTATAGCGCTCATCCCTAACCTGTAACCACTGACCGTACAACGATGTGGCCTATTGAAACTAAAATACGCTTTATTGTGCACCGCTTAAGAGATATTTTCATTTGTAACAATTTATGCGACTATAATTGAATCTACATATTATTATATAAAAAATTCAATGTCCATATGTTTGTTGTCGCAAAACTCCAAAAGAACTCCGTCATTTATGAACCGATTTGTAAAAATTTTTTTTTATTTGAAAGGATACACTTACTGGTCCCATTTAAATAAATTTCACTGGTATTGGTGCTTGGGTTTCGAAGATACACCAAATAACACCAAACAACCGAACTGGTTATGATCTTTATTTATTTATATTGATACATACATACATATCTTCACGTAACATCACATTGATGATTCTCTTATATGTCACTGCGCTCCATAATTAGAAAAGAAGTTAATTGTAAACCTGTCCTAGATTTTGTTTAGGCCAAGGTCGCTCAAAAGGAAGAAATAATAAAAATCGAATAAACAAATTAAACCGACTTCAAACAAAGCACTGAAAAGTACAAAATAATTATCCTTTAAAAATCAAAGCTTAAAAACAATAAAATAACTTTATAAATACGATACAAATACCCATATAATTCAATTTGACAGATTGAATTATATGGGTATTGTATCGAGTTATTGAAGTCGCTGCCAAATAAATGTGCAACAACAGGAAGTCTATTAGTTTAGTAGGCTTGGCACCGAAGAGCGGAAGAACATTTCTTGGATTCACCAGAGGCTCGTAAACAAAATTTTCTCGCTGGGGTTAAGATGTCTCGTAGGCCATTCCTCTTTTATATAAAGTGATTTCTACTATCCCTACATAAAAAGCAGCAGTACTTAGTGTATTCCAGCTGCATTCCTAAGAGCATAGCGAAGTCTTTCAGGTCGCCACAAAGCCATTTGCATTCTGCGTATTTGATGAAGTCGAGAAGAGCTTTCAGTCTGCATAAGTCTAAAGAGAGACTTACAGAGACAAGACTCAGTCACAAAAACAGAAATAATGTTTATAAAGTGTTTATAATATGTTTGTAACATAAAAACATCTAAACAGGTAAAGGGTTTTTTTACTGGTGGTGCGCTAACTGCAATAAAGTATTTTTTTTTAAGAAAAAAGGTACTGTATCTCACGAACAAGAGCTAATTAGTCATTTTTAACTCTTGTCTTCGGCAGGTGCAAACACATAAAAAACAGATGACATTTTTAAGCTCGAAATATTTTGATTGTTGTGCAGTAATTATTTACTACATTTGTAAATAATCAAAGGTATTATGTACACATTATGTACAAGTATGTGTTATAAATCTATTGAGATTAACGGTATTTCAACTTGTAAGTTGTTTAAAAAAATGTCAAACTTAATAGACACCACTGTCGTGTCCATCTCTGGTATTCCACTAAAGGTCAAACAAATAAGTGCAGTGAACGCAAATCTTTACGACGGCTTTCAAGGCGAGAGATAAGGATTAAGATTGAGTGTACACGACAGCGTCGCCATTGTTCCATGGGTGGTGTTTGATATTTATCATGAAATATTATTTACATTCTCATTTTATTCACTGAAGTTAACGGATGCACACAGGTATATTCCTTATACTAGATCGATCTCGTTTACTAAATCGTATTGAGACATCGAAACGGATGTTATTTTACTATAATTTATTTCATATGAGTATTCTGTAATGATATCTACATAGTAATAGATTGAATGTTTGAAAGCATAACTATGTTCCACATCTATTTCACATGCACTTTGACACTTATGTAATAAATAATGTAGCGTATTTCCCTTAATTTTAAACTACGATTAATCAATCATTAATAATAAAATAAATAAATAATTATACACTTGCGTAATACATTTATAATAAAAATATATAAATAAATAAATAAAATTGCCTGGTTCCTAATCCTTCGAAAACTAAATTCATAATCTTGGCTACCTTTAAACAAGTGAATAGGTTCGTCGAACTCAATCCTCGAATTTCCTTCATGGGAGTTAACGTTGAACGTGTTGACGTGGTTCAAAATCTTGGTCTAGTTAATGGACAGTGGTTTGCGTTTTGAAGAGCACGTAACAGGTACTGTGGGAGACTTCTTCCACCAATTGAAAGTCTTTTACAAAATCAGAGATCTCATAAGCTTGGATCTCAGAGTAAGATTATCTGGTGATACATTGTTTTTTTTTTAAATTAAATTATTGTTTTTAGGTATATGATCGATGTCTTCTAGAACGGAGACGCTTAAGTAAATTCGAGATAGTGTTAAAATTGAATATTAATTTCCTTTATTATTTAATAGATACGAGTATATAGTTTATTCAGAGCACAGCACACAATACAGGAAATGTAAAAGCAAGCAAAAGCTACATTTTAATTGTACTTGAGTTTTGATTAGTAAAATATCTAGGGCAGGTCTGCAATTAACTTCATTCTAATTCCGGAACGCAACGATATACAAGAGAATCGTCAATATAAATAAAGGTTATAACCAGGTTTCGTTATCTAGTGTATCTTCGAAGTCCAAGCTCCAACATCGGTGAAATATAAATGGGACTACGTCTGAAGTATTACCTACCAAACGAAAAAATAATTTTCGAAATCGTTTCATAAATGACGGAGTTATGAGGTAACAAACGTACAAAAAAAAAAGACAACATACAAACGAATTGAGAACCTCCTTCTTTTTTGAATTCGGTTAAAAATACAGTAGAAGTTGCGTGAGAAAAATGTTCATAACGGTAGTGCCGACAGATTAAGTAGTAAAAAAAAAATAGAAATAGTCTTGTGTTATTAACGTTTATTAACAGAGCGGCTAGACAAGAGCGCTTCGTAAAATCGAAACGATTGCTAACGTTATTGCTCATCAACAGCGCCGTTTGGCTACGTTTTATACGGCGGCTTTCACACGACTTTACTTTTCGTTTAATTGAATAGAAATTTGATAGATCACGTGGTATTTATCATTCTATTCTACCACATTTCTACTAGCGTTTACGACAATTGAATCACTTGTCTAGGCCCCCTGTTATTAATATAATCGTTAATAACTAATACGAAGTAATCAAACTTCCCAACCATCACATAATTTTGGCATCAATCATTTTCTTTTTCTTTTCTTTATAAAAGAGAGGGCAACGAGCAAGCGAGTCACCTGATGGAGAGTGACCACCGCCGCCCATGGACACCCGCAACATCAGGGGAATCACGAGTGTGTTGCCGGCCTTTAGAGAAATAGGGAAAGGAGGGAGAGGTGGTGATGGGCATTCGGCACTCTCACTGACCGAGCGAAACAACAGCGATAGATACTGTTATTTCACGCCAATATTCTGCGAGAGGTTGGTATTTCACCAGGCAAGCCAGCCCAATTCGTGCTGCAATGCAGCATGGCTCTAATATCACTCTTAGAATCACTTACCACTTTTTCATTTTAGCATTTGAAAAAATTACCTACCTACCTTGATTTCGAGTGAGTAATTTTTAAAACCGAACTAAGGATTATTATACAAAGTCAATTTTCTAACCTTAAATTGTCCGACATCTGCGACTTTATAAACTATTTTGTGTTGTCGTATAATTAATTAAATTTTAAGGTAAAATGAAAAATTTAATATAACAATTAAAAACAAATAAATAAGAAAAAACGCGACGTCTTTTGTTTTTATCGGCAGGAAATAAATTTGTATGAAAGTAAATCGAAATAAAAAAAATGTGAAAAGTCGATGAAATTAATGTGAAAATATTAGCATATAACCATTTAATTCCTCACCGAATGGTCAAAATCACATACTGATATGGTACTGATAATCAATGAAACATCGTTTTCATCACAATGCACATGCATTTTTTTTAAAAGAGGGGGCAAACGAGCACGTGAGTCACCTGATGGAAAGTGATCAACGCCGCCCATGGACACCCACAACTCGCAACCCGCAACTAGATGGGCCACCGGTACTCTCACTCACCCAATGAAACAACAGCATTAGATACTGTTATTTCACGCCGATATTCTGTGAGAGGTGATATTTCACCAGGCGAGCCAGCCCAATTCGTGCTGTAATACAGAATGGCTCTACTACACAAAAATTACCAATACGAATTATTATTAAAACATTTATTTAGATATTAGGTAATGATCATTTATTCTTCTTTTCCACACTGTTTTAGTGTTGATGTCTGGTTCTATTTTATTTGTAGCTTAGAGCTTTAGATATTTTTTTTATAATTTAGTCAAAGTCAAAGTCAAATCAATTTATTCAAGTAAACCCAAATGCAAGGTATTTTTGAACGTCAAATCAACTTTAGTTCGGTTCAAAAAGGAAACCTGAATACTGAGAAGAACCGACAAGAAACTCAGTCAGGTATAATTTTTTCAACATCATTCTACAACAGTTATTTAAAAATACAATATTTATAAAGCCAGTAAATGCATATGCAGAGAGGATCACTTCCAGTCTATTGTTGTGTCTTCAATGAAATCGCTAAATTTGTAGTATGCTTTTCCAATCAGTGTGCGTTTAATGACAAGTTTAAATCTCTTTTCCGTTAGTTGAGTAATTTCTTGAGGAATTTTTATTATAAAAACGAACACAGTTACCCAAAAATGAACCACTTGACTTTTGTAATTTAAATTTAGGAATAACTAGCTGACCACGACCACGAGTTTCCATACCATTAACAACGCCTTTCTTTTGAAATAGATCTAAATTTTTTCTAGTGTACATTATGTTTTCATAGATGTATAACGAGGGTAAGGTGAGTACATCAATGTCTTTAAAATGATCTCTCAGCGACTCTCGTGCGTTCATACTGTAGATGGTACGTATTGCCCTCTTTTGTAAAATAAAGATAGATTTCATACGCGCCGCTGATCCCCACCGTAGCAGACCATAAGACATAAGGCTATGGAAATATGCGAAATACACCAGCCTAGCCGTAGCTACATCTGTCAACTGTCTAATGCGCCTAATAGCATATATTGCCGAACTGAGCTTATTAGATAAAGTCCCGATATGGTCCGCCCACTGTAACTTATTGTCTACTGTTAAACCAAGAAAAGTAGCTGATTTCATTAATTCTAATTGTTTCCCATCCAGTTCCAGTCCATTATGGATTTTGGGTACATTGGATAGGAAAAACTTAACACAATTGGTTTTTTTTGCATTCAGTAGTAAATTATTGGCAGCGAACCATCTCGAGACATCCACCAAGGTCCTATTCTGTCCGCTAATATCTATGTCTTTTCTGTTAACTTTAAATAATAATGATGTGTCATCAGCAAATAATATTATTTCACAAAGGTCTTTAAGCATAAATGGAAGATCATTAATGTGAACCAAAAATAGGAACGGTCCCAAAATTGATCCTTGGGGAACGCCCATCTTTAATTTAGAACCGTCAGATGTAACCCCATTTACACTCACTTTTTGTTCTCGGTCAGCCAGATATGAAATCACGAGATCGCGAGCTTTATCACGTATACTTACACGTATTATATACGTATTTATAATAACAGCGTAAATAAAATTATAGACGAAATTGCCCATTGACTTGAGCTAAAACTGAATTCAGTGAGCGAAATTTTATATTATTTATGTTACCTGAGACAACATTATTCTCACACTACTCAGTTTTTCTGCTATCATAATATTCCACGAGTAAATTTTTAGGTTCCTGCTTATGGTAGGAATTATTTATTATATCTACATTAGATTTAGAGCACTCATATTTAATTAATTTCTCGGGAAATTTGAAAATAAATCAGTAAGTTATATCATTTGGGAGTAAAATGTAAAAGCTCTTTTGGACTCTATTTCTTTTTGATATTAATATTAAATGACTGATTACCAGATCAACTTGTTTTCCACTAATAAAATATTTGGAAGTCTGAAATAATATAGTAATACAATTTCGCAAAATAGGTTTCGTAAATTCGCCCATATAAAAATATAAATGTAATGAAGCAATTATTTTGTAACTGATTCCCCTCTCGAGTTAATTGGTAAACTTAGCCGAGAGCAAGGTCGCGAGTTCGACTCCCAACGGGTTTAACCAATTTTGCGAATTTGCGTTGTAACACGCATTAGCTTGCGTGGCTTACAAACAAATTGCTTTTAAAATATCACAAAGAAAGCTCAAATGTTTTAACGAAATAAGTATGAACATTTTTATAATTGTTTTTTTATTAAATACAATAAATTAAGCCTTAATTCCCGACTAATATTACCACAATATACATACGTAATACATGTAGATACAAGCATTTAATCACACTGTCCTTTATAACCCTTCTCTATGGATCTCCACTGTACTCGATTGAACATTATTGTTCTGCATCTTCTCGTAAGGTTATTGGTCACTCTACGGAAATTTACGGCTGTTTTTTCTCTGGATTTCGTATTTTTGTCATTACGATCTCACAAAAATAAGCCCTAAACGTATTGAAATAAATGCTACGAGATGCCGATGAGACAATCTACTGGGTACATTTCTTGGCTATCATGGCTATCGCAATGGAAATGTCTATTATAACAGCGTATTTTTGTAAAAATAGAAAAACACATAAATAAATAAATCGGAAGTCAAAAAATTACGGGACCAACCTGGCCCAATCGCAAAATTCTGAAATATGACCCTCTACTCATTTTTCCCTGTCCCGTGTTTTAGATTAATAAATGTGATTTTAAAATTATCAAAATCTTGCTAATACTGTGGAAGCCAACGTTGTCTGTACCCCAAACCCTTTATATCGAATCGTATGATTTGAGCGTTTACGGACGTAAGTGGTACTAAAAGTTGCGAGCATGCACTTTATGGTATTTTTCGGGTATCGCTTTCTAATCTCGAATGACGACTCATTATAATGTATGGAAAGCTATAGCAGGAACCCAATGTTGACATATTATGGTACCTACCGTGGTGCTTTTGAGAGTCGATTTTTTTCACGCGAAAATTACTAAATCGCACAGAGTGACTTTATCCATAACCAAGACACAAAGTCAAAGTCAAAATCAAATCAATTTATTCAAGTAAACCCAATCACGAGGTATTTTTGAACGTCAAATCTACTTTAGTTCGGTTCAAAGAGAAGAGAAAAGAAAACCTGGACACTGAGAAGAACCGACAAGAAAGTCAGTCAGGTATAATTTTTTCAACATCATTTTACAAAAGGTTTATTAAAATAAAATATTCAGAGAGCCAGTAAATGCATGTGCAGAGAAAATCATTTCCAGACTATTGTTTTATCTTCAACGAAATCGTTTATTTTATAGTATGATTGTCTAATCAATGTACGTTTTATAACTAATCTAAATATATTTTCTGTTAATTGAGTGACTTCTTGAGGAACTTTATTATAAAAACGAAAACGAAAAACGGGCTACCATTTACTAGTGTCACGTCAGTGAAGCCATGAAACATAGCCTCATGATATATTTCTAACAGGGTAGTCAGAGAGGATGGAGCTACAAGTGTCGAGGTCCTTACATACTTCTCTCGATTCCTCAAATTTCGTTATTCTCCTCACACACTTTCGCCTGGATATGCGACTATTTCTACCTATTTCTGTCAGCTATTTGATTTGACCACCTATTTGATCTTCATCTTCATACGTCAACCCTGGTCTTCTTTGGCTTCTGCTACCACTCAAATTGGCTATGTAGATTTTTCGTCAAACATTTTTCACTTACTGTTTACGCCGTACCCGAACATTCTTCATTTTTACAATAACACTGTCTTCCAAACTTGTCATATTGTGTATCTTTTCATTGCCTATCTTGTCCACGAGGGTGACACAAGGTCGCATTTCTACCGCGTTTATCTTACTTTCACTCGATTACAGGCATATTCACTAGAATGTACTGTAATTTTCATTCCTTTGAACAATTTGTATTAATCGAAATATTCGAAGAAGTATTAGGTACGTAAAATTTCTTGGAATCTGTGTGATAACTTAAACTCCGAAATTTAAAATTTGACTGATATATTTTGTTAAAAACCACAAAATGTACTAGTTAATTTTTTTTAATATACATAGAGGAATTAAAGGAGCCAATAATAGAGCGTATCTACTAGAACTTTGCTTGACCATTTTCTCTTATCTCCGAAATTGCTAGATGAACAATTTTTAAAGTTTTGAAGAACATAAAGTCTTACCTAAAGACTGCATGATAAATATAACGAAAGTTATAGACTTTATAACACCGGGCAGCCTGCCCCGTAGTATACGAAGTGATGCAAAGTAAATTAAATGTAGATGTGTGGGTGCTGTTCTCTAAAGAAATGGCGGCCGATCAGCTTATCCGATAGTAAATGTGTGTTGTATGTACAAGTGAGTTAATCTGATTTGTCTCACCGTTGCTAATGGGAGATGGCCTCTGGAGTGGAGTGTATTTATAAAGACTATGAAAAAGCTTCTAGATATTACAGAGCTCCAAAAAGTAAGCTTAGAACTTCACTATTTTTTAAATATCTTAAGAACGCTCTATGTATGAGTCAAGTATGTAAGAGCACTTGTTCAATTTTTTTCTCACACGAGCGATATATTCGCTCTTTATCAATAAACCCTAAACATTTCCATAAACGTTTACTGCGAGTTATAATATAGTAGTGTGTCTGGGTTACAATGTCCGTATCTTTACGGCTTGCTTTTGAATTCCAGATTACGTCGTAATATCTACTTTATTACACTTTAAAGTTATTTGTAGACTCCTAACAACTTTCATAAACCAGCCGAAGTAACATTGCTTAAAGATGATTGCAGGCGTTTAATTATATGCCACGGATATTAAAAAAATATGTACAAGGATCTAAACAAGTAAGTACTTATTAGTAATAAAATAGTAAGTAGTTATTTAGATCTTTGTACGTAATTTAATTACTAGTTATTTAATTAAAAAGCCATGATATATAGTATGTAACGTCACAACATTAGGTTTACAAATGGTAAAACGGAATCAGAAAAGAATGTATTGTTAGACCAAAAGCCTGTAGCAGTTCTTTGTAGTAAACTCTTGGCCTGAGAAAATAAAAACCATGAAGTCGGTTTAATTTTTTCTTTAAAAGTTTTTTATTTCTCGCTTTTGAGTGATCTTGGCCTAAATAAATCTTTTGAGTAGGTCTCACTTCTTTTCTAATTCTGGAACAAGAGAATCATCAATAAATAAAGCTTATTATAAGCAGTCTTGGGTTATTTGGTGTATCTGCGAAGTCCAAGCTCCAATATCAGTGAAACTTAAATGGGTTCACCTTGAAGCTATACTGAATCCAACAGCAAAAGTATAATTGAAATTGATTAAGAAAAATATAACATAAAAAATATACACATTATATGTATATAATATTTACAGACGAATTGAGAACCTCCTCTTTTTTTGAAGTCAGTTAAAAAACCAGCGTGGCATCGGGTATTGAATGTACGTTCCGCTAATTTTACCAAATGATAGCTTTATGGTGTAGTTATATATTTTGCTAGGTTAACCGATTTTTTTTTCATAAAATTAAGGATTGGTTTAGTTTTATAAAAATGCAATGTTCCATTGCTGGGCTATGTAGGTAGGCAAGAAGTAAAAAATAATGGTATTTAATATTTTATATTGACATAGTAATATTAAATCAAACAATATTGTATTTAAAAATCAAGTTTGTTGTATGCATGGCTCTCCGTTTCTCTTTAAAGAAAAACCTAAAAATTTCTGACTGTAGAAATTTCTAGAAAATGTAGCCAAATGATTCGGCTACAAAACGTTATAAGTTAAAGCTCACCAATATCGAAAGTTGTTTGAAACATAATCTAACTTTTAATTAGATAGAGTGATGTGACGATTCAAATTGTCAAAGTTCTAAATAATGTGTCCAGCTATATATGTGCCACATATATTCGTAATTTTTTTTAAACGCTATTTTTACTAATAAACACTTACAAAAAAGTTATTAAATTCAAAAAATTAGGCAGTGAAATTGTCCGTAAATCTGTCTGATAGCATAATTTATAGTTTATTTATTACTTTATCTGTTTAGTAGTTTTTTCCTTTTATATTTTATCAATTGGAGTTCGGAGTTGAAATCGACCAACAAAAGTCGACAAGCATTCTTGTGACCGTTTCCATTATAGCGTCTTTCTATGTACAATATGTCCTGGTGAAACCTTACACCGTGTTCATCTTATACAGCACCAAGATTTTCGGGGAAGAAATCTAAGCGCGAGTCCAAAAAATGAATTTTGAGGAACATGTTGCATTTCAGAACTTTGTAAGCAGAAAAAAGTTCTGAATGATTTCTTCATAGTTGTCTGATTTTTTGTTCCGAGAAAACCATGACACACTGTGTGCTCTATATTTAAGAAAAGACGTAAATTATAATACAGGTAAAAGTTTCGTGCAAAACTTAGCAAAATATCCGTTATACAACATAAAGTATCAAGACAACTTACCAACGTACTAACTAGCATAAAGTCACAGCCCGAAACTGCGCAAGCGCATGTGTACTGATATGGAAATAAGTCGGGGTTATTTCTTTCTTTCTCTACATACATTCATACATACACACACGCACACGCACACGCACACACACACACACACTTGTTGTCGCCTAGATATGCAATAGTACATTGTTACCCTAGGGCTGAAAGTAACTTATTTTGGCCCGAGACGGGGTTTGGGCAATAGTTCGAGGGACTAAATAAGTCTGTGCGAGGTAAACACTGTGCTTTTCATTACGAATACGAGGAAAGTAAAAATAAAACCATTAGCTAAAGAAAAAATGAGTCAATTTTACTGTACATAAATCAACAACTTTGGTGAGATATTTATTTAAAGTTTATGGTAAAATTAGAGCAATTAGTTATAGTTAGTGAAAGGTTTTTTCCGGGTATGTTGATATTTGATATTTTCTGGGAATCTTGAGTTTCTGCAGTATCCAGGGATTCTTGGGTGTATGTTGGAGACATCGGTATTTGTCTATTTTTTCAGCTGTTACAGCAATGTTTTTGAATTACACCGTATAATTCTTTGAAGTGCTTGGTTGTGGAGAGTCAGTGGAATGCAGATTTATCATTTCTGTTACTCTATGCGATATCTTGGTTTTATTTTCCACTTCGACTTCCAACCTCCATGTCTTTTGATGACAGTTAAATCGGCACCAGAATCGGCTAGCAAAGTCACTGATGTTTTGCGAAAGCAGTGACCCGAATATAGATTTGAGTTTGGCAAATTAAGGTAGGTGGCTATCTCTATAGGAATACTCGAAATCTTGTTTTTGCCAATTAGTTGTCGCAGACACTTCCCTTTATGATAATTTATGAAAAAACGGTTTGTTTCCATGCCACTTGGTCGAAGTTTTTGGTATTTTTCTGTTATATTTACAAATTCATTTTTAACAACGAAGATTTGGTCAACTTTGGTTTTAGTGCCATGTAACTTCACCAGTATTATATCACCTTGTTTCTCAATATCATCAACCTTCATATTTACTAGTTCGATGCTTCTGCAAGCACCACTTACTTCCAATATCAACACTACCTGAAAAGTAGATATATCTCTTTAATATCTGTATAAAATATAGAACGTTACAATTTAAAAGAAGAAGCTACAATTAACAATAAAAAGATTTGCTTACCATCATTGCTAGGTATATTTCATCAAGCGCTTGGTTTAAGAAGATTTCTACCTCTTGATAAGTGAAAACTTTGGATTTTTTCGATTTAAATCCATCTGATTGCCTTTTGAGAAACGATGTCAGTCTCTCGAAATCCTTTGTATGTACATTATGTTTAGTATTTAATGTTGTCTTTAACATAGAATACACGCTCCATAATGTTGAAGGTTTGTAAGTCTTTGATAATTCGTTGAAATATATTAACAAAACGTTTTCTGATAACGATTTCACTTTTTTCTCAGCCCGCCATTTCATAAAATCGTCGTAAGATTTTAGGTATCTTTTTTTGATTTAGGCGGTAAAAGATTTTCCACTACTGCTTTAGCCTCTTCTTTTATGAAATCAGGCGTTAAATCCATATCTGAATACGATGAACTCATCGTGTTAATACAAATCTCTACTATACGGAAATATAATTTTTTATTTATTTATATTTCTTAAGGCATTGGTAACAAGACCATTAGCCTAATAACGTAACTTTTGGAGAAATATTAACTGTCCCTAACACTCCTCCAGTAAAGTGATAGTAGGCTTTACTGAAGTTAAAAAGGACTTCTTGGAAGAGCGCGAAAACTTCAGCTACACATTTTTATTTAGATCTCCTCCATTCTCTTCACTTACACAGAACTTTAAAACACAATATACTATCACTGTTGTACTTTAAAACTCCTAAAAATGTAAAAAATAGAAAATCTAAATAAAATGACACCCTCACTTCTCCCGTTCCCGCCAAAAAGTCCTACGGAAGTATAAACAAAACTCTACAACTCGAAAAAAACGAATGAAGATAGGATTGTCGCTTTCCCGCCTATTTTGTTTTTTTTTCTGTGGCCGGCCATTGTTATTAATTACTAACTATTTTGCCCAAATCTATGTTATTTATAAAAAGTAGTTGAATGTAAATTATAATATAGTCATTTAAAAAAATATATTCTTTAATTGATACTTATCTTTACGTTGTTTCTATTTCACATCACGCTGTAATTGAGTGGCTGTATAGAAAGTTGGGACATGATACAATAGAAATGTGAAAATAGAACTACTTACTTTTTTTTATAATTTGACAGCTGTCAGTTGAAAACGATTCTCCCTAGGGCTGAAAAATACTATTTTCAACCCGCTTCTCAGGCAACTTCAGGCCTACTTTCCGAGTACATGTAATGAAAATGCTTTTGTCATGTCCTTGGTTTCTTTTACCACTCGTTTTCGCTTTGCAGATTTTCTTCGCCAGTCTTTCATCACTAATTCTTTCTATGTTCCTTTCGTCTCATTCTTTCTCTTACTATCAGCTTAAAGTGGTTTTGTATGTGTATATGTTATTTATTGATATTGAAACAGTGTAAATGCAAAGACAAAATACAAGAAATTCTAAATTTTAAATAATAAAAAATAGGCGAAAATGTTTGAGGAGAATGATGAGATTTGAGGAAGCGAAAGAAGTATGTAAGGACCGCGACGATTGGTGCTCCGTCCTCTTTGACTACTCCTTTAGGGATACGGCGTGAAAATTGTATGTATGTATTAAAAAAAAACAAAACATGAAATCTAGATGTGATAGAAAAAAAATTGAAAACTGGTAGAGACGGGTAGAGTGCATTGAAATCTTTATAGTCGTGATGATTATTTTTGAAGGAGGATTTCATTACAGACCTTGAATAAAGACTGTGTAAACCGCTTCTTAATCGCGAAGGGGCGCCATCAATATTAAAGATTTACATTACTACGTTATGTTGTTTATTACGCAAATATATATGATATGAAACCATAGGCAATTGAGCTTGACCGAGGATTGTCGTCAAGGCTGCAAGCACCAGATTACAAGTGTGCATTCGTTCCTTCCTAACAGAGCCGTTTTCTCTCTAAAATACTTTACAGGTCGGTTTTAATCCATAACTGTGCGCGTTTACAAGTATTAAAGTATTACGTGTGTACGTGGTTTACAGGTGCTCGGAGATAGTATTATTATTAAGTTCACCGCCAAAATTACTGTCCATTTTTTTCATACACTCTGAGGTATCGAAATGTTATAAAATTAGCATTGTATAGCGCGCCATATGAGTGGTTTTGGCTATTAAAATAGTTAAACCATTCAGCTACAAAACGTCATAAGTTAAACATTCAATTTGATAAAGTGATTTAGAATATAAAATAAAAAATATAATAATAGTAATTCTGTTTGTTTTGTAATAAAAAAGTGAAATCTTACAGTGATATTTATGACTATTATTTTATTAGGTCCGATAATACGTGCCGAAAAGGTGTGCATCGCCATGGTGCTATCATAGCCCTGGGGGCCTAGACAAATGGCTCAATTGTCGTAAACGCTAGTAGAATACAGTGACAAATACCACATGATCTATATAGCGTAAGAAATCATAAATTGGTAATGAAACGTTATTAACTTTCTGTATTCGTGTGAAAACCGTAGTATAAAATGTAGCCAAATGACACTTTTAACAAACAAAAACTCCAGCAAGTGTTTTGATTTTACGACAAGTTTGCCGCTTGTCTAGCCGCACTGTAGTCTGTAGCGTCGCCATTTCATATTGCATTAAATAACTCGAATGAATATAGTTACATCCTAATATTTAGTATTTCCTTAATTAGAACGCTTTTTTTAGAACGTTTTAGAACGCTTCCGTGACGTAGTCATAAAATCCTCGCCACTTGTAGACGCCGCGCTGTAATGGCGACGCATTGGAAATGCTGACGGCAGGGATCTCAATTTTTCTAAGACTACAAAACGTATGAAAGAGATATTTGGTAATCTGATTCTTCATTTCATTGACTTCATTTTGCCAGTTTCGTTATACGACTGGTTCACTTCTGTAACACAAAAAAAAAAATTAAAGAAACTTCTTTTAAAGCAGAGATTTACATATTTCGGAGCAACGGGACCGATTTATGATTCTAAATTTTCTGTATAGTTTAATTTAAACATATTCTTCAAAATGTCAGTTAGATTTTTTGAAATGAATTATAGTTTTAAAAAGAAACGTACCGCGCGCACGTTTGCATAGAGGAGGTCTATTTTAGATTAAATTATTGTTTATCAATGCGTCGCCTTAATAACTATAAGTTTGAGTAAAATAAAATTGTTATTTCAATCAAATACATACGCCCTCTAAATTAGGAGTTACTAGAAAATCTTAAAATGCACACAATCATTATAACAGTGTTTTGTATGTACTTTACGCAGTTATTTATTGAAAAGAAACTACAAACTACAATTTTGGGTGGGCTTCTTTATATTGAGGGACGGGCCTCAACGGTAAAGTTACCCCACGTGCCGCAGCGGTATAGTTACGTCACTGAATCGTGGCGTTTATGTTTCTTCGTAACTCATTTTAAAATATAAAGCCAAAGTAATTACAACACCAATAGTTTGACACTATTAAATATAACTTCATAATATAGAAATTTCGATCCATTAGGCACGGAGGCACCTACCAAAAACAACATTGTAGCAACCCTACACGTGCCGAAAGCGTTCGCAGTATAAGGACCGATCCAGCCTATTCTGGTAAAATCTGATCATGTTCACATTATATAATCTCGGATCGCGATTCAGCCTTGAACTATCAATAATTGAAGTCAGATGTATTTGGTTCGTAATTAATAATAAAATTAACGTATTTAATTGCTTGTAATATTTGCGGCCCAAAACTGACTGATCGTGAGTGGAATGGGATTTGACCGGAACTAGACAGTTACGGATGTAACAGTATGAACGTACACATTGTTTCTTACTTGATAATATTTTACCAAATCGAGATCGGACCGAGAACGGCACGTGATCGGCACTGTAGTCTGGATAATGCCTAAAGCTTCAAGATCAGGCGAACGTTTCCCTTCTCAGACTTTTATAACCTACGAGGTAACTATTATCTAATCTGTGCCTGCACGGAAAGATAAGCGGGAGATACGGAGACACATTCTGTATTTTTCATTTTTCATACCAGCATTGAAGCTTTGAAGTATTATAAGATAACGTTGAAAAGTACTCAATGAAACAGTACAAAAACATAATTATTGATAACTGACAATAACTTTTATTGTTGCTCAGCAAATAGTCAGAAAAACTGAAGAATTTATTTACTCGGCGGACGTCTGGCCCTATATTATATAGCCCGGGAAAACGAGAGTGTAACATCCGGGAAAAGTCCCACTGCTAATAATAATAAATCATTGTTCTCGAGAACATCAGTCAATTGCTTACATGTTTTTATGACATGTCATGCTCTATCGAATTACAAATAAATAATTTAATTCGTTTTTAACTTTCAAGTTATACTTCTATCGGCGTGTTAGATGAAAACGATCAGTGTAATTTCAGCAGGCAAAAGAAGTTACGTCATCGATAACACACCGTGAATTTAGCAACAAAGGTTGTGGGCGTTGATTTAACACGATTCTTATGAAACTTTGCACACACCTTGAGTTCACGTTACAATATAAAATGATAATTTCAACTTGGTAACGAGGGTCTGATGATATGTGTCAGGAGTTGGACACTGGAATTCTTCAACGGTTACGAGTAATCCCTTCAAGTTTGGGCTTATTTGGTTGGTTTTGACTAGTGTCTCATACAACACTCTCGCTGATGAGAGTCTAATGATGAAGTCAGGAGGTGGACAGTGGAACTCTTCAACGGTTACTAGTATTCCCTTCGAGTTTGGGCTTATTTGGTCGGTTTTGAAGAGTGTCCCATACAACACATTTGTAAAGAGGGTCTGATGAGATGAGTCAGGAGGTGAACAATGGATTTCTTCTACTGTTACTAATAACCGCCTCGAGTTTGGGCTCATTTGGTTGGTTTCAAAAAATGTCCCATGCGTTATGCTTTAATAATTTAAATTAAAAACGTGGGGTACATAGAAACCTGTATAACGACTGTATAATTAAATAAGCTGGATGCAAGCCACTACCAACTGGTCTTATTGGAGATCTTTAGGGGAGGCCTATGTCCAGCAGTGGACGTCCTATGGCTGAAAGGAAGGAAGGAATTAAATAAGAACGACCTCTCTAGAAAAATGTGCTTTCAAGCGCACAAAAAGAAATATTTTAAATGCGCCCCACGTTTTTATTTCAGTCTATTAAAAGTCCGAGATTATTATTTATTCCGTTAACGCAGCGACACAAAGTTTCCCTTGGCATCCGACACGAGAAGACAGCAAGCACTACCAGTATTGCACGATTTCTTATCAGACGTCAAAATCTCTGGAAATTCCAGGTTCGTGTCCTAATTATTTTCTAGTTTTAGGTACAGTGGATGATTTGAAATAATAGAGTTAAACTTAAAAGTTTTCTCCTATTTTTACATGTGTATAATTTTTATTTCATTCATTTCAAGCAGTTAGTTTAAATTTTTTTATGTGGCCAGTTTTAATTTTTATTTTATTCATTTCAAGCGGCCAGTTTTCATTTTCTATTCACGCCAAAGAAGTATAACTTCTTGTATGTATACATCACCCGTACACCCGCGCTTTTTTAATGTTAATATTGATTTTCCAGCTCATAGCTCTGTAAAGCCTCAAGTCTCTAAGTGTCAAGATAATAAATAGCCCTAAAAGTTGCGTGTGACGTACTATCGATAATCGACCTTACTATATTAACATAAGGACTAGTCATAATCACATTAATTAAACGTAAAAGCATTAAAGCTTGCGTTGCGAATTTATTATAAATTACGAACTGTGAATATTGTTTTTAACGAGATATTTGACGTTAGTGGACTTAGAAAATAAAGTTTTAACTTGCTTTTCTTCGTTATGCCATCCATAAATGTAATAGGAGAAGATCAAGTGCAAGGCTATACAAAAGTTATTCTAACCAAACGTTACAATAAATATATTTTTTTATTTCATGTTTCCATTTATATTTTTCGTTAACTCTCATAGAGTAATCAATTCTTCGTACTCGTTCTTCTCGTACTTCGTAACTGTTTTTCGTTTAGCTCTGTGTAATATATTACACAGAGCTAGACAATGGAAAACATCAATAATAAGGTTGCTCTATAAAAAAGGAGACCCACTTATATGAATAACTATCGACCGATAAGAATTTTGCACACGTTTTATAAATTATTCACAAATATATTGTCAACAAGAATAAATAAAGAAATTAATTTCCAACAACCAGAGGAACAAGTAGGTTTCAGACGCAATTATTCTACTCGGGATCGTTCATACACACTAAGGTAGGTGATCGAAAAATACGTAGAATATGGGAAAGTCCTGTACTTAGCTTTCGTAGATTATTCAAAAGCTTTCGATTCCTTATTACATGAGGATCTTTGGATAGCATTGAGAGAACCATGCATACATTTTAAATATATCAGTGTCCTCAAAGAGATATAAAGAAAAAGTAAAGCTACTATTAAATTGGAAAGAAAAGGTGATGTTTGAATTAAAGCGAGGTGTCAGGCAAGGAGATTCTATCTCTCCAAACCTATTCAACGCGTTCTTGGAGTATATATTTAGAAAACTGCACTGGTCAGGACTTGGAGTGAATATCAATGAAGAATATTTAAACAATCTACGATTCGCCTGTATCATGTAAATTGGAAAACATAAGAGGATATTTATTCAAGATGGGAACATCAAATATGTTGACGAATACGTGTACTTAGGCCAAAATATCTCGTTTGGAGGATACTGTTTAGAAGAAGTGAACAAAAGAATTAAAATAGCTTGGAATACATATTGGTCATATAAATATATTTTTAAATCTCCTCTGGATATAACACTAAAAAAGAAAGCGATCGATTCTGTCGTGACGCCTACCTTTCTCTATGGATGTCAAACATGGCCAATTACAAACCAAATAACAATAAACAAGTTGTTTAAAGAACAATAGGAAGAAACGTATTAGGACTTATAATAAAAAAATTAAAAATACGGACAATTTTGCTCATTTGCTTCACATTCGCGTTAAACTTTTATTTTCAAGCAATTTTTGTTCAAAGTTAGTGAAATGATATCCTCGGAACATGATTAACATGTTGCGTATTTTAATTTTTATAACAATACTCTGTACATTTAATTTCATTTGAAATTCATAAAAAACGGAACGGTTGCTGTAATTGCATAAAAAGATCCTACATTTAAAGTTGGTTTCAGTTGTATGGGAATTCCAAATGTTCTAGATGCGTTGACTTCGGACTGTGTTTGCGGACTTCTATACTATGAAGTACTTATTATAACTACTGACTGTTACTGACGCGTGCGATCCGTGTCATGTTTTCATTCCCACTCGTTCTATTCGCCGGCAACCAACTCGTACCAAAGGATACGTGTCCAATTACCACTTTGATGTAGGTAAGTACATCCCAGAGTAGCGCAAGGGTTTGCGGACACATGTGCATCCCGACCTACCCATCTCCATACGAGTACAGTAATATAATTTCTCATTGATCTCATCCTAGACGATGTGAACATAATAAAATTAGACCTTGACACTACACTATTGGGTATAAGATTTGGGTTTTCGGATGTTAAAGCGGAATAGATAATATGTAAGTATATAATATAAATTATTTGAAGACAAGGGACACAGGTCACTGATAAATTTTTGTTTATGAAGGTTTTTAAAAAAGTATGGATTTATCAAAATCCACTTCAAAAATAATTAAATAAGGATTCAATAATTTTAAAAAGGCGTTTTATGCTGTGGATTTGTTTACAACTTCGATTCCGTGACCTTGATTCGGAAGGTTTTTACTGATGAATATTGAAGGTGCGCTCGGTCGGAAATCTTTACTAACATTTCTACTGTAAAGCCCTGTATTAGGAATTATTTTGGGGAAGCAAAATGTTTCATTCTAATTTAAAAATAATGACATGAAATGATAAACGAAACTATAAAACCACAAAATACCTTTAGTTTGTCCGTAGCTATTATATTGTTTACTCCTTAAATCAAAACACCCTATTGTTCTCGTCGAAGGGATCAATCGGGCGCATGCCTTCAGACCCACAAACTAATCGACCCCACCTCAACAATGTACAATCTTGGATTAGGATAAAGGCTTAACTCAGACGACCACATCAAAGTCTACCTAATACCTCTTACCTAGCCATGATTGGATACTTTTAAGTAAATAAGTTGATGTAAATAAGTAGTACGGACTAACGATATGTGTAAAATGTTAGGTAGATATTTTTAATACATATACATACAACCTTTATTAGTTACTATTGAAGGCAAATATTTACCACTAGCGACCTACTCTACCTCCAATTAGACGATTATTATCGTACTGTATCCTTTATTGACACATAATATTAGGTTTAAGCGCCATCTGTTGTAGTAATATCAAACTAAACAGGTATTTAGTACATAATTTAATATATAAAAATCAATGTTTGTTTGCTCGTTCGTATTTAATGCGTTGGCATACCGTTCACTCGACTGCGATGAAATTCGGTATAGAGATAACTTCAATCATGAGGAAGGACATAGGCTATTTTAAAAACAAAAAACGCGTACGAAGTCGCGGGCGTAAGTTAGTACCTAAATAGTTTATTTATAACAAAAAAGTACATATCCTAACGTTAATATTTATAAACTTAAAACTGAACATTATCTTAAATAACAGACTTCCTCGAAGTTGCCGCTAAGGAAGCTGTCATTGCTTAAGGTGCCCAGCAGTCTGGCAGCATTACCTCTTTCAATAGTCAAACTGATTCGTTGGCGGAAGAAGCTGCCAGCCCGACGATCTTGCGAAGCCTCGACCAGTCTCTTACAAATATCAAAAACCAGTCGATGGACTTCAGGGTCTCAGGGACCCAAAGACACTTAATATTTAAATGTAAGTTACTTCTTGATCATTGGATCTATTTAAGAATTAAAATTACATGAGCGGTGTTGATGTGATAATATTAACACAGGCTGAACCAAAACAATGGTTTTCAGAATCTTTGTTTGAATGAATATTTACTCGTATAAACGCATCACTCGAGAACTATTGTTCGAAATTGAATGAGGTTTATGTAGTTGTTATGCTCAAGCTTAATTTAGCGTTTCAATGAATATTTTATCGTGATTCGCCATCCATTACTCTTAACTAGAATCGTGGATTCGTGGATCAATTTGGACTCGATAATTACAAAAAATCGTTTAATTTCTAAACGCTCTGCTCCCCTGCTACTTTTATGCGCTAATCTAATCTCATTACGTCGTAAGGTGTGGCAGGTGCCGGACTTCCGTCGCTCGGAGTTTACTCTAAGTGGAGCAATGTGTAGTCAGATTAAATTGGACCCGCAATTCCAGATACGTGACTTTTTAATGAAGTTTTTAATTTTAGACTTAGTCAAAGACATACATTTATTTGCCATAATCACTCACGCATCACAATTGATACAAAAGAACATTAATGGAGAAAAACGTAGTACAAACATTGTATAATTTACGTAATCCATGAGTATCCTCGCTAGCACAGCATATTTCTCGTAAGTAAGTAAGTATTAGTTACGTTACCTATGTACTTATTTATTATGCACCGTTTCAAATATTTTATTAAAAATGTCGAGTAGTCTTTACAGAAAGAAGGGTAAACTATTGCTCATTTTTAATAGCCTTGGACTAGGATTTTGGATTCGGATTAAGATTGATAAGAAATCGACCTATGATAAGAAAATGTACCTTCTACTCAAAGTGGATCACAATAAAGAGGGAGATGTTATTTGATCTTAAAACTAACAAAGAGTTGCAAACGTGCGACAGATGCTCTAAATTTATCTATAAACAACATTAGATAAAAAATGTGTAGCAAGTGCCATACTTAGTAACTGAAAGTGATTACATTAATTTTTTTAGATAGGTCATTTTTTATTTATTTAATTGATCTTATAATGAGTTTCTATTTTTGTTAAATGACGGATACGTTATACATAGTATATATTTTATTTAAAATATTATTATATATTACATTTTCATTTTAAATTTATCGTACTGTTACTGAACCTGTTACCACCACCTGAACGAAGTCAGAGTTAGTTGCAGAGCTGGTTACCAGGCTATTTCATAACATACGTGTAATTGCCCACAAATTTTATTATATTTCAGGTTCTGATGAATAGCAAAAACACAATATGCTAAGTGGATTCTAAGTTAATTTATTCTACAATATCCAACACAATACCTAAGCTTATCTTGCTTTAATAATAATTTACGTCGTTATTGTTATTTGAATACCTACAAAAATATTGGCACCAACTCGTAAACACATATTTTATGTTCCAATTACATGTCATTTTTTTATAACTGTCGAATAGAGACGATAACACCAAACAATTTCCTGACGGTGGCTGAAAAAAGAGAGAGAATCTATTACAAACAATGTTGCATTTTGTATTATAATTTATAACAGTCAATGAATTGCTATTATGCAACGTCTTATGTAGAGTTTTATAAATTACAAGTCATTCTGTTTGCTGTTGGCTGCACATGCACTGCACGCGCACTACATAAACACTGCACACGAACTACATGAACACTGCACACGAACTACATCAACACTGCACACGCACTGTATTTAACACTACACGCACACTGCACGCGCACTGCACACGCGCTGCAATCACATGTGGCCTAGTGTTAACAGCTACTGCACCACTGATTACCAAGCGGAGCTGTTATGTATAGAATACATTCTTTGTGTGTTTTTGTCGTATAACCATGGGTATAACTAAAATTTTAGTTTATTCTTATGTTTCATTAAATAATATGTGTATTCACCAACGATACATAATTTGTAATAAAAGAAACATGTTATTACATAAACATATACCCAAAACAAAAATAATGACTTACGTTTGTCTGTGAACGATTATAATATATAAACAAAATGCCGTGTGTCCGGCGCGATTTCTCGTCGGCAACGGCGAATTTCCATGCCAACTTTCATCCCCTATTTAACCATCTAAGGGACAAATTTTCGAAAATTTATGTAACCTATTTTACATAAGAAACTTAAAAGTTGAAAAAAGTTTTCAGTCAGTCATTGTTAGAATTTTATTAATTAGATGATAAAGCCAGTTTAATATTATACTGCATGTCGCTATCTACATAAATAAATATATGAGTAATAAACACATTCTTATTATTTTTAGCGATGGCAGTTTTCTGATACTTGTGATTCGATTTCAGTTAAAGACTAAACTTAGTCAGCCGTTTCTCTAATAATAGATCCAGACTAGCGGAGGTCACGAAGAGGCATGCATCTATCTCAACTATTTTATGAACGTGTTTATTATCTTGTTGACGTTTGCGATTTAGTTTCTATTTGAAGAAAACCGCATAGTTCAATAGTTAAATCTTTTACAGGTTTTAAACGCTTAAAAATGTAATGGGTTTTATTACATTGTGCTTCTGGTCTAGTAAGATTTCAATTTGAGCTGATATCGTTGTTTCGAGATATAAAGGTCTATGATACATAAATATATACAATGTAAATATTTTTATATACTCTTCAATAAAAACGAAAAAAGTGGAAGTGGTTATACAGTCTCTTCAGCTCAAGTGTGGATATTAAAAGGGGCTACTCTATTTGTCCATCCATAACAAAAATGTAAGAGCTTAGTTTAAAATCATATAATTGGTGCGTTTGTTTGAAAATGATTTATTATTATTATTCTTGATTCACAATAGTAGTCCAGGCCTCTTAATACTCTGCATGGACGATAATTGACGAGAAATTGCGCACGTGAGAGCTCTATTTACACTCGTAGGTGAAAAAAAGAGAAAGCATTAGAGGACGCGCATTAAGCAAACCTCCAAATAATGGAATGGCTAGATATTAAAAATGAATGAACAAAATAATATATTTTGTTTTACCAAATTTTTCGAATGTTCGTTACTTTTCAATAACCAAATATAATTATGTACATAAAAGTATTCTTATTTCGAAGTAGGTACTAAGCGAAAGTTTGTTAAAGCAGAGTACACTTTAAAAAAAAATTCAGTTGTAAAAGTTTAATCTAATTGTGTTTTACTTTTACAAGAATGTACACAAAATAATCTAAATTTATAATTACAAAAAAAATACTTTTTAGCATATCTACAATTGTCATGCGACAAACAGAATAGATCTCGTTTTTGCTCTTGTAGCCCGTTAAGTAAAATCAGTATCCAAGGTCATTTTCATTAGTAGAAAATTAAATATTGTATGGAAATCTTCAATTCTTAATTCGACGAGTAAAATGATTAATCGATACCTTTCTATAGGAATCCGGTACAAAGGTCGTACCGGATTAGAGTTGTATCTCCTCAAAACACTACGTTGCTAGGTACTTCAGTGATTATCCTACTATACTGTCGCCATAATATAAGATATAGCCTACGTCGCAACGTTCTCCTCGAACAAAAATGTCCCTTTACCTGACAACATTGAGTAGCACCGTGAGTGATGCCTTTGGGTCATTTGCGCTGAGCCGATGCTCACACAACTAAGATTGATGATGGTCCGCACGTACCCATATGTTGGGCCGTTGCTTGCGAAATATAGAGGAATTTATATGTATACTGTACACCCACATATTAAGTTAACCGACGTTTTTGATGCAGAAGTTTACAACGGCACTGCAGTTCAAGCAAAGTTTGGTTCGGTTGAAACTTTTTTACACTGAAATATACTTTAGTCGGTTTTATAAAAGTTTTACTAAACTCACGGGTTAATTTCGGACTAACACACGGAAGTTGTTGATTTCACTGAACTCAAAATGTTAAAATACTTACAATAATGTTTCGTGTAATCAACAAATTTGTTAAGTAATATTAATTGAAGTAAGTGCGACGCACGCCTTCAACATACTCTTGAACTAAACTATTTAGTAAATATAACATAAAATTTTGTAAATTTAATTATGTTAGAACGTGTAAGTTCAATATTTTTTATTTTGTAAAGTTAAACATTCATAATGCTGTAAAAATTAATATTTTAGTGAACTTTTGTTGGTTATACGAAACAAAAGATCAACCCTCGAAATTCAATTAAAGTATTTTTTCAGTGTACTTATCTTTATTGCACATACATGGTACCTACATAAAATATTATAAGAAAATTTGTACAAAGACAAGCTTATTTCTGTAAGAGATATCTACCAGCGAACCTCACCAAGCAATAGATAGTATGTTCGAGGGTAAGAAACGTACAATTACGGTCATAGTTACAAAAATTTGTATTCGTGCATATTCATATTAACGATACTTAAATAGTATATAAATACAAACACAATATATATAAATGTATGGACATACATACATATCTTCACGCTGTATCCCTAACGGGGTGGTAAGATAGGACGGAGCACCAAGTGTCGCGGTCCTTACATACTTCTTTCGCTTCCTCAAATCTCATCATTCTCCTCACACATTTTCGCCTAGGTATGCAAGTGCTTTTGACATTTCCGTCTGCTAACACAGGCTATGTATGGGTATAAATATATAAAAATACGAGCGGACCCGACAGACGTTGTCCTGCTCGAACTTTGGCTTGCCTGTTATTAGCGGCATAAAAATATAAATTAAATCCTAGAACCCGATTGCAGAACTACCAACCGGGTCGAATTGTGAATCTAAACCAGCCGGAGATCAGTATCAAACTCATACAAAAAAAAATTATGAAAATCAGTCCAGGTGTTTAGGAGTTCATTGACTTAAACACGTACAGAAGAATTATATACATAAAGAAGATAACATGAACATATTCGCGCGTAGTTTTTTTTTTCTTTATGGCATGGCGCACAGTTTAGCGCATTTGCCAATATCACGTATTAATAAGTACAATCACAAGTAAATTTAGTTTTTTCTTATCGTGAAACTCCTCCAGTAAAGTGAAATCTAAATAAAATGACAACCTCACTTCTCCCGTTCCCGCCAAAAAGTCTACGTTTATATTAATGAATATAATAATCTATAGTATAGATTGTTAATGAATATAATTAAGATAAATGTAGACTTTTTGAATAGATTCTATAGTATTGTAATAAATGAATAATGCTCTTTTAGTCGTTTTTTGAAAGAAGATACCGTGAGACATTTTTAGGAGATATAAAAAGCTGAGATACACTGAGACTGCTGACATTGTCATTTAAACGCATTTTGAAATTATCGAATTTTATAGGTACTTGACTGAGTTTCTTGTGTATTTTTTTCTATAAGCGCAGAATTTTCCTAGACAAATAAATCTACTGCTTTCATATCAATTTCAGTATTTCTTTTTATTTATATTTTAAATTACAGTGTAAACTCTCTAAAAAAAACTCAAGGTATTCAGTGTATGTGATAAATTCTTAAAATCTTTAGTTATTTTCCGCCCAAACTCCAAAAACCATTAATCGACACGTGTTTCGCTTCTCAACGAAGCATCCTCAAGATATACCAGAGATAGGATTCGGCCAGCTAACCAGCACCGAATCCTATCTCTGGTATATCCTGAGGATGCCAAAAGCCACCAATCGACACGTGTTTCACTTCTCAACGAAGCATCCTCAGGATATACAAGAGATAGGATTCGGTCAGCTAACCAGCACCGAATGGTGGTTTAGGAATTTATTTTATTTTAGGAATTTATCGCATGAAATGGATTTCCGCAAAGTAAAACCCGAGTCTATACAAGTACTCAGTGTATTCTTTCGTTATAGAGAATTCTCGTTATATGGAAATTAAAAAAAATAACATTAATTCACTTCAGTTTTTATAACTACGGTACATACATCAATATTTAAATCTCTATTGTTCTGTAAATTCCGTTATTTTTGCCTGACTTTTTTATTAACCCAAAACTTGGTTTGTATTTTGTTGTAAATTTTAACCATGTCTTCAGATGCGATGGGATCGTCTTCATACATACATACATATCTTAACGCTGTATCCCTAACGAGACAGTAATGGTAATCAGCAAAGGATAAGAACACTGATGTTTCCTTAGAAAATGTAAACTTACAAAAAAGATAATTTTATATCGGTGCCCAATCCAAGGAAAAAAAGAGTACAGATGGCTAAACAAAGACATATTGTCTCGTTATAGAGGATGACCATTATATTATAAAGAGTGCTTCGTTGTATGGCTGATAACGTAAACCAATAAATTTGAGCAAGATTTATTCTATAGAGAGTTTTTTGATATAAAGAATTTCGTTATAAAAAGCTTACACACATGGATTGTTGCTTTATCGTTTACGTCGTAACCTATACTAAAAACGGTAGCCGCCTTTTGTCTGTAACTTTATCTGTGTCTTGCCTGTGTATTGAAAATATTTTTATAATAAGATTGTGGTAGCCTTTTTAGACTTCTTCGACCATAAGGCAAAAGTTTTTAGAATTGTTGTCTGTATGTTTGTTAGAGCTGCATAAACACGAATGGATTTCAATGTTAATGTCATAAAGACCAAATGTGAGCTCTCTACTTTGATATTTTGTTTTGGGAAATATTATACATATAATGAGACAAATTTAACATCGTTTTCTTGAAATCTAGTACGTAAAGGTACAAAAAGACATGAAAGTTACTTCGAACAACAAAAAATAAAGATTCTGCCGATGGCCTAATTTGACATAAATTAATGACAGTTGTTGCATAAGGGGCGAGAACATTGTAGCACCCAACACGAGATTACACGGTCATTCAGTGCAATTTAGATGGACGAAATATGCATGCCTTTCTACTTGACCTTGACTTTGACCAGTTTCTCGACTCTGAACACCTTCAACCATATAATCACTCAGAACTCACTTCATAATCAACTGCAACTCTCTCGACAGTTCAAATCTATTCTTACGGACAAACTTTATCCTGTAATTAGAGATTTTTCTAGTATTAGGCAGTGTCTTAGCCCATTTACAACGATTTTTAAATAATTTGATCGTCGTAATTCCGAGAAGGACGCATCACCTTCGTTTCTTTGGCAACTACCACAGCCAACTTCTTCTGAAATGAAGTGACTTTCCTCTGCATCTTCATCCTGATCACTTTCATGATGCTGTATGAGTTCATTTTCAGATATCTCAAACTCTTCGAAATCCTGCTCTTTATTTGATTAATCAGAAACTAGCATCAGAATATTGATCTCCTCATCAAGAGAGATTGTCTACTCGTAATATTTTTCTTTTCGATGACTCAATTGAATAACTTTCAGTTTGACGTTTCTGACTAGGCTGATGTCTGTTTTCATCAAATTTTTCAAAAAAAAACCTAAAAGAACGACATTATAATCTAAAAATATTTGGTACGACAACAATGGACAAGTAGTCTGACAGACTCTGTCCAATTTTTCGATGAGTGTTACTCACGTGTCACACATTCGACGACGTCTTTAATGCCTTTACGAAAAGCTACTGAGATGCTCGGACGCAGCAAGTGGGGGTAAGTGTTCGATTTACTATTCTAGGAATTCGTTAATTGCGCGGTACCTATGAGACTCCACGTCCACAGTTAAAGGTTAAAGGCAAAGGTTTTGAAATAAAATTATATTTAGATAGATAAATGATAAAAATTAAAAATAGAATCGAAAACTTTTGTGGGTTGTACCTTGTGTCGATATTTACTCACCGTGACAAAAATCTATTTCTGTCGAATATAAGTAGGATGTGATGTACAGGACAAGTATTCAAAGGTCAAAACAAACAAAACTGTAGGAAACTATGCGGTAGGGTTCGCACCGACCCGAGTCGAAATACATACTTGCCTCTCAAAGTTTCCTCAAGGACATACAGAAGCCGCAGAAAACTAATATACTATTTCAACGCGATCATATCCCTGACCTGCTAATTTCTCTATTTTCTATATCCTGTACCTGTTTATAACGACTAGTACTTATTGTTGAAATCCCTCGGCACAAGAATTTCAATTGAGGGGACGGGTTTAGATTGTCCAATATGTGGAATCCAGTGATATAAGGAAAATAGGGCCGGTGAATACTAAAAATCGTGACGATATAGTGAGGGTGTACTGTCGGGGGGACTATAGAGTGGTTCCCGTAGTGGTGGTAAATGTAACAACTACGAGCCAGAAAGAGGGTAGAGTGCAATATGTGCTCTCGAATATCCACCTGCAGTTTCGCCAATTAACCCGTGATCATGGTGCTTGCAACAGCATCTAAATATTGGGAAACTCAAAAATATTTAATATCGCGATAAGAACCCGTTTATCTTATTGTTACAATAGTAATTGTTGTATTTTTTATCTTATTTTTGCTTAATTGCGGCCCTCGCGATTCGATACGAGTAACTCTTGACTTGTTACGTTTCCAATCGTTCACTTATATTTGTTATTCTCAGTTTCGTTTTGTTTGAGTAATTAATTATGTAGAGTTGATGCCTTTGGAAGTATTAGTATCTTTCTAAACTAAGGCGCTGCCTACGATACAAATTACAATTAGTACCGATGTATTGCGTTACAGAAATATTATAAAACAACAAAAAGCCGTGTTCTTAAATTGAAAATATTTATAGAAATCCTGTGAAATTTATTATATATCTAAAAACAATGATTTAGCTTATACCAGATAGTGGTAGGGTTACCAACCGTAGTATAATATATAGTATTGTACTGTATTTCGGGTCTGCATACTAAAGGTATATATACTGTTTAACAAATATATAGTACGCAAGAATATTATATTTCAGTTGGATGGATCAATCTTTATTTTGCAACACTGAAACTAATAACCAAATTCATTTCGAACCGAACGCACCGCTGTCTTGAAATGAGCTCTTGATAGATATTAATTAAAAAATTGCGAAGCATAATAAGGCCCTTTTATTGTAGGCAAAAAATTGTAAAAAAATGCAAGAAGTAAAAAAAAGTATAGTTAACCAAAATATAGTGAAGTAACAAATATAATATGTTTCTCTATTTTTTACTCTCCATAAAATGCTATCTGATATTTTTAAGTGTAAGTGTAGCTCATTCTGAAAAATACTATCAGCCGAAGAAATGTTGGCAACCCTAGCTACTACACTTGACTAACAAAAATGACCATTTTAAGGTTTAATTTGATATTTTTAAACGGATTACTGAATCGAAATTATAAAGATATTTTTGTACTTGAGTTTTCATTAGTAAAGGTATTTCCTTTCAGTGACTTTTTTGAAGTCAGTTTAATTTTTTTATTATTTTTTTAATTTCTTCTTTTTGAGTAAGTAACCTTGGCCTAAATAAATATCTAGGGCAGATCGGTAAGAAAACAAAAAAATACAGCCGAATTGAGAACCTCCTGCTTTTTTAAAGTCGGTTAAAAATATGCTACTTCGATAATAAGAGTGTCATAGGTCTAAATCAAATAAATGTACCTACTCGAGTTCTACTTACAAGGCCTTTTTGAACGTAAAATCTACAGTCCCGGTCGATTCGAAAAAAACTTGAAAAATCAACAAGAAATTCAGTCAACCATCATTTCTTCAATATAATTTTACAATATACCTATCACAATACATAATACAGTAAATGCACGTGCGGAGAACATTATTTTAGACTATAGTCACCTGAAGTTTATTTTGGTTTACAGTAGACGCTTAAGATTTTCGATCAGTTTATGTTTTATAACAACTTTAAATATCTGTTCTAGGGTTGTCACTTTTTTGTTTAGCGTACACCTAACCAAGTATTATAAATGATAAACGAATTGCAAATTAATCTAGAAACACACTTGTGTCGATACGCTTGCTGTTTCTCATGTACCGGCGACTTCTAACACAGCACGTGCCGCGGCCAGCACTGCCGAGAACTTGAAGTAGCGTAAATATGTGAGTCTCTCTAAAAATTTCATATTTACGCCTTTTATAATCGAAACTTTGGGACCCTGGGGCCCTGAAGTCCATCTATTGGTTTCTGATATGATTTGTAAGAGACTAGTTGAGGCTTCGGGAGACTGCGGCTATTCAAAGAGGTAACGCTGCCAATCTGCTGGGCACTCTAAGTAATGACAGCTTTCTAAGCGGTAACTTTGAGGAAATCTATTGTTTAAGATAATGTTTATTTTATTTTTGGTACCATCTGACAGCCAACTCTCCCACCGCGTGCGCTCATTGGTCAAATCAAATAGCGCGCGCTTCCCGGGCTTCCTGTTACATACCTCCGTCCCTTTTCACGGAATCACCCACAGGAAAGCGAGAGGAAAGATGTTACATATCAAAAACTAAAAGGAAAAATCTATAATCGTATAATATCTGCATAATATGATTCATGTTGCTTGAATTCATAACTAAGGGATCCTATTTGTCAACACGTGCACAACGAGCCTTAACGGCGTTGTCATCTAAATTTAAACGTTTCGAATTTAAATATAATATACAAGCCGTTTCCCGCCCGCTTCGCTGGGCGTAAGTGAAAATTTTGTACGTAATAGTACATTTTTGTTTGAAAAATAGTAAAGTGTTGATGGAATTTGAAAAATAAATAGCCTAAAACCATCTACAACTAATTCGGCGTCGAATGGTCATGGTCCCATGTCGATCGGTCCAGTAGTATTCAAGTTTATCGCGGTCAAAGAAAAAAGCTTTCATTATATTTATATTTATATATATATATATATAGATTTAGTAAGATATTATTTTATTTTCCAAACTAAACGCTTCTATTGAGTTCTAGTCGAAATATGTGAGGAGAATGATGAGATTTGAGGAACCGAAAGAAGTATGTAAGGACCGCGATGCTTGGCGCTCCGTCCTCTCTGACTACCCCGTTGAGGATACAGCGTGAAGACTTTCAGTAATACTCAAAATCCGATCTAATTGCAAAGAGACAATAAATAGTTGACAAATGTCACGAGCATTTCAAAATGAGGAATCAAAAAATCACAGACGCACTATTATCAGTGTGAACCCTGTGTTGAATAAATTATAGCCCCCCATTATTATCCTCATTTGATTAAATTATACTGTGGAGTGTTGCAGTATAATTTAATCAAATTAGTACGCACTTGTGGTGTGATAACGATTACTGAGGTTAAGCAACGTTGCACGCGGTTACCTTTTGGATGATCTAGTGTACTCCTCCAGATATAGTAAGCCTTTGGTCTCACCTTTTTCTACATACCTACGTAATTTTAAGATGTACTTAAACTACAGTTTCAAGAAATCTTATAGAACGCAATGGAGCCGCCCAGAACTGCCGAAATATATACTGCGGGGAAGTAAGCGGCTTTCCCCAGTGCCTTCGCAGTGCTAAGGCATCTGAAATTAATGATCGCAAGATGCTTTTGTCGCCTCGTATGACAGATGGAGAATATCATATCACTTCCATCACAACTGAAATTATCATATCACAACTTCCCGGGGACACTAACATACCTCTATCAATACGCATAGCTCAAGAGCACGTGACCCATGTTTCATGAAGTGTTAGATTCAGGTAGAAATTTTATACAGCGGTTTCCATTATTTTTTTATATTCCCATATTTTTAGATATTGTATAATGCAACTCGAAAGTTCAAAAGTTTATATAGTGGTGGTGCATAAATGAGAAAATAATGGACTGTTTACTTTACCTACCTGGTTACGGCAGGTACTGCGCATGAAAGGTACAAAAAGTTTAGTGCCAAAAAAGTATTTGAATCAAAAGCCAACAAGTAGTTTTCGGTAGTTAAGTTAGCTTAGAATAAAAAAATGAGTAAGGCCGACATTTTTGGAGGGGTTTACGGTGAACCCAAATACCCCAGTTATATGTAAAAAATAAAAAATAAGTGTTTGATTAACGCTTTTTAATAGCGTCTTAATTTCTTAGCGTCTTAAGTTCTTAATTTTAATAGAGTCTTAAAGATATGTTTAAAAATATTAGCAATAAATTGGACATTTTTCCTGGATTTAATAATAATTGGCAAATTTCGAAATAGTTGCAAACGGGCTCTTGGGCTACTATTCTTGAATCGTCGGTGTTGCTAACACTATTGAGCCGAAACTTGCTACACGTAAATTGGTAATCCAAATTCGGAAATGAGAACACAAAAATTGTTTTTTAATATGTAACTTTTACTGTATCCAAAATGGCTACGGATTGCCTTATGCTATTTAGCACTAATTAAACATGTTACAAAAATGTAACATTTACACGTACTTACCATTTACATACTTACATTTCATCTTTTCATGTCTCCAGGAATAAAAGTATTGGGCTTATCATATTATAACTGATTACTAATTCTGTAACCAGAAATTCCAATCCACATGACAAGCAAAATTTTCTGCCTTATAGCCATCACAAAAGAACATGGAAATGGTTCTTTGTAACTTTAATGTATTTTTAGGGTCGATGTTTTGTCTAAAACCCGATTGAATGGAGAATTATTTAGCGATTTCCTGGGAATAGAGATCAAAACTAAACACTTACCATTAATTCAATACAAAGGGCAAAATATAAGAAAACTAGCGATCCGCCCTGACATCGCGTGCGGGGGGGAATCACAGGTGTAATAATGTGGCGTCATAAGTGTCCGTCCGAATGATTGCTTTACGGCATTTAAACATTGACAGTTCATAATAAAATATTCATAATAATATTGACGAAGATTTCGTTTGCATTTGCTTGTCTTGTAGGTCAATGATTCGAAAAACAATGATTAGACCTTCGTATGACACCAAAATAGATTTTCTCCCTTAGACTTTTATAGAGGGCAACAATGAGTTTGATTATGGAACATGAATGTTATTCTTTACTGCTTTCACGATCAAAAAGAGGTTAAAAAAAAGTGTATGAATAATGATACTGGCGGATTAAATGGGCGCGGCGCGGTGGTAGCTGCGCGCCAGAGAATAAAAAAGAAATTTAAAATTTAAAATACACTCGGAACCACGATCTATCGCTCTGCTCTGGATAACAAAATATCGACTTTTCTTTTTATATATAAAATATAAACGTATTATTCATATAAACCTTTCGAAAGAAATTCCCTAAATGATAGTGATAACCGTATTAAAATCCGTTGTGGACAGCGACTTTATAAGTGAAAATATTATCGAAATTTGATATTGCTCTTTGAGACCCTCTCATAGAAAACAACTTTATTTAAACTTACATGTTGGTCTGCATATGTACCAGCTGTCGATGTTCTCGTGTAGTCGTAAAATTTGACGAAAGGAAGTATTCAAGGAATTTTCAAAGTAATAAGATAACAACCCTGTTACACCTGTGAATTTTGAGACTTCAGTGTATTTTGTATATGTGTTATGTTCAACCTTTTTTCCGCCATTTGTCAACCGATTTTGGTAATTATTTTTCTTTCAGTTAACACGTCTCTAGAGCATGTGCCATGCGTGCTCGATGGGATTGAGGTCTGGTGATTGTGCAGGCCACGGCAATACCCGGATGTTTTCCATTGCCAAGTACTCTCTGGTCCACCAAGCTGTGTGCGAACGCACATTGTCGCATTGTCGCTGCACACGCAGCGTGAAATCTGAGCCAAGACTTTGTGAAAATGGGTGAACATAAAGCCCGAAGACATCTTCAATGTAACTTTCAACATTCATATTGCCATCTACAAAAACGAGCTCAGTTCGTCTGTTCTTCATAATACCCGTCCACATCATCATTGTGGAGCCACTGTAAGGGTGCACTTCCGGGACGAATCTCAGCCGTTCAGCATTTCCGGGACGACGATACACTCTTACCCTTCTCGTATCAGGCCTAAATCCAAACCGTAACGCTGCCAAAGACAACAAATCACGCTTCCGTTTATGTTTCCGAGAACAAAAAAGATTGTATACCAATCTACTTTACTAAGAAAAAAATAAAGTGTCAATTAATAAAATATGCAGTTTCTGTAAATGATGCGTGTTGCTTAGTTTTTTTTTATGTGTGTATTTTGACCATCAAAATATGACCTACGATAAAACATTTTTTCAAACTTATATACGGGCTTACTTAGGTATGCAATTTGTAGTCATTAAGAACGAATTAGTAATGAATCAATAAAGTATATAAGACAGTACCTGGCCGCTATTTCATTACAAAACAGCGCTCGTGCATCTACAATGTATTCAATACTAAACTAAAATAGCCTATGTCCTTCATCAGGATTCAAGTTATCTCCATACCAAATTTCATTACAATCAGATGAAAGATATGGCAGCTCATAAAATACGAACAAACAAAAAACAAACATTGATTTTTAAATATTAGATTTGATATTATTTTAATTCTTAGTACAGAACATGCTGGTTGGAGTTATAAAGTCTATGGTACATGCTTAAAAATTTTGCTTTTATATTTAAAAGCATAACGATACTAGAAAACTCCTATCAATTTCGTTACGGTATTTAAATAATGCCTGTTCTTTCTGGCCAGTATTTTTGCCTGAAAACGGAGAAACAATGCTAGATAGAAAAAAAATCGTAACGTTGCCTATAATTCCTTCTCACGGTTCAATAAGACCTTATCTATTTTGTAATGAAAAGACCTCTGTAGGTAATATTTAGTTTTCTGTAGCTTTACAAACAGACTTTGTGTTAGATAAAAGATAAGAAGCGAGGACGGAGTCGTATCCGAAACAGTAAAAAACTAACTGCTTTTGAAAAGTAGATGACAGCCCTCGGTTCCGATACAACGTGTCTATTATCGTTACTCAGTCGGCATTTATAAAATTATATGATTTAAAATGGTTTATCGTTAAGATCACATAATATAAAAAATAGCTGTTCAACATGCGGAAGTCTATTACTTAAGATAAACTATATTACTCTCTGAAATGTCCTCTACCTGTCAATGAAAGTTTCGACAAAATCGGTTCAGCTTTTCCAGAGACTAGTCCAGACAAACAAAAAGACAGACGGAAGACAAAAATTCAATGAAGCGTGTTTGGGTTTTGGTTTTATTCAAATAACCATATAAGCTTAAAAAAGTCTTTATTTCGAAATCACATATAGACAATTCTATTTTATTTATGTGTAATATAATATATAGATAACACTGACTTTTAAATTTATAAATATTTACGGTTAGATATGTATGTACTGTTTTATGGTCTTATCTATTGCGCATAGATAAATAAAATGGTACAGACAATTGTTGTAAAATTTCTAGGAAATAACAAAAGAATGAATTAAGTATATTGGAATATCAATTTCGTTAATATAGGTATTTTTAAATGCTATCTCAAACATGTTCGCATTATTATAATTTTTATATAGTTATAAAAAGTAGAATAATAATACGCACAGGCCTCTCTCAGCCTCTGGGCTCCGGCGCGATCCGTAGAAGATCCCGTAGCCACTTCACAACGCGCTGAGGGCGACCATCGCAGCAGTTTTGGTGCGTCTCACGTCTAAAAGCCTCACTCTCACTCTTTCGATAAAAAAAAAATCTTGCTGGAGGAACATTTGCCAAAACGTGATGCGTCGAAACTCCGAGCGTAGCTCGTTTGAAGAGTATGTTAACTTTATATTATAGACATCGATTTAAAATATTTAGGAGAACTACAACTATTAATTTAAATTAATAATATAAAATAACTAATGAATAAACATATTCATTAGTTATTTTATATAATTATTCAAACCTATTATTTGACACGTGATTTGCCTCGCATAGAGCAGCCTTGCAATAACTTAAAAGAAGTAAATTAAACGTATATGAAATACCTATATTTGTGACGGACTTCCTCAACGTGACATCTAAGTCACTATGAAGTATTTGTTTATTAAATAATACGAGTGAGTATACAAAAAGTTATAGCAATAATAAAACACTTGAGTGCCTATTTATAGTGTAGGTGGTGTAGTAGCCACAGTATAAGCATTCATATTTCAAGAGTCAATTTTGTTTCTGTGGATAATAAAACACAAATTATTACTGCTAAAAGTTATATCAAGTATAGATTTTATTCTGCCTTGGTTATTTGTCCAACCCGAATGGGATTGGTGTGCCATCACGTATATATATACATACATATAACACATGCACTTTATACATATTGCACCAATTATTGCTACAATTTAATCAATGAAAAATGTAGGTATTAAACTTTCACAACTTGTACACAGCTTACAACCCTAACTAACCGGCTAAATCGTGTAAGTATTTTAAGGTGATTACATTTTTTATTCTGACGTTTCGACTAGTGGGCCCGCGAGCACGATCAGTGCGATCCGAAGGATTATTACCTAAAAACTTGCAGACGGCGACAGCCACGCGATCATTGCGCGACCGGTGACTAATGGGGTGAAATACTTAAAGCAGATGGCGCTGTGATAGACTAAAATTAATATTTTTAACAAAACTATTACTCAAATCATGTAGGTAAACCACGAGCAAGTTATTATTAGGATGACAGCAGAAATACTCGAAAAATTATGAAGTTGTATCATATTTTATACATACATACATACATATCTTTACGCCTATCCCTGACGGGGTAGTCAGAGAGGACGGACCGCCAAGCGTATATTTTATAATAAACAAAAAAATATTATTTTATCTGGATATTTTATATTGTTTTATTTTTTATAACTTGTTTATCTTAAATCCTCATTATATTTTTTCTAGTTAGTATATTACTAATGAAATGGTAACATATTGCAGTGTATTATATTCTATAAAGTGATTTATAACATTTTTATTGTTATATCTACCAATTATAAAGTGCTTTTAAACGCACGCCAAAAAAATTGTACAAATATTATGCTAGTATATCTATGAACAATTATATAGCAGTTTTAGTCAAATACTCTTATTAAATAGATATTTCATTGACATATTTTACGCTCGTTTATTTTTGTAGTCATATTCATTAGTTATTTTATATAATTATTCAAACCTATTATTTGACACGTGATTTGCCTCGCATAGAGCAGCCTTGCAATAACTTAAAAGAAGTAAATTAAACGTATATGAAATACCTATATTTGTGACGGACTTCCTCAACGTGACATCTAAGTCACTATGAAGTATTTGTTTATTAAATAATACGAGTGAGTATACAAAAAGTTATAGCAATAATAAAACACTTGAGTGCCTATTTATAGTGTAGGTGGTGTAGTAGCCACAGTATAAGCATTCATATTTCAAGAGTCAATTTTGTTTCTGTGGATAATAAAACACAAATTATTACTGCTAAAAGTTATATCAAGTATAGATTTTATTCTGCCTTGGTTATTTGTCCAACCCGAATGGGATTGGTGTGCCATCACGTATATATATACATACATATAACACATGCACTTTATACATATTGCACCAATTATTGCTACACTTTAATCAATGAAAAATGTAGGTATTAAACTTTCACAACTTGTACACAGCTTACAACCCTAACTAACCGGCTAAATCGTGTAAATATTTTAAGGTGATTACATTTTTTATTCTGACGTTTCGACTAGTGTGCCCGCGAGCGCGATCAGTGCGATCCGCGGGATTATTACCTATAAACTTGCAGACGGCGACAGCCACGCGATCATTGCGCGACCGGTGACTAATGGGGTGAAATACTTAAAGCAGATGGCGCTGTGATAGACTGTATCTTATTACGTCTTGTCATTTATTTTGTACTTGCAATTTTTATATTTTTGAGATATTATTTCACTTTAAAATGTACTCGTTTATGACTATGGCTCAACTAAAAATAGAGCTTTGACGGAGAAATATGTCAATTGCTGGTGAAAAGGTAGATTTGATTGCAAGTTAAGTATTTATAAAATTTCAGGTTATGTTTCGTATTATACACCCAATTTAGAAGATTCATTAGAAGCGTATAATCCATGTAAACCAAATGTAACCAAAAGTTTGGTGTTTGGTTTGATTTGTTTATTGCGAAACTCAAGGTGATCGTTCATACCAGTGACCGCCCTCTAATACATTCAAAGATATAAACGCGTATTCCTCGCTTCCTAACATCAGTAAACAAGAAATTCAGGAGTATTTTGAAAGGTATTTGTTAAAACCATTGAATTAAAGTGCAAGGCAGTATAACTTGGTTGGATTGCAAGTCTATAAGTCTATTCTAGTTCACGCAACACTGTAAGATAACTTCACGACAGAGGCTACCCTTAAAGTTAATTCTGGGCTGTTGAATTGATAGGCAAATATCTGTATTATTATAATGCAATTGCATATACTATGTCTGCTTCTACACAAATTCAGTAAACATTTTTAGTACGTTAAAAGAGATACCCACTGTTTTCTACGTTTCATATCCTTAGAAAATAAATGAAAGCCCCGATTTTTACAGTTTAACGCACTACATTGAGGCATCTTGCAGAAATTTCGTAAAATACACTTATGTTGGCAAAAATATAAGAGATTTGACAATTGTTATGTCCATAGAGGGTACAGTCTAACATACGCCCTCTAGCGTGAGAAATAGTTTTCCTCTCCATTGAAATAAAAAATGTATGACGATTGCGTGTCTATTGCGCTATGACCGTAAAATGCACTTTTCACGGTAGGTATAGCGCCGCTATACAAATCACATTACACAAATTCTCGTTTTGACAGTAGGTATCGCACGATATTTGGTTGTCGCATGCTGACTGCAAGGTTAGAAATAAACGTGCCGGCCGAAATGTCGGAATAAAAAAAGTATAGAGTATTAGTCTTATGGTATTAACACAACATAATCCTGAGCAGCTAGATAAGTGGGAAATGCTTCATACAATCGAATTATACGACGGTTTTCACACGACTTTGCGTTTCGTTTGATATATAAGAAGGTTAACAACGTTTGAATACAAATTTAAAATTCGTTACGCTATATTACGTAGTATTTGTCATTCTATTCTACTAGCGGTTACGACAATTGAGCCACTTGTCTAGGCCACCTAGTTAGATAGAGTTGTGAGTAATGAAAAATGTACTTCGAACCTATTATCACAAAAAGATTACAAATAAAAAACTGCGTTACTAAACATCTTGTAAAATCTATGTTAAATCTAAACAAATTATTGTCCGAGTTGACATTTATGTTTCTAATATCGTGTAGCATAATCTGAAACGATATTAATTTAACGCAGATTTTACTGTCAAAGCATAAGCTTGTAAAAATTGGTAAAAGATCCTTGCATGGATTTGAAACGAAGTTTGCAAAAAAAAAACATTTAAATTGCAATCTTACGTTTCGTGCTTAAAGTATAATTCACATCATTTATTTGCATTGCTATTTACGTCATTTTGATTTGTTACATGAAAGTGACAAGAATGTGACATATTATATCCTCAGGCAAAATTTGAAAAATATAACTACGAATTTAATAAAAAAGAGCTACATGTAACGTTATCATTATCATTATAACGAAATGAACACGTAAATAATATTACTTAATTTATTTACCGAAAATAAGAATCTCTGTCTCCGTCCGTAGCGTTCCAGTCCAGACGTGTTGGTTTTACAATCTTTGAAGAACACTGACATGTTTGCTGTTAGCGTTTTCGAATACTCATACTCACTTATACTCATACTTATACTCATTTATACTCATACTCATCAACTCAAATACTCATTTGAGTGCACATTTGGTTCAGACATTTTTAGAACTTTTATTGTTTTTATATGTAATCGAAGTTCAAAACAATTATACATAACAGAATTAAAGTAGATTTTTTCAGTGATTGTACATACCATTGAAATAATCTACTTTTTTCCATTTCGCATTGATTAAGTGTTCTATCTATTAGATATCGTCTCAAAAATCTGGGCTTACTTTTTACAAACTTGTTAAATAAGCTCTTATCTAAATCTGTTGTCGTGGAAGTTCAATAAATATGACTTCCAAGCCGTGGTTTCGGGGTAAATTCCCGACCTGATCAACCAACGAACTTTTCTAAATAAACTTAGAGCTTAATTGTACTATACGTACATACATATATACATACATATCTTCACGCTGTATCCCTAACGGAGTAGTCAGAGAGGACGGAGCGCCAAGCGTCGCGGTCCTTACACACCTCTTTCTTTACTATATCTACTATAATATAAGTTTAAGTACTCAGTATGAGGTTACACAATTGATATGACTGTTACATTTATTTTTTATCTATATAATACTAGAGCTGTTGCCCGCGACTTCGTTTGGGTGGATTTGACGCGTACGTCAATGTCGCTGGCCCTCAGGGATCTAAATATAAAAAAAAATGGTTAGAAAATTATAAAAAAGACTATCTCGACAACAGCGGTATCTACCGCGTCCAACTATCGCTAATAACCATCCAGGTGACCCTATAAAAAAAATTCATCAAAATCGGTTAAGTCGTTGAAGAAGTCTTTTAGGAAGCTTTCGGTGATGGTTAGCTGACCGAGTCCGATCTTTGGTATATCCTGAGGATGCTTCGTTGAGAGGCGAAACACGTGTCGATTGGTGGTTTTTGGAGTTTGAGCGGAAAATAGCTGAAGATTTTAGGAATTCATCACAAGCCTTTTTTTTCCTGAGAACATAATCCCAGGCATATTCAGGTCTAGAGTGAATAGATTTTTCCTAGATCGACGTGCTCCATCGTCAAATACACCGTCGCGTAGCAACAAGTGAGTTAGTTATTGTATAGACTCAGATGCCCTTTGCGGAAATCCATTTCATGTGATAAATTCCTAAAATCTTTAGCTTTAGCTTCTTGGAGTTTGAGCGGAAAATAGCTAAAGATTTTAGGAATTTCAAACTATTACATTCTAAGAAGAATTACGAACATATACGCACACCGGAATTGTATATATATGGATATATTCAGTCTGTACCTCACTTCGAATACCAAGCGATCGATTGAGCTCAAACTTTTAAAGATTATACTCGACACATTAGTGAGAAGTTTGAGAAAGTAGTTTGAATAATTTTCAATGTACAAAAGTTAACAGTGTTCAGCTATAAATTAAAAACTAATATTTTTTCTGTAAAATTGCGATATGATTCTTTAGTATCATTATCTATCAACTAACAATATTAATACTTCCTGATGTCTTAATCCAATAGTTTTATCACTTTTATTACCAGATAACAAGGACATTTCCGTCCTTGTAAATTAATATCCTGAAATTTTATACACGTTGAAGCGACGGGCAGCAAAGACGGTAATAAAAAGATTCTTTGTATAACGCGTACGTAACGGCCATAAATTATTATAAACATTCTCATAATGTTAACACCTAATGATTAACTGTATCGACTAAAGGTACAATGAACCGCATTTTTAAATATGTTACAATTCTTGTATTTACCTAAATAAGGATATTAAAAAAGAAACGAAAAGTGGTTCGGAGTAGCACTGCTGCTCATAGGGACGTACTGAGACGTCAATAGGGTCAGAAAAGAATCCATACGGCATTTTGTGTTTATACAAAAATTTTATTAAAAAAAATTAAACCGCCTTAAAAAAACACTGAAAAGTATAAAATAACTATCCTTTACTAATCAAAACACAAGTACAATTAAAATAACTTTATAAATACGATACACATACCTATATAATTAAATTTGACAGTTACTGAAGTCGGTGCCAAGCCCACCTAACTAATAGACTTTATATTGTTGCACATTGGTTTGGCACCGACTTCAATAACTGACAAATTTAATTACATAATTATGTGTATCGTATTTATAAAGTTATTTTAATTGTACTTGTGTTTTGATTAGTAAAGGATAGTTATTTTATACTTTTCAGTGTTTTTTTGAAGACGGTTTAATTTTTTTTAATAAAATTTTTATTATTTCTCCGTTTTGAGTTGTCTTGACCTAAATAAATATCTAGGGCAGGTCTGCAATTAACTTCATTCTAATTCCGGAGCGCAACGATATACAAGAGAATCGTCAATATAAATAAAGGCTATAACCAGATCGTGTTATCTAGTGTATCTTCGAAATCCAAGCTCCAATAATGGGACAACCTCTGAAGTATTACCTACCAAACGAAAAAAGAATTTTGGAAATCGGTTCATAAATGACGGAGCTATGAGGTAATAAACACACAAAAAAAAAACAACATACAAAAACAAAAACAAAATTGAGAACCTCCTTTTTTTTTGAAGTCGGTTAAAAACCATTTCCATCGGCTAACACTCTGACTGTTTGATCTTCATAAGTCAGCCTTGGTCTTCCTTGGCTTTTTTTACCACTAACTTTCGCTCTGTAGTTTTCGTCGTCAGCCTTTCATCTTTCGTCACTCATTCTTTCTATGTGCCCGAACCATCTAAGCATTCCTTTATTCATTTTTCCAATAACACTGACGTGCAACCCCTTCATACTGCGTATCTCTTCAATACTTCTTTTGTCCGCAAGGATGACAACGCACATATTTCTAAGAGATCCAGGCCTTACTACTGTTCAATAAAGTTGGAGCCAACACCGCACTGTGTGTGGCCATTTTGACTGAGTTAGATATATGCACACTAACTAATGCGGACAGAGCACCGTTCACTTCATTGCCAGCTGCTAGGAGAGACGGCTCTCCATATCCAATTCACATCTTCCATCCCTCGAAAACGCACTTCCCAGTTATACAATTTCGTTCACTTGTTCTAGACATTTTCCATATACCCATATTTCACACTTCGTCTATACGTCATCCCTTTCACACACCAGAACCTTAGTTTTGTTCACATTCATATTCAATCTTTTCACTTCACAGTGTTCTTTCATGCACGTAACCAGTGTCTGCAGTTTCGCTTCCGATGGTGATATAAGCACAGCATAGTCAGCGTACAAAAGGTAGTTTACCACTGTACCATTACGTAGTGAAATGACCCTCTTTATGTATAGATATACCTGTCTCCAGCTACAACCGATGTAACTGTATCAGCACAAAGCTCAGACGAAGATGGAGAGATTCATATAATTCTCTTTCTTGTTCTTCCGACGGGACGTTTACAGTATTGTAATAAGTTAGGATCTGACTCGCCTGCTCTGTTAATAATATCTTTATGAGTAGGTAGTCTGCTCTCATCTGAATATTTCCAAATAGATCAGCGCTAACTATTTTACTCTATTTCCGTTTTATTGGTCGTCGCAGGTTTTTAATTAATGAAGATAAGCGTGAATCGGAAATCTCCACCCTGAGAAAACAATCTCAAATCTTAGATACGTTTTTCATTTATACGGGATATCAAATTAGTAGAAACGTAAGACGTAAGCTATCACGAAAATATACTTTCCCTTGTATTATTCGCAACTTTTTCGTTACAAAATTTACTTTACAAAATATCGAATGACAGTGCTGTGAATAGTAATGATTATTATTGCAAAAACAATCACAAACACTCATTAGAACGTGATCAGTCTGGCCTCAAGGAATATTGGAACTTCACAAAAGGCGGAATCCCTTAGTAAACCATCCAGATTGTCAGTTTTTGTATTTCGATCCACATTGAAGAAAAGCAACACCTAACAAATCACTCATCAATCAATTTGTCATACATAGCCATTTTTCTTAAAGACTATGTAAACATCTGATAATTGGAATTATCTATTCCAATTATATCTATATTGGTGGCTCAAAGTGGACGTGAACTTCTGAATTTTCACTTTTAGGTTTTCAGAGCTTAAACAAAAGCTTAAAAGGATTTTTTGGTTCATCATATGGGGTACCAGATAAAAGTTCTTTAAATCTCGAATTTTGACAAAGGTAACTACATAATACGTTACTTCGACTTAACTTTATTACAATTTACGAAGATGTTAAAATTACTTTTCCTCCTCCTTATACACAAAAGCGTTGATTAGTAGCATTAGAAAAAATAATAAACTTTGTAAACAATTTGTATGTGAACTAAAAGAAAAATTGCGAACCAAGATCGCATTACGATTTAATTAATTTTTTATGCTTTAAAAAAAGCTCAACGACAACATTGTTTTGTTGCTGGCGGTTGGAACCACTTCTTTTTAGGCTGGTTTTTTAAATTGCAACCTACGAATACATTATACATTCCATTACAATAGCCAAGGAAGACCAAGGCTGACTTATGAAGATCAAATAGGCAGAGTGTTAGCAAACGAAAATGTCAAAATCACTCGCATACCTAAGCGAAAATGTGTGAAAAGAATGATGAGATTTGAGGAAGCGTAAGAGGTATGTAAGGACCGCGACGTTTGGCGCTCCGGCCTCTCTGACTACCCCGTTGGGGATATAGCGTGAAGATATGTATGTATGTATACATTATCAACATACATTAACTGCCGCAAAAAAATCTGTCAATTGGAAGTTTAGTTGAATGTTGACTATATCAAAGAAAGGTGAACAACCTGCTTGCCACTGTTTCGCGGTAACTATTTGGGTCCACAGACCGACCCTGACGAGGGTTAAAAATGTGAATTCTAATGCCGATTGTGCTAGTGTAGGTTTATAGTTAACGTCGTCAGAGCATTCAAGTCTATTTTCTGTTAAAGCGGGAGAAAGTAAAAAAAAAGTACCCAACCCGGCGTTGAGCAAGTAGATTACGTAACACTTTTAAATATACAAATTCCCACATCTCGCGGTAATCGTTCTAATGCATATCCAGGACTCTGTGATTCCCTACGGAATGCTCGGGAACCCCCTATCACTGTGCCGAAGCACGTCCTCGAATATGGAACACTTAACATATAGAGTAGAAATGTCATTAATTTTGTTTGAAAATAATTTAAAACTAACCACTGCTGTAGTTACTGCGCGCCGATTGGTCAACCCAAAATCAAACAACACCTGTGTACACGTGCGTATGAATAGATTGAGAACGTTATAAAGGTTGCACCTATATGAAAGCGAGACGCAATCACGTTGTCGAGACGTCAATTGATAGTTAACCTGACCCATGATAAAATTAATGAAAATTTAAAAATTGTATATTTACTGTTACTTACCGATGAAATAAGATTGTGCCTATTATAGTTAGATTTTTGCTGTTTTTGCCACACTATCGAATAGAATAGTAAGTTATTTTAAAATAAGTATTTAAATATCTGTCGGAAAATACAAAAATGTACACAGGTCCAGTATTGGTTATGTACTGTATTAATGTGAGTCAGAGTTGATATTTCCTAGTGTCAAAAAGATGAGCAATGGTAAGTTAAGTGCTCCAAGGGCCAACAGGACACAAAGTAGGGTCCCAAGCACACTCTTATATTACGGCAGTGCGGACTATACGCGTTTCAGTTCCCCTTTAAGTCCCTACGACAGACGGGAGATACTGTACCCTTACTATTTTCCCAGACTACAGAGACAATGGTCTAACGCAGTCTGGGCATCGTCTTCCACAAACAGGATCCCTTCATAAGTCGTCCAGCAAGATCAACAGCTTAATATGGCTTCCAAATGGATTACTGCTATGTTGTCCATCCAAACCATACCTAACTCGTTTGACCTTGGTGATCGCATCAATGGTTGAAGTCCAACTATGCTACGAGTTCGAGTCGGCATAATACGATCGTAGTAAAATCCCATTTCCACATTAATTAGAGATTAATTTCGAATATATAGTTTTACTAATCAATGATGAGTAACCAGACACAGGAAATCTAGGAATTACGTATAATCAAAGTGTACCCCTTATACATTATAAAGCGATAACAAGCTAAAAGCTATGAACGAATGAAAGGGTGTTTTTCATTGTAATAACTACACACTATGTATGTTATGAGTTATGATCTATAGTTACTTGTTGCACGTATACAATGACAAACTTTCAGCGTTAAAATTTCAGTCGAGCTTGAATTGTCACACAGGACGCACGCTTTCGCGCAGATAAATCTCCCGAATTCACTTCCAAAGTCATCGAGGAAAAAATAAAAAAAATATATGTACTTTTTTTCAAGGCAGTGATCCAATAAACCAGCCAGTGCTTTTTAACTTATTAGTTTGAACTGATTAAGTGTATGTGATCGCGTTCATATCACAATAAACAACTATGAAAGTGTGTAGATAAATTTACGTTCAAAATATTTTATGTTGGTGAAAGCTTGTGGCGTATATCGTTGAAAATATTATGATTTATTATTGAGTCATGGTTTTTTAGATAAGGCTTAAAAATAACAGTACAATTGTGAACTTTTAAATTTTGACATAATCTGAATACAAGGTAAGAATAACATTAAAATATTTCTTATTCCAATATAGTGTGTAAATTATCAATAATTAACTCGATTTTTATAATTAATAAAAAAATTCTTTGTATTCAATATGAAAGTATTTCCAAGCTTAAAAGTCGAAATATTTTTTATAATTTAAATCAGTATGTAACGTTATAATGGTTGTTTCAATGGTTAATTGCAAAAGTACTGAATTATTTTTCTCACCATTTTATCTACAAATATTTCTACACACAAACTAAAACAATCATTTTTTACAATTTACAACGATTGAAAACGATCATGTGCTTTTCGAGACGAGAGAAAAATGCATCACACTGTTTACATACTTTAATTTCAATCAATTGATATTAATCGATTTGATTTTCTTTATAATTTGAAATATCTACTGATTAAATAATAAACAATAACAATTGCTTACTTTATTTTTAACAATAATAATTGAGACGAAATCTAATTGTGCTGTAAACTGGGTAGTTTAGAAACGTCCGTAATTTTTACTTCTGCGATGGCATATCTGATGGATTTTATTTTCATGAATTCGGAGCTGACTAGCTTACCGAGTCTGATATTTGGAATATCCTGAGGAAGCTTCGTTAAGAGGCGAAACACGTATCGATCAGTGGTGTTAGAATTTTGGGAGGAGAATAGAAAATAGAATAAAAAATATAAGAATTCATCACATTTCACGGATACATTTTTGAACCCTACCCTATTTGGAATACATAACAGTTTCGCTGTACTTCTACCGTGAGTTTCGTTGCGTTCTCTAAGGTGATAGGAGACATTGAGGCGATCTTTGGAGTGGTACCTGATACTTTTTTGTTGTTTTTTTGCAATTATTTTACAAATTTGAATTTGATTTTCTGATAACTTCTGATCAAGTGGCATCTGTATCGGGTGTGTAAAATATGATAACTATGTCTAAAAAATTACGATTAAGAATTACATAAAATTAATAATTAATACACCAAATGTAAAGATAATTCTTATGTTCATTCGTAAATTGAAAATATTTGTTGAAAGATCGAAAATTGAGAATAAAGTGCTTATAATTTAAGATATTTGTTAAATATAATATAAACTAGGAAAAATGTAGAACTGTTTAAAAAGAAAGACGACATTAATGATATAATAAATAACCAGAGATCATGATAAATCAGTTACTTCGAAAATGTCATAAATACTTCGATCGCAATTAATTTGTGATCGAAGCATAAGTCAAAATTGGTTCATTTTTGAGTAACTGCGCTCGTTTTTTAGATAAGATTTGTTAAAGCGTTGCTCATGAAAAGAAAAAAGATGTATCTTGATGGGAAAGTCATATTACAAAATAAATTATTTATTGAATATAAAATTTTATCTGAAAATAATGTTCTCTGTTTACTGTATATCTAATATTTTAAGAGCAAACTCTCAAAAACAGTTTCTTGCGTAGGTTCCGCCCGCACACTCCGCCATCCGTACGCTATATCGAGGTATGTCGTTATAACTGGAATATCAATTCATATAATAAAATATCCTTTAGCCAGTATTAAACAAACTGTATTGTCTTCTTGTTAGCCGCAATTTTGTGTAACTTATTCAAGTAATTTAGGAGAGATTTAAAAATCTCTCAAAAAGGCATCACATTGCAGAAAAAAGACGGACGAAAATACATTATAGTTTTAGGCAGTCGATAGAAAAATGTATAAAGAAATATACATTTAAATCTCACGTTAATTAAACGTGAGCCCGTCTCAGCAAACTTATTTAAAAACGCTAAAATTTTTGCCAATTTTTTAATATAATATCTGTTCTAAAATTAGTATTTTTATTTTTAATACAATATCTGTTCTAAAATTATGTTGACAAAAATTGTACCAGACTGAGTTTCTTGTCAGTTCTTCTCAGTGCAGGGGTTTCTATCGAAACTAAAACTAGATTTGACGTTCAAAAATATTTATTAATGGGTTTACTTGAATAAATTGATTTGATTTTTTTTCATTTCATTTTTTTAGAGATATCCTTAATATTTTACGACCTAGAAGGCGCAGCGGTTTAGGTCTTCCATATAAGCATGGAAGGCTCCAGGTTCGATTGCCGATCGAGTCAATTTAGGAAAACGAACTTTACTAGATTGTCTCGGATTTGGGTGTACTGAGAGACGCCCCTAGTAGTAGTCGTCTGGTTCTCATAGCTCAGGGAATGCTCTAGTTTGAGACCAAATGATCGGTGTGTATTGTTCGGCGCGTTTATTTATATTACTTTTTTATTTTCTTCCTCTTTAGTTAAACAAAATTTTGGAAATTTTGATCTAGTAGCAGTTATATCGAGCGCCTCCTTCTGTGTGAAGTTGTGAAGGCATGTTAAGCTATTGATCCCAGGTATTACTATATCGTTACCATATTATGGTAGTCATAGAATTGGTAACCAAGATCGGAGGTATTAAGCCATTCATGTGTTACAATACAGTGGTAGGGGGGCTCCGGTTTTTCCCAGAAGACACCTCAGAACACCTGGACTGGTGCAGAGAACGACTGTCAGTTTCAGATAGTAAAAGCCCTTTGATTATGAAATTCTAAAAAGGTCGAAGACTTTATTATATATAGGTCTCTTATAACATAATTATTAGCCTACTTCGCCAGTCGGTAGACTTGTGTCTTTCGTTCGTGGTTGATTTGATCATTTAATTGTAATCAATTGAATGTATTGACGATTGGAATTACAATTGTACGAATGTGTAGTTTATTGATTCAATCATCCGACATGCTGTAGGTAGTAGTCAATATTGAATAGATTGTAATTGTGTCAAGTGAAAAAAGCTATTGCATTAAACGACATGTACCTATATAACGTATTAAAATTAGAAATACAACAGAAAATCGTTTAAAAACTTAAGGTGACGCAGTGATAAACAATAATTTAATCTAAAATAAAAAAATATTTAAAAATATATAATAAATAAACCTTCTGCACCATACGAACGCAATCGTGGTATTTTACGGAAAATACAAAAAAACAGTTGTTTCATTTATATTAAAAATTATAATTAATTAAAAAAACCCAACTAACGTTTTGAAGTGTGATTAATAAATCGGTCCTATTAGTTGGAAAAATGTAAATCCCTGTTTTAAAAGAGGTATCTTCGATTTTTTTTTGTCACAAAAGTTAACACATCGTGTAACACAACTGGCACAAGGAAGTCAATAAAATGAAGAATCAGGTTACCAAATATTACTTTAAGACGTTTTGTAATTACTTAGACAAATTGTGATCCCTGCCGTCAAAATTTCCAATTCGTCGTCTTGAAATTCGAAACCGTAAAAGATCGGCCATATCAAATGAGAGATCCATTAAATATACGATCGTTTCATCTTTCATGTCAATCATAAATACGTATTATGTTCCAATCGGGCGGTGCAGTATGGCCTGATTCTTCACCTAATTTACGCGAAGAGAAAGTGTGAAGTAAGAAGAAAACTATGATTCAGCATTCAGCAGTGAAGCCTTACAACGTGTTACAGATTTTATAAATGCGTAAAAGACCAATTACAATTTAGTACGAAATGGAAGGTTTCATTAAATTAAATCTTTATTTTCTTATAAAGGATGCCTTTAAAATATACGATCGTTTCATCTTTCATGTCAATCATAAATACGTATTATGTTCCAATCGGCGGTGCAGTATGGCCTGATTCTTCACCTAATTTACGCGAAGAGAAAGTGTGAAGTAAGAAGAAAAGTATGATTCAGCATTCAGCAGTGAAGCCTTACAACGTGTTACAGATTTTATAAATGCGTAAAAGACCAATTACAATTTAGTACGAGATGGAAGGTTTCATTAAATTAAATCTTTATTTTCTTATAAAGGATGCCTTTAAAGGCATTACGTGTATTATTTTGAAAAATGGCCGCTTTATCCGGTCTCTAAGTGTAAATGAAACACGAAATGAAAATACTTTGTACATTTTTCACGAGTTCTTTCAGACCTATGTAATACTTTGAATAAGAAGATGTGGGAATTCGTATTCGTATTATTTACCAGTGTAAAAGCAATGTACGAAATGAAATGCTTAAAAGTATATATTTATTTTATTTTATTTGGTACACACAACTGGCAACGGCCACAATAGATTCACAATACAATAATGGAAAAACACAACATAACTACACTGAAACCCAAAAGCGTGCATACACATTAAAATGTTACAATTTAATGAAGAGAAACAAACAGCAAAATACTCAATTATATAAAAACTAACAATAACTTAAAAAACAATATTGGGGATATTATTTGGATGTAATTTTTTTTAGGTTTTTAGTTCATCTCCGACTTTAACATTACACATGTAGGTGTATATGTCCTCACGCCGTATCCCTAACGGGGTAGTTAGGCAGAATGAATTTCACTAAGAGACTTCTCCGTCTTTATGTACTTCTTTCGCCTCCTCAAATCTCATCATTCTCCTCACGTGGTAGAGCCATGCTGGATTGCAGCATGAATTGGGCCGGTTCGCCCGGTGAAATACCACCCTCTCACAGAATATCGGCGTGAAATAACAGCATCTAATGCTGTCGTGTTTCGTTTGGTGGGTGAGAGTGCCGGTGGCTCATCGCACTCTCCCCCTCCTTTCCCTATTTCCCTAATCGCCGGCAACGCACCCTTGATTCCCTGGAAGTTGCGGGTGTCCATGGGCGGTGGTGGTCACTCTTCATCAGGTGACCTGCTAGCTCGTTTGTCCCCTCTTTAATAAAAAAATACACTTATGCCGAGATATGCGATTGCATTCACATCAGCTAACATTCTGGCTGTTTGATATTCGTAAGTCAGCAATGGTCTTCCTTGGTTTCTGCTATCACTCACTATCGCTTTGTAAATCTTCATTAACCGGTCATCAGTCGTCACTCATTCTTTCTATATACTCGAACCATATTCATTCCTTTTTTCATTTTTACAATAACACTGCTATCCAAACTTGTTGTACTGTGCATCTCTTTATTAATTATCTTATCCGCGAGGGTGACACGCATATATTTCTGAGAGATTACATTTCCAAAGTTACAATAAACAGACAATAAAGTTGGCATCAACATCTCATTATTGATGGACATTTTGACAAATCTAGATAACTATATTAGCATTGCTAACTATGCCGACAGAGCAACATTTAGTTTATTGCCAGCTGTAACCCGCCTCTCTACATCCAGCTCACTTATTCCTTCTCTCGAAAACGTACTTCTCGGATATAGGTACAGTTTCAAATAACCAAAAATTCTAAAAGCTAACATTTTGGCTTCTGCTAAACTGTAGTAATGTCACTTGTGTATATTATATGTATAAACCTACATAGCTGTAATGTAATCAGGTTAAAACATAAGGAACTCAAATCGTGCGCATTGAAGTGCCTTTAATATGGGTATGTTCATAATATGGTCCATCGCTTAAACCGCTGGCCCAATTCGAACGAAAATTGCCATAAATATTTAACGAACAAAGTATCTAATTCCGGGTACTTCGAAAACAAAAAAAAAATTTCTTTCGCACCGCTTCATCATTTTACTTGAAAGTTTTCATGACATTTATGTTTCATAAGACTACTAAAGTATGAATACTTGTTCTTTCGAGAAAAATCAGGTTAATGTAGGTACTTTTAAGAACTTATTTTTCAGGGAAACGTTAATATAGCGCGTGTCACTATTATTTCATTTATATTCCGTCGAACGTTTATTTACTGATGACTATGCCCTGTAGTTTCGCCTGCGTTTAATTTGATAATTTGCCGGGATAAAATTTCAGCCATATCCGATCTCTGTACCAAATTTCATCATAATCGAGTAAGCAGTTTAGCATTTTCCGTTTCATTTCCGTTTTCACCCCATTAGGGATAGATTTTTGTTAAAAACGTAGCCTATGTTTTGTTATAAAAAAGTCCGTCTATATTAAATTTAATCGTAATCGGGGCAGTGGTTCAGCATTTTGCATATAAAGTTTCATCCCTCTTTTCACCCCTTAGGAACTTTTGATGAAAAAGTAGCATATTTCCGTCCTCAGGTGTCAAACTATCTCCGTGATACATTTCATCAAAATAGATCTGGCGGTTTAACCGTGAAGACTTAACAAACCAGACTTTCGCATTTATGCATTAAAATATTATAATACTCTTAAAATACTATTACAAAAAGGTCACCCTAAAATCTTTTGCATCAAGGGGCCAGTCAATCAGAAGACAACAAAAACGAAACTTCGGCACGGCATGTGCTTCTTTCGCACAGACACCATAATTAGAGTACAACGAATTTATTTTCATCAGTCATTCTTTGAGTAGTTGTGACGCGAGCACACAGAAATATCGGATACATAATAATTTTACTTGTTGTTTGAAGTGCATTATTTTCTAGGGTTCCGTAAATTAAAAGGAAAAACAACAATTTTAAGATTAGTCATGAGTCTATCACTCAGTCTGCCACAGTCAATTTTTTCAAAAACTATGTGACTTACAAACATGTTTGGCATCGTAATACATTCTGCTATCTTACATATTTTGCGCTTATTTATTATATTTATTTTATTATATTATATGATTATTATATATTTTGCGCTTGTTAACATTTTAAAAGATTCCTAAAAAAATTAACGAAGGGGTAATATAGGTATCCAATTTTAGGACCAACAGTATCGAAAAAAAGAAGCTTTCAGGAACTGCTGGAGCTTCAATTTTAAATTCTTCAGAGAGTACAAGCCTTATCCTATAGTTTGCAGGAACAATTAAACAAAATCCTAGATTTTTATATCTCCAGAAATTAAGCTTAAAAATTATTATGTACATATATATACATACATATATACATACATACATACATATCCTCACGCTGTATCCCCAACGGAGTAGTCAGAGAGGATGGAGCGCCAAGCCAATTATTATGTATATGTAATAAATATACATACAAAAAATAAATATACTGTATGGAACTCTGTGCGGAAGTCGAACTCGCACGTCACCAATGTTCAATTTTGTGTTCTTTCTAATGTTTTATTTTGTTTTACTACGGCATTTGTAGAAAGATACAGAAATATTCAATAATGGGCAAGTGTACAAAATGTTGAGTTATCATGTCGCAGTGAGTGCCAAGTTGAACCGGCTATATCTGAAAGTTTGACACTGTACTAACATCAAATTTCTTATTACCTTGTTCTCGTTACTGTCTATTCCGAAGCTTTAATCGCTGCTAGCTTGTGACATGCAAATATTTATTAAAACGTGTAAAAATCCTTATAATGTAAGGATATTACAACGATATCACAGATCTTCCTTTTTAGTTTAATCTATGTCATAAGTCTCGCAGTCTCTGGAATATAATATAGTTAGTTGCAGTTGAAAATAACTAGTCACGTGCATGAAAGAAGAAAGTGAAGTGAAAGGATTGAATATGAATGTGAACAAAACTAAGGTTCTGGTGTTCAAAGGAGAAGATGTACCATCCACAATGCAGTGTTGATGCCAACTTTATTGTACTGATCGAGTGAAAGTAAGATAAATACAGTAAAAATGCAATCTCTTAGAACTATGTGCGGGTGTACCCTTGTGAACAGGATGAGCAATGAAGAGATACGCTGTATGACGGGGTTGCTGACAGTGTTATTGTAAAAATGAAGAAAGCAATGCTTAGATGTTACGGGCACTTAGTAAAGATTTAGTGATGAAAGACTGACGAAAAAAAGCCAGACTGTTGTTGACGGAAATGTCAAAATCACTCACATACCTGGGCGGAAATGTGTGAGGAGATTTGAGGAAGCGAAAGGACCGCGACGCTTGGCGCTCCGTCCTCTTTGGCTACCCCGTTAGGGATACAGCGTGAAGATATGTATTTATGTAAAAATAATTTTATTTTGTGTTTCTCTAGAACTATTAGTAAAGGGCCTTCGCATTTTCATCCATCACTCATCACTCTCGCATACATTCTCTACCCGCATATGGGTACTCTGTACCTCTGTTTGATATTCAAATCACACTAAAACATCAATTTAAAATAATGCTGGGAGAATAATTGAGTAACATGATTAGTATGCAACATCTTTGATTTCCTTATTGAAATGACATTCAAGTGCTTTGTTCCGTTTCGTAACGGTCAAATCTTTTCATATCGATAATGTGGTCGGTATTTTGTTACAAAAGAATACATTTTTTCCGTAAGTATACTATGAATGCGAAATTAGGTAAGCTCGATGCTCAATTTTCACACAACGCTATTCAAACGATAAATTTTCCGCAACACCACGAAATAAGACGCATTTAAGATAAATCTGCAACTTTATAAAACTCATAAATAAATTTGTGTGTATATTCGCACATATTTGCTATTTTCAAATTCAGAACGTTCATTTAGCTTTCCGTCTGCGACTTCGTCCGCGTGTGTTTTCAAATAGATAATTACAAAAGAATGTAAAAGAAAAGTAGAAATAAATGTGCTGATAGTCTTAGTCTTAGCTTAACATCTCATTGTAATCTACATTTATGGTATTCCTTTTTCAACTCCCATTATATTTCGTGACTCCTTTAAGGATGATTTTTTTTTAAACTTTTAAACACGTCATATTTTATTTTCAGCCAAATGGCTAATTTCAAATTTTATGGTGTTAACTACAAACACAACGGAGTTCTTATTCCAAATTTCATCACCTATTTTATACTCTTACATTTTGGGAAATTTATACAATTATCTACCGAACCATTTTTGTCTTAATTTCTAATTGAAAAGCCAAGTTATACATTTTCATGAATTTATCTTCAAAATATTGTCATTGCATTGTCTTTATAAAACGACCAATCGACAGTCCTAGTCGTCTAGACATGTCCTTGCATACGGGGACTTCCCACATGACTGATTTATCACCAATGCGATAGAGCCATAAAGTCTCATTAGGTCATGAAAATGAATAGCTTTGCTTTAATAATATCAATACAGTACTGGCAAATAGTATGAAATGTATACCTACTATTTTTGGCGTTGTAAATTACGTTTTTATCACTTTCATCGCGCGCTATCATGCATTTCAATAATACGCATTAAAGCATCTGTATGTGTTAATATGTGCTTGAGTGTGAGTGTACATTTCGTTTGATTGGTTGCATATAAAATTGAGATTATTTCAATAACAGGAAAATATTTACACCCATGAAGAACAGCGTCTGTTTGTTCGTTTTTAGTCACATTTTTACATGACTACTAAGGGATATAATTTGATGCGATGACGACTTCGGCATAACTCTTTATAATAAGTTAAATCTTTCTTATAATGTGTTCTTTCTTTGCTGACATTGGCTTTCTTTAGCTCACATATATATGTATATATATCTCAGCAAAGTATACAGCCCGGAATACATATATATAAATGTACAGCTGGCGCGGTCTATATTCGTTTATCAGTTCAATTCATTAGAATCGCTCTCAGTATCAGAGACGGAGTCGCCACTCTCATACAATTCTCCATAGTATTCACTCCATCGCTGCAGAACATCTTTTTTTATTTGTAAGCAGGTTGTTTTCTTTCGAACGCACTTTATTCATTCTGCAAGGTGCCGGACCACTTCGGTACTTACGTACTTCTTTCCAAAATAATTTGGAATTTTCCTCGAAGATGTCCGACATCTTGTTTTCGTCTAACACCCTACACCTTTCACGCTTCCCTTTCACTAGTGCCTTCGTTTCTGCTTTCTGCAGCTTATATCTGTCTTTCATCAAATTCTTCATACCACAGTCATTTTTAGTAGCAAGGTAATCCCGCCATGCTTTCTTCTTCTTATACACAGACACTTTCACCTCATCATCCCACCATACATCCCGTTTTTTACCATTACCAATCTTATTCATTCCACACACATCTTTCGCAGCCTCGACCATGCTATCCCTAATGTTCTGCCAACATTCTTCAACATCCTCGCTCATCACTTTTAATCTATCATCAAGCTTACCGGATAATACCCTTTCATATTCATTCCTGGTGGTCGCATCTTGGAGTTTCCAGCTTTTATTGCGACAAACGCCATGTCGCCATGCTGCAAACAAACCCCTTATTCTAGTTACCACTAGAAAGTGGTCCATTCCCAGATCGGCTCCTCTGTGTGCTCTAGTGTCCATAACCTGCTTTTTGAGCCGGCTGTCCACCAAGAATAAACCAATCATACTTCTTTCATCCTTCCTCTCCCACGTGTACTGATGAATCCTTTTTTGCTTAAATAAGGTATTAGCAACAAAAAGATCCTTTTCTATACACAATCCTAACATAATCCTACCAGCATCATTCACTCTCTTATCTCCATACATGCCTAGGACAGACTCAAATCTTGTTCGAGCTGTCCCAACCCATCCATTCATGTCTCCACACACTATAATTCTCTCATTCTCTTCATCCGTCGCTAGAACTTCCCTAACATTCTTCCAAAACTGCTTTAGCTCGGCCAAGCCGACAGAGGACACTGGAGCATACACCAGTAAAACAAATAACCTGACGCACCCAGAGCAGTCTCGGGTTTACTCACTTATACGCAGTTACACAGTTAACCAAATGAGGGGACAGTAAGACGCCTACCCCCTGGGATCCCCTTTCTTCTTGTGGTACACCTGACCACAAAGCGATGCCCCCTCCAGGCAAGTCGACAAGTTCACTGCCCTTTCGCTTGATTTCACTCAAACATAACACATCCAATCTTCTTTCTTCCATAATATCAATCACTTCACTGAAAAGGGCTGGCAAAGGTCGCGACAAGCACGCTTCCTCAGTTGACCCCCTGAACAAACAAAAAGTTTAGTTCTGTACCAAATTTCATCTTAATCGGGATAGAAATCCAGCATTTTCCGTACAAAGTTTCTCCCCCATTTTACGCTCTTGGAGTAGATTTTTGATAAGAAAGTAGAATCGACATGGCGATTGAGCCAACGTAACAGACATACAGACTTTCGCGTTTATAATATTATATTAGCATGGATTGAAGGCAGACGATCAATACAATTAATTTCAGGGGTTCATGTTAATAATGCAACTAATTCATGTACCTATTATTATTATTGTTGCATGTGTTTCATTTTTTAATCATTTTATTTAATTTCAATTTTCTCTTTTTCAGAAACATAATTATTCCGTTTAATTTGACAAGAAGTCAATGTCCTTGTCCGTAATCCAAACATCAACAAAGTGTGGTTGAGACGGGATTAATTAAAATTTGAGTTTAATTAAGCCTTTTCAGGTGTATAGAAATGCAATTATAACTTCGACATAATCATCAATACTTTGTTATAAAATAATATTAATCAAGAATTCAATTGTTTAGTACACAGCCATTTCAAATAGATTATTAGAAAATGTTGTTTTGTAAATTATTGAAGAGCTCTATTAAATTCTCAAATCAAGAATCAAAATGGACGAAGCATTTGCTCTAAGAGCGTATCTTTTTTTGTTGACCGAGTTTATAGACTTTTACTAATGCGCGTGACTAAAGAAGGGTCACAGTACAACAATACACAGCTGAACATGACATATTTTTATTTTTTTGAATACTTTTAGTCAAAACACTTAAGATTTACGAGTATTTTGCAAATAATTATTTCAGTAATGTACGTGAAGTAGTCGGTCATGAGGGGACATGAATTACAATGCCAGTGCGAGGTCGCCATACTTACTATAGCTGTTTTATTGTTTTACTCGTGGTTACGCTCAGTGAGATAGAAAGAGACACGAAAATTCGTTTGGCGCACGGCTGATAAGTGGCAACTTATTGTGGCTGCGTCCATTATAGTTCAATGTCCGAGGTTTTAATGCTTTCCACTTTGTTGTAAGTCGCCAAAATGCAAAGTTGTCAATTCGACTGAAATTATATTCCTATAACTTTGTTTTCATTGGAAATTCTATGAAATACAAACTTTATTTTGCTGACGATTAATCGAATATTGTGCGTCTTGTAGGGGTCCCTTTGTGCGTGGTCCGACAGACATTTGGCATGTTTTTGTAATTATAGATCTGTATGAAATGAATTCTCTGTAATATGGAGATAGAAAGAGACACAAAAATTTGTTTAACACGGTGACAAGAGCGGCAACTTATTATGGCTTCGTTCATTACGTTTTCTGGTCCGAGATTAAGGTATTACTAATTTAAAGATCACAGATTTATGAGTAATTATAATCAGGCGGTATACAGAAAAACTTACATTATTTATGAAGTTTCTGCAATATATAATTATAACAAATCATGTATTGTTTTTGTAATAAATAATATTAAAAAAAATGAGCGAACCTTACAGTGGCCGCATATGATGTGTAACTTCTGACATATCACCTTGGTAATAAGCAACATTAACATTATATCCTGAAAAAAATTATTCAGGTCTTATTTGAAATGATTTTTCGTAACTAAGAATAATTCTTTTCAACGAAAATTGTATTTTATTTAATTAACACTAGGAATAATGCAATTTTTTATTGAAGACAGTTATTTTTGTTCAATTTTTTTGGCTCTACCTTTCCAGTTTTTAATTCTCCCTCATGTTTTTGCTGCCGGTAATCTGGCATATATTCTGTTTTCGATTTACCCATCTCTGCACTCACGAAGTTATTAGAATTAAATTAGAATTTTAAATATTTAAGAAATTATCCGTGTAATTAATGAATTTGTGTTTTTTTAATCAAAATTAAAAATATCAATTGAGCAGCGACCGTAATTAACCTCAAAATTTAAAAAACCTAAATACTGAAACATTCATTCGAGTTATAATTGGAAAAGGGGTTGATATCATCTGATAGCCAACTCTGCCACCGCGCGCGCTCATTTCTCAAATCAAATAGCGCGCGCTTCCTCGGCTTCCTGTTACATACTTCCGTGTCTTTTCACGAAATCACTCCCACAGATTGCAGGAAAGCGAGAGGAAAGATGTTACATATCAAAAACAAAATGGAAAATCTATATATGTATAATATCTGCATAATATAATTCATGTTGCTTGAGATTATAGCTAAGGGATTCTATTTGTTAGCACGTGCACAACGAGCCTTAACGGCGTTGTCATCTAAATTTAAACCTTACGAATTTAAATATAATATATTTAGTAAGATATTATTTTATTTTCCAAGCTAAGCGCTTCTATTGAGTTGTTATGGATCGCTCACATACCTAGTCGATATGTGTGAGGAAAATGATGAGATTTGAGAAAGCGAAAGAAGTATGTAAGGACGCAACGCAATGCTTGGCGCTCCGTCCTTTCTGACTTCTGACTTCTTTTTCTGACGTTAGGAATACAGTGTGAACATATGTATATATGCTTATTTCATACGTGAACATATGCATGTATACTTGTTTCATTATTATGTGTTGACTACACTAATTGTAAGTACCTACAGCGAAAGCTTTTCGTTCTTCTAGGATATAATGGTTGTAACATTTAATCACGAATATTTACAACAGCTAACAATAGCAATTGGTTACTTTATTATTGGATATGGTAAACCTATTCTAAATACCTTTTTTTCTGCATTTTTTTAATGTCCAAGCAGTCCAAGATTAGATTACGGAGACTATTATTTGACGTAAGAGCTGAATTGAAATATTTGTTGTAAGTAGTCAATATGTAAGAATAAAATGGATGGAGTATTCGCTCTAAGAGCGTCTACGTTTTTTGTTGACCTAGTTACTAGACTATTACTAATTGCGTGACTAGGGAAGGGTCTTGATACAACAGTACACAGCTGAACACGATATATTTTTATTTTTGTGTATACTAGTAGATGAAGCAGTTAAGATTTTGCAAACAATTATTGCAGTAATGTACGTCAAGTCATTCATAAGCTGACACGAATTACACCGACAGTACGAGGTTGATATACTTACTAACTAACTGTTTTACTCGTGGTTAATCAATGAAATAAAAAGAGAGACACAAAAAATCGTTTGACACACGGTGAGAGCGGCTACTTAATAGGACTTCGTCCATTGTTTCTTGGTCCGCGAGTGGCCTGATGGTCCACTGACATTGTCGTCTGTATAGAAAATAACTTTGAAAGTTAAGTTTTGGTTTTCAGATGTTAGTTTTGAGGGCTTCCATAAAAAGCTTTAATAAAGTAAGAACTAAAAATGCATAATTTTCTACTTTGAATTGCTGACTTCTCTAGACTCTCGTCCCGAACGTTTCGCTCATAAAAAAAAATCTAAGAACATTGAGAATACAGTACAATTACTTATTTCTAGTTTCACTTCATTTGAAACTTGTTTCAATCATTTTCTATATTTTTTATTTTTAAATACACTATTAATTCGACCATAAAATACTGTGGACTTTATTTTAATCGTAGTAGGTAGGTACTATTTGGAATGGAGAATTGATAGTGAGTTCATTTCTATTACTTATCCTCTACAATTCATCCTTAATAGTAGATTGAGGAAAATCATGGGTTATATTTTGAAATATATGTATAAAAAATTATTGATTAAAAAAACTTTTTTAAAAACAAGCTTTTATTCAAAAATTCAGTTGCATTAAAACAAAAATAGTAATTTTATGCAAGGGTTGTGCTATGTTATTTACATAGGTGAATATAATAAAATAGATTGATCGAAATCCTGCATAAAACTATCCAGTTATATAGGCACGATGTCAGGAAAATCACTGAAAAAATAAATATCCATAATTGTACCTATTACTCTATTACATCAAATAATTTCAAAAGCTTTTATCTTCCAAAGCCAGAAGCCAAATAATAGAACGTGAATTGGCGATGAAGCAGAAACGTGTTATTATAATCAATGAACATCATTTCAGTATCTCTTTCCAACTACAGCGTAATGGTAGTTAAAATATACAGCTATCTCGCATGTCGATTTTCACTTGCACGCTTACTATTATTAGGTACAATAACGAGATGAACTGGACAAATATAACGACAAACTCATTAGTTCTGTAACGATGACGGCCTACTTCGGCTGAAGTCAGCGGTCAGGTGTCTTTTATGTCAAAGTGACATGTAAGACCTAGATTTGGGACACTGATTTGTACAAAATTACGTGTCAAGTGGAAGATAGTGACGTGTCGACATTGAAACACGACATTCAGAAAAAGAAAACAAAACATTTAAATAAACGTTTAAAGTATGTATGTTCGATAACAGAATGTTCGAGAAAAATAGAACAATAACACAAAATTCATGTCTAGAAATTCGGCGTGGTCTCATTTTCCGATTTATAATACAATATAATATATTTCTACATTTAATTTTCAATGCAATACAAATTCTTGCTTGTGGTCCCCGCACTAGGACACGCCTGCCTCGCAGGAACCTGAACTTTCTTATTAAATAATATTACCATGTTAATATTACATAGGCACGATAACAGTTAGAAACAGATACTTATTACATATTCGTATACCGTATATATTATTCTGTAATCTTTGATTATTTAGTCTGTAATGTTTGCGTGAGGTGTGAGCAATGATATTATAATACAAAAGAGGTAGATAGGTTACCTTAGTACTAATCCAAGTAAAATATTGTCCCAGTTACAACCTTAAAAAGTGAGACAAATATACATTGCACTACTTCGCTATGCAATGTAAAACATAATTGCATTTCAAACTAACAAATCACATAGCTCTCTAAATCATTGTGATTGGTCAATTTCAATGTTTTACTACATTTTAAGCGAATCCGTGACTAATTCATAGAACATTAGTAATTAATTCCACAGAACAGACATTTAAAAAAAATATGATTGATACCTAATGAGATTAGACAGTAAAGAATGATGTTTGCTTTTTTCGAATTTCGTTTTTCTTGAATCATGTACATGATAACATATTTATTTAAGAAGATCGCCAACATTTTTTAATTATAAATTTGAAAATGATGAATTACATATTATTACTTTTAATAAATGTAAACGATGATTAAAACTAGGTGGCTGCGTCATCACATGATCGTGTATATTATAAAAAACGTTTGGATTATTAAAAGATTTCAGAATTTTGAATGCGCAATAGGCATTGGATGACATTGTTGGTTCTGTAACATTACTTTCATATTCTTTGACCAAGTCCGGGTTGGCTAATTAGCAAAGTTTTGGGGTGCCACTTTTCAAGTGCATGTAACTTATCTACATCTTTTGTATTATAACATCATTGCTAACACGCGTCATAAAATTCATTCAATAGGCCTTATTGTAAGGAATTAGTGTCTTTTTATTATTTTCTTAGGCCATTGACGAGCGTAAACCTCATGAAATACACGTGATTTTCTATGGTTCAGAGCTTTTCTCATTCAACATCGTCCTGTCGTCTTCATTAAGTCGTCAGTCCATCCCCAACCAGCAAAATAATAGATTATTGGTGACCTTTACAACTAAATAATCTAAAAACAGCTGTAAGAAAGTTCTTAATTTACCAAGTAGTCGTACAAAAGGACTATACACGACTTTTTAACGTTTTTCACTTTTTGGTCACATAATGTAGAGAAAAGGTATACTCGCCATGTTTATAGCTCTTGTACTCGATGATCGTGTAACAATGTCACATGATTACCTTTATACGACTACGATTTATATAATAATTTTTTAAATGCTCTTAAATTGCTAAACAACCGCCTAAGTAGCTTTTATAGAACCGTTATTCGGTACAGCGTCGTTTCATCATTATTATGGTATAAATGCTGTTCTCATTGTGAAATAGCTACTCGGTTACTATTTACAGTTGTGAAAGTTATATTAAGGTCGTCTTAACGACTTTTACTCGACCTGTCTAATGAGATTTAGTAAAAGTTCTAAAATTATCTGTCAAAGCACGTGAACCCTAACGCTTTTATACACCATTATACAGCAAAATAGTGACATAAAAGATATTTGAAATCTTTCTGAGCAGCAATCCAATATAAATAACTGATAGTGGTTCCGTAGTTTTTTTCTGTTTCGACTTTGGAACAATCCACCTTGTTTGGTTTATTTGTAGATATAAAGTTCAAAAACTTGTAATGTTTACGTAGTTTTCCTACGATTTAAATAGCAGTGATTTCAATTTCAGCAGTTATTTTAATGAAGACTATTCCGGGATAGCAGCGAATTGTAATTTACATAATAATTTTCGGACAAGATTTGGCACTCCAATTCAATATGGTCTTATAAAATTAACAGAAATTTTATAAATAATAGAAAATAGCATTTGAATAGCATATATCTACGAGCACTTTCGAAAATAGATACAATGAAGATTAATTTAATAATTATTGGCTTTATAATTTACTGACACAGTGAATTGACAGAAACCTTAAAAAAGCGTATGAGTCTACATCCAAATAAATCACCATTGCATTACGTTTCCGTTAAAAAATTTGTACTACAGATTTTGTACTTATACAGACGATTTATCATGCGCTCTAAGAATTCCTAAATTTATTTCCGCGTTTGTTGAATTCTTTCATTAAATTAAAAACTGATTAAATGCTTTGGAATTGAAACTAAGTAACTAAAATGAGGGACTCATTTCAGTTATCATATCTTATCATTTTTGTCTTATTTTAGTTTATAAACTGGTATTAAATATTATTTATTAATACTTAAGAAGTTAGAAGGTCCACAAACATTTTAAATGAAATATGGAACTTAGTCGAAAAATAAAATTTCCCAAGCTAATTTAAAGACAGAGCGACCATCTCTTATAGTTCGTTGTAGCAGTAAATTGTATTAAAGTACAGATAGAAATATGTCTACTTTAACTGTTTTAATTTATTTTGACAATATTTTTACGCGTATACTGGATCTGAATACAGTCATACAATTAAACTGCTTTATAATTGCAACGAAATAACTGTTATAGCACTAACAAGTCGCGTGTAAGTAAATTAGTGATTTTAAGCCAACTAATGTCGAAAAATGGCACTGCTATTGCCATTTTAGCACAAGTAGCGCTGTTCGTTCCCTTCACACATCATTTTCACGACTATTTATTTTTTTTTACGATAATATTGCGATATTTATAGCACCTAAAAGCGAACAATTTGTGCCCAAATCGCGTTGATAGAACGTTTCTAGAGGTTTTGCTCAGCTGATTTAAAGATACTTTTTACAGAATCAGGCTGAATTAAAAACGTGCTTTCGACTTAATTTTTCTGGTTGGGTTTCCTGTATCCTTCGAATCGTTTCGAACCTCCGAATCAGCAGTCTCTTTTCGCATTTTGCTAGATGGAAGCCTAAGTACATAAATGACGGATGTTAAAAGAACGTCTTCTACGTTTAATTTTGTAGTATATCGATCATTTGTTCGTACCAAATAAGAAAATAGTGCCGTGTTATATTTTTGTAGTACTTTAATTGTCTGCGTGAATTTTCGCACTGCCATACCAATACCATTAACATCAAAACATTTTTCGCAGAGCAATAAAACAATTAATTTTTCAAACAACTGCTCCTATGAAACAAACATACATACATATATTTACAGCTAAAATGTACAGAAACTTAGGAATTGCCTAGATGAAAGTAGGCCAGTAAAAGTAGTTTGAAAGAAAAATAACCCTTAAAAAGATATTTCTTTTTACAATTAGTAAATATATGTAATTTTAATTTACTGTTGGAGAATGATGAGATTTGAGGAAGCGAAAGAGGTGTGTAAGGACCGCGACTCCTGGCGCTCCGTCCTCTCTGACTACCCCGTTGGGGATACAGCGTGAAGTTATGTTATGTTATGTTATGTTTTAATTTACTGTATGTACCGTATTTCTTGTTATATTTATGTTGTTAACAAAAAATTTTTTGGTGAATTCACAGATTATTCTCGTAAGACAGGAAATGAAATTTTTTTTTTAAAATATGAATTTAAACAAGTTTTTTAGAACATATTGCGTTGATTGCATATTGTAATTGATTTAGTGCATAAATCCAAAAGAGAAAAACTTTTTTATAAAAGTATTCAATTGATGTACAATTGTTTAAATATTTTTTAAGAACTAAATTAATTTTATATATTGATTTCAAATATTTCCTTTAGATTAGTACATAAACTAGTTTGATCTTTCACATGAAACAATAAAGTGGGTAGCTATTATAGAATTTCTGCATTTGCCATACAGACGGTGTCGTAACTTTACTGGGCTAAAAGTAATACCTGAAAAGCAAAAGTAAGTTTCAGCTGCGATTGTGAAACTAGTTTCGGTGGAAGACAACTTGACCCTTGTACTTATAACGACGTGCTACAACTTTTTTATATTACACTTTCTAAATTCAAATATAAATGTCAGAACATGTTATTTATTCGTAAAACGTAGTGGTTATATTATCTTTGGTTATGGTTATCGATTTTTGTGTAGAAGGAGAGCTTTTATAATTTCTGGTCACATTACAACAAATTAAAACCGAGTTAGTAATAACACGCTTATAACACTTGATTTAGAGCGGCGCGTGTCGCAGACATGCCATTGATGCCATTCTATATCATGTAATTATTCACTAGCCAACCAGGTACTAGATGCCTTTAAAATACACCCATTTATCTTGCGCTTGCCTTGAAGCCGGAGTGACTGAGTACCCAACGAATATATAGACGTCAGAATTTACATATTACGCACTACCTACCTATAAATGCGTGTACTTACCTGTCTATCTTCTATATCTATATAAGTATATGAATAAATTAATTGCCGCATGTTTGAAAATTCCCCACTTGACAACGGCTTGACCGATTTGGCAAATTTTTTTTATGTGATCGTAAGTTCATAATTGTCAGGACAAGGTTGACAATACTTCAGATACTTCAGTACTTCAGAGATGGTCCCATTTAAACTTCACCGATATTGGAGCTTGGACTTCGAAGATACACTAAATAACGCGACCTGATTATAACCTTTATTTATATTGATAATTCTCTTGTATATCGTTGCGCTCCGGAATTAGAAAGAAGTTAAATGCAGACCTGCCCTAGATATTTATTTAGGTCAAGACCACTCAAAAGGGAGAAATAAAAAATTTTTATTAAAAAAAAATTAAACCGCCTTCAAATAAACATCGAAAAGTACAAAATAACTATCCTTTATTAATCAAAACTCAAGTACAATTAAAATAACTTTATAAATACGATACACATACCTATATAATTAAATTTGATAGTTATTGAAGTCGGTGCCAAATCAATGTGCAACAACATAAAGTCTATTAGTTAGGTTAACTCTGTATCCCTAACAGATTAGTCAGAGAGGACGGAGGGCCTAGCTTCGCGGTCCTTACATACTTCTTTCGCTTCTTTAATTCTCGTCATTCTCCCCACACATTTGCGCCTAGGTATGCGAGTGCTTTTATATTTCTGTTGGCTAAGACTCTGGCTATTTGATCTTCATAAGTCAGCCTTAGTCTTTTTTGACTTCTTTTATCACTCGCTTTCGTTCCGTAGATTTTCTTCGTCAGTCTTTGATCACGTATTCTTTCTATGTGCCCGAACTATCTTAGCATTCGTTTCTTCATTTTTGTAATAACACTGTCGTGTATCCCTGACATACTGCGTAAATAGAAATAAATGCAGTAGTTGCTACAGTAATTGTTGAGAATTATCGAATAACACGCACATCACTTTGTTTTGTGATCTCCAAATATCATATTATAGTTTTTTTCAGCTGCTTGTCTCTTGTATAATCTGTAATATAAAAGAAATATTGTACTCTACATCACTAATACAATAAACTGTACCTCATTGCTGTAAATTACAATATGTTTAAAAGCGAATAAAATGAAATTCGAATACTCGTCGTTATTATTAATAACGAAATAGCGACAATATAAAAATTACAGCAATACGTGTCCAATACGTTATTGGTGAGTTTATCTAATTTTATATCGATTTAATCCACTACATTCTATCTTTCATCTAATTTTATATCGATTTAATCCACTACATTCTCTCTTTTATCTAATTTTATATCGATTTAATCCACTACATTCTATCTTTTATCTAATTTTATATCGATTTAATCCACTACATTTTTACAATGGAGTTTGTAACGACACGTTTAAACATCCAAGGATCCATCGATTCTCAAGAAAGTCAAATTATAAAACTTTTTCTATATTGTCTCTTGACTGGCAGAATATATGAGGACTGTCTGTAGTACGGCTCATAGGCAGGCTACATCTCATGTTTAAAGATTAAGAAAGCCCTCTTGAGGTTAGGTCAAGGGCGCCGTGAACAAATAAAATGCATTCAGGGTATTTGAAGTAGGTATATGAAAAATCGCCCAAGTGCAAGTCATATTGCGCTGTGTGTTTCGTACTTAATTGTTACTAGTTGTTGTTACTTGCCGCGAACCACAAAACAAAGCTTGTTGCAGACCTCTGTTTGTGATATATTACTATTAACCACAAAACGAAATTTGTCGTAGTTTTGTTTTTATAAAAAAAAATATGATAATTGAAAGTCAAAATATACTTTATACACGTAGGCTCCTAGAAGCTTTTTTGAAACGTCAGAATAAAAAATATTTTCATACACTTTACGAAAATTAACATCATTAATAATTTAAAAAAAATATTGAGTAAACACAAACTATTTTCTTTATGTTTACTCTGACACGATTATAATTTAATTGACACAAAATATTAATTACTAAAATAATAATTTGAAAAAAAATGTCAGTTATCAATGATAAAATAAATAATGTTTATAGAAACACTATCCAATAATACATACATACATACATACATAGATATGTAAGTATGTATGTATTTCACGCTGTATCCCTAACGGAGTAGTCCGAGAGGACGAAGCGCCAAGCATCGCGATTCTTATATACTTCTCTCGCTTCTTCAAATCTCATCATTCTGCTCACATATTTTCGCCTGGGTATGCAAGTGCTTAGGACGTTTCCATCAGCTAACACTCAGGATATTTGATCTTCCTTGGCTTCTTTTACCACTCGCTTTCGCTCTGTAGACTTTCTTCGTCTGTCTTTCATCACTCATTCTTTCTATGTGCCCGAACCATCAAAGCATTCCTATCTACTATCAAATAATAATATTACACAATGAAAAATGTGAAAATTAATATTATTTTGTATGTAACATGCACACGTTGCTACTACTACTACTGTAACGTACTGTCAAAAAAAATATAGAAGTAGAAGTTCGTCAAATATACGTTTTTGTCTTTGAAATATTCATAATAATGATATGCTCTTATAAATAAAATATCTTTAACTTTGATATTAAACTTTAGGAATGCTTAATCTAAAATAATTCGTGTATATAATATATCTAACATTAATACAATATTTTTTTCTCTGATTTTCCTAAGTGATACTTTGAAAAATTAAGTGAGGGACAAAGATTGTCATGTTTATTAAAAAAAAATTTTAAAAATATCTCGAAGTAACGCGTTATCCATTTTTAATTCGGGGTTTAACACATGATGACCAAGATTTTTTTTGTAATCTAACATCTCGACAACTTGACTTGGAATTGGACAATACATACACCCTAACAGATGAAATAAAATCATCTGAATAAACCTACACGCACTGGTGATTATCTAAAATATAATAATAAAAAAAATATGCAGTAGCATTTCCATTAAATTTTTTTTTAAATCAGATGGAAACTATAAGGAAATAAATATAAAAACGAAAGAAAATACGCAGTAGCATTTCAATTAAGTCTTTTTTTTTTAAATTAGGTGGAAGCTACAAAGAAATAATATAAAAATAAATCCACTAAAAGATTTCGCGTAAATCCTTCGAGGAAAAATATGGCATCTGCTAGTGAAATCTGCATTTGAATTATTCAAAGGGTTCCGACAAATCTTGGACGAATACATACATAAATATCTTTACATATTCACGTACATAAACATATAGGTATCTATGCTTGTCTGGAAGAGAGAAAAGAACAAAATATTCTAGCCGTTTACTTATCTGTACAAGTTGTAAATATCGGCCAAGGGATACAGCCGTGCGTCGATAAAAAGTCAGCGAAGCCATATATGTATTAGAATTATGGTTTAAATATCTCTTGACTTTGTAAATATTTTAAAAAATACATCGTTTAACCACAAAGTAACCTAATAGTTTCTCGCTGACCTTACATGAACCGTATCTCAGAAAATGTATTGTATGCTGCAAACCAGAGTGAATGAGAAGTAAATACTTCGCTTACTTTTTTCGCACTAATCTATTGCACACAACCATAATAAATTGTATCTATAACATTCAAGCCAAGGTTGAGTCATATGAAGATTATGAAGATCAAACAATCAGAGTGTTAGCAGACGAAAATGTCAAAAGCACTCGCATACCAAGGCGAAAATGTGTGAGGAGAATGATGAGATTTGAGGAAGTGAGAGGTATGTAAGGACTGCGACGCTTGACGCTCCGTCCTCTGACTACCCCGTTAGGGATACAACTTGAAGATATGTATGTATGTATAACATTCAAGTATAACATGTAACTATATTACGCATATTGGTAGTAATTACACTTTGTAGATATATCTATCTAATAAAAAACACTTATTTGCTGTAGTGAATGAATAGAACACCGAACACGAGGACTGAATAATGAAAAGCATTGCGTATAACGGCTTCTAAGAATACGAATTTGAGAAAGATAAGTATGCTTTAATTAGTGCTTAGCAAAAAACAGATAATAGTGGCCTATCTATACTAATAATACAAAGAGAAGAGCGGATTTCATAAGATTTTATAAGTTTTTTTATATGTGGAGGGCAATCTCCGGAACCACTGCACCAATTTGAAAAATTCTTTCACCATTTGTAAGGCGCATTATTCACAAGGACATAGGTTTTACGAATATATTATCCCAAATTCCAATGTGATTACGCAAAAAAAATTATTCATGGAAATAAAAATGTTCTTGTAATTTTTAAAATACACGTTTTTAGTGCCCAGTTACCCCAAAATGTAACAAATTTATGAATGTGATAACATTGTCATTATCGCCGGCGGTGCGTATTCCTCCTGAATTGCCATGTCAGTTTCATTAAATCTTATTCCATTTTATTCGGGATGATTTGTTTTACTTATTATTTAAATAGAATAACATAAATAGAAGTGAGTCTCGATACCTTCACGGATCGGAAAGGGTTCATACCGTAACGTTAACGTTATGTTAAAAACGTTAGTCTTACTGGCTTAGGCGGAATCCTTTAGGAGTGGGTAATTTATCATTTCATAATTATGGTACGCAGATCATATTTGTGAAATGATAATGTTCAGTTAATTACGAGTGTGTGATCAATGTATACCTATGTATATGTGTGTTTGTAACACCTGTAATCGGACTACCCAATCACGCATCGTCATAGTTTGCCTCTCTCTCAGTGGCAATTTTACTGTGACAAGACGGACGGACGGGTGGCGTACCCCTGAGCGTACGGCAAATTCGAAATTTCGAATGCGTCGTACAAAATTCGAAAATAATTGAATGCGAATTGTGCAATTGATCGTTAGAGATCTAAAAATTTTCATTAAAAAAAATTAAACCGCCTTCAAAAAAAACACTGAAAAGTATAAACACTGAAAGTCGGTGCCAAGCCCACGAACCGAATAGACTTTATGTTGTTCCACATTGATTTGGCACCGACTTCAATAACTGTCAAATTTAATTATATAGGTATGTGTATCGTATTTATAAAGTTATTTTAATTGTACTTGGGTTTTGATTAGTAAAGGATAGTAATTTTATACTTTTCAGTGTTTTTTTCGAAGGCGGTTTAATTTTTTTTAATATAAATTTTTTATTTCTTCCTTTTGAGTGATCTTGACCTAAATAAATATCATTAGGCAGGTCTGCAATTAACTTCATTCTAATTCCGGAGCACAACAATATACAAGAGAATCATCAATATAAATAAAGGTTATAACCAGGTCGTGTTATCTAGTGTATCTTCGAAGCCCAAGCTCCAATATCGGTGAAATTTAAATGGGACCTCTGAAGTATTACCTACCAAACGTAAAAATAATTTTCGAAATTGGTTCATAAATGACGGAGTTATGAGGTAACAAACATACAAAAAAAAAAACAACATACAGACGAATTGAGAACCTCCTCCTTTTTTTGAAGTCGGTTAATAAAACTTAGGAATTACTTTATATAAAAAGTTTGTGGCTTTATATTCCAGAAAATATTTAATTCTTTAAATTAAGTAGTTTCTAAGATACGGAAGAAAGCATAGTCAAATTAAGTATGAGTACCCATCCTTCCCTTATTTGGCTACCCCATGAATATTTAAAAAAGTTAAATGGTGCAAAATGCGCGCTTTAAAAAGATGTAATAGTGTTGTTACTTTATGCTTGTTGTTGGTACGTTGCATAGTTTCTAAGGAAATCGAGTGTGATATACGAACAAACCAGATAATTAGCACTCGCCCATCAACTCATAAATTACTTGAAATGGTCATTTTATTTTTTTATTGTTTATATTCATTTTTTTTCCGCAATATTGTTTTTAAGTTATTATTAATTTTTATCTTGTTGTTTATTTTAGGTACTGTTTGTTTCTTTTTAGTACCTACTTTTTAGTATGTTTTTATGTGTACATGTTTTTGGGTTTCACTTAAAGTTACGTAACTTATCTATCGTGTACTTGTGTACTTATCTGTATTGTGTACTACTTATCCATTGTTGTATACTGTGAATCTTTGTGCCTATTGTTACGGTCTATGAGTGATATCGTAAGAAGAGATCCATGCCACAAAAGTTAAAACAAAACCTTTTCCGTTTTATCTTTATGTATGAAACGTTAAAAATGTATATAGTCATTTAAAAACTTTATCTTTCTGTCCTATCAGTCGCCGAATATCGTTAGTTCAAATATAAATATTTAGCGCGCTTAACAAATGTAACTCAGACGCTGATTTTCATTTTTTCAAACGAAAAAAATTTGCGTGTAACTAATCGTGCGTTACAACAGCTATAAATCATTTTAATCATTATACGTGCTTACTCACGCTTTTCCTACAGCAGACATAAATAATAAACTGTAGAAAAATTCGACATGCTAAGTATCTGTTTACTACGTCATCATGATTTTGTGTGCCTGCATTTTTGTACGCACAAACTTTTTGCGTATTGCTGCGTTTTATTAATAATTTAAATACGATATTAAACTAAACAATAATGATCTATATTATTGTCGTGTATTTTATATAGTACTACGACCCGCCCCGGCTTTGCCCAACCGGGAACTAGTAATGTACCTGTACAAAAACTTTCTTAACTAGAGATGATTAGTAAATGTGGAACGGTCCATATTATGCAATGTAGATACTAATTCCTAGTATCGGTCTAAATAGCTTTCCAAGCTCCACATAATCTGTATACATTTTTTTTAAACATTAAAATGGTTAATAGAAGGCTATCCGTATAATATAGACATATGCCATCGCTGATTTTTTTGTAGTCCTAATAAAGAGGAACAATTCCATCATACATTGTTTTGGAATAAGAGGTCTCAGTCGGCTTGAGTTTTTCCGACATCTTGAACTATTATCGTCATATTTCAACAAATTAAGACAAAACAATATTAAACTATAACTACATATAAACCATTCTCTTGAATCACTCTATCAATTGATGAAAACCGCATTAAAATCCGTTGCGTAGTTTAAAAGATCTAAGCGTACAGAGGGACAGAAGCGACTTCGTTTTACACTGTGTATGAATGTATAGACTATGTATAGATGTATAGAAGATTACTAGTACTGTAGTATTTGTGAAGCACTAGCTAGCTGTTACCCGCGACTTCGTTTGCGTACTCTTTTATTTACCAAATTGAACATTTCAAAAACCTATGCGGGCGTACGCAGAACAACGCACCGAAGTTTCATCACAATCGTAACACATAGAGAATATATAAAAAAGAAGACCAACTCCCGCTTCATGCATAACAAAATTGCCTACTCTCGGCCGGATACGTAGGGTTATTGCGTTAAGTGCGAGACGCGCAGAGCATCGTGGTGAAGAAAAGCGGTCGCGCTACTATACCTACATACATATCTTCACGCTGTATCCCTGTCAGAAAGGACGGAGCGCCAAGCGTCACGGTCTTCACATACTTTTTTCGCTTCCTCAAATCTCATCATTCTCCTCACACATTTTCACCTAGGTATGCGAGTGCTTTTGACATTTCCGTCGGCTAACACTCTGGCTATTTGATCTTCATATGTCAGCCTTGGACTTTCTTAGCTTATTTTACCACTCGCTTTCGCTCTGTAGATTTTCTTCGTCAGTCTTTCATCAGTCGTTCTTTCTATGTGCCCGAACCATCTAAGCATTCCTTTCTTCATTTTACATTAACACCGTCATGCAACCTTGTCATACTGCGTATCTCTTCATTGATATCCTGTCCGCAAGGGTGACACCGCACATATTTCTGAGAGATCGCATTTCTACTGCATTTATCTTAGTTTTACTCGATTGTTGGCATATCCGCAGGCCTCACTACCGTAAAATTAAGTTGGAACCAACACCGCATTGTGTATGGCAATTTTGGCTTAGTTAGATATATTCACACTGCCCACTAATGCAGACAGAGCACAATTACTTATTAATTGACAATTTATTGCCAGCTTCTACCCGTCTCCCCACATTCAACTGACATCTTCCATCCCTCGAAAACGCACTCACCAGATATACAATTTCGTTCACTTGTTCTAGATATTTTCCATTTACCCATATTTCACACTTTGTCTGTACATCATTGCTTTCAAACACCAGAACCTTATTTTTGTTCATATTCAATCCTTTCACTTCACAGTCAGCTACAATAACTATTCATATTCGCCCAAAATATTGCCGTTGTGCGTGCTACGACGCGTGTGTATTAGCGCGCACATATACAAACCGCACATGCTAGCTTTCTATGAAGACTTCCTACTATTATAAACTTTTAAACTTCCGCGTTGCATTATAAAATATAAAATATCTAAAAACACGGGAAATTAACACGATTACCTTTTTTTGCCGAAACGTCAAGCGAAAATAAAAGGTAATCGCGTTAATTTTCCGTATTTTTAGACATTTTATATCCCTATTGTTATGTTTATACTGTGACATAGAGGACAAACATACAAAGAAACACTAATTTATATAGATTTCGGTGGCGGTACCTTCATACAAGCTCAAAAGCCCATCTGGCCTTACTAAAATGATCAGTAAAGAACGCAGAACACTAACGTGTCAAGAATGAATAATAAATATCAACTTCAAATTATATCAAACAATTTTAAAAATTCCCGCGAAGTACTTGTCAAACGAAAACAGTTTAGGAAATTTAGAGAAATAAAACAGTTTTTGATCCGAAATCGCGACCAATCAGTGCGTTGGTCGATCGACACTAACGATCTCTCAAGACATAATCAGAGCTAAAGTCAGAGTAATCAATCGTCTCACTCTCAGGTGTTGGCTTGCAACAGGGCTTGCAACCTCTCTTTCTCTCTAATGGCAAAATTCGTTATAGCTATAGCTTTTTCACTGAATTGCTTTATATAGCAATTAGTATTAAGCGAAAAGCCCGGCCGAATACGAATCATACGAATACAATTCAAAGTAATGAAACTTCATTGTTTTTACATAATATTTATTTGTTTGAGCCGGTGAACGAGTGATAAGTATTTTTTTAATTTCCGTCATAAGTGAGTCAATTAAAAAAATAATATAATAAGTTGTTCATTGTAAGGACTTAAAGTGTATACAAGTTTTAATCGGCATAGAAAATGTAAAATATTCGAACTTTGCACAGAAAAACAACTATGTGTTTTGTTAAAACCTGCGTTTGATTTGTGTATTACTCGACTAGTAAATTGCATACATACATACTTACATACATACATATCTTCACGCTGTATCCCCAACGGGGTAGTCAGGGACGACGGTGCGCCAGAAGTCGCCGTCCTTACATACCTCTTTCGCTAAATTGCATAAAAGAGAATAAATCGTTGTACAAAACTATTTAACTCATGAATGTGTTTCTCTGACTAGTAATGCGCATAAAAGACAATTTAATATATCAGTTTACGAAACTGATTAGATTTTTGTTTGTTCTCCCGGTTCTCCCATCAAGTTATAGGTAGGTGGTACTACTTATTATTATTAATGCTGCATATTTTATTCAAATGAGAATATTTAGAATCGTTCTGTTTATGACGATTAAAAAACTATACTGGCGCCATAAAAGACACATGAATTTACAAAAATACGTGAATACAGTGATTTCTTTTAATAATTTGGATAAACAACGAATTGATACACAATATGTTAAGAACTGATAAATTATTTTACTCCTGTACATTTTTAATAGCAAAATATTATTAAAATTGTTTTGTTGAAATATAACGCGGAGTGCGATCTCTTTCCTCTCTTCTTGTTCACAGGTTGTGCCAAAGTCATGATTAATTAGTAATCTATAACATTCTAGCCTTCACGCCACTGATAGGTTAATATACCTTGTAAGTATTTTAATACGTGAATCTCGAAATTACTTAAGTACTAAAGTTTTCGATAATTCCTATAGTTATACTTAAAATCAATGTAAAGTACAACAATGTAATGTAAGAGGGAGGTGACTGGTGCCTATAATACAGAGCTTCTTAGTTTAGACTCCAGTTGTATCGATTGTTATGTGTGTGAAATAGCAGTCATTTAATTTAAAAAAGAAGCAGTGGTTGATTTTGATATTCCTTTCACATTTCGTAGTAAATTAAATTTTCAAAAATGTAATAAAGTTTACTAGAACAAAATATTTTTTATTTAACACAGTGTTCATGTAACACGAAAAACACATTTCAGATGTAGGTCAGTAAAAGCGCGTGGGAGTCCAAACAGTTTTTTTGTCCTGATATAATTTGAAGAGAAATTGTCTGTTGTTTCAGTACTCCAATTAAATGGGTCTCAAGTCTTTAGAAATTTATATGTATAAATTACGGTAAACGCATAGCAGCACAAAAATAGTTAATTATATCAAAAACGTTGTGTAGAAAATATAAAGGTCGAATAATAAATATCTCTTTAAAAGAAATGTAATAATAGGGAGATAAATTAAATCAATCTCTAAATTAATTTCTAAATTAATCTCTGTTACTATGTGTTCTAATTGATACATTTATTAGATTCTTTTTATAACCAACCTATTTGCTAGTCAAATTCGATTCTCTTTTATAGAAATATCAGACGATTAACTAAATCTATGAACTCCCTCCATTTAAAGTGATCCAATGTCGCATAAACTTATATTTTTGTGTATATAACTGTGTATCAACTTCATTTTGAATCTACGAGCTTACGGAAAAATAATAGGACAACAGCAAATAAGTTTTTTTTTTTCAATAATCTAGAGAAAAGAAAAATGAAAATAAGCAGCATTGTTTAGAATTGAACGTAACTGTTTTGATTTTCGTAGGTGTTAATTTGACAAAATTCATCTCGTGTAGGTATTATTTATAGTTTATTTATGTATTATTGTATATTATGTAATTATTATAATTCGCTAAAATTTCAAACCTTTAGTGTGAAGTATCTGACGAGTCTAAACTTTAGATAAGCGAACTATGTGTTGATTTGAAATTTTGGTAGAAATTTTCAGGGAAACTTCAGATTGGCCTAGCGGGTGATCCCGTAAAGTTTGGTAGCAGAATTTTTTTTTACAGTATCAAAATAATTATAAAACTGTTTAATTTATTTTAACTTCAACTAACGCCCACTGAAACGGGCCGGGTTTGCTAGTATATAAATAAAGTATAACTTTCCTATAACGCTTGTATGTATGCTTATATTAATTAATCTGTGCTTATATCAAGTAATATATTTTGTAGTATTAGTTTGAGGGAGGTTTGGTAGTTCTTTTACCTAAGAATTTAACGAATATTATAACAATACTGTCAACGAGGGGTAAACGAAGAATTTATGTACATATATTTGCACGGTTTTGGCTCAGGAAATACAATAAATAATAACATGCAAATCAGGAGCTCAGTTTGGCTTAGAAATGAATCAAAATTGTGTGAATTTCATCTTTCTATTTTCAGCGTAGCTATAGGACGATGAAAACGACGGAAGTTACTTCTTTCGAAGAATAGTGTAGTGCGACAGTACTCGCATTCTCCAATTTATAAATGGAAATAGGCAAGAAGCATCGCTCTGGCGTCGTATATTCGTATAAATAACCACATAAATACAGCAAAATTTTTTAAGGAAGTAAGAACGCGCACTGAGATATTAAAATTTAAGGAACGAAAGTGTAACGAACTTCGTTATTTTTCTTTGTATCGGGTCTGTTATTTACAGTGTATATATTATCCTTTTTATTACCTCCTGTGTACGTTATATCATTTTTCTTTTTTCTTACCAGGACATCGTTCTTTTCTGCACAATTTTTAATCACGTGAGTTATAAAGACGAGACAGAGCAATAAAACAGTATGGCCGCAGTTTCTACTCTTTATTGTGTGAGCTTAGCCTCATTTTACACTATAAAGCGCAAACCGTATCGACGTTACATAGCGACGGAAATCGACGACACACGCTACACTTCAGAACATATACTTCACTGGCGTTCGTTAGTGTGCGCTTAGCTTAAGATTTAACAGTCTCCTTAGTCGTTAACTTTTATTACGATTAATGGGAAAGCGACTGTCAGCCAAACGGTACTACCATGCTACGGGGCTCATCAGAGTTCATTTTAAGTTAATTCTAAATGAGATACATTTAAAAGCATTTTAAAAATAGTAATAATAATAATAATAATACTCAGACATTTCACACAGCGCCATCTAGTCCCAATGTAAGCAGCACAGCGCTTGTGTTATGAGTACTAGACAACTGATATACTACTTATATACTTTTCTTTTGTAAATAAATACATATTATACATAAACACCCATACTCGGGACGGGAATCGAACCCGCAACCACCGTTTACTTTCCAACGCACTAAGCCGTTGTAATAATAACAAAGGAAATAATAACAAATGAAGAAAGGAATGCTTACATGATTCGGGCACTTAGAAATAATGAGTGATGAAAGACTGACGAAGAAAATCTACAAAGCGAAAGTGAGAGGTAAAAGAAGCGAAGGAAGACCAAGGCTAACTTATGAAGATCAAATAGCAAAAATCTCAGAAGCACTCGCATAGCTAGGCGAAAATGTGTGAGGAGAGTGATGAGATTTGAGGAAACGAAAGAGGTGTGTAAGGACCGCGTTGCTTGGAGCTCCGTCCTCTCTGACTACCCCGTTGGGGATACAGCATGAAGATACGTATGTATGTATGTAATAATAACAATAAAGTGACATTTATCGCCACAAAAATTATAATGCTCCACAATGAAATGTTACCTTTTCAAGTTATACTAACTTGAAAGCGTAACACAACGATGCTATTAAATTAATTAGGTGTAAAAGGTACACATAAAACAGTATCAAAAATAATTTGTTAAATGCTTGGCACGATATAAACAGACATCAAAGTGAGAAAATGTCAGAATGAAAAGAATTGAAAAAGTCTCTTTTTATTTAATAATTTCATTTAGTTTTATATTGCACATAACTAAAAACAAAAAACTTATAGTGAAAACTATTAAATATAAATATAAGGAGGTGCACTTTGAATTAAATCTTATTTTATTACAATTTAATATATAAAAGCAATAATATTAAATATCCAACTAGAAAACTAAGAAATACACATACATGTGTAATAGAATAAAAAATATCTCTCCACATTTGAACGGGGCGTAAGAAAAAATACCGACTGTCACTCGCTATGGTTCTCTTATATCTGTCATTTCATCCATATTCATAATTCCTCGCATATTCAAACGACTGTTGATATGAGATACTATCGATTCTGCGCTTTCGGCCTCATATATAATACGACGTACTGTATAAAAATATTTTTTTATAAATCCTAACTCATTTACATATCTCTTAATCATCATTTTGATCTGTGTATGGGGACATGACTCTAATCCTCTCATCACAATACATTGTTTTCAATCCTTGCTATATTACGTACTGAGTATTCTAAAGTTCATTTTAATCCAATTTGCCAAGAAGGTAAATAAAATTTATCGTTTCATTTAAATTAACAAGACTTGTTAAAATACATAAAATAGTTTTTCAAATAATTACCATAAAGACATGTTTCATTTAGATTTATTGAATTTTATTTCAGATAAACATTGCCTTATTTCGTAATGCCCGTTTTGTACAAAAATACTTAAAGATGTTGTTTACCTCTTTGATACAATACCATAGAACGGACGTCAGGTAATACGATAATTAAAAACTTAAGACACTTTTTATTGCAAATTACCAAATGAGTACCTACGTACACCAATTTCTACAGTCACTTAATAATCAATCTAATGTATAAAATCAATGTTTGTTTGTTTATTCGTATTTTATGGCCTGCCATACCGCTCGTCCGAATGCGATGTTTGTTATGGCGATAGCTTGAGTCCTGGACATGGACTATTTTAAAAATAAAAAACGTGGACGAAGTCGCCAGTATCAGTTAGTAAATAAATAAAATCGAAGTGACTGTTTGTGATTCTTTAATAAAATTTTTTTTATACTCATACGGTTATATTATGATGTGCACGTCACTAAAATCCAAACACGCGTTTTTTAAAGTTTTGTCCGTCTCTCTGTTTGTTTGTTCGAGTTAATCTCTAAATCAATTAAACCGATCTTGAACAAACTTTTATTGTCAGGGAGAGGGCTTTTCAGAGAGTTAACTAAGTTACTTTTTATTCATGAATAATACCAAATTTAACACTAGTGAAACCGCAGGCTAGTACTCAATAACTTAAAATAATCAAAATGTTTAACTAAATGTAACAAAATCAAAAATAATCACAATAATTGATATTATCAAAATATAATGACAGTATTTTAATAACATTTTGTAATAATACTATGGTAACAAAATAATGTAATAATGACATCAAATCCACAGTTCGCCATGAACCGTTCGATCGAAGATCGCCTAATGTACATACATAAAATGAGTAATCTGTACATCTTTGGACCAGTAAATAATCAAAGCTGTACATATATAATTCTCATTCAGTGAATTTAGTGAACTCCTCCTGAACGGCTGAATCGACTTTGATGAAACTTTTTGTGTGTGTTTGAGTGGGTCCCTAGATGGTTTAAATAAATAATTGGACACGGCAGGTGGCGCTTCAATCAGGTTCTAGAAATTTTTTATTTTTAGTTTAGCAGGCTAGCCAACGTTCGGATAGGAAAACCTCTGTCGCGTCCGCTAGTAGATATATAAATATTTTGCAACCGCCGTATAACTTCAACTCAAACCTCATCACTAGATTAAACTACTGTTAACTGACGTCCCGAACCCTAAAAGGAAAAGAAGAACCCTTGTAAGATTCCGCACGGGTCTGTCCTTCTGCCTATCTACCCATCTTTCACAGTCAGTTTGCTTAGATACTATAAGACGTACTAAGTTGAAAGACATTCGAGACGCGACGAATAGTCGGCTCCTATGCGATGTTCGGCCTATTGTGCTACTTTTTTAATATTCGATATTCGGCCGAATACTGTAAATTATTTGAGCGAATACCGAAGATCAAATTATGAAAAAAGACGAGCATGTGACTCAAGATATATCTCAATGTATTAGTATATTTTAATCACAAGTTATTACTTCAATACACAAATTATTACTACAATTACTTCAATACAATTAATCAATATTTTAAGCAAATGTTGGTTTTGCTACCAACATTTGCTTAAAATATTGATTGCATTCATGAAAACTTGCCACTGCGTTTTCCTCATAAATCATATTTGCTTCTGGAAATAGCCTCTCACTGTAGGTATATATGATACACTACTGTCAGGAGATGAAGATAAATCTCAGCGAATTGTCTTAGGCTTGGATACTGACACGATCTGTTCGCAAATAAAACAAATAAGTTCGCCCCGTTGCCCTCGCAAGCTCCACAACGACGCAGCTAGTAACCTGTCACGCGCGAAATGCACACATCTTTTGCCGAAGTTTCGATCGCTACATATTTGGCGCTTCGGCCTAGGATATGGCTGAACATTCGGTAGTCGGCCAAATCACTATTCGTGGCGTCTTGACACACTACGAGACATTAACTAAATACATATTTAGCGTTAGTTAGCAATTAAAAATTTTCTTAAAAAAGCAAAATGAGTAGCTAATCTTCAACGTATTCTCCTCTAGAATATTCTTAAATACTGGAGCCCGAGTTTTCAAAAAGTGAGGCAATATAGCGGCCTAAAGAAAATTATAAACAAATTCCCAAGCCTTAGATCTCCATCCAAAAATTAATTATAGACATATAACATTTTATAAATATTATTTATGGAACCGTCTGCATGAGTCTATCTCATACTGGACTAATTATTTTAATGCTTAAAATAACTTCCAGTGGGTGTTGTCATTGATAAACCGTTTTCGTATACTTTGATTTTTACGTTTTCTCTTTAAAATCCATAATCGATGATGGAAATAAAAAAACAAATTTAGAGACCCTATTTCCACAATATTAATTACATTTTCTGTGTGGGCTGGATCCTTTTGCCTCTTTCCGCCTCAGTGTCATAAATGGGAGTACTCGAATAGATGGCAATATTTATCGTTTTGTGATGTTATTCCCAAATCTGTTTCCACGTGTCACCAAAATTTCTGTCTGTAGTCATTCCAAACTGTAGATTACTATGTAATCATCTGTACTCTTAAGGGCACGTGAGACACGAACCCAATGCCACCAGCCTAATGGGGGTCCGAAATGACGTAATTCCATCATTCGCCTTCGCATACACAATGATCGATTACATTACACATATATCTTCAAGCTGTATCCCTAACGGGGTAGTCAGAGGACGGAGCGCCGCCAGGCTTCGCGGTCCTTATTTTACTTTTTTCACGTTCTCAAATCTCATCAATCTCCTCACACATTTTCGCCTAGGTATGCGAGTTTTTTTGACATTTCTGTCAGCTCTGGCTATTTGAACTTTCTAAGAAAGCCTTGGTCTTCCTTGGCTTCTCCTATGATTCACTTTCACCCTGTAGATTTTCTTCGTCAGTCTTTCATCACTCATTTTTTCCAAGTGCCCATCAAAGTATTCCTTTGTTCATTTTTACAATAACACTGTTGTGCAACCTGTCATACTACGTAACTCTTTATTGCTTATTTTGTCCAAAAGGGTGACATATTTCTAAGAGATCGCATTTCTACTAGATTTATCTTACTTTCACCTGATTTTAGGCTAATTCCGGCCTCTCTGCCGTACAATAAAATTAGCATGGACATCATTGTTGATGGCCATTTTGGCTGAGTTATATATATTCACACTGCCTACTAATGCGGCCAAAGCACCGTTTACTTTAAACTACATTACTTCCGCTGTACTTATGCAAATTTGGTTATTCGAAATTATTTATTAGAACCGATATCGTATTGAGCATTTTCGTAGACTACTACAAAACTTAGATAAGTTCTGAAAGATGATAACGAGTATTACTATATACCGACACGAGATATAAGTGACATGAGATATAGGGAAAAAGTTAATTCCGATCGTAAAAGAAACTTGAGTTGATTGGATTATATCCAATACAACAAACGAAGTAGGTAATCCTAGGGTTGCCGATTTTATTTATTACGTTAAAAAGGATGGCAGAATTTATTTCCTGCAACTTACACACATATAATTCGTGAAAATGTGGTAATTTTACCTACTATAAATATTTTTTGAGTAATAGTAGCAGGATACCACCATAAGGTACTACGTATCATTATTATAATATACATACATATTGTATTAGAATTGGTAACCCTAAGCAGTCCTGAAAAGAAAGTTGTACCGCAATCAAATTATTTCGTCTTCGAAGGCATTCGTCTTGTATTGTGTTCTCGCAATTGAAACACCGAAGGATTACCATTTTCTTATACTGTGCCAACGATCATACCTGTTCTGTATTATCAGTATGGTGAGTTTACTGCTTTAAGGTGACAACTAAAGGAAACAAGTTTTGAATGTGGAACTTCATAGTTATTACCATATTACGCTTATTCACTATATTAGTATACCTCACTCAGTTTACGTTTTTCTCGATTTCTTTAAGGGGTCTCTGTGTACTTTAGGTCCAAAACATGATCTGAGACAGCCCTGACTCTATAGAGACTGCGCGCAAAGCGATAGGTATTTCGCCTTTGAGCAGAGCTAATAAGATAGTTTTAATTAATGACACTCTTGCATATTTATTCTCACATCAAATAAAAATAAACCACATGCTCAAATTAATGTGATTAAAAGTGTGGAGAAAAACTATGTTTTCAGAAACTTGTCTATAGGCTATAATATGAATATGTAGACAAGTTCCAAAGCAGGTCGTAAAAGTCGGGAAGGGCTTTTATTATCAGGACTTAATTTAAGGACTTGGAATGAGGGTCGCTGCACTAACTATTAAATAGTACTATTAAATAGGTGTGCAAGTCACCCTAAGGTGTTTTAATAGTTGGCAAAGTGTAATAGTAAGTTACTTTCGTTTTGGCATCATTGAATGCCAAATACTTGTACATGAACTGTCCACAGCGGCAAAAATTACGTGAAGATATCGAACACGAACGTATACAATTATTATAAAAGAGATATTGTAGGTTTCGAGAAGTTAATCATGGATTTTGTAAATGTACATATTAAGAGAATCACATCGAACAATACCTGGAGGAATGAAAGTTGAAGGACGTACGCGGAAGTGAAGATACCCGCGCTCCGGCGAGGCTGATTGCTCAAAGAGTAGTACGTGATTTATAGATTTATATAAGATATGCCACTTTACATGTTGTACCTACTTAATATTGAACTTAATAAGAAACGTAACAAAATAACATAACATGTCTCCACGTAGTATATAAAATATACTACGTAATTGTAAATTTTAAATTGTACGTAACGTACAAAATTTAATATATTTGTGTGATCACCCCTGCTTTTTTCAAAGGGTTTTGAACAGAATATTTAGTCAATAAATACTAATTTGATTCTAAGTCAATCATTCGTTACAGCAGTTTTTGTGCGTAAATCAAGACTAGATTCAAATACTTTCTTAAAGAGTACAGTAGATACTTTAAATATCTTTTAGAAAATATTACAGTGATTACTTATTTTTAAAATAAAAAATGTATTATGTACTGGCTGATACTCGCTATTTCGTTTGCGTGGAATTAAAAAAAGTAGCCAATGTCCTTCCTCGGGGTTCAAGCAATCTCCATTAAAAGTTAGAAAGACAAATAGACACGATTTCGAATTTATAATATTACATTAGTATAGATTATTAATACAACTCTTAAATCAGGCATTTGGACAACATAGTTGTTCCCCAATACTGCCGGTAATTGCTGACCTTAAAGTATTACTACTTATGTAGCTCCTTACAAGCTTTACGTGTTGCCACGTCTGTGCGATAAATTTTGTTAGTCTATGCCTTCCATCATTATGCCGGGAAATGGATAGTGCTATTCACGACATCCCTCTAAAGCATTTTTCTTTACAAATGGAAATGAATTTTAATTTTAACAAAGGGTTTATTTACAAAGGGTTTATTAACAATTTTTTTTTTTTTTATGTTTGACATGTTTATGACGTTTATTTGACATTTTATAACTTATTTGTAATTATAATTTTGATTATCCATAACATTTTATAAAAATTGATAATTAAATATTTGCATGCTATGTTGTTAGTAGAATGTGAAGAGCTTTATATTTATATGTAAAATATCAACATCAATGTTATACTCATATTCACGCAAATAAATATTATTATTATTATTAATGTACCTTGTACCTTGGCTTTTATATTGTTTTCTTGAGTTGTTCGTACAATATTTAAACACTCTTAGAACAATTTTTACGAATTTTTTCGTGTGGAACTATGAAATGTAGCACTAAAATTTACGTGTTTTTTTTATTTTTACTTCTACTACTTTTTATCAAAGTATTTGCTTGAGTTTCGCGTTTTTATTTTGTTACAAGCAGAAAATCAATAATAATCTGTACAATAATAATCTAAGTACATTAGCGAAATACCAACACTTACTGAATCACCGACTGATTAATCACGATATATCTCAAAAACTGCAAAAAACATTGAAAACGAAATTTGTTCTGATGATAGTTTGTGTAATGTTAGGCGTGAACACAGCGATTAAATTGAGTACAAATATTGCTTATTATAAATAACGAGACGCATATTTCACCTTTACAAAAAGGTGAAGTAATCCACTCGCAAAATGGGGGATTCAACTTTACATGCAACTGTCTGTTACGTTTACGTACCTGAACCGCTGGATTAATCCAAGTTATAGATTATATTTATATAATAAGATATAGAATAAAAGATAGATTAAGCCTTAGGAAATGACATAAGCTATTTTTTTCTAATTTCGAGAGGACGAAATCGCAGGCAAAAGTTAATATTAATATAATAATACACCAGACCATTATACAAATTGCGTGACCCAAAATAAACATTAGACTCGTGCTTTGGCTATCACACAACGAACTGATGGAGTTTCTAGTATCTAAAACCCAAACTCCAACTAGTTATGAAAAGTTCGTTTTCTAAATTGAGTTGATCCGCACACTTATTATATAACTTGCAGTCAGCATGCGACAGTCAAATATCGCGCGATATCTGCTCTCAAAACGAGAATTTGTGTTATGTAATTTGTATAGGGGCGCAAAAGAGGCGCTAAATTTACCGCGAAGAGTGCATTTTACGGTCATGGCGCAATAGACATGCAATCGTCATACGTGATACCAATTTTTTCATTACAATTAGTCACCGGTCGCACAGTGATCGCGTGGCTGTCGCTGTCTGCAAATTTTTAGATAATAACCCTGCGGAAATCAAACCAGTAGCCCCGGCTTGGAAAGTAGATGCTCTGCTTCAGCGCCAACGAGCCAGTTTACTGGTTTGATAAAAAGACCAACAGATTGGTTGGACTGGTTGACCGACATAATATGTAAAAAGATCAAAAAATTAGGCAGTGAACTTGAAAGCTTATAAATAACACGTTCACAGCTGGACCATTTTTAATACCGTGCATTAACAACACGATTTTAATCAATAAATCAACATGAACTGCCCAAAAGGTTAAAATTTTAAATACCATGACCTAGGTACAAACAACAAGGCTGTCAAGTATTTGTAGCATAAATATCAACATAACTCTTGCGTCACCCAAAACCAATATGCAATTGACCAAATACTTTCAAGATTGTTATCAGGTAATGAAAGACACAGTTGTTACCATTTAAATTTTAAAAGTCAAGCCAACATGTCAAGTACTTTATGTGTCAAGTAAGGTGACTGAACGCGTAATTTTAATTCGTAATGATATGAACAAGTAAATTTCCAAAAAACATTATTACGACTTGAATTTCTTTAATATTTATTTAAGTATGCTTACTGATATTATCATTAATTTGTTTTTTTTTAATAACCAACACTGACGCAAAGTGTATTAAACATATTTTGTTAAATTTTAATGTTTATTTTTAATCTTTAGACATTGTCCCCAGAGTTTACTTAACCCCCACTTAACTTGTTGATTTTTTTTTCAATATTATTAACTGGCCAGATAGTACGCCTGATTTTTTTTCTAGGGTCCCGTGTTTGTTTCCAATCAGTTCATGCAACGAATTTTTGTATTTGGCTTGAATTTGAGTGTTACTTGGTGTTTACTTGCTCAGTAGATACATGTATTTACTCGTATATTGTGGTTTCCATAATAATATGGAAACCACAATATACGGGACGGGACCCTAGAAAAAAAATCAGGCGTACTATCTGGCCAGTTAATAATATTGAAAAAAAAATCAACAATTTCGTTTTGAATTTAGAAATCGAAAAAACATCGCAAAACAAGCAAATCAGAGTACCGAGCATGGACTCTGGTTATTTTTCTGTAATTATTTTTAGACTGGAATGAAGTATCGAAATTCCACAACTGGCGAGAAATATAAACATCAACCTCTCTCTACAATAGCCTGTTAAGCTACATTCAAGTATGCGGCTGGTTTTGCATCACAACGGGTGTGATTTGCATGAAAATTTTGCACTTTCTTCCGTCGTTTCATCAAATTCCCTCGCACAGCGCACTGTTTGAATGTAATTAGTTACCTACATAATGGGTAAATAGGGCATCTACAAAATTGTTAAGTTCATATTACACACGTAGGTAGTGCATAGCAATAAATGTATTGATAATATTTACAGAAGAAGTAGCAAACATGGGATCTTATACGCTTCGTAATTTTAAAGTTTAGTTAACAATATGAATATAAATGTTGATAATATTTATGACTGAAGACAAATTTGATTTATTACATAAGTAGTTCAATTTTAAAAGGTCGTGAAAGTCGGCCTAAGGTTATGATTATTTAAACTAGCTACATGTAATTGCAATGGGCTAGCAACCTGACGCAATATATGGTTCCCCTTTGTCATCTTTTAGCCCGAATACTGTCAAACATGATATCAGGATTCAAACCCACTGTGTCTCAGTACATCGTCACAACCCAATGAAATATGGTATAACATCATTTTTGAATTTAATTATACATTTTAAATTTGTCTATAGCAACATGGCTCTCTAGGGTGATGCACAGTGTAGTGCAAAATATACGCGTAAAATATTTGTCTAAATGAGAATAAAAATAACATAAAAGCACATAAAAATCTGAAACACAAATTGGATATGTATGTAAATTGTACCGTATACCTTAATACAATGTTTAATATTAGACATTGCATGTAGATACACATTGTAAAGATATGTATGTACAGATCCTAATATATCTGCGAGATAATCACTGAGAACAGATCAGTAAGAAATGGGTAGACGAAATTACTTAACGTTTAACCCAAATAGCATAGAGCAACTGACAATCACCAGCGAGATCAAAGGAAAGAAACCACATGTACGTAGATCGAAACGATAGATAGACGTTTTGAGGACACCCGCCATTACGCACTGCATATTACAACACATAAGACTTATTGGAAGGAAACAACAAGGGAATAAATTATATTTATTGCTATGGAGCCGTAATCCTCAATCATTAAGTACTAATGTGAGAAACAATTTAAAACGCTCATCATGTCAACTACTTTGAGATACCCTGTAAGAAAAATACAGTACCGTATTATAATAATGAATAAGAAAACAACACTGATCTGCGAATAGTATCTAAATTACTAGTACAAATTTTGAATATCTAATTTTATATTGTGATATTTGAAGTACTATTCAAAGCGTTCGATGAAACGTCGGATGATTTATCGATTTCATATTGTCATATGACTATGAATATCAATCCACGGATGTTTCCTCCTTACATCGGTTGCATTATGTGAAATTCCGTGATAGCACTCTTGACCTCATTCACCAAAATCTATGAGGTAGTTTAATCTAGGATAAAAGGTCACATAGAAGTACTAATTAGTATATATGCACCACGTTACCTTCCTACGTAGTGTATGTATTGTCGCCATTATTTAAATATTGTCTATAAAGAAAAATATATACAAATATTTTTATTTCTCGAGAAGTGGCGCCATCAGTTTAAATCTTATAGTAAAACTAGTAGTAGTTTTTCATGACGAAAGTGGGAACCCTCGTGTAAAACGTGAATCGTTAGTATGAGTCAGCGGCTACTCGGCTGGCTTTACCATCTGGTTACATTTGAATACAAAATAACGCTAACCACGTGTGTTTGATGAATTCCAGAAATCATAGTTCAATTGCCCGGGGTCACTTACATGTTATATTTTAACTAATATGTAATTAAAACTTTATTATCTAATCCCCTTACCGATTGGTGCGTCTACATTATTGGGATATCATACCCACGCGAGTTAATGGTTCTGATATTTCGAATTGACAAGACGTGTTCTCTTAACACTTTTTTGGCTTATAGCATAGTGTTACATTGATGTTTGGATACGATCACAGAGTTACCTATATCAAAGTTTTAGATAGGTAACCTAACAACGGTAATCATTAAACAAGGTCAGAGGCCAAAAGGCTGCCCCACCTCCATTAACTCGCACGCAATGTGGGGTATAAAATGACACGTCTCTATCTCACCTCATTTGTAAGAAGACACCGTTCGTACGACGTATATAGGCGATTAATTCTAATTATCGCTGTTATCTATACGTATAACCACTTTCAACGAAAATGTCGCATAGCGACAAGATTCAAGATATGGAATATAATATTGGTTCTCATTACAGAAGCCTCAGTAAATTCGCCCAGGAAATTAAACGAACCTCCCCACATAAAAAGAGCCATAACCTTGTAGCGAGTTGCAAGTTGTAGAGATTAAAGATAATAATAACGTCTTTCTAGTGAAACTTTATTACGCTGAACGTATTTCAAATTTCGAATATTATCTAATTTTACATTTATTCAAATTTTCCTCATAACTTGTAAAACTTTTAAAACGAGTTATCGAGATGTGAAACTTTTCTAACAAGTATCGTTTAACGACTGTTATGTATTTCTGGAATCTCAGAAAGAAATGTTTTCCACTTTTAAATGCTCTTGAAACTTTGGAGTTATCTTGAAAATATGTTGTTTAGAAGTTAGCATATAAAAATACTGTGTATATTTTTATAGTAGCTTCTGCTTAAGATCTTCTTTTAGATTGGAATCTGTTTCAATAAACCTACATCACAACAAAAAAAAAAATTCCTTTGTATGTTTGTCCTCTATGCGTTCTAAAACCAGTCATCCGATTGTGATGAAACTTTGTTGAATTGTTCGTCGTAGCCCGCAAAGATTTCTGAATGATTTAATTCAGTAAATAAAAGACTATACGAACGAAGTCGCGGGCACCAGCTAATATTTAATGAACATTTTTCGAAACATATCCCTTAAAATCAAAATGTTTCTATTTAATAAAAGTATTTTTATTCATTTTTAGTGTTCCGTAAGCAACTGTCCGCTTGTAGCCACAGTATTGGTAAATAATACACTATACAAATAATTACATTGTGTTTTGGTACGGAACCATTGGTGCGCGAGTCCGACTAGTATTTGGTTTTCTGTAAATATTATTATTTAACATTATTATAATACATCAAAGGGGTCATGTGACTAAATAAAATACCACAGATATAACCACTACTTATCTATTTTTTTATTCTTGTAGATTAAGATTTTCTTTTATAGAATTAGTAAGTAACTAGCGACTCGCCCTGGCTTCGCACGGGTGCAATGTACTAATATGGCGTCAGAAGTGTTATAATGATTTAGGCACATGTACTCTCCGACTCATTATATTACGTCCATGTTTCATGGGGCCATTTGACATTGACAGTTCGTCATAAAATGCTTTTTTTTTTATTTACTGATAGAATAAGGTAGGTAGGTAGTTAAACTTCGAAAAAATAAGCAATTTTTTTTCAAACCCACAAACATACGACACTATTCTAAAAATAAATATGATAAGTTAATTAAAGTACTTACGTTTAGTAAAATTATAAACGAAATAAAAAATAGAGTACACCAGGGTGTCTTAAAAGCATCTAAATAAATTATTCGTTAAGTATATATTCTAATATTATTTGTTAATTAGATAGATAGTTAGCTATATAACGAATTATATTAGATATGTCTCTCACTACTCCGAACGTGAGAATATGTATGTATGTATTTACACTTCATTCCATGCATTCGAAAAACAGTGATTGGACCTTCGTGTGAGACCAAAATAGGTCATCTCGCTTAAAGACATTCGTAGAGGGTAGTAACGAATTCGAATAAGGAACACGAATATTATTCCTTACTGCTTTCGCGATTAAAGACGTCAAAGGAAAATATTGTATAAAAAATGTTACTGGTTGATTATACTAGGCGGCAGTGTTTGGGCTTAATAATTGTATAAACAATTACAATTAATTTTGTAATTGTAATTGTTAATTGTTTGCCTAACAAAATGTGTTGACAGTTACATTTTACAATTACAATTTTTAATTGTAATTGTTTTTACAATTACGTTTCGCCCAACACTGCTAGGCGGCGTGGTTGCAGCTGCGCGCCAGATAAAAAAAATGAAATTAAAGATTTGAAATACACTCCGAACTCCAGAATCCATCGCTCTGTCCCGGATAACAAAGACATCGACTTTTCTTTACTTTCTATAAATAAAATTTGTATTTATTATACATATAATCCTTTCAGACGAAATTCTCTAAATGATAGTGAAAAACGTATCAAAATCCTTTGCGCGGTTTTATTTATTTATTTATTTTTAGGTTCATCAGCGGATATAACATTATTACATAGCATAGTATAAGTTAACACTTTTTGATAAACTAAATGCACATCCTAGAGGTAAACACCGCATGCAAAAATGAAGAAAATGAGAAGAATATAGAACAGATATCATTACACTACGTTCAATGTAATTTTAATTTTAGAAGAAGGCTAGACGATTTACTTTTTTTTTATTTTTTTCTATACAAGACGCTTAACGCTATGCTCCGAAATTTATAATAAGAATCAGCATGTATGTCTACTGACGCACTACATCCATTGTATAATTTACATAAACGTGGTATGGCAGAATTCGCACCATGAACAGTCCTTTTCAAAGGGGGTACCAAGGGCTTTATCGGAATACGAGGAATTCTGGACGGCACTTTGAATTTAAATTGGACGAGTATTTCCGGGCAATCAATTTTATTATTTAAAATTTTGTATAGTTTGTCAGTTTGTCTCTACGATGCTCAAGTGAGTCCATCTTGTGTTTGCGAAGTTTATCCTTACCCGACAATTTGGTATTGCTGTTTGTTGTGTTGTCCAGTTGACAGAGAAACCTTTTCTGCACTCGTTCAATTTTCAAGGTATGTGTTGCGTAATGTGGTCTCCAAACAGTACAACAGACAACAACAACAAAACAATTCTAAACAACAGTTTAGAAGAACTAAGCGAAGAAACCAACAGACGCTGACAGCGACTTCGTTTTTTACTATTTAGAGATATAGAAGACATAATGCGCAACGCGCTGTCTCGACATCTCGTTTTATCGCCTCGTCGCGTCTCTCCTATCCTCTTCTCCTCAACGCTCGTCTACACTCACTCACACTCTCCACTGCCTCACGCCCAGCTGGCTTCGTTTCGTATCGTCCTGCACCTCATGATTCCTCCGCTACAATCAATTGGTACATACAGATCAATTGAAAATCTTGCTTATATTCTTGTTTCCTGTATAATATTTTCACGAGCACCTTGTTATCATAATTAGCGTATTTAAACGGACCAAGGCAGCAAGGTCACAGTCACTAAGGAAACGACTAATTTATGAAAATCGCTCGAAACCCTTCCGACTTAGAGAACCGAGAACGAAAATTGAAGCGTAAATTAAATATGCTTAGGTGTAAAGGGAAACCGAAATAAATACATTTATTCAGTAATTGGGTAACTGAGGGCTCGAAACGACAAATATACGTACATTTAGGGTAATATATCTCCTGAGGGTGCTCAGGATTTAATAAATACATTTTATTAATAAATATTCGAGACAACGGAGAAGCAAATTGTCGGGTGCCAAAAATACTAAGATACATTCAATGCAAAAATTAATAATAATACAGTTTTCGCAAGTAATGGGGTCGTCGCATTTATTCTTACTGCAAGAAAACGGGAGTTTATAGAATCCCTGAAGTGAACTTTGTAAGGCGGAAAAATGTGATGAGAACTATAATGGCAAAGTTTAACTGATAAAATACTAGGTTACGTGGTAAACATTTAAAACTGAACCAGTATTTCTAAAAGACACTACAATGCTTTAATACATTACCTACCTCTCCAAATACGTGAAAATATGTGACAGGTACCAGACTGCTGCGCCCTTTAGCGGACCAGTTTCCAACATAGAATCCTATTACACTAACCTAGACGAGTAATACCCAGAACCCAAGACAATTTAGAAAACTCCTGGCAGGAATTGTCTGAAGATTTATTATTATGTCTAGACCAATAGTTGGAGCCTATTTCTGTAACTTCCGTTGACTGGAAATAGATTTTAGAATTTAAAATAATATCTGTGATTTTCGAGCTAGGTGACGATAGTTTATGATCACTCAACATCTTTGGCATAAAGTAGTGAAAATGAAATTTCCTCTGACAGGACTGATAAACAGCATGTAGGTGAGTAGAGAAAGTATTACTATTATCAAATTAAAAAATGAAATCCGAAGAATTTGAACAAAGAGATGATACTGAGGATGTGTTTGTTTTACGGTAAAAATCAACAGGATATCAACATAAACACGGGAAATTAACGCGATTATCTTTTATTTTCGCTTGACGTTTCGGCCGAGTTGCATCGGCCGTGGTCTCAAGTAAACTGTCGCAGCAAGCTTCACTCCGTGTCCGAGGCAGATTTCATTTCATCTACCCCCGATATTTGTAAATAATTATTAGAGTTCCTACACACCTAAACGGATGTGAAAAACGAGGTTTTGTCATTTGAATCACAGGATTCCACGCTGTTGATAAATTGTATCCGTTTTCTCGATTGAAATTTTTGTGTCTCTTGATTTCAATTGCTTCACGCACAACTCTTGGATAAAAGTGGCGATCGGTGGAAAGGACTTGTGGGCGATGAAATTCTATCCAATGATTCGTATCCGTTTGGAGAAGATGTTCCGCTATCGCTGATTTGGTTGTTTGTATGTTTTTTACAGCTGCAATGTGTTCCTTAATCCTGTCAGCAATAGTCCTGTTGCTTTTACAAATATCGGGGGTAGATGAAATAAAATCTGCCTCGGACACGGAGTGAAGTTTGCTGCGACAGTTTACTAGAGACCACGGGCGATGCAACTCGGACGAAACGTCAAGCGATAATAAAAGGTAATCGCGTTAATTTCCCGTGTTTTTAGATATTTTATAATGCAACGCGAAAGTTTAAAAGTTTATATAGCATATCAACATATTCAGCCACAGACCGTTGTATTTTATTTAAACGAAATGAAATATACCCGTAAGTGGTATGGGTACCTACTACTTAAGCAATTTTATAGTAAATACTCGTATTTCTAATAGGAGCAACTTCATTAATAACGGTAAATAAATATTTCGATTAGATACGAAATATGTACACATATTTTATTTATATTAATGTACCACTAAAACAAATATTAGTGATGTGCCGATTCGATTATTTTACAAATTGATTAATCGATTATACTTGTAATAATAATCGACCTGTATCGATTATTGATCGATTAAGGTCGATTATGATTTATGAAGGTAGTTCTCTCTCATTTTTGTGGAAAAAGGCAAGATATTTGTAAGAAACTACCTAAAACGATCTTCGTAAATCGTAATTCTCACTAAATAAAGGTTTAAATAAACGTTTTAGACACTTCTTTAAAAAATAAATCATAAATCTTAAGATTTATTTATTCCACAAATGTACCAATATGTTATTGGTTCAGTCATTTTAAATAGAATCTAATTTAATTAGTAGGTACAATACACTGCACTGACGTCTCGTTGTAATCTGAACATAAAATGACAAGTGACAACTCTCAACATGAACTGTTTTCTTAACTTTTAAATGACGGGGAATTACCTACGAATAAAAATTCGTGCGTTAGTAATAAAGTGAAGAGGTTCATAGATAATAACAAGGGAATTCCCTTTTTACAATGACAGGGTTGCCATACTAAACCACGACAATTAACAAAAGTAGAAATTGGTAGTGCGGTAGAATTTTTTCATAATCGATCATTATAGATTATTGAAATTATAATCGACTGCAGTCGATTATTTTAATAATCGATTATTGATAATCGATTTCGCAAATCCTTAACAAATATCATGTGGAAAGTAAGTATCTAAATTTTTAGCGCCAGGACAAGATTTTTTCTTATAAATATCTAATATTTCCTGACACTGGTATCAAGTGTTCATTACTTCGCCCTGGCCCTGGCGAAAGTCTTAGAACAAACGGGGAAAAGTATTACGAGACGTTAAGGGATTTCATAAAACGAACATTTGAGTATACTTAATATAATCTTCGGCTTACATTTTTTTACATATAATATATGTACATAAACATATATAAATTTATATATTTGCGCATTTATTATTTACACATTAAAATACACATAAATAGAGATGGAAGGAGTTATGAGTAAATGATCGAATCAAGCAATGAAATACTGACTATATACGCTACGTGTGGACGTGTGGTTCTTGATTGTTTCTGGAGAAATAAGTGACAATTATGTAGATCAACAGTAAGACCTCTTCTTGTGTATTAAAACTATTGAGTTTTGGGCTCTAAAGATTATATTATTTTACCCTTAAATGTACGTGTATATGTTCATATTGCTTAACGTTAGTGACATATGCATATATCACTAAGGTTAAGCAACATTGCACGTACTTACAGGATAGGTGATGACACCTACATCAGGCGTATCTGTGCTTTAGGAAACACGTTAAGCATTTGATCCAATTAATTGTTATATCGCGGTAACTGTTAAGCTTAAACAGAGACTATTTATGTAAGTGGGTCGAAAAATCGGAGAGTAAGTTAGTCGCCATGGCCTACTTCCGGTCAGATCCGTACTCTATCCGCATGGTATAGGTCATAATCCGTCGTCTTCTCGTGTTATTGAAATGAAGTGATCAGTGTTTTAATAGTTGCAATGGAATGCATAGTTACTACATACATAAACCGAATAACGCTTAATTGAAATAATCGGAGACACTTAATTTTAGTGATATTTTATGACACAATAATCAACATGTGACTGTATAAGGTCACAATCAGACCTAAATCAATTCGATATTATCGTTTCTGTTTGTGTATGGATGTATTGACAAGGAAAGTCATTGATCTCACGGTTTACGTATTGACGTACTCGTGCTTTGAAAACAACTTTACAACAGTCAATAGTACAGGTCGGTACCAACATAACTTTTAATGGGATTTAACTGGTAAGAAGTCTTAGGAATAAAAACGATAAAATCTTTCCTATTTATTCATCTAAGTGGATTTCGTACAATATTATACAAATCGATAAGATAAGTCGAGTTAAAAGAGCTTCAATTTTAACTTCTCAAACTGTAAGCCGAATTATAAATCAACCACTTTATCTGCTTACTAGGGGCGTTCAATAAAAAGTGAGAATCAGTGCTACAGGTAAGTTTTTAAATGTTATTTTATTTTTTGACGTAGTCACTTTTAGTGTAATATGCTTGGAATACCTTTTTCTAAACTTAGAATTTTCTTCCTAAAGAACTCTTCATCTTGAGTAGTACAATTTTGTATAGCAGCGACTACTACTTCAACATCTTCTAATGCTCTCAAGTACTTTTTCAACTTCGGTAGGTAATAGATAGAAATCATTGAAAGTAAGGATTGGTGAATACGAAGGATGCTCAAGTATTCGAAGTCAGCATCTTGGAATGCAGCCATCGGACCAGCGAACTTGTGATTATCTCGATGAAACAAGGCAATATTTGTGAATTTGCCTCACCGTTTTTGCGAATATCGTTGTGCGATTTTTTTATTCGTTCTGCATATAACGTGCCCGTAACCGTAGCTACATATATGATTCATTTATTCCATCGTTACTGCCCCTGACTATCGCAGAAAAAAGAAAGAAGATTAATCTTACAGGCCGGCAAAAAGACCCATCTCGAATTTCTTAGGAATTTGAAGTGATGGTCTTTTCCAAGTCACAGGCTATAATTTCCACGTTTCGTCCATTGTTACAAATCAAGCCAATAAACGATCAGGATCTTATTGAAACAGTTCTAAGAAGCGGGAAATATTCAGTCTAACTTATTTTGCACATTTACTTATGCATTCCAGGTGCCCAATGCGCGGATATTTTTTCAACTCCAAGCGTTCATGTAAAATGTTATGCACATTACTACAATAAAATATACTTGCCGTGACACGACGATCCGGTTAAGTGGTAAAACATATTTTTCGACATTTCAAACTATTTTTTCGTAAACTGCTGTCGCAGGGCGTCCCTAGGGTCATTTTTGGTAGATTCAAACGCTACAGACTACAATATTAACCAGCCAAACGACACCTATTTAAAAAAAAATCAAAGATATTTTTTTAGTACGGTTCTCCCTTAGAAGGAAACGTAAAGGGTTCCTTCTGTGCCCATATAACTGATGTCTTCAGTAGTAAATAGATAAATTCTTCATATTATTTCATTGAAACGTCGACATAATACATTTTAATGTCTTTTGGAGTTTCTGGCGACAAATATATTGAAGCAGTTTTTCAAGTAGGTTCCACTGAGGCGGACTAGGCCACTATAAACGTTTCAACGTCACGCTACTAAATTAGCACTTATTTTCAAAAATTCCGCAATAATGCACAATAGTGTGGACACTAGGGCGCAAAACTACGCCAATTTTACATCGCAAAATCCGCCAGTAACAATTTGCAAATAATTAAAATAAACGCCCAACCGGTCCCCATAAAATCCCGCTAAAAATTCTCAAAAAAAAAAACTAAAGATAATTATTTCATAACCGTAGCTAACAGATAATCCAATTTCACCAGCTAGTATTTGCCTTAGAAACTTCCAAAGAGCAATTTGTACCACATTCTAACTTTTTGTTGAACGCCCCTTGTGTAATGATTTAATAATAAGCTTACAGGCTTATTAAGATGCATGTAAAAATGTTTATTTCTCATGATTTAGGTAGTTATGGTTGAGATCTCAGTTAACATACTTAAATATTTTTTTTAATTTTTTTTTTAAGACTGATCGTTAGTCATCAACCTACCTATATTATGTATATTAACAACATTCGGATATATATATTTTAAATCGCATGTCTTCAGAAAAAAACGTGAGAACTTCTGTTTCCTTTCTCTACAGAAAAGTTATAGCAAACTTTACTGAAGTGAATTAACGGACTATTTGGAAAAAGTTACACAGTGTGCACATATTTTTATAATTTTCCGACCTACGCTTGAATGAAATTTTATTTTTGCACAATACAATGTCATTATTGCATTAGAAATATCCGAAAGGTATAAAAAAAAAAAAAATAGTGAACTTCGTTTCTTTTGTCAAAAAGTCTAGAGTTCGATGTACAGTTTGCCTCGGTCGTCCGAGTATTTTACCAACACGTTTTTTTGACAGCTAACGTCAATTTCATACATATTTATAATACCTACTTATCGACAATGTTACTATACATTTTAATACAGGCCTTGATTATTATTGAAAGGTACTTTATTTATGTGTGACCTACAAAATATATCATTGGCATCAATGAAATCGGAGCAGTTCGCTAGTAAAATCTATTTTCACGTTAAAATAATTAAAACTTCCTGTTGTACGTCGATAACATCATCCTTGTTTTTATCTTGTCAATCGAGGTCAGGCATTTCGGGTCGATTTCTGGTCTTAAAATTATATTCTCTAACAAAATTTATTTTATAATTTTCACACTAAATTAAAAAAAAATCGCACCATTTAATAGAATTTTTAATAGCTGCGTGCTTTTTAAACGTATCTTTAAACGATTGCTTTAATTGCATCAAAAGAGATACTATTTTCTTTTATAGAGGAACAAGAGTAAATAGGCTTACATTTTTACGTATTTGTATTTTTTAAGACGTCGGCTGTACGGGTTTAGTTCCCTTTGCCTTCTAAGCATGTGAGATATTGGATTGTATATAATAAATAGGAAGTTTTTTGAAGGGATTTTGTAGGCAGCGGTTGGGCTTTTATATTAATTATTTGCAAATTGTTTCTAGTGGATATTGTAATGTAAAATTGACGTAGTTTTACGTCCCAAGTATCTGCGCTGTTGTGTCTTATGTTAAATTGTTGAAATAAGTGCTTATTTAGTAGTATGATATTGAGATTTTTTTGTGGCTTAGTCGTTTGATCCTACTAGAAAGACTGCCTCATTATATTTGTCGCCAGAAACTCCAAGAAATATTAAAATGTATTACGTCGACATTTTAATGAAATAAAATGAAGAATATGTTATTTTTTCACTGAAGACGTTGGTTGTTTTGAGTGTAGATACCTTTGCCTTCCCTCTCAAAGGTTAGTTGTACAAAAAAAAATAGGCCATAATATTATATTTCTAATCGCTATTTTTACTCGCAGAAAACTCAAACTAACTGTATTAAAAAAAATCATTGTTAAGTATCAAAAAGAATTCACCAGAGATATAGTCACAGATAAACGAGAGATATATAATTAAAGTAATATACTTAATAAATTGTAGGAAATTTCAACACTATACATGAATAATTTAATAACGAACTTGATTATGACTTTCTCAGACAACGCACATATGTACTTAAAAGTAAAGTTTTGGTGGTACAAATGCCGAGGTTAAGTAGTAAACGAAGTAAACCTAATTACCACACCCATAAAGGTGAAATTAAATACTTTAGCTTCCAACACTTTGCCCGCTGGTTTTCCTTGAATTACCCTAGTTTTATGTTACAACTTCGGAATGCGAGAAAATCGTACTTAAGAGGCTGTTTTTTATTGTCTCACGTTTCATTAAAATCCCTGTGGAAATCTTTTGTAATTCGGAACGTCGCTAAAAATTCTTATCTACCAGCAACCATTAATTCCTTTTATTTTATCCATTTAAAAATAAATGTAACGATATTATAACAGCACAAACATAGATTATTTTGCATGTGATGAATAAAAATACATAGCAAAAATATTAGATTTTTTATTTAACTATCAAAATATAGTAAAATCATTGCTAGGTAGCTACTCAGATCCAACTCGTTTTAACAAGTGAAATCAGATTCATCAGAGCAATCGTTTTAATTGATAAAACTCAGTTCATTCATTTCAACTTTTTGCAATTGAAACGGGTTTCATTTTTATACATAAAACTAGACGATGAGCAATTAAAGCCGACGATTTCAATTAAATCAAATTGACTAAAGTGCGTAATATTTACATTTAACCAATAAAACGACAGGTGAAAATAGGATTGCTACATACGCAATACGCATGTAGAAATGTAACAAATTCACATCAATTTTGACATCACGTCTATATGTAATATATAGAATTACATAATATGGCAATGTGCGAAATTAAGGATAGGTTGCTAACGCATGGTCTATACTTGTTTCCTTATAGTAAGCTTTGGGTGACTCGGAGGAAACAAAAAACTCTTGCGGCGGTGGTCTTCTACGCATGTCGACAAGCTTCGGAATCAACAGTACTCATCGGAGCTTCTATAGCGTTGTACCAAAGCAATTATCGTGGGGGCAAAGTTATAATTAGCCTTGTCCTTTTGGTCGACTTAAAGGATAGGTAATCATGAACAAAACTGCGAAAAAATATTCGAAATACAAAGAAAAATGTAAGTTATTCGCTGCAAAGCTAAAGTAGTGAAAACCGAGTGGAGATAAGTTCCGTCCACGGACCTAGTATCACAATGGACGGATAATTTGCTTTAAAAGCGTGTCCTTAAAGTGTCCTTTTTTTGTTGACCAACTTTCTAGATTTTTACTAACGTGCGTGACGTGGAAGGTCACAGAACAAATGATACACAGCTGAATATGGTATATGTTATTTTTTGTGAATACTAGGAGTCAAAACACTTATGGACTAATAAACGCGGCGTAAACATGGAATTGTTATGACAGCCTTCTGTCATGCTCAAGCTTATGAACAAAAGAAAATTGGAAAGGGGCAAAAATTTGTTCCGATGTTTATCCTCGATATATAATTTTCATTAGTGACAGGGTTAATACGAGTATTTGGAAAATAATTATTTCATGACCGACTCATAAGCTGGCACGAAATACACTGTCAGTGCGAGGTTGCCATACTTACTAAACCTAACTGTTTTACTCGTGGTTACGCTCAATGAGATAGAAAGAGAGAGGAAAATTCGTTTGACACACGGTGGTATGAGCGGCAATTTATTATGACTCCGTCCATAATGTTCATTGGTCCGAGTTTTCATCTCTGTTACTCTTTGCGCTGAGCAATGTCAATGTGGGTCTGTGACGCCACAGCTATGTAACGCTAACTCTCTCTTATCCCCACTCTATTCCCAATACTGAACTTTAAAACATGTAATAACTCAGATTCTGTCAATGAATTTCAAGTAGTTATTTCACAATGGTTTTCAAATTTTTTGATTATTTTAATGCTATGTATACAATATACCAGTTTAAAGAGTAGCTATCTAGCCTATTATAACCTGTATTTAATTTACTAACTGTTCCGTAATTCCACTTAGGTGCTAGTCAATGGTAGCCTAAGTTGCAGAAGTACAAGCGCTCTGTGTGTACTTTAGGCTGATCGGTTTAGTAAATTTCACGTGAAAGAAAAATCCGGCCAAGATTGTATCTACATTTTTGATGCGAAACATCTTATGCGGCGGATCAGACTAGCTATTGGCGTGGCAACATGGCGACGCGTCGCCACGCATTCGTACTGGGCTCGTATACCTATATAATTTTATGTAAATGTAAATACCGGAATGTATTAAATGTAATAAAACATCTTTAATTAAAATTTTGATTATCTATGGTGAAACAGGGTTGTCTCTCAACTTCCACTATCATAAAAAATAATAATTTTAAATCACGTACGAATTAAATTTAAAATAGCGAAATAGTGGACACAATTAATTTCAAATAATATGTGGTAAGTTGCCCTTTGAATTACTAATTCTGTTACGAATTTGCCATATAATAATGTTACCTATGACTATTTTGGTTCACATACATAAAACTAAACAACTGCAATTGATGTTTTGGCAAAACACACAAGGAACTGTGACGGAATGTGTCGTCAAACATTTCGTTAATTTCCGTAACGCTATATACTTATTTACTGAACTGTCGTTCTCCAGTATAGGGTATACATTGGCAGAGATCCAAGGCTGGGCCAAGGTACGCCAGTTGGTTACTTTCATTTATTATACAAAAAATATTGTGTTCAAGTTTGTTTACCTACATCCAGTTGTAAACGATCGCGTGATTTCTTTATTGACGTGCGGAAATAATACCCAAAAGGTATATTTAAAGAATGACTTTCGTTTGCGATATTGCCCTAATGGAATTTGACATATTTATTGTTATTATGTTTTTATTACTACTTATAACAACTTTTAGAGAAGAAGAATTTAATTTAGGTTATGTGGTTATGGAATATGGGAATTTCGAGATCGAAATTCGAGACTCGAGATTCTCATGTTAGAGGCCCTAATCTTCGCCATACTAATCTGGGATTATGTAACGATATGATGTCTATTGTCTTGCTCTTAGTTCAGAATCCCTGATATTAGGATTATAAAGGCAAATAATTAATATAAATTTAAAAACCGTCGGGACAAAAAACAATTAATAAGTATCTATAAGAAGATTTAAGCTACAATAGCACTTAAAGTGCTCTTAAAGTCGTAGTCCGAAACGGAAGATCCTGAGGATAACTGAACTGATTTTCACCAAAATTAGCGAAAAATCTTACGATTCTAACTAACCGGGTTTATATCGTGTCAATACTTCAACGTTAATACCTTTTTTATCTGACATTTTTTATCAGTCTACCCAAAATCACGGTGGGTCCAATTCGTTCGAAACGTAGGGTTAAAAAAGGTATTAGGTGTATATTATTGTATATCACAGTTAGTCTTAAAGGATTAACACGACGTAGACCCGGTTAGTTAAAATTGTAAATTGTGTAAAAGTCGTGAAAGTTTAAAAGGATTATTAGCTAAGAATGTTCTCCAAAACTGCAGCGTTCAAACGAAACCACAAGCGAATCAGTTCATCGGTTCTACGATCCCACAGTCAAAGACAGATAGAGACAAACAGACAAATAATAACTTCAAAGTTATAACCCCCCATTTTTTGCCGGGGTTTAAAAGAATACCACTATACAATCTTTCTCGATTTAAAAAATGACATATGATGATTATGCTGCAAATATTTCAAAAAAAAATGTAATATGTGTAAAGTCGCTACAATGGTTCAATTACATTACTGCTCCAAGTACGTGAAAGTACGCGTACGTGACAGATACCAGACTGCTGCGCCCTCGGACCAAGTATCACATTGGATGGAGCATTTGATCTAAGAGGGTGTCCTACGGTGTCCTTTTTTGTTGATCGAGTTTCTATATTTTTACTAATGTGCATGATACAGTACAACACACAAGGTCACAGTACAACGATACACAGAATACTATTAGACAAAACTCTTAAGATTAATGAGTATTTGCAAATAATTATTTCATGACCGACTCATAAGCTGACACGTATTACATTGACAGTGCGAGATTGCCATACTTACTATAGCTAACTCTTTTATTCGCTCAATGAGATAGAAAGAGACGAAATTATGGCTCCGTCCAACATACTATGGCTCTAGGCTGCGCCATATTGCAAACCGTTTACCAGCAAATAACGCTGCTGCAGTGACATAGGAAATTACATCACGTCATCTAATCATTTAATGTTTTAAAATATTATATTTAATCAAATAGGAATCGTTCTTGTACTGTCTTTTTGGACATAATAACGAAAAGCTACAAATGTGTACCTACCTAGTTTCATTAGTGTGTTCACTAGGGTCACTTAATAATGTGAATGAAACAAAAATGTATTGACTGTAATCCTGACTAAGAATTTGTCAGACACGCATTAAATTAAGATTTCATAGCAATTTCAGAACAAAACAAAAAAAAATGTTGGATTCAAAATTTAATTATTTCTTTTTTTTCGTTCTTGGTGAAAAGATGACTATGACTTATAAATTTTATATTTTAGTTTCACCTCTTAGCAATGCTTCCTCGTGTTATTGCAGAGATAAAACTCGGTCAGCTTAATAGTAGCAAATATCGATAACCGATTTAGCGCTGGTTAGCTGACCGAGTCTGATCTCTGGAATATCCTTAGAATGCTTATTTAACAGATTAAACACCTGTCGATTAGCGACTTTGGATTTTTGGTAGATAGCTAAAATTTATAAGTATTCGTCACATACAATGGAATTTCTCAAAGTAACACCTGAGTCTATGAGTATAATATTCCCTAAATTCATTTAAAAAATTACTTTTATTTCTACAGTGATCCTAAAGAACGAATTGCATATCGGGGGCATTAAAAAGTCTTCGTAGAAGACTTTAAGAGTTTGATCATGACTTTAAGTTGTAGAAGTGGAGTCACTATGTGTACTACATACTATGCTTATCTCAAGATTTTCGAGATTAATAATCTCGAGGATGTGGCACGAGTGTAATTAATCCACATAATATCAGAACAAAGAATATCAGAAATTATGATTGTTTTTACAAGAATGTGTTTTACATAAATCTTATAGGTATGTAGATACAAATATATATTTCTCACGCTGTATCCCTAACGGAGTAGTCAAAGAGAATGGAGCGCCAACTATCGCGGTCCTTACTTACCTACTTCTCTTCCCATTCCTCATCAGTCTTCTACACATTTTCGCCTAGATTTGCGAGTGCTTTTGACATTTCCGTCAGCTAAAACTCGGGTTATTTGATCTTCGTAAGTAAGCCTTGGTCTTCCTTGACTTCTGATACCACATATTCGCTCAGTTGATTTTCTTCATCAATCTTTCATCACTCGTTCTTTTTATGTGCCCTAACCATCTAAGCATTTCTTTTTTCATTTTTACGATAACACTGTCGACCAACCCTGTCATACTGTGTATCTCTTCATTGCTTGTTTTGTCTGCAAGGATGACACCGCACAATTTTCAAGAGATCGCATTTCTTCTACATTTCGCCTGATTTCGCCTGATTTCGGGCATATTCAGATATTACAGATATATTGTACATAACCTATATTGTATAGATCCACGTGTTGCTATACGGATATCCATTTCATGTGCTGAATTCTTATAGTTTTTATCTGTCTTCCGTCTAAATTTTCAAACTTGTAAATAGACCTCTCAACGAAGCATTCTGATGAAATTTCAGACGTCAAATTCGGTCAGCTACCGAATAAAAGAATGAGTTAACTGCATGTATACGGTATAAAAAGACGTGCAGTTGACTCATTCCTTTATCCAGTGCTAAGTATCAACTCTTGTAGGTAGATACTTAACACATGAAAATCCATAAAACAAAAAGCTCTCCAAGAAAGTATGGAAAAGTGAATATTTTAATGTCTGAAATGCGAGAGATACGACGTCGTGTTATCAATTTATTGTTATTGCAAATACAACTCTACGTCGAAACCCAGGGGAGGTGAAAATAAACGATACAGCCAGACTGCATTTGAGTATCTTGTTAAAATGTACCTTAATTTAATTTTTCTCTGAGATATTTTCGTAATCTTAAAAAGATTTTTGCAACTTAATTTCGTCACTATGTTAATGGTTAGAGAAATTCTAAAGTACAATTAAATAATCAAGTCACCTAACAAGTTTGTGCCAGGATTTCAACATAAAAAATGATCACCCTGCATACATATACACATGTAACATCACGTCATTTACCATTGAGAGTTGACAGAGCATCAAGCCGCAACAAAATTACAGATAGAAATTTTTTAGTGAACGTCAATATTTTTACAGATATAAACTCAATGCAATACAAATACGAGCACTGTTCGTTAGAGACAGTTGTCTTTCTAACGCAAATGCAAGGTAAAGGCACGAGGTAACAAACCGAGTCTAACCTATTCTGAGGATCTTTCGATACAATAACAAGGATCACGTGGTGTGTCGTTCTCTTGGGGTCGATGGATGTAAAACTGAAGCCTCGCTTCTGAACCATTACGGCCATGCTGATAGAGAACGTAAAATATAATGATAACACTTGAGCAATACAATAATGCGACTTAGGGACCTTGAAGAAACGAGCCTACTCTTTCCTTAAAGGCCAGCTACTCTTTCCTTAAATTTGACAGTTACTGAACTCAGTGCCAAGTGTATTAAACAAATATTTTCTGTTGTTGCACATTGATTTGGCACCGACTTCAATAACTGTAAAATTTAATTATATGGGTATTTGTTTCATATTTGTAAAGTTATTTTTGTATTCAATAAAATAAAACAAAAAAAATACATACAGACGACCATAGAAACTTCTCCTTTTTTGAAGTCGGTTAAAAATAGCCATTTGCTCATTTGTACATAATATGTACATTTGTACACGTGTATATTCATGTAGTAGTAGTAGTGTGCAGATTCGAACTCGTGCAGATAGTCGTGGAATAATTAATAGAACCACTTTGACCAAACAGTATCCTAGTTTTGAATAGTAAAAACTTAGCACTACGTCATCAAAGTATCATAATATTAGCAATTTCATGGACCAACGTAAAGTTCTATTTCTATATTTTTATTCATTAAAATTTCTAAATTTATTAAATTTGAAAATAAAGTTCTTACTTTTTTAATTAAAAAAACTTATAACAGGGGCTTATCCACGTTCGTATTAAAAAACTTTATTCATTTACCTAGCTCTTAGGATCCAGGTTGGAGAGACAGTAATTATGTTACGAGTAAGTAGGTATATAAAAAGGAAAGCTTTTAACTTAATTTGGGCTCTATACTCATATTTCAATAGCACGTTACTTTGTAATAAAGATTCGCGAGTAGCAAGATTTGTTTATATAATTTTGTAATGTGGCGCTCTGGGGCCACCAACCCGTTGTACTTTATGAAACCCCCTGTAGTTGACGACTACTGATGGAGAGTGTGCTAGCTAGCGGGTAGACAGGATAAGAACTAGAATTACTGGAAGAAAACCACTTGCACAACCGTTACACCTCTTTATTCTCTAACATAGTTCATATATCTATACAACGACACAACGATAATTCAACCTAGATATCTTAATATCAATATGGGACGAGAGGGGATTCAACGCTTACTGAAGATCGTGGGACGAACGATGTCTGAATATAACAAACCCGTAAACCTCGCTTGGCGACCGCAGCGTCGCGTCTCACGTGGGATTGAATCAGAGATACGTCGTTAACCTCGATGCAGATGCAAGCGCGCGCGAATCGCACCGCAGCAGCCTGAACATCGAGGGTGGAATAAGCCAGTGTTAGTGGTGAGTACGTGGTGCGATCTGAGAGTCCCCATCGCAGCTTCATGTATCGCATTAGGAAAGTCCTACATTGCACGGTGTAGACGCGAACGCGCACGTATCACACCACAGCCTGAACACCGTGCTGATATGATGCCAAGCGAGAGCCATTCACAGGAAGCTCAGTCGAGCCGGTTTCCATATAAGACGTAGTCTCCTATACCGCGACCGACCCGAGTATCTCGTTTGTTGTAACCGAGCGACTCTGCCAGGTTACAACAAGGGAGACCAAATAGTTAAAGTGTTAGCTGACAGAAATGTCAAAAGCACTCGCATACTTAGGTGACAATGTGTGAGGAGAATGATGAGATTTGAGGAAGCGAAAGATAAGGATCGCGGCGCTTGGCGCTCCGTCTTCTCTGACTACCCCGTTAGGGATACAGCGTGAAGATATGTATGTAAGTATTAATAAAATATATTTTCACACGTATTTAGCATTAGACAACGAAATAGTACAAATTTTATTGGATATCGTGGGACCCAAACATCGGAATACTTATGTATATTTATGTACCTATGACGTGATTATTGTGGACGACTGTGAAAGTGTTGGCTTTCACCTACTTTAATTCTCTGTAATATCCGTTTCCAACGATATAACTTTTTTACGGACAGTATCTATGGTATGGACGTCGCGTCCCAGCAGCAAAGGAGAGACAAGTCTGATAAGGCGACTCACTTGTACATACGACACAAATTTATTTATCAATTAACGCTGATCGGCCGCCACAGAAAATGGCATTCAAACGTCTACATTTTATTTCATTTTTAACTGACTTCAAAAAAAGGATTAGTTTCTCTTCTCATCTCTTAGTCTCTCTTTTCTCGTCTGTACATATGTTTTTTTTTATGTTTGTTCGGGCATAACTTTCTTGTTTATGAACCGATTTCAACGATTCCTTTTTTGGTTGGGTTCAGTATAGCTCCAAGTTGGTCCCATTTAAATTTCACTGATGTTGGGGCTAGGACTTCGAGGATACATCAAATAATCCTAACTGCTTATGAGCTTCATTTACATTGATGACTATTTTGTATACCTTTCCGTTCCAGAATTAGTAAAGAGGTTTACTATAGACCTACCCTAGATATTTATTTAGGCCATTTCACTCAAAAGGGAGAAATAAAACAATTTTAAGAAAAAATTAAATTAGACTTCAAAAAAACTGTATGGTACGAAATAACCATCTTTTACTGATCAAATTTATATAATTTTTGACAGTAATTGAAGTCGGTGCCAAACCAATCTGCAGTAACAGAATGTCTATTAATTTGGTAGGTTTGACACGGACTTCACTAACTGTCATATTTCATTTAAGTTCCTGTTTCGATTCCCGATCGAGTCGATATAGGAAACTAACTTTTCTAGACTGCCTCGGGTCCGTGTGTATTGGGAGACGGTCCTAGAGGTCGTCATCTGAGAGTATGAGACCAGATGATCAGTGTGTGTTGTCTGGCTTATCTATATCTATTTATAATGAATTATTCTCATGTTTTTACTACCTTTTTATCTTCATACGGTACTAATAATGAAAAAACTTGCACAATATTCATTCATTTTACATCTGTAATTATATCATTATACTTTTAACTTATTATTCAAAGAACTGTAGGTGATTTTTGACGTTACGTTGACGTATAGTCTATGATTATCAGACATCGGAAATTAGGGAGCATAAATACCTAAAGTTCATTTGCGCAATGATATAGAGCTGCTAAAACGGGTCCCTAAAATGGATTTACGGGGGCCCCAATTTAAGTTGTAGATATTGTAAATGTGATGTTGCCACTAAATTCTCTTAAATATACAATTAGAAACTGTCTACATACATTTTGCGATTAAATTTGAGATTTCGATAACATTTGACGGAAAATGTTTCGAGTGCTTTGAATGAAGAACGAAATTATAAAAAATACAAATATTTTGAAGTTATATTTTTTTTAACATTTTATGCAATAAGTAGCCAGGATCCTAAGGGCACCTTGTATGTAAATGTTATATTTCTTAGTTTTGACATTTAAATGTTGCTAAAGCGGTTTTTAAACGCATTAAAATTATTCCCTTAAATTTATGCAATTGAATTTCTATTTTCACAGATGTTTAAAAATATCTAAAATGTACCTATTTCAATTTACGGATAACAAAAACATAAAAATAATTTGATTCACAAATATTTCAAGCTTTTGTTTTATAAGTACTTTTAACTGTAATCCATAAAATACTTAGGACCAAGGCTTTTTGTTTTAAATTTCATATGTCTTTGAAAATAAAAGTAGGCAATGTAGTCTCTTAAGCAATGGAGTTATTTAAGAGTTAAGAGTTCAAGAGTTCGATTAAATGTAAGTTTTGCAAGGCCTCAGAAATAACAAAACGTATTAAATTTGTATAAAGTCTACAAGAAATAAGTATGTCATCTACTTATGTATTTTTGTAATTATATTAATAAAACTTTAGTAACTAGTAGACCTCACACACATAAAAGCGATGTGGCGACGAGACGCAAAAATCGGAGGCGCGCCTCCGTACAAATAGCAACGCACCGCCATAAGCGGCGTTGTTTTTTCCTTCATATAAATTCACGCGTTACGTTGCCGTTCCACGCCGCGCTGTTTTTGTATGTGTAAGAATTTTACATGCTAGATTTTGGTAACTAGTGAGTGGCTTTTGTGATTTCTATTAATTTGACCAAATGTATGTACCACACTTTGAGAGGAATAAACACACTTTGAGAGAAATAAATTATATTTTATACAACTCCATTTTATTGTATTCGTCAATCAAACTGGGCCCCTCGTAAATCAGTTTTAGGGACCCGTTTTAGCAACTCTATATCATTCCGCAAATGAGGTTTAGGTATTTATGCTCCTTAATTTCCGATTTCCGGTGTTTATCTGCCTAATATTCAGATTATTTATTTTCAATTGCAATTTTCAGTTATATTAATATTATTAACGAATAGAGACTGTAATTAGGTATATTCTAATACACATGACAACGCGAAGAATACATCAAGGTGTTTCCATAACTGTTTCATTTTGCAAATGGAGAGAACTGGAAAATTCATAACATAAACGTTTTTATAACATCTACATCATAAAGTCTATAAAAGATAAAATTTGTAGTGGCGTTGAACAGACATAATAAACTCTATTTTGTAGGCATAAAAAACATTCGTCGGACATAAAAAGTTCTCCCTTTACCTTTGACACAGCATCTTTCGTTAGTGTTAAAAAATAATATTGTAGACACGAACAGTAGAAGTGATTCGCGTGATACGCTTACCTTTCTGAAAGTTTCATGTACGTAGCGCCGCCCGTAAAATATTTAATATACCGGTACACGGCAGGTGTTGTCCTAAATACGTATGTACTCTCAGAGGCAGGACTTTTGTTTTTCGACGTTAAGCTTCTCGTAATGTGTTCAGTCAAAATTATACGAACACAATGTGGAAGTCTGTAACTTTTATCAGAAAGGACGTTAAATAAAAGGGAAATTTGAAGAGAAAATACGAAATCTTTTTACCGCTCGCTGTAGCTGGTAAGGTAAATAGAATGGTGCAATTAAAATTCAAAATCTTTTCACTTTTTTAGGATTCCGCATCAATAAAGTAAAAATCGAACTGTTATAAAATCACTGGTTCGTGCGTCGTCTGTCATGGTCGACATTTTCAGTAACAATGCTACTTATAAACTTGTTTAGCATAGTACGCAATATTAATTTGCATATTTTGCATCTTTCAACATTTAATCATTTCCCTCTTATCTCTAAAACCACTAATGATGAGTTTAAAATTAAAAAAAATTGGCGATATACGTCTTATTTGAAATTTGTAAAACAATTATAACCGAGGCGAAAATGTGTGAGGAGAATGATGAGATTTGAGGAAGTGAAAGAAGTATGTAAGAATCGCGACGCTTGGCGCTCCGTCCTCTCTGACTACCCCGTTAGGGATACAGTGTGAGGATATGTGTGTATGTTGTATGTAAGTATAACCAATGTCCTGGGTTTTGTAAATTTTAGTTCAGTTTACATTATGCTACAAAACCCTTTACACATTGGTCGGATTGTCACTTGACCAAATTTTATTCTATTCTGGACTGTTCTTATTCAAACCCGTTGTCTAAATAAACCGAATTTTAAAATCGTAATAAATGAATTTTAGTTCTGTTTTATCAAGTTGCCAAAATTGAATTCCTGCATAAATCACTAGCAACTCACCCCGGTTTCGCACGGGTAGAATTTTTTTTTTAAATAAAATACAGCCTGTGTTACTCGCTAATTCGCTGATAATATAGCTTACTATAAATGAAAAAATTTTTGAAATCATTTGAGTAGTTTTTGAGTTCATCCATTACACACAAACAAAGTTTACCTATAAAATATTAGTAAGGAAGTAAGTATTGATATGGGTAATAAATGTATATGAGATACTGTAACTTACAACAAATGACACACACACAAAAATCTGCCTGATATGTAGGTACCTACCTAGAAAAGTTTATACTTTTATTGTTCTTATTACTTAGTATAGGGAAGGCAGTGCTATACATCTTTTACATCAGATGTAGCATCTGTGGACGAGTTGATTTGGCACTCATAATCATCCGATCAATCATGCGATGTTTTACAAGTTGTTTCATCCGATGTTTCAACACAGCAATTTATTGAGTATAGCACTCTCGAAAGAAACCATCGATATTCTTGTAGGCTAGATACTGTGTTATTTTTATATTGAATCTGTAACTTTCGTAAAAATCCACATCCGCGATTTTCAACACATCAAGTTTTCATATAAGAAACGCTCACATTATTATAAGATTTTATTTATCGTACTTCTTTAAATATTTCACTATTACATAAATGTGAACTAAAAATGTATCAACATACAATTTCGTAAGTTATTTTCTTTTAATGTTGTTCGTTTATTAGCCAGACTATAATTGATGACTCTCGAAAACTGAGATCACCAAAGTTCAAACTAATTCCAACGAGTCCTTCTTTGTTCGCAGGCGGTCGAGAAAGATTCGATATGACTACGGACAACGCGCTCAACTCTCAACGGTAAGTCGGTAGCAAAGTTGAGTCGAAATTTGCTTGCGACTGGTACAATTTTGCGCAATTAGACTGTAATAACGCCAATTGTTTAGCCAGGTTTGAAGCTGTGGCTGACAGATGTCGGGTTCTTTCACATTGTTCAACATTTTATTGAGTTGTAAGTGATGCTTAAGGATGTGGTTAACGACTAACGATAAATCTTTGTTAAACTCGACTTTTTTACTTTTTTAAACGTCTATTCCAGAAATATAAGTTGATTTAAATTTCGAAGGTAGTAGACACGATTAATTTTTTAGCATTGCGAGTTTCTTTAATAAAGGAAAGGTGCTTAAATTTATAACCTGTACTTCGACGTATTTTTTTCTCATAGTATTTATTTGGGAGAGAAAGGATAGTAACGCAGGTCGTACAAGTCGTAAAAGGAATTCAGTTTATTACATAATAAATATATAATAAGGAACTTAAGCGATTGGATAGCAACTTTGCCATCTCTCTGTATATAACTCATCGATGTTATATACACTGTTATTTATTTAAAACTAGTAGACCCTACAGATCCTGTTCTGTCCGAAATAAAAAAAAATTCTAGAACCCGATTACAGAGCCACTTACCGGGTTCGATTGTGAATCTAAATTATGCAGGGACCCAGTCAACTCGACAGACGTTCTCCTGCCCGAAATAAATTTATTATATTTTTATTTATAGTATAAATTTATTTTAATAATTTTTATTTCGGGCAGTTATGGAATTGGGTTCGAACCCAATTGCAGCGCCACCTACACGGTCCAATTGGGAATCTAAACCACATAAACAAAAATTTTATCAAAATCGGTCGAGGCATTTTCGAGTTTTTGCAAGACTACCGCATGGCAATTGGTTTTTAAATCTATAGGAAATCACCCACACCCCTAAAGTAAAAGAAATCTGGACCCCTAAAATAGAGTTCGGTATAGAATTTTTTAAATATTCATCATTCTGAGAAGTGTTTGTCGAAAAAATTCAATTAGTCTTCATACTCGTTTTATTTTATCAGGTATTATTTTACTCATAAAAATATTTATGATCATACTATTAACAAATAATAAAAGAAATAATTTGCGCCTTCTTCATATCTTTTAATTATAGTTTTCAGGCGAACAAACCTATTATATTTGATTGTTACATTGACTCTTAAAGTTCTATACTATACATTAAGCCTATATCGCGAATTCCTTATAATAGACTGTGTGACTATCCATTTATTCCGAAACACCAAGAGTAATTAGAAAGTTTGTTTCCTAAATTAACTTAATTACAAATCGATTCCAGAACCATCGACGAACTAAGGTTAATTGAATGTTGATCTATATGAAATGTTATTACGATGGAACACGAATAGATTCATTAGAATTAATTCTAGGTCTCATTACATTAAAAACTGTATGTTCTTAAAATTGCCGATTCTCGACTCGTCATAGAAAACTGACCGACACTTGTTCAACGTTCACGTTCCAATGATTTAATTAATTAGAACGTTTAAAAGAGTTTTCACGCAGAGATTCTGTCTGTAATTTGCGATGACACAGAATTTTTAATCATTTGTTTTTTTAGAGTAACTTATATATTTATAATATCACTTATGCATACGTCTGTCTGTCCATATGTCAAACTTAATGCTCTCAGAAACTATGTCATATAAAACATTAAATTTAGCACAGCAATACATATTGCCAACCCACATTTTTTGCACTCAATTTTTGAAAATATTCAAAGCACAATTAAAGAAACACATATAAAACAATTTTGGGATTAGAATTTTAAAAATTTCATTGAATGTAAAGTTTTATCTAAAGTTTAGTTTGTGCAATAATCGAGGGAAAACTAAGTCGCTTCTTAGGTCATAAAACAATATAACAGAGAGGCCTTTCATAGAACATTTTATTAACGAATTAACACGTTGTCAGTAGAAGCGTTAAAACAAGTTACTATTAGAGCGTCATACTTGCTACCTTGTTAAAAACTGCATTGACATTTAGTTTTCACATACTCGAGGTCATCGTATTTTAAATGTTCTTTGCTTCCTAATTTATTAAATTCTTAATTATCAAATTTCTTATCTTTATTTAAAACATGGTTTTATAATTAGTAATAGGTACTACTAATGATTAATTAATACGCATGAGATTATTACATAAACAATAAAGAAAGAAAAATGCCGGATAAATTGGTACCCCTTCTCCACAATACAAGCTTGGTCTAATCTCTAGGTTCCCAAACTTATTTTGTCTACTGAGTCGAGAGCTCATGCAGTCGTTGTCTAAGATGCCTCCTAGCTAAATGAAATTACAAATCACCCCCCAGGCCTCTACACAACGCCCCCATTTTTTTTCTGGGTCTCTTACCGCACCCCTTTAGGCCTGCAGCGCCCACAGGGGGGCGTTATCGCCCACTTTGGGAATGGGTGGTCTAATCTAAGATGTAGGAACAGCTGGTAGGTATAAACATCATATTATTGATATTTTAAAATTAAGAGCATATACTTGTATTTTACAAATCTGCAGATATAACAAATTTTACTTGTTAATAATCGTTTCAATGTATTTAATTTGTCTATAATTGTTCACAGGGTATTCAAAAAGTCGTCGCCAAATAGTAAACTAACGCTATATTTAGCGTCACGAGACTTGGTGGTAGAGAATGGCAGTATTGACAGAATACAGGGAGTACTACAAGTGGATCCAGAATATTTGGAAAACAAGAAGTTATTCGCACAAGTCACTTTAACGTTCAGGTGAGGAATTAATTGACCTCCTTGTAAGCTAATTTATCATTTCTTGGATTTTTTGTTATATTATGCTGTCCTCAATTTAACGGATTGTGAGACAATTTATGTAGTCATAATTCGAACAGGAAATAGAGTGAAAATATTTACGTGTTTGGAAAAATAAACTTATAAATAAAATAACATAACATGTTAACAGTACATAATATAACAAAATATTAATTTTATCGTATAAGTTTACTCTGTAAGCATCTAAAATCTATGTGTTGTCTATCATGTATTTACAATTTTACACTCTTTCGTGTACCTAGTTAAGATTATATTGCATTGATTAAATCTTAACTAAAACAACATTTAGAACTCTGTAATTAAGAACGTTTCCCAAACCCCAACAAATAGACTTAAATCAAACTTAAATAAGAAATCTTGGATTAACTTCATGTTTGATATTGAGTCAATTGTACATAGCAAATAACCAAATAATATTACTAAATTGATCTTGGGTTCACAACTAATCCAGCCTTTAAATCAGAATGTGTTCTATTTAGAAAATTTTCGGTTTCGAAATAAAAATTTGACGTAGGTATTCGAAACTGTATATAGGCAGGTGATATATTAAAATAATAAAATACAAATAAGAAATTCTTTTTAAAAGCAAACGTAAGGAAAAACATATTAGCCAACAGGGTATAAGTAAATATGTTTGACTATAACTACATTATAATTGAAAAGGAAGTAATCTACAATTGTAAAAACATGAACGGGAATCCAATTTCAAAATTGACGCAATCCTTAGTATTTTCATAACACGTTTAGTGAAATGAAGTTATTAAAATTAACTGACTTGTTTACGTTATTAATCAACATAAATTGAGTTATTAATACATTTAGGATGTTTCATATTACTGAAACTTTGTTTATAAATTATTATAATGTTCGATATATGAAAATTAAAATAGGCCTTACCTTAGAGAAAAAAATTAGCAATACTGCTTTCTTTCATTTTATTTTCTATTTGTTTTTGTTCTAGTATAGATAGGTTTTGGTTAAGAACTTCAAAAATCGGTTCAGTCGTCCGTTCATCCTCGTCCATTAATATATTATCTTTATGTTACAAGTATATATTATACATTGCTTTATTCATTATTTAACAGAAACAAAAGGGTGGACAAGACATTTCACTTGTAGGAACTAGAAAATTCATGACCTACATTTTTGACCTGATTTTAAAAATTAAACAGAAAAACTCGTTATTAGCTACAGCGAAACTGTACAAATATTCACCACCTGAATTCCGCCGAGTCATACTAAATCCGGCCCTGATTAATGAAAGAGAAACGGTCGGGTCTACGTTCCTTTCGTTTCTATTAATATTAATTTGCTGTGCACAAAGTTTTTTTACCTAATGGATATTTTATTATATTATAAAAGTAACAAATAGACGAAATAACAAATATTAAAATAAACTTACTACTGGTATTACAAACGGAAAAAGAAATTATCTTTAATTATATTTTTAAAAATCTTCAGTGTTGTTGAAGAAAGTTTTATAAAGTGAAAGTGTTCGATTAAGGGTGTTCATGACAAAATATTTTTGTTCGTTTTTTGTTTTTATAGGATATTACAGTTCTACTGAAGAAATAAGTGTCACTGATACAATACATCATAACGAATGTATTGCTTCCAAAAACATTATACGGAGAGACAGATCTATTGTAACAATGGTACCTAACACAAACCAAATATTGAATAAATTACTGCCTTTAATAACTGTGTGTTTAACTTTTTTATTGTTTAAATATGTGTATAAATATATAAGAGTAAAGAAATATTATCATGACTATCATAATATCATGTAGTGTGTTATAGCACTGACTCATTTTTTATAGACATTGTCTTCTGTCACTTTAATTGTTCTAAATTATTCATACAGATATGGTCGTGAAGATGAGGAGGTGATGGGCCTGAAATTCTGCAACGAAGCCATAATGTGTCTCATACAGATATGGCCACTTCACTGCAGCCACGATAAGGAACCTAACACACCGCTACAAGTAAGTCATCAAAATACGTATTAAATGAAAAATATTTGTGATTTTATTTCAATGTGGTTGAACTTGGTATTTAAAAAATTTACGAAAAAGTAGATTAATAGTTGTCTTATATTTTAAATTTTTTAATAAAACAAAAAGATTAGTAAAATTTCATTCACATTTTTAAAAATGGAAAAAATATTAAGTAGTAAAAGGAGTTTGAAATCACTAAGTCCCATGAAGTCACTAAGAACCTATTTTTAATGGATTTAGGGGAATAAGGAACTTCTTTCTCCATTTCCGCTAAACATTTGTACAGAAAAAAATGTTTACATACAATAATATCTAAACTCTGCCGCTAGTAACGATTTTGTGGTACTGTATCTTCGAGCTCACCTCACGAAATTGTGATAACAAGCTTAACATCGATCTTGTTTATTATCAATTAATGTAGCTATTTTTTTTACACGCGATACAACAAGTTCATACTTGTTATTCTTGAATTTAGTGAGCTTTTTCTCATTTTTTAAGTTGTTGTCTTTATAGGTATCGCGTACAAAAACAACGTAACGTAAAATTGATTCGAAATTATTATCAACATTGTAAAGAATTGATGCGAATCGAGTATTTTTTTTTAGATAAATTTGTTAGATAAATTTATTCGTTTATTATCAGGATGCCCTAATAAAGCGGTTGGGTGCTAACGCTTATCCGTTTCATTTGGAATTAACCCCTCTCGCGCCGCCTAGCGTCCAGTTGGTTCCCGCCAAACAGTATCACGGCGCGCCTATTGGAACATCATACGACGTCCGAGCTTACATCGGTAAGTAAAACATAAATAAACTGACATCACTTTGTAAAGGCGTAATTATTTAATTCGCTAGGTACCTAAAAAGAATACAATTACTGCATACATCTTGTTATGTACCTCGTAAGGTACCGATTCAGTCTTACCTTGAAAACAGAAGTTGAATGAATAAAACACAAATCGGTAAAGTTGTTCTAAGCCTTAGAATAATGACATTTGCATAGAAGCTGGCCTAAATTAAAAAAAAATGTGACGTCTTCTTATTAAAATTTTCTATCAATCTGGTGTATGTAACATCAGTGAAAGAAATTAATAATGTTACCGAATGTTATTTTCACGTTGACACGTAATAACGTGTAACAAATTTTTTGATACCAAATTCTATTAAATCAACTCTGAACCTCTGATTGCCTATACATACTTTGTCTATACATAATAATAAAACGTATAGTTACAGTGCATCCTTTTATATGCCGTGGGCTTGAAAATAGCATTCTATTTTCAAGCCTACGGCATATTTTTTTAGATTCACAATATACACTGATTTATTTTTTGCGCTTTTAGCCCAGCCTGTATATTAATTTTATTATTCTCGGTTCGAAAGGGTTTCGAACTCTAATTACAATAGAGTTCGAAATTAAGAACTAGCATATTAAAATTACAATTAAAAAATATATATACAGACGAATTGAGAACCTCCTTCTTTTTTTAAAATCGATCAATAAATCGAAAAGCGATTTTTTCTAATTTTTAAACTCTTGATTGCATGAAAATCTAAAAAAAAGTCGTTATAAAATATCGATTTCAATTAAAAATATAACTTTCATTGTGTTAAAATCAATATTCGAATTTAGAAATGTAACTTTTTTTGGTGGCAAATGTTCTCAAGGTGATGTATGTTCCTAGTCCTTACCGCGATAAAAAAGAATAAACTACGATGTATAATTATGATATGATTTAAAATTTAGTTGTAAATATCTCCACATATTTTCAATATTCAATTATGTACTTATTACTATAACAAATGAATTGAATGTATTTAGAATATATACGGTATGTAATAAAAACGATCGAAAAGGAAGGTTCCATAAAGATAGAAGTTTTCTCTTACAACTTTTGAAATTATTTCAAAAACGTTTTCATTTCTCCATACGAAAATTAACAAAAGTAAAATTATTTGTTTTTATTGCAAACCCGTTCCGTTCTAAATAACCCAAGTTCTGTTATAATTTGCAGGTCTTTACACATTCATTTGGTGCATCTACTCGTATATACACACCAATTTAATTTTTATTAGTAAAAATGGCTAAAGCAGATCCGTTACAGTTTTCTCATGTCTGTCTGATCTTCTTTCTGTATGTCGCAGACGATTTATAATTCCCAGTATGTAATTGATTAATTAATTTTGAAATAAGCAGTACCTTTGTGCATAAGTTACATTTCATTTTTATTTTTATTTTGCACATGTAATTACTGACTTAGCCATTGTAATTGGATGTTCAAAAAAGATACCAGACAGGTTTTCTTGCCCGTTCTTCTCAACGTAGATTTTTCCGAATCGGTGCGCGATGGTTCATTTTACTTTCAAAAGTGCCCTGTAATTACATTTATTTGAATAAATCGCTTTGATTTTGAAATTGAAAGGTATTTTGTTTGATCGTATTTTACAGTCCTATTGCAGTAATTATAATATTTATTATAATATTGACAATAGTAAAATACATCTATATTTATAGTAACAGAGTCTAAAGATATATTGATCTACAATGTATGAAGATATAAATGAACTATTATTATTATTTAGTACTAACAGTAGGCTAGAATCATTAAATGAAGTTTAAATTGAATTCTCACTAGGAACGTTGTTTACCGCAAAACTTTAAGCAAAATTAATTATACTTTAGTTCTAAACCGTATTATTGTTTTTGACAATTCAAATTGAATTGGTCGGTTTGAAATAGCAATTGCACCTTATCCGGATACTATTCAAAATATTGTTGTAGCTCTTTAACTTTTGTGTTAACGACTTCTCCTCACTGCTCTATTCTCATTACATTTCTATCGAAACTTAGTATTCGAAGCATCGATGATTCACAATCTAAAATCTACTACAGCACAAATTTTACTCAAGATTCATGTGTCCGTTTCAATTCAGAGGACAATTAGACCTGAATTAAATAAGGGTTTATCCATTTGCCAGTAGAAGGTTAGTTAATAACTAACCTCATTGAAATTATAAACTTAAGTACGCCATTAAGACCATGCAGAGCTCGTAAACTGTAGCGGTTAATTTCCGAAACCAATTCAGATTATAACCCTAAACCGGAACAGATTGTGGTTTGGGTTATATTTACCGTTACTTTAACCGGTTTGCTGAGAAATCGGTTTTCTATGAATTCCGATTCTGTGAAGCGACTTTGACCTTTGTTTGTACTAGCGATTTATACGCCATCTCAGGTGCAGATAGATTAAACTCTTCTCTCAGGCAGATAGGATTCGCTGCTAGCTGGCAGGTTTTGATCGATCACCAGGCAGGTAACGCGAATCTGTGTAAACCGGTTGATTAGGGTCTTAATATCGGTTAATGCGAATCTTGAAATTCCATGTTCTTTATTAACCGCTAACCTAAATTATTTCTGTTTTTAGACACCATTCCCTACACTGACCGGTTAATCAATGAATGGCATTGTAACGTTTTCATGAACGATATTAACCATTATTTCGAAACCGGTTCCGAGCCTTGAGCAAGACCCTCTTAATTTCTGCTCTAGCCTAACAACTATTTTCAGGTAGCAACAGTTCGGGTTAATTTAATATTGAAGACACTGAGAACTTTGAAGTTTTTATACCATTCTAAGAGATCGTTGACCAAAGACATCCCTTAAAACATGTCTTACATAACTATTTTTCTGTAGCGTTGGTGAAAACAAAACTAGATATCGCTAAGTGTCACTTTAGTCTTAGGAGTTGCATAAAATGTAGGAATTTTTTGTAAAAACAGACATCAAAAAACTATTTAAATGGAGCACATATTGGGAAATCCTAACGCTCATCTACCAATAACCGTGCCTCGATATACGTTACTTGGTTTTAATAAATGTGAAGAACTGTTCGCATTTTCCTTACTAAATACGCCAAAACTAGGTACAATTTTCTAGAAAACTTACAATTCGTCACACTATACAATTCGAAGTCATACCGGAATTATTGTTTTTATTTTAGCTCCTTGTAACACTAAAACGACGTATTATTGTTTTGTATAATTTTTAATCATTAAGACAGGAATACATTGAGGAATAAACTGTCGGCGGGGTACATTTGACCCATGCGTAACAAATACGTAGATTATTATTTTTCGAACGGTATTTTAATGCCACGTTTTTTACAGCGGATCGTGCAGACGAAAAAGTGTCCAGAAGGAATACCGTACGTATGGGTATCCGCGTCCTTCAAGGCCCAGGTAGGCCGACACCTCCAGCCACTCTGCCCGTTCACTCGCCGCATCATCCACTCAGCGCGCTCACACATCATAACGTACTCAGGTAAATATACACACAGACATACATACTTCTTTTGCTTCCTCAAATCTCATCATTCTCTTCACACATTTTGTCTAAATATGCGAGTGCTTTTGACATTTCAGTCAGCTAACACTGGCTATATTCGGTAGATATAATAGTAACAAAAATTTTAAATTTAAAAACCCCCGACCTGACACAAAGGATAATCCGGACTTAACCATATGGTTGGACCATCACACGTTAAGGCGCGTGTAGTCCTCGACGACCTTGAACATCGAGCCGTAGGGGTGTGGCCAAACCTTTTTCGCCACGCATCCGCGACGTAATATTCTTGATATTCACAATTATTGACTCTTACAATTTAAAAGACTCATAAAATTACGATTTGAGAAATTCATCCATTCCATTACTTTCTTTTCCGTCGATTGTTTTCCATTCTACACACATATCCTGCCCATTCAAATTTCTAACTTATTTCAATATATCTCTGACTTTCGTCCCTTTACTTATTTCCTCTCTTGATATCTGTCCGATAATTTAATTCCTAGCATCCTTTTCTCCATTCTTCTTTTTAGTGAATGTGTTGCCAGTTTCGCTTCATCTTGTTTTCTTAATGCCTATATGACACCTATATGTTATGCGTGCAAGGATTTTTATTTATTCTTCATCTCTTTTTTTGCATAACCTCTTTTAAGCTCCAATATGTTCTCCACGAGTAACTATTCTTCTGTGTATTTCTTTTCCTATTTAGTTTTCAAATGAAATTGATTAGCCTAAGTGTACGTACTCCTTCACGAATTCTTTCATTTTTTCAATTCAATTTCAATTTTTGTTTTCGAAACGTCTATTGACAGTCCCACTTTTTACTCTCTCTGGCCAGTTCCTGCATCATCATTTCTAATTGTACGCTTTTCTCTGCAAACACCACCACATCGGCCACAAAACGCCAGTGAGTTAATCTTTCTCCATCTATCATAATACCTCTCTTTTCTTAGTCTATGTTTCTAAATATTATCTCTAACACTGACGAAAATAATTTAGTGAAAGAGGGTCACCTTATCTGACTCCTTTTTTAACGAGATACTCTGGGTCTTTTCTCTCTAATTTTATTTTAGCCGAACTTTTAGAGTATATGTCGTAGAGCAGTTTTATGTATTTTGTATTGCCTTTGCCTTGTTGTAATAATGCCTTCCATATTAAGTTACGTACAAGAGAGTCAAAAGCTTTGGAAAAGTCTATTTTTATTTTATTTTATTTATTCAGAAAACCTTACAGCCTAAAACGACTAAAGATAATTTACATATAAGTTTAAAATAAGACTATAATTATGATACAGTTAAGTTATAACAACATTTGAGAATAGTGACCCACTAATTTTCGCCTTATCGATTTGTAGCTATCTGTAAATACATCTATGTCGACCTGTGAAAGAAGTACATTTGCTTTATGTGGAGAACGCCAGAGAAAGGAGTTTTGATGGTAGTTGCTTTTTACTAATGGTGTTGCAAACAAATAATTTTTTTTTCGAGGAGAATAAGTTGATACTTTAAAGCCTACTCTAGCCAAAATTTCTGGACTATCAATGTCTGCTCTGATAATTTTGAAAAGGTAGATAAAGTCAGCAATATCTCACCTCACACTCAAAGGCAGAAAGTGAAATTTTCTGCATCGCTTCCCGTAGCTATCGCCAGAATATTCCATTGAACAGTTCGTTTTCAGTTCTAGATTATTTAATAAATTTAATAATCTTTAAGTCTATAAAACATAAATATAGAGTTCTTCCATATTTTCTAGATTTCTGCATTATTTGTGTTACTATGTGTATGTATGTGATCGAATGTAGAGAAATTTTTACGAAATCTTGCCTGTTCACGGATTTTCGTCCAAAACTCTTGTTAACCTACTCAACAATACCTTTGAGAATAGTTTATAGATATTAGACATTACACTTATTGGTTTGTAATTTCTCAGATCATCTCTGTCACCTTTTTTATGGAGTAAAATAGTGGTAGATTTAGAACCAATGCTCTGGAGTTTTTCTATTATGTAAAATGTAAAATATTGTTGAACATAATTTTCAAAGGCTGTAGTAAGTATTCTGATAGTCTTTAATATTTTGTTTTTTATTTTGTCGTCTTCAGGTGCATTGTCATACTTTTTCGTCTTTATTGCATGTTCGATCTCTATTTTTAGTATATCCGGCAATACGTCGTCTATATAACAGTTTTCCGTTATTTATTCATATAAATCTGGAGTACTCTTGAAGTACATAGGTTTCTTTAAAAATTTGTGGCTTCCTCTATTATTTCGATACGTTTTGAAATTGATTTTCTTTTTTTGTTTTTCATGCTTGTAGCCCATTTTAATGAATTATTTAGTTCTTTCTTAGCTTTTTTATTGCTCCAGTTTAATAATATATCTTTCAAATGTGTATTGTTGGTGTTGTTTCTTATTTCTTGAAATATTTCTATTGACTTTCTTGCTCACATTTGTAATTTTATATTTATTATCTTTTTCCTTCTTTCTCTATACAGTTGCTTTCTTTCTTCAAATAGTCGTTTAGTGTAATTGTTTATAAAACACTTGTTTTTCTTTTCTATTGCTGGTAATTGATTTACTAGACATTTAATTTCGTTCGTAAAGTTGTTGTATCGTATAAACTTTTAAACTTTCTAAAAATAAAATATCTAAATGTTGTATCGTGTTTTTATGTCTGTTGAACTTTCGATTGCATTTATAAATCTTTTTTTCCATTCTTTGCCACATTCGTATTCGTTAATAATACATTATTTAAAAAAATATGAATGCTATAAAAAAATCATGGGCAATAGAAAAACGTGGTTAATTCAAAATATTAGATTGTGATTTAAAAGAAAAAAACTCTCCATAAAATAAATGAATAATCTTGAGAAACTGTCTAGCTGTACGTTTCGACTTTAACATAGTCTGCCACAAGGTTTACGAGCGCGACAGTTCAAACTTAGCTGCCGTTGATAGAATTTGTTTTTCGATAGATTTTCGAACAGTTACAGTAATAACCTAACCATAAAGCTATGAATAGAATAGAATATGAGTAGAATATTATCCCTATTTACAATTACAGCAGCCAAGTTCTTTCGCTTAAAACGCTCGTTAAGATTGACTAAAGTTGAAAACAAAATAGTACTGTAAAAACCGTTAATTTTAAAGATTACCGATTTCATGGACAAATTCACTGCCAAAATTATTAATTTTAAGTATTTATTTGAATTTATTTATTGAAATAGCAAGTAGCCAATTTATACCGAAAACTGTTACTTTTAAATATGATAAATTGTAGACTATACCTTTATTATTGTTCCAACTATTCTTTATCCATCTCAAAAAAAAACGATATTATACTTATTTAGATAATACTTTATTAGAAATACAAAATCTCGAAGAAATGTAATTAATGAAATAATAATAAGATATATGAAATATTGAAGCAATATTAAAATAATAATTTCTAAGTACCACTAAAATATAAAACCATTTTATATAATTTTTTGCGTCACAATTTCTTGTCTTCCCGACAATGACTTTTACTTGCTGTTGTTATCGATTAGTTAAAAAAATTGTTAAAACTGTTAATTATAAAGTTTTCATTAGATAGTCAATGGTAAATATAATATGTTTATGTGAAAACTAATATTTTCATATTGCATATGCTTAAAGTAAGAAACAATAAATTTATAGCAGAAACTATTAACTTTAAGTATTAAATTTGTAGTTTGAATAACTGACTGCGTTGCTAATTTAGATATTTCTCTTTCATATTGTTTCAATTTATCTTCATAGTTTACAATTATTTTGAAGCGTCATTATATTTTTTTGTGATAGCTAACCGAAACGTCAAAATCACTCGCATACTTAGGCGAAAGTGCGTAAGGAAAATAATGAGATGAAAATAATTAATAATAATTATTATTATATTATTATTATTTGTAATACATACATACATACATATCTTCACGCTGTATCTCTAACGGGGTAGTCAGAGAGGGCGGAACGCCAGGAGTTGCGGTCTTTACACACCTCTTTCGCTTCCTCAAATCTCATCATTTTCCTTACACATTTTCGCCTGGGTATGCGAGTGCTTTTTTAATGAATACGAAATATCGTATTGTAGTGGATTATATTAGGTGTATACCATGTATGGCGATAAATAGCATTTTTATTGCTATTTCTACCAATTTGAAAGTACTGACAAATGTACCATAACTTTCGATAGGTATTTACACAAAATGATTACAATAACACTACAACTAGTCCTTGCAACAAGCGGGACTTCCGACAAAGGCGAAGTTTGTTAGATACGCATTGTCTCAGAAATTCAATTAGTATTCAACGATTTCAATATATCTAGTTGTATATTATTATACAGACATATTATGTATTTAGAATATTATCAACGGCCGATAAAAAAATTGTCTTGAAATTAAAATTGAAAAAAAAAATGTGTGGAGCGACCGAGTCGAGGTTTGAACTCAGAACATAAAACGGATTCTCGAAAAGACACGAGAATCGTTGTAAATTGAGACAAAGACAAGTAAAAAGTATTGAAAATTGAATCAACTGTATTCACATTGTTCACCCTTTTTCCTTTAATCTTTTTATCTATTTCAATGTTTAATGTGTGTATTTTCTGGCCGCTCAGCAAAGACACTATACTTTGCCCCACTTTAAAAGCTCATTAAATAGGGGTATATAAATTGGACCTTTAGAATTAGTAATTCTATCTACAACTCACATTCTTTAAAATTAATTGTTTTCTCTATTAATTTGCTACTGTTCATATAAAGGACGTGTATTTTGAAATTAATGGTCTCCGCAATAAATTTACTATTTTTATCCAAAATTAGGTTTCAACAACTATAACATTTTCTTGACAACTTTAATCACTGAAAATTTAATGTAGTATAATGGTAATAAGAAATACTTGGAAATTTGTGAAGACAAATACAGGCTAAAGTTTAGATTGCATCACGTTAGGTAAAATTTTATACAATTCTTTTGTAAATTATTTAAAACGTTAGATGCAACCATTCAAGATTTAAAATGATACTTCACAAGTTTAATTTTTTTACTGTATTACTTTTGTAATTTCTGTATGACCACTATTTTAGATATCCAGCTAGATTCAAAGATTGGATACGATCCATTTCTATTAGTTAGTGTTCTACTTTTTGTTTTTTAATTTAAGTAAGTGAATGATAATGTGTGAAACGAACCTTTAAGGCAAATGTCATTGTTAGAATGACAGTTTGACAGTTTGAAAAATTTGTTCTCTAATTTGAAATAGATTTTATCATATTAAATTAATAATACTATATTAATTTAAATAATTTCCATTTTTTATAGGCTATAAATATTTTATAGAATCGCTTATTTTTCTATGCTAACATCTTTTTAATGAAGAAGTAACATTTTATTATACAACATTATATTTTTAATGGCAATTCATAGCCATTTTGTGTATATTTTCACCAATTTTGAAGAGCCATTAAATGCATCCCATTACGCGATGCGGAGTCTGTTTTGTTAACACGTCTATGGATGTTTATTGAAAGTATGCAAAATGGTAACGAAAGTTACATTTACTTTTATACCCTTACTTACTGGAATTACAAGACTTACTGGTTTACTGGAATTACAAGACTTTGTAAGCTAAATAATATCGACAAAATATCCTGAATAAAATTATTATTATTGTACTATTAATGAAAGTGACAAGGAATGCTACAGTTAAAATTATAATCACGATTAGTTAAGAATACTGTTTTTAAAAGGCGCTACGTTTTTAGATTTAGGGTGGCTCTCGATTTAAGGAACTGACATCTCAATTTTACTATAACATCGAGATGTCAGTTCCTTAAATAGCTAAATAAAGTTCCTTAAATAGTTGTCGAATTCTTCCGAAAATTAGTATCTGCAAAATCTTTATAATAATATGTTTCTGTAACATGGCTAACAGGGCGTTTTCTACTAACAACTGTATAACGTACAGCTGAAAATGATGTTAGCAAATATTACGGCTACATAAATAATAATAATAATATACTCAGACATTCCCACAGCGCCATCTAGTCCCAAAGTAAGCAGCACAGCGCTTGTGTTATGGGTACTAGACAACTGATATACTACTTATTTACTTTTTCTTTTGTAAATAAATACATATTGTACATAAACACCCAGACTTGGAGCGATGTATTATTGAAATGTATTATAGGTAAATATAGACATACCACACCATTATCCATGCGAGGTGGAGAGATCATCAAAGCACAATATCATCGGAATCCTATCATCGTTGAGCCCATTGAGATACAATTTCTATACAATAGGTTCTTGCCCAACTTCTATACTTCAAAAAAACTTCTACACTTCAAAAAAAGAAGAAGGTTCTCAATTCGTCTACATATAATTTTTGTTTCTTTTTATGTATGTTCGGGCATAACTTCTTCGTTTATGAACCAATTTCGATGTTTCTTTATTGTACAGTATAACTCTAAGGTGGTCCCATTTAAATTTTACTGATATTGAAGCTTTTTGCATTCCATAGACCCTTCACCATTTTTCAAACAAAGATCTTCTACTACTAGGTACAAAATTTTCATTTACGCTCAGCGAAGCGTGCGGGTAACGGCTGATAACTTTATCAATACGATAGAAATACCTACGTAATTAAATTAAACATCAAAAAGTCTACTAGTTTGGTAGGCTTGGCAGCGACTTCAGTAACTGTCAAATTTAATTACATAGATTTGTATCGTATTTATAAATTTATTTTTGTACTTGAATTTCGATTATTAAGGGACATAAACTTTTAAACTTTCGCGTTGCAATACATAGCAATCTTGCTCTGTCTGGTTGGCTTTGTCATCTGTAGGCCCAAATGTGGCAATAGCGACTTCCACAGCTTAGCCTATATCATGAAGATCAGTTCACAAAGCAATTCGTATCTAAGTTTCGTATTTAAAATAATAAAAAACTCATCATGTTATAAGGTTAACAACAAGCGCAAACAGTTGATGTCCAAGGTAATTTTACAGCGTTAAAGCACAAACATTGAGTCTTCTCAAAATCTCAAATAAACAACGTTTAAATATGACCTCTCACGTTTGAATACCACTTGTGTTTACGAACGAGAACGCTTGTTTATATATTTATAGTATTTTGAACGCGTCCGACTAAGGGCTTGGTTATCCGCCTGTGCCTGGTTATTCGGCTACACAGCGCCCCGGATCGTCCAACAAACCATTAATAATTCAAATTATCGTACACTGATGGTTTTACAGAAACGCGGTATAAGTTACAAGATAATAGCGTGAAGTAAAAAAAAGTTGTTGATTTCGGGAGCGGGATACCATGAAGATGTAAATTATATGCAAATTACTTTTTCTTTTTAATTATACTTTTTCTATTTTCTTGCCTGCCAGTAACGTTTTTTTGTTTAATGTTTAAAGAAGGCATTCTGTAAAGACAGTACGAGTATATGATATGTGTTTGGAAAATAAATAAAAAATTAGTTGTAACTTATATTCTTTCTTGTTGCTTTAAAATTAACTAATGACTTAATAAATAAATTAACTAACATACTGAAATGAAATGTTATACCCAACTGCAATGAACAACGAAGACATCAGTTTTTATGTAACGTATGATGCCCTATAATCCATAGCATCACCTTCAAATTACTGTAAGTCTGTAAGCCCATTCCTACCAAAATAATTATTGTTTTATAATACGGAGTTGTAAAGTGAAGGTTTACGCTGGTAATTAATTAATTGGTGGTTATTCAATCGGTGCCTAATGATCGGATGTTCTGAAAAAGTGTATAATATGCTAGTCTATATTCATAAAACTTAAAAATTTTTGAGATAAAACGCCAGAATACAGAATCAATGTATTCTGCTCGGACCAGGAATAAAAATGGCGGAGCATTTGCTCTAAAGGCGTGTCTTCACGGTGTCCTTTTTTTGTTAAGTAATTTTTTAGACTTTTACTAATGTGCGTGACTAGGGATGGGTCACAATACGATACAGTTGAACATTTTTTTTTTTTTTGGGAAAAACACTTAAGAATTACGAGTATTTTGCAAAAAAATATTTTATGACCCACTCATGAGCTGACACGAATTAAATCGGAATTCAAGCTGAAGATCTTATCCTCAGTTACCACCAAAGATAGCTAAGATCATTCTAAATAACTACAGCTTACAAACAAAAAAAAAACGCAAGAAAAATACTTCTTTCGTTCGAAAGCTACATGCAGTAGATAAACGTACACATATCCAAAGAGATAACGGCGTCAAACTTACAATAACTCGTTTTCGTCGTTTTATTTAATTTTGTACCCTCTTCATTGTGAAAGTTTTGGATACATATGAATTACATTTTAACTGAGAATGGAACGCGCGAAATGAAGTATCAGCAAATATCTAAGTTGTTCGATATATACTAACGCTTTCTTTTATGCTCCGAATTGCAGTTGTTTGTGAAAAAATTTAGGTCAATTCTTGATGATACTTATTTAAATAAAGCCTCAGATTTTGTAAACATGTAGGGAGAGTAAATAAACAAACAGTCTGTCAACATTTATATTCTAATTTAGGTAACATTAAAAAAGAGTGGTAAAGTATATTCAAATTAAATTGGGCTTTAGACAAAACCATTTCTTTTTATTTGAGTATTTCGCACAAAGTATGCGAGATTATTAAAATAGCAAGCAACACTAAAAAGTCCTTTTAATTAAGGAATTTTTAACGTTAGTAGAAATTGGAAGTCTTTGTTTAATTTACTTTGTATTTGTCTTTATTTTTAGGAGTTTTAAGATACAATAACAATAGTTTGTCAATAGAAATAATAAATAAAATAGATTACATTATATAAATAAATAGATTATATTATTAGTTCTACAAACGAGTATCATAAATTCTAATTAAACGTTCTCGACTAAGGTGTTATTTTAAGAAATCCTATCCAGCTTCTGAAATACCTACTATCGCTTTAAAGGAGGGGTAAGAAGGATAACAGGAAAAGTCAAGAAATATTGATATGGATGGTGTTTTTCCTGGACATGGGTGATACATGAAATTTTATGTCGCCTTTTTTTAAATTATGCGACTGGTGACTAATGGATGCCATACACGTTGCGAGAATTTGTTACAATCAAACGACGTTCGTACATTCCATGCACCCCACATACAACATTTCATCAGAACGATCTTCATTTTGTTCTACGATGGCTCATTAGCGGTTGTTCGTTTATTACTTGCCTTAAGAAAAAATAGAGGGAAAAATGTACAAGAATTATAGCAACTGATGTAAAAATTAATTATAGGAAGACAAGATTATTCTCCTGTGAATTTATTGAAGAGTTAGAGGTTTAATACAAATTCACTTCTAGCCAATCACGTTTAGATAGACGCATTTTTTGTACACTCGCACATAACCATTTCAACCGCGATAGACACACAAAAACTGCCACTGGTTCCACGCATACGTTACGATTATCGATTTATTGTAACTATTCAAAATTTGATATTACTCCGCTCAACGGCGCAATTTCAAAAATTTTTCAAAATGGAACAATTTATCATACACATATTTCGATTATTGGTTCAATTTAAACGACGCAATACAATTGTAAGAGTTTCTCGTAGCGCGCGTCATATTCATAACGGTTAATGCCTTAATTACATTTTCAAAATGTTTTAGAAGCTATGTTTTTTTTTTATACATATTCCGTTTTTTAGAACAATGATACATAATTTTGTTCTTATTCTAAATAAAACATAAATATTTATCCTTTAATACTGTCCTGTAAAAAATAAAAAAATATTAACTAGTAACGGACCTGACAGACGATCCTGCCCGAAATAAAAAAAATCTTAGAACCCGATTGGAGCGCCACCTACTGCGTCCAACTGTGAATTTGAAACATACAGGGACTCATTCAAACACACACAAAAAATTTCATCAAAATCGGTCCAGCCATTTAGGAGTTCAGTGACATACACTACACACGTGCAGAATATATATAACGATTATGTATATATATGTGTGTGTAAAGATTTATATCTCCCTAGGGAGAGAAATGAAATTGGTTGAATAATTTTTGAGTTTCTCCATTACATACAAACAAACACAGTTTGCCTCTTTATAGTATTGGTATACATTGTATTATATAGAAATGCCATTTCAGTAAACACCATATCACTTTATAAATAATAAATTATTTAATAACGAAATTTGCAATTATTCAATTTATAGATCGAAGCAATCAACAAAATATTAAAAAATATTTGAGGCTAAAAAATCTTTGCTAATTACCAATACAATTTCGCCGAATTCGAACGCTCCCTTTAATTAAAACATCACAGCTTTCCGCTATTTCCAAAGAAAAAATAGAATTATTCACGAGTCATAAATTGATCAAGTCTTTGTTTCAGGCTTAAAAATAAAACTAAATTGGAGTCCGACGAGAATTGCCGCCTGAAGAAAGATGAAATTGGTGAGTTATTATTATAAACTTTTCGCATAATTTTTTTTTAAATGTAGTAGAGCGAACGTTATCAGCTTTTGGCACGATAATGAAAAACTTCGGACTATGCATTGTATCCAGAATAAATTCCTATTTGCAGTAATAAACACAAAATTATCTTGAAAAATGTTTATGTTCTAATGTAAAGTTCTTTTAGTATTAATAATTTATAAAACATATTTTGGTCTTTAACTGCAAGCTATTTCTATCTATCTATCATATTTCGTATTCGTATGTATAATGTAATATTTACATTCGTCAACGTGAGTATCAGATTATAACCTACGGCTTTTTTTATGCCTTTAGTTCCAGTTTTTAAAATGTATTTGAATCACAATTGACCCAAACACAAATAGAAATTAGACATAGTGACATCTATTAGCAAATATTAAAAACAGCGATACCCAAAATCGGTTGTGAAGTTGGCTTGGATCAATTAAATGTATCGACTATTTTCGGAAATGATATTTGAAATCAGAATTATGTAATGAGCTAATGAGTAATGTAACATAATTCTTATTTTCAAATCACTAAACTACAAGAGCTTGTACATTATATGGAAAATAAAGTATTTTTCCAAGAAAAAAGTTTCTGTATTAAATCTTACAATATGTATGTCCTCTTTCGTAGAACATGAACCAACACCGCCTCGAGCTACTGTCGAGAAACCATTCCTATTATCAGATGGCAGGTATGTATCTTTACCCTTTTCTCTCTTATGTAATGAGCTATTTACTTCTCATTTTTAATTTAGTAGACCCTAATAATGTACAGTATTGATGTAAGTGGTACTGTTTAATTTCATTTTTTTTTGGCTTTCTTGGTTGTTTTTGTCTTTTGTTTGGAATTTCATTTTAGAAGTTACCTGTGTCGATTTTTTTTCTCTAAATAAAAATAACAAAATGAACATTAAGTGTAAACGCAAAACGATATTTTTTTAAGTATTTCAAAGTATCTCTTCAACTCCAAGGACTCCAGACCGTCTTAATCTCTTAAGAAATGCGATTGAAAGAAAGTTTTAGTTCAGAATAGTTTGTAGATAAACTTTTCCTTTGTAGATAACTTTCTCTCGTAGCTCTCCTAATCTATTTGGATTTTTGAAGTACTGTATAAATGATTCTTTGTATTTCCCAAGAAGTTAAGCGTTAGGCATTAACTTCTATGAACTTCACAACAACAAAATGTAGAAAATAAATCTTTCCGATTATACTGCTTGAGGAAGATTTTATAACGAAATAGACATTTTTCATTCAAAATCTACTAGACAGTTATTTCACGGTATTGTAGCTTCACTGTACTTTTCAATAGCTCCAATGTAGCTGGTAAAAGCTGACTAAGTCACGTTTAAAGGAACTTAATGTAGCATAAACGTGAATAGATCACATTTGTTACGAAAGTACCTCGGGCAGTTCATATAAAGATTTTGAGTTGTCACCTAAATAGGTGACCAAGTAAATACATAACGAAGAAAATCTACAGAGCGAAAGTGAGAGGAAAAAAAGCCAAGGAAGACCAAGGCTGACTTATGAAGATCAAATAGCCAGAGTGTTAGCAGACGGAAATGTCAAAAGCACTCGCATACCTAGGCGAAAATGTGTGAGGAGAATGATGAGATTTGAGGAAGCGAAAGAGGTATATAAGGAAGCGACGCTTAGCGCTCCATCTTCTCTGACTACCCCGTTGGGAATACATCGTGAAGATATGTATGTACCTAGTTACAAAAACCAGCTCTTATTTATAAAATATTATATATTAACTATATCCGACACTTCATCCGCGCGAAAAATTTTCCAGTAGCTTTTCCGGATTGATCCCGGAAGATGTACATGTACATATGAACAGAGGTTGTTTTTGAAAAATTAATATGCGCCATCTCGGATTTGAAAAGAGACGTCTTTATCATAATTAACTCTCCGACTATCCTCAAAAATATCACCCGTTGTAATTTTTTTTTAAAAATATATTTCCGCCGAGTACCCAGAGTGTGGCAATGGCGCACGTCAGATAATATAAAAAAACCCTTCTCCTGTGTATTCTATTTCATTTAATACCCACATTGTTAGGTATCGCGAAGCATCCGCTATTTTGGATTTATGGTGACGGCAGACATACAGAAACCTTCCCCTACGTATTCTATTACATTTGATACCCACAATATTGTTGTTGTCGAACAAAAATGTTATATCCTATTGTGGAGCATTGGCCATATTGCATTTATGATGACGTCACATATACAGAAATTTGTGTATTTCATTTCATTTGATACCCATATATTTAGTATTTCCCATACAAAGTTAAAGGTAGATTATAAAAAAATTACCCTATGTCCGTCCACTGGTGTCGAACTGTCTACGTGCTAAATTTCATCAAAATCGGTCCGGCGGCTTAACCGTGAAAATGCAGCAGACAGACAGACAAACTTTCGCATTTACAATATTACGAGTAGCACAGATTAATTAGTTTATATTAGTATGAATTAACATGGTTTCTTCGTCAAAAGTGTGCCTCTGTGCTACTATTTTAAGTAACTAATTCCGTTGTACGACCAATTATAACATTAACTATCATATTTTAACTTTACTGCTAGATCTAATTTAGTAACAAACTTTATTTAAAATTATCACGTAGGCAAAACAGAAGACATTACAATAACATGTTGTGTACACAGCGAAAATATAAAATTACACAATAGACTATGCAGGAGTACGACAAGACAAAGTTGTGCATTGAGATTTCATGGACATCATTACCTTTTATACATTAGTCCTTAAGGATAAAACTGCAGTTCGACGCGGGTCTGTTTGGTAGTATGTGTGGTAGCATTGCAGTACTAATTGGGCTGGCCCGCCCGGTGAAATACCACCCTCTCACAGTATATCGGCGTGAAATAACAGCAAGTAATGCTGTGTTTCGTTCGGTGAGTGAGTGTCGGTGGCCCATCTCACCCGTCCCCCTCCTTTCCTTAAAGGTCGGCAAGGCACCCGTGATTCCCCGGACGATGCGGAAGATAAACGAAAGTTAAGCTAAATGTGAATATGATATTAATTTATTTGTTATATGAAACGGAAGATAGGAAAACCCACGTTTCATGCGTTAAACGTGTTACGACTTCAATTACGTGCAGTGTCACCCCTTGTGCTACATTGCACTAGGGATGTGATAAAATAATCGATTTTTATTTTAATCGATTATTATTTCTGTGTAATCAATTTTTTAAAATCGATTATATAAATTACACTTGTTTTTATTAAAAATATGAAGAAATGAAAAATAAAGAAATCTAATGCTGCCAAAATTACACATTTTAATTGCGACGAATGAAAAAACGCGAAGTAAGTTCACTACCATGAACAAGTCGATCAAAAGACGGCGCCATCTGTATGTATGTACGTAAAACAGTTTCGTATTTGTTCAACAGTTTCCTTTCTTTCGAGTGTAAATAATTTAAAAAAACGTCTTCTAACGGTAAAACACCTAAAAGCGGCTGGCGGAAATATTTTTTCATGAAGAAGGATAATACCACAGCACAATGCAAATATTGCCCGAAAGAATTAAAAACATGTAGTAATACTACAAATTTAAAGCATCATATGGAGCGAAAACATCCCACTGTCCTACAGGCTAACCAGGTAGCATAAATTATTATATTTTATTATAAGTATGGTCCTTATGACTAATAATATCTGTCAAGCGAGTCATGCGTTTTATAATCTCAACATTAAAATTTTTTTTCTTTCTTCATGGAATGGCGCACAGATAAGCACATTTGCCAATGTCAAGTATTATATTAAATCTAGAAGAATCGTTATCTAGATCGTTATCGTAAAACTCCTCGAGTAAAGTGATACTGATAGTAGACTTGACTGAAGTTTTATAGGGGTTATTGGAAGAGGGCGAGAACTTCAACTACACATGTTTATTTAGATCAACTCAATTTTTTTCGTTTACACAGAACTTTAAAACACAATATGCTATCACTTTTGTACTTTATAACTCTCACAAATGTAAAAAATAGAAAGTTTAAATAAAATGATAACCTCACTTCTCCCGTTCCCGCCAAAAAGTCAACATTAAAATTAAAAACACAGGAAGTTATCAGTTAACTTTTTTCAATAAGCATTGTATCGAGACCATCTGCTCAAACACTTATTAACTAAAGTACTTTATTTTCCTCAACCTTGCTTGCTTTTAGGGATAAGTATTGTATTATTTTGAAACTAACGGGTCATATCTTTTAATTGATTTTTTGCCGTAGAACTCCCTTGAAGATGATATTCAGGATATCGGCTGATGTAAATAACACAAAACAGCCAAAATGATATGCCGGGACAGTCTAACCTAATGTGGAAATAATTATTTTTAATTTTTTTTCATTGTTTAAACTTAGAAAATTTTCAGAAAGATTTGTTTTGAAACCAAGTTGTCGTTTTGGTTATTTTTCATACTTATCATTTTATATTATTTTTATTCTGATAAATTGTTAATCTTATACTAATCTCTTAGTTTTATTACTATATCGATAAGCCGCTTTTTTTTCAATTAATACTAAAAAATCGATTTTTCTCAAAAATCGATTATTTCTTGTTATCAAATTTTTCTCGAATCGATTAATACTGAAAAGAAAACAATCGATTTTTAAGGAATCGATTTTTTTCACTCAATGTCACATCCCTACACTGCACTAGCAGCAATGGAACTATAGTCCGTGAGATTTAATTGGTCGGATTTGACATCTGTCACATGGCTGTGACTAGTTATGGGACCAAACAAATATGTCTCGATTATTTTTCGATTCCAACGAAAATCGATACCATTGTTTAATAATATAATAACATCACAATATTTCACTTATGGTTATTAGTTTGTTAGCTACATAGTACGTTTGTTGAGATATGGTATTTGTTACAGTAAAACATATTTAAGTATATGAATAAACTTAATTCGATATATTTATTTTTTGGGACTAATATATAAAAAACTTTCTCAAAATAAAGACAGACTGTAATAGTGGTGAAAAAAAATATTTAATCATTTTCTGAGCTTGGATCCATGTCCGTAGAGCTATCTTCGTCTCCCACTATTATGATTAATTCATTTTCAATTAAATTGTCTATTCTGACGTCTTTTTCAAGTCTTCCTTTATTATTTTTTTTGTTTTCTCCACCACCTTAGCCCAGTCATCCTTTGATATTTGATTACATGCTTCTGTCAGTAAACTCATCAAAAAAACAATACAGAACTAAAATTATTTAAAAAATATAATATCTTAATTTTAAATTATTTGATTATTACGACATTTCAATCGATTATCGATTTCGTTTGGTAACGAAACGATTGCAAATGGTAGCAGTACTAGAGCAATACGCCTCGTGATATAACATTGTAACAACGTCCATTTAGAAAATTCATTTGAAGATATGTAACGAAATATCTGTGTTTTTAACTAAAAGAAATCAAGTTAGTAGTTTTGTGTAATGATCAGTAGTGGGAAAAATAAATAACGTTTATTTATTCAGCATTTACGTAATTGAATTTGTATTAGATATCAGGAACGTTGATACAAAGTTATAGCGGCATGAAAATTAAGAAACGTCAAATCCGACCTATTAAATCTCACGGACTATAGACAACACGGCGCTACATGTTATATTTGGTTAGGTGTTCAACGCGCAGTTTCGCTACAACGTAGCGCGTTCTAACTCACGCGATTTCATATAAATCATAGCCGCACGCTTATTACCTAACTTGCAGTAAGCCAATGACTAAGGAAACGAATAGTAAGCATGTAACAGTCAAGTATCGCGCGATATCTGCTGTCGGAACGAGAATATATATAATATAATTTGTATAGCAGCGCTAAATTAACCGCGAAAAGCACATTTTACGGTCATGGCGCAATGATACGGAGTCGTCATATGTGATACCAATTTTTTATTACAATTAGTCACCAGTCGTAGTACTTAGGTACTGTAATAATAAAATATTTGTTTTGGCTAACAATATGTATGCATACCATTACAGGATTAAAATTATTCGATAGTTAACGACAAAATAGCAGTTTAATTATCAACAAAATTACTTTGAGTATGTAGCGAAATAACAATTACCGAAGTTAAGTTTTAGATTAACTTTATCCTTCTCTGTATACTTATGTGTATATTGCATACTTATACTCAATTGTATGTAGTCTATTTAAAGTGAACTAACAACAAGTTTCTCTCACAGAGTGGAGTTAGAAGCGTGGTTGGACAAAGCGACATATTCTCATGGAGAATCAGTTATCGTTAATATCATCGTGGCCAATCATTCATCCAAAACTGTGAGAAGAATTAAGGTATGTGATTTACAGATTGAAGACCTGTAGACAGATTGAAGATAATGACAGGCAACAATATAGGTACTTTGGAGAATTTAGATGAAAGTATATTTCGAATAACCGTTAACTCTTATAAACTTCGTTACGGCCAAATCCGCCCAATGAAATACGACCACCCACGTGCCATTATAATTAGAGTTAAGGAAAACAGAAAGTAGAGAACTGAAAACTTTGTGAGCTAAACTTTACAGACTTCGTTCATAATTTTGATTTACAAATAATAACTTTTTTAAGCTTAAGAATTAACTACATTTTTTTTATCTAAATATAAAAATCAAAGACAATTTTCTAGTTTTCTAGTCACCGTAAATATTGAAGTCCTTTTCTGTACAATATAATAGGGTAGCTCTTCTTAAATAGATATTTTTCTTTTTAATAGACTCTGGTAGTTCAACATGTGGACGTATGCATGTTTTCCAACGGAAAGTTCAAAAATGTCGTTGCACTGGTGAGAGGCACCGGTACGCCTGTATTGCCTGGCCAAACCCTTACTGACACCTACACATTAACGCCACATAGAGGTAAGTAAAAAATTTCAAATGAAATATTTTTTATGACCTTCTGTGCCCTATGTTATTATAACAGCATCGACAATTATTCTATTTTTCATTCATAACTACTGTTATAATAGCTTTCAACTTTGTCTTTTTTAATATCAAACTTAGCAAATTTCTGTTATTGAATGTAGGTACTACTGTTCGGCCAATATTCCACAAAATACTCAAACCACTATCTATGATTGAGCACAGTTGAAAAGAGATATGAACTATTTATTCTAAACATTACTTGAGTATCGTTGTAGAATAAGGGCCATAATCAATTGCTGATTTACAATGATTCAACAGCTGATTCAGTAATTGATGTGAAAAATCTTATCAAAGTGAATATGGACCAATGGTATAGCGTTCAATAGATCCATTCAATAATGCTTCCTCTGTTGTAGTACTTACACGTACTGTGAAAACAATGAAGTTGCTTGTATAATCTGTTACGATATTATTTAACGGCGTTTAAAGTACACTTTGTGTATATCATATAGATCACATTTAAATGTTAAATAAATATAAAATTATGCAATTCCACACGAAAATAAAATAGAAATAAACACTCAAATGCTTCTCCACAGTATTCTATAGCAACACGTGACCAAACTTTGTTGTTTAATATAACGTCACAGTGGCAAATGTGTAAGCTTTGGCTGCATAGAACTAAACAACAGATACAAGTGCGTGCATCAAAAACTTTACCAAGGAATTCCATTGCTCATATTAATTTTATTTTTTCTTGTAAAATACAAGTTTTAGTAAAGAATTTTGTGTTCATTTTTAGTTTATTCTTAGCTACATTAATAGTGAAGCAAAGCCTGAAAGGACGTTAACTAATATTTTTACACATTGCATAGGAAAAGACAACGTGAGGAGAGTGAACACGATTAGAAAAAATACTAAATAAAATAGACTAGATCTACAATTGTTCGCACATGTACCATATGTAGTGCCGTATATTACAGCACTGAAATCTAGCGACTCTCTAGTTATTGTGTCACTGTAAATCAGCTGCCATTCAATGTAAAATAACAATATTACACATACTAGTTCTGAACTAGTGCAGTTGGCATCGTTTTTAATATGTTTTACCTTGTAATCTCGTTCTCATGATAACGATAAATAATAAAATTAGTAATTAAAAAATTACAATCCGCAGGTGTCACTAAAAATTGGATAGCACTAGAAGATTCTTACACCAAAATGGGTGCCAGCCTCGCATCAACAGTACTTTGCAACTCCAATACGCCAGAAGATCGTAACGTTTTTGCTATCTATGTTTCCTATTACGTCAAAGTTAAACTCACTCTCAGTGCAATGGGTGGAGATCTTTCTTTAAAATTACCCTTCACATTGACACATTCTTGCATCAATGAAGCTCCAACTGACAGTGTTATCGAAGAAGCAACTCATAAAATGATACTGGAAGGGAAAGAAAATAGTGAGGAAGAAGAAGACAATAAGGACGAAAGAGACAAACAAAACAACAACGGATCTGTTAAAGAAAATCAAGAAACTGCTTTTGGAGATGATGCTGAAGTAAAATCTCCCGAAGAACATCATTGCGTCGCAGATGTATTGGTAAATATAGAGAACAAAATTAACGACAGACCAAAAAAATTTGAAGGTCAAACTGAAGTTCGCAATGTAAAGCCCAATGAAGAGGAATTAGATCTGATCGTCAAATATCCTGGCACGGATACGTGATCCGACGAGGAACTCGGTGACACAGGACAGGGGGGCGAACAGACTGAACAGTCAGTGGTAGCACCTGAAATGATTAAAACGTGTAAAGAAGAGGTCCAAGCACACAAGAGTGGTTTTGCTGAGAACTTGAAGAGAGCTGTATGTTGCATTGATAGAAGGCGACAATCGTAGCTTAAAATAACCTGTAAGAGCAAATTTTTGCTCTGGTTTTAAATTTACAAAACACCATTTGCCTAACTAACCAGTTGTTTAACACTTAAATTTTTGGAAATTATCAAAAAGACAGAATATAAACGAATTACGATCTAGTCAACTTTAGAACGAACTTGAGGTAATGTTTACCCGTTATTAGAAAATTAAAGTTTATCGTAACAAGACTTGCCGGCCTGACCGGAATTTAAAGCCTGAATGGTTATTACGCTTACTAAATTGTAGTTAAATGTTAGTATATTGTGCGAAATGATTAAACATTTCGATGATTGAAGCATTCAATGGTGTAAGAGACAAAACATTAAAATTCAGCTTTATGTGTCAAAGAAATGTAACTATAGAAAAATAAAACATAATTAATTTCTGATGTTTTAACATGAGAATCGATACTTTTAGAGTGGAGTAAGATTTAAGGATATAATCCCGTGAGGTTTCATCCTTTAAACCTTCAGCAGTAAGTAGGCTATACGACTGTTTCTTAGACTGTAAGTTTAAATTAACTGAAAAACAGGTCTAATAATCGTCGACGCTATTATGAAAAGAATTAAAAATTCGTTGAAAAATGTTAAGAGTCACAGTCACGTGCTGGGGACTGACAACTCAGTGAGAATAAGTGCTTTCTGTGTCACTCCTAGAACTAGGTTTTGACTCTATGAGTTTGTAAAATCACAGTTCCGTAGGTTATCTAGTCTACCTATATAACCTATATAGGTTATACCTAACGTGACCATACGTCCCGCTTTGGGTGGGACAGTTCCGCTATCAGGCTGTCCGTCCCGTTGCCCCAGCCAGAGCAAAAATGTCCCGCTTTTGCAAATAGACTAAACGTTAATTAATACGTTACAGTACAGGTACCCATACCTATCTATATTCATTGCATTCGAAATGCGCATCGGAAGTAACGCACCTGTCAAAAGACTCGAAAGAGTTTTTTCTCTAACGAATGAGATATAGGCAAGTGGCAAAACATAATTAAGTGTCGCAGTTCTGAAAACCATATTACCAAAGTTAACATAAAAAAAATCATGTGATAAGCTCCATTCCTACTTGAAAACTAGACCCGACATTTTAAAACCGATTTGCTCCGCCGACAAATATAAAACAAATGCATCTGCAACTGAATCTAATGTTGATTAACTCAAATTATTTATTGTTATCATTAATACATTGTTCTCATGATCTTGTTTTTGATTAAATAGTGAAATAAGTCTTTTTAAAAAAAAAATGGTCACGTTAGTTATACCTGACCTATATAACCTATATAAATTATATAGGATAGGTAGTGACTCTGTTTTCAATTAAATCCAAAAATTTTTCCCAAGTGCATCTATGATGTTTAATTGTTTTAATTTCATAAAAAACATGCCAGTTTCAGAAAAGTCGATTAACCTATTCCAGCTATCGATATAATCGTTTACTATAAGTAGTATTGTTTGGCTTCGATCATATCCATAATGCAATAACAACAGTCGATAATTTCCCACTCCGATTCACTGTAACATGAATTCTTGTGTCAATGTAACCCGTCCTATCTATGTGTACTTTAAATGTAAGAATGTAAATGAAGCCGCTATTTGTATAATTCTATACTAGGCATGTTAATGTAAACATATTTATCCTAAACATCGGCGTCAAGACTGCCGCTCTAAAAATTTTCTAAATTCTAAAGCCTATACATATATAAAGGCTTTTTCGGCTTTTTCGCATGATTCTTTGGATTTCCAAACAATTTATTGCAATGAACAAATTATTTATAACATTTTGTAGAAGAAAGGATTTTTCATTACTTAATTTCTGTTCAAATATTTTTACCTTCTTCACAACATTACTCTTAATATTTTTTGATTGAAATTGCTATAAATTGAAAGCTGTATTCCTTTCTAGTAAACTACTTTCAATTAAATTAATTTGAAAATTAAAAAATACTTATGGAGGTCACCAGCTCCACTACTTTATGCTACCGATCTATTTAATTTAAGTGTAAACTTAACCCGCTTTGATTAATATATTTATTTTGTAAAAAATTATACAAATGTATGGTTTGAACTTCGAAGCTCGTGAAAATCAATCAGTCATATTTTATCACTAATGTTTAAAATTTCAGTTGTAAAAATGTAAGTTGTTTACAATAACGACCAACATTATCATTAATAAAAACGTAAGTGATTATAGAAGAATAATAATAATTATAACTTAATGTAACAGTTTTAGATGAATTGTTAATAGTTAGAAGCGCAAATATTATCTATGTATATCTGCACCGAAACTGTCATACGTTCTTTTTACTTAAGACATGTATTGAACTTTTTAGAACGTCTGTAACGTGCTATTTTCAGGTAATTGTATATATGTAAATAAAGTTTAAAATTTTTACATGGTTTAATTTCAATATACCTACAAACATTGTTTCTGGATATCAATCCATGTGCCTAATTTTGGTAATATTAAAAATTTTAACGAATAAAATTAAAAAAATAAATAATAAATTCCAGAGAATTATATAATTCATGTTGTTCCAAGCTAGGCTTGTATGTAACATGGGTGTCATATAACAAACCGGGGGAGCACCCAAATTCACATAGACTCCAAGACATTTTAGAAAAGTTAATGTACAAAATTTCCTCGGCCAGGAATTGGACCCCGAAACTTATGTTTGGAAGGCAGGAGCATGAACTATTGCACCAATGGATAAATTTTATTTAATACATACACACATATCTTCAAGCCGTATTCCTAACGGGGTAGCCAGAGAGGACGGAGCGCACAGCGTCGCGGTCTTCACATACTTCTTTCGCTTCCTCAACTCTCATCGTTCTCCTCACACATTTTCGCCTAGGTATGCGAGTGCTTTTGACATTTCCATCGGTTAACACTAGATATTTGATCTTCAAAGTCAGCCACAGTCTTCCTTGGCTTCTTTTACCACTCACTTTCGCTCTATAGATTTTCTTCGTCAGTCTTTCATCACTCATTCTTTCCATTTGCCCAAACCATCTTAGCATTTCTTTATTCATTTTTACAATAACACTGTCGTGCAACGCGTATCTTATTTGTATTTAATAAGAACAAGAAATACAAATTATATAAAAGAACATCACAATAAACAATTGCTGGGTACAAAAATTAGGTATAAAAATTCGCTACTTCTTTTTACAGCTTTAAAAATTTTTTTGCATTCCCTCAGTAGTAATAAATAATGTACTGCACTACTACGACATTAATACTACTGCATTATTATAATTAGTAGTACATACTGCATTATTACTACTGCTACTGCATTATTATATATCGCAACTCCGGTGCTACAGTGACTCAGTTTACATTTGGATAAATTCGCAAAAAACGTAATTAGTTTTATTTTTTGAATTTAGGCTTACTGACTACACGCAAAGTTTCGAATGTTCCAATAAATTGAAAACGATAGCTTATGCATCCCTTTGTAAAAAAAACATGATTTAGAAAAAAAATCTAATACTACCCCTCAAAAACGTTGACAAAAATGAGCGATATCCCTCAGTTACGTCATTGTTTCTCCAGATTATGTACACATTTCTAATTGAAATTTTTATAATAATTGTAATAAAACGACTTGCCTTTTTTAATGGAATTATTTAAAAGTAAACGATTACAAAAGATACTGGGAATCAAAATCTTTTCAAAAATATTGAAAAAGACTGAGTTAACCGACAGATATGTCATCGTGGCACAACTTACAGTTACGACAAATAACCCCTAGCTACATCGACACTCAGTGGAGCACCCCGCCCAACTGGCTAGTCTACCAGTCCGTCTTTGTCGCGCCAATATAAAGACCAATTTTGCTTTTATGCTACAAAGACACTTCTAAGGAAATCGCTCTCTAAGGGAAATCGAGGGAATTAAGAATGTCTCTTTATTGCCCCATATAAATATACATTTTTTAAATACTCTGTCACTGTTAAATTATTTTCGTACTTTTTCGCAGTTAAGTCGATATTTACTCTACATTACTACGTTATTTCTACTGTTGCATTATTATGTGTGTACTATATTATTATATCCACTATTCGAGCAATATTCGAATAGTGGATATAATAATATAGCACACACAACTTTGAATTTTCGAGAAAGCGATATCAATGATATCGCTTTCTCGAAAACGGCTCGAGCGATTTCGATGTAATTTACAAATTAGGGATTGAGGGGAGAGAAATTGATCTAGCTAGGTCTCAATTCTGGGAAAAATCATTTTCTTCGTGTTTCACACACTTAAAATTTCTAAACTCTAAACTTTTTTAATTTTGCAGCAGGTTTACCTTCTCAATAGTACAATGGCTAGAGCATAAGTCTACCACGCGTAAGTGCACGGATTCGAATCCTGCAATGTGGTCAGGCCTTTTTTGTTTTTTTTTAATAAGTTGAATTAATGTGTCTAAGTTAAGTTTGCAAAAAGTACCTATTAAAAATCACACATAATCAATATCATTTTAATAATGTACTTATAATAAGAAAATAAAATGAAAAATAATGATAAAAGCATAGACTTCATAACTTCAGAGAGCCTGTCCCGTACTACGAAGTGAGGCAAATAACATTAGATAAAATATAGATGTGCGGGTGCTGTTTTCTAACGAAATGGCGACCGATCAGCTTATCTGATAATAAATGTGTGTCGTATGTACAGGTGAGTCAGGTTATCTGGTTTAGCTTACCGTTGCTGCTCTGACACGGGGTCTAGCTTTGGAGTTATTTATAAAGTCTATGGGTAAAAGTCATGGAGAAAAATCTATTATTTATTTTATTGAACAATGAATTCATCTTAAATTTCATGAAATTCCATTATTTTAAGATACTATGTTATTAAAAAGAGTTACTACTCTAATATAATAATAATCTAACTTAATACAAGTAAGTATACTTTATATAATACTTTATACAAGCAATATTTGTATATTTATAATCGCTTTCTCGAAAACGGTTCTAACGATTTCGATGAAATTTACAATATAGAGCGGTGGTCAAAATTCTATCTAGCTAGAGTCAAATTCTGAAAAAATTAGTTTTCTCTATGTTTTCATACACTTAAAACTTCTAAACCCTAAACTCTTCTGGCTTCACAACAGAGTTTATTTTCTCAGTAGTATGGTGGCTAGAGCGTAGATCTAACAAGCTGAAATACGGAGGTTCGAATCCTACAATATGGTCAGACTTTTTTTTGTAAGACACCGATTAAAGCTCGGTCACCCAGTTACTTATTACTTAAACTATGTATAAATATATACAGATATGTAACAATAAAAAACCTATATAAATAACAAGCAGAATGAAGGAAAATAGGATCAAATAGCAAATAAAGCCATCTGTCACATGCGACAAGATTGTTCAAAGGTATGATCAAGTGATGCATAAATTTTGAGACATCTCGTGTTCATTTCGCAAGTTCTAATAGGGCACGCCAAGCATGAACTTAAGTTATAACAAACTTGTATTAATCCAAACTTCACACCCGCATGGAGTTATAAGTTTTCGTAAAGGAGCTTCAACAAAAATAATACCGAATAGTAAAATAATCAATTAGTGAAACGGTTACAATATGTTGGAAAACTTACAAAGTATTAATTCAACATCAATAGGCATTAGTTCGTAAACAAAAATAACAATAAATAATTTCAGGCTAAGTACATAACATTTAAAAAAAAATTGAGTAGCTGTCCATTTTTAGTTTTTCATTTCTGAGTTTGAGCTACCAATTACCATCGTCGTGTACCTTTTAGCTGAAACCTACAAGATTATTTATTTCAATAAATTTTACTTTTTTTTCAATTACGTGAACGTAAAATTTTCTGTTGGCCATACTGTTAGCCTTTAGCAAGAACAATATACTGTAACATTTCAAAATTAGAATGCCTTAATTACTTGTCTGAAAATTTAATATTTAATTATGACAAGCCTTTTCGAAATTCTAAGAAATAAGATGTCCAATTTTCTTCAATCTGCTGTCATAAACTTTAGTGAAACTTTGAAACAACACTGATTAAACTTAAATTAATCCTGATACAGTTTTTATTTACAAACTAGCGACCCGCTCCGGCTTCGCACGCGTAAAAATTTTTTTGAAAAGAAAATACAGCTCAGGTTAGTCGCTAAAAATGTAGCTTTCTATAGGTGAAAGAATTTTTTTAATCCGTTAAGTAGTTTTTGAGTTTATCCATTACGTACAAACAAACAAAGTTTATCTCTTTATAATAATTAGTATAGATAACAAAACCAACCGCACCCAAAATATCTCGTTCATGCCACTTGAAATTGACAGCATCCAACCACCAGTTAACTAAATCAGTAAAGTTTGCAAGGGGTTATATAAACGGGCTAATATCAGAAGATGAAACTTTAGCTGCGATAATCCGGATGTAATCTTGTTACTCCTAAATCAATTGAATAAGACTTATATGGTTTTCTTAAAACGAGAGATTTTTTACTTTTACTTACTAATGAAATGCCTGTTGATTTATTTGCTTATTTCTCTCAAAAGGCAGAAACTGATTTTTGTGAACATTTTATTTACAAATAATATTGAATTCTAAAGCGAAAAACGAACTGGCGAAATACGACTCGTAGGTCAATAACAGATATATTTTTTTTAGAATGCAGCGTAAAAATGAAAGAAGGGTTATGTGCATCTTCCGTCAATGTCAGTTAAGCTGAATTCTGGAATATGACTGACTAACCTATAATCTACTGTATCTATTATGAAAACGCATGCAAAATTAAAGGTAAAAGCCAACTATTCTTGATAAAATCTACTATATCTTATTTATTTTAGAAGGAATTTTGTGTTTCAATCCAAAGTTGTATGTATTTCATTTACATCTAAGTAAATTTTAAAATAAATGAAATTGAAGTGTCTGTGATTTCGAAATTAAGGCTCTTTCTTAAACTCACACAAAAGCGGTTTTTTTTTTGCTTGTCTGTCTGTTTCTTTGTCCGAGGTAATCTCCGAAACGCCTGAAATGATTACAAAGGGCTTTTATTGACAGGTAGTGGTTTTCAGAGAGTAATCCAGGCTATTTATCCTGGAAAAGTTCCAAAAGTAACGCGGGTGAAACCGCGGGGCAGTACTAGTCTAAATAATATTGTAAATACAAAAGTCTCTGCCTGTCTGTTACTATTTCAGGGCTCCTGCTGGACAGATGTTGGACGGATTTTAATTAAATATAAATATAGTTTCAGCCCTGGGAAAGGGCATAGGATGCTAGTCTCTGGACTACCCACTTCTATTAAAAATTGGACGCAGACATAGTCGCTGACTACATTAAGTAAATATATACCTATTTCACGATGTTACTCTATGACCTCACGTTTTAGTTATAGGAGTAACACAATTTTGTCTTTCGTAGGTAGTAATCTTTTATAAACGTTTGTTAATGAGATCTCTTTATGTTCTCTTTATCTTCATCCTGTCGTATAATTAGCTACTTCATCCAATTAACTCTTTCATAATGTGTATATTTAACATACACGATAATTATGGTGCTTATATTTAATAATTCATTACACATGTATAATATATTTACATATATCTTCACGCTGTTTCTTATTTGGGGTAAATCCCAGCAAAATCACACCTCGATGCCTCATCTCTAGCAGTAAGTACTTGGACTTATAGATTTCAAACCAGAAACAGCTTGTATCAGATTAATAGTATCGCCACTATCTCCTATACGAGTTCCGTATATTATGCAGATGCTTATTACAGGCATCCTTTGGCCAACTTTTACAGCTTGCGTAGGAAGGTAAGCCGCTGGCACGTTCTGTTTTTCTTTATCTTATAGACCAGGGTTCAAATATATCCTCGAGGAAGTAGTAATTCATTAGAAATATCACTGTGGATACATTGCCTTTCTGTACGCCTTTAGGAAAGTTTCAATTCTTCAGAGACATTTCGGAAATGTATACAACTTAACTTACAAGGTATTGTATAGTAGGTAAGTACTATACAATAAATCTTCTTTATGAAAGCGAAAAAAGTATGTAAGAACTGTGACGCGTGACGATTTCGTTCTCTCTGCCTATCCTGTTAGCGATACAACGTGGCAATATGTAAGTACGTGGAGATACTGAACATCGCATAATTATTTTTGAAAACAGGATGTACAAAGCAAACTTATATCAGTACAAAGTTTTTAACATTAAGAACAGCCTGTACGTTTTACTGAAGTTTTACATAAGGGCACTCGACTGTAAAGTATCCACTATATTATTCATTTAAACACAAAGTGGAGTCGCGTTGGGTCAGCACTAATTTCAGGCATCTGCTGACTCTAATGAAAATGAGATGTTTTTTATTCTAATTTAAAAGCCAATTTATCAAATGAAATCCAATTCTTAACTTAGTCGAATAATTGCAAAATACACACATCAAACAAATCTATACAACACACTATCATATTTGACGAAAAGTTATTAATTAAAAATTTTTTTCCATGTGTAACATTGTTGTTCAAAAAAACATATTTGCTTTATTAATAAAAGTCGTATTTTTTTCTTAAATTGAAATTAAATTCTTTTGTTTGAATTTAAAGTGAGTTTATCTTTGCTCACAAAAATTTTGGTTTTCAGAAAATTTTGCCATTTCGACAGCAAATTAAATACAGTTTTCGACATTATTAACTTCTGCAGGGTAGTCTACTTCATGGAACGACGTCACTTGACAGCTGAAGATATGCAAAAAGCTATAGGGATGCCACAGAGTACATCATATACAGGGAAGGGATGCTTCAAGCGAGAAGAAATCAATTTCAGGTATCTCGGCGTTTTGCAATAAATAAATAGGAGTGTAATTTGTCGTCTTTTGCGACGCTATTCTAATACAGGAGACTCTCCAGAGCAGCATTCAGGCTGTGGAAGGAGCATAACCATTGCACAAGATTGATTCATAAAATTGACCACGAGACGTCAGCCTATGCCAACCGTTTGAAAGATAAGTTTAAGGCTTCAGGCTTTAAATCGTGCGGTTGTTATTTCTCAAACTGTAAAAAATAGGCTGCACGAATATGGCCTACGTGCACAACGCCCAATTAGATGCCCACTATCCGCCACGATAATCGCGCATGTCAAAACGGGTGGTGTAGAGAGCGCATAGTATGGACCTAGGATCAATGGGATGAAATTTTGTTTTCCGATGAACCTCGTTTCAAATTTCGTCCTGATACAAGACTACTAAGAGTCCATCGCCGTATTAGAAATGACTGTGCTGCATCCAGGAAGTGCATGCTTACAGCGTCACAACCGTGATGGTTTGGACAGAAATAATAAAAACAGTCGCAATGAGCAAGAAAATCTACAGAGCGAAAGCGAGTAAAAGAAGCCAAGAAAGATCAAGGCTGACTTATGAAGATCAAATAGCCAGAGTGTTAGCCGACGGAAATGTCAAAAGCACTCGTATACCTAGGCGAAAATATGTGAGGAGAATGATGAGAATTGAGGAAGCGAAAGAAGTATGTAAGAACCGCGATACTTAGCGCTCCGTCCTACCCCGTCAGGGATACGTCAAGATAGGTATGTATGTTATTCATTAAACTCATTTAAATAAACGGGTAACATTAACGCTGGAAGTTACATCAAGGACGTTCAAAGACTTTTTATTCGCCCGTTCGCACAGAACCTTGGCTCAAATTTTATGCATGACAAGGCATTGCAAAAACAAGACAAGACAATGCAAGAACGTGTTACCCCGGAAACGTCGAATCACTACCGAATTAAAAATTAAAAACTATACATAATTTATGCTCCAACACTAAGTCATATTTGATCTATCAATAAACTCTGAACAATAACTGTTAACACTCTCGTATATCAGCAATAACGAGTAAAACCGGTCTTAAATATCGTTCCGAGGTACGCTTGTCGATTGATGTTAATCAATTAAGTTTGAATTTGGACTCTGTTTATGTACAATTTGTGTCGAAAACGGAAATAGAATACGAATTATAGCAAATAAAACATTTTATATACTATCCTGAAATAGAATAGACCGGAGGAGAAAGATCCTGTATAAAGCGGAGATTTATTTCACATACGTGAATGAAAAGGTCACATCGTGAATGGAAAAAAATCGAAATTAGTTCATTAGCCTCTCGTGACTTGTTAGCAGGAAGGTACGCTTGATATATTTATTATATTATAGAAATATTATTTGTTTCTGGCTTCGCCAAGGCTGTAAGCCTTGGTAAAGCCAGTAAGAGGGGGTTTGGCGGTTCAAGCTCCCCCAAAATGCTTAAGCCGTTTCATGCGTACTTACTAAAATAATTTCAACTCTTTTTTTGGGATTCGTGATACGATAATTATATTGCACGTTTTTCGACACGAGTAAATTTATATGTAATGCATTGTTAGTAAAATAAATGAATTATCATTAAACTAATTGGATTTACTTTGATCAGCGTTCATCGTGATATCTAGACCAATCTAAAGATCGTTGTCACACCCTTTATTTCTGATGACCATCTGCATCGGTTGCCTGTTAATTCTTGTATTTATTTATTAAAATATTTATTGCACACAACATATACAAAAGGAATACATATATAATCCAAAAAGAATAATGTTGCAACGGCAACACAGACCTGCGGGCTCCACTTATTACTTTTTAATCTGTTTTTCTTTATTAATATATAATTTTCATCTACCCTTATATTAGACTTGCCTGTGGATTTACTTATTACACCATTGTATATGGCGAATTCATATTTTTATTTTATCATCGTATTCTAAGTACCTATAAACAGACTTACCAGCCACCTATGGATACAGTTACACGAACAAATGCACATATTTGATTTGAGCAAAGGTTATTATTAATGGAAAAGGATTTTTTTTCCACCAAACCCACGAGAGTAACAGTTCTATGGAAGAAACCGTGTGTACTTTAGTACTGTTAATATAGATATAGCTGTTAAATAAATATATAAAAATATTAGTGTTTATGTAAAATTAGGCTGTAACCAGAAGTTCATTTCATGTGACAAAAGGGAGCTTCACAGTAATCAATAAAATTCAGCTTTTAGAGACTTGCTTAATAACTAGATTTAGTATTCAGATATTTATTTACAGTTGGTGTCAATTATGTAAGTAAACTTGTTTCCAATAATATCGGAGATTTGTATTGTTTCTATTAATAACAGGTACATTCGTCATTATATCTTATCTAACACATCTTTATCTAACACATTTGTGTTATTATAACCTCACAACAATAACAGTAACAATTATGTTCAATTAACATCTTAAATACTAGCATAGGTACATAGTATAGTGTATTTTATTTGGGTTCCTTATCTTAAAAGTAAAATTTATTAAGTCCATGAAATTGTTGATTTTCTCAGAAACTTTGGAATGTATAAAATTTAAAATTGTCACATATTGCTAATAAATTATGTATTCGAAACTGGGCCATCCCCTCATCAATGAAGCTACTGTATCTACAATAATATTGAAAATTTAAGGAAATATAGTGAAAGTCCTGTGTCTATTACTTAACAAATCTTAAAAATTTCGCTATTTTCTGAAAATCGTATAGAATCTTCTACCCGCGAGTAGTACTTGTGGTTAACTCATCTATATCTATAGTTTAATGTTATAAAGAGGTAAACATTTACGTGGGCAGGCGTGATGGTGAACTGGTGACTCGCCGGTGCAGTTTTCTGCTATGCTTAAGTATATCTGGTTAAGAATAGGTATAGAAATAAATAGGAAGCATATGATGATATTCGTATAGCTCCGAGCACAGTATTTGCTCCAAAATTGCTCAACATGTGAAAATATACAAGCTCGAAAATACCATTGATTATCAGCTAAAAATTCACTTTTAAAGATGTACTCAAATACTCTGCTAAGTATAATGTACAACGAAAAGTTATAATTAATATTTATTTTTAAATTCTCGGAACATTTTATTTGGAACCTTAGGGTCGCTAGTCTTAAAAAAGTCTTAGTGGTCCCCGGTCAAAAAGGGTTGGGAACCGCTGCTATAAGTCTATGTCGATAAGACTTAAATAATAAATTAAGCTACTTTTTAGTTCCAAATTGTAAAGAACATCTCTGGGTGTCACAGCAACTACATATTATTTATTATGTGCATGTGTGTGTGTGTGTGTGCGTCAGTTTTGAAAAGGTTTCTAACAAGGATTATAAGCGAACGACAACTCTTTGGAAACAAAGAACATAAAATGAAGTTCGAAAAAAAAAGAGTTTGTTTAAAACTTTTTAAATATTTCTATACTATTATTATCTATATCTATACTACCATATAAATCTCGAGCGTCTGTAATTATGATTTACTGTGAGATTTTGTGATAGTCATTTTATGACTCACTGACTTCGATTCTACCATTTTTAAAATTTTTGTCTGTCTGTCTGGATGTCCTTTTATAACTGAAGAACGGTTTGACCGATCTTGATGAAAATCGGTACGTAGTAAGAACAAGATTGTGATTGCGCTAAAAAGCTAAAAAGCTACTTATGTTATTAAAAGTCTACCTCTAAAGGGGTGAAAGGGGGGATGAAACTTTGTTTGGGAAATGGTAAACCGCGGAACCGATTATGATGAAATTTGACAGGAAGATAGTTTGAGATTAGATAACGGACATAGGCCACTTTTTTATCACAAATGTACCCCACGGAGGGTGAAAATGGGGATGAAACTTTGTGTGCGAAGCGCTAAATCATATATATAATCTAACCTAATCCGGGAAAGCCACGATAAAATTTTTCGCGCAGACGAAGTCGCGGCTACAACTAGTACTTATATAAAAGGCGAAAATGTGTGAGGAGAATGATGAGATTTGAGGAGGAGATACTTTTAAAATACTAATCTTCGCAGAATAGGATTTTAATTTTTAAATTAAAATAATTTTGTTATCTGAATTTTAAAAATTATAGGTTCATAAGTTTCTATCATGTGCCTACAATGTCTGCTTTTATGACGTGATCAAAGTTATATTACAGGTATATAACAATCCCGAAAAAATCACTAGTTTTGAAAAGACTTCTAACAAGAATTATATGCGAACGACAAGTCTTTGGAAACAAAGAACATAATTATAATTTCAAAATTATCAACGGAATGATTGATTCACCGGAGATTTTGGCTGACTTTGGTTTTATTTGTGCAAGAGTCGAGCTGAGAACGAGAAGATTACTAACGGTTAAAATATCAAGCAAAAATTACGTCCATAATGGACCCAGTAACCCAGTAATTTCCAGATTGGTGAATCAATACTGTCCTGATGTTAACTTTTTTGGAGGATCCCTTTCGTCATTTTCATCTAACATAAAACAATTGTTATGTACTAATTAAATATGACATCTTTTGTAATTAAGTACATATCATAATGCGACTTACTTAAATTTATTTTATGTTTAATATATATGTAAATAAATAAATAGATAAACAAATAAAATGAAGTTCGTGTATGTAGTAAGTAACAAATTAAAAATTATAGAGAAAGAGTTTTGTTTAAAACTTTTTGAATATTTCTATATTATTAAACTTATGTAAAACGAAACTATATGTATGTCACATAAAACTCGAACACGATTCGATCTGAGCTCTAATCCATGAGTTATATTCGACACATTACTCGAAACGTTAAGAACGTAGTTTGAGCGACTTTCGATTAAAAAAAAAATAGTAAATTTTAATCGTGGCAGGGTCAGCTAATTACGAATAACGGATAACGGATGAGTATGTAAGACAAATATTACGCTATAGATATGTGTTATAAGAGATATTTTTAAATATAAGTTTTATCAACACTAATTATGCAGGCCAATAATTTTATGAGTACCTAATATATGAGATACAATGTAATATCTTCAACGATCGTCAATAGATAGCATCGCTTGTAGCATATTTATTAAGGTAGATATATTCTATACACAGATATGTATGTATATATCCTAACGCTACGTCCCTAACTGGGTAATCAGAGAGGATGTAGTTTCAAGTATCGCAGCCCTTACATACTTCATTCACCTCTTCAAGTATCACATTCTCCTTAAAAATATTCGCCTAGATATACGAATGTTTTTAACATCTACGTCAGTTTAGACTCTGGCTCTATAACTTTTCATATATAAATCTTTATAAATACTGCAGACTTCAGACAATTACAGCAATGTGATCCCTAACAAAGCACTAGGCGTGTACTGCTTAACTTATTTATTTTATTTATTGACTTAATTATTTATGTACACACACACACATATTTAAGGAATACATGAAATGAAATTTATATACAAAGGTACTACTTATTTCATACTTAAGTTTACATTACTTAGGCTTGTACTTAAAAAAAATGTATAGTATAGAAAAATAACGTTACATTCGGATTATTGTAACCATTCTATAAAATTTTGTTTTATAACTCTATGGCCGTTGCTTTGTCTGTGTGGAATTACTACATTACATTACATTTACTATTCTTTTCAGTAGAATTTCCTTACTATTTTAGTATGCAAAATTCGTACGGAATAGGGATGTGAACCCTATTCCGTTCCATATAAGTTTCACATAAAATTCAACCCCCCCTTTTCCCCCTTAAAATATAAATTAAAAAAAATCCTTTCTTAGCTGGCCCCTACATTGCCCAAATTGTCATCAGACTAAATTTCATAATCCTGCTTTAGTAGTCTTTGAGATTGCGTGATTAGTCAGCCAGTCAATAGGCCTGTGAGTCAGTGAGTCAACGAATGAGTTGTATTTCGCTTTAATATATTGTATACATTATTATTATCATGACAATTTAGGAATTAAAATGTTCTAAATTATCTTGTAGTATGGACGTTACTTATTTCCCTCAATAATAAGATTGCCAACTATTGTGTTAGAAAAGTATAATTATGTTTTGTTTTACTCTGCATTATTGTTTCCTGTTCAATAAAAACAAAATAGGTTTCCAAAATACTGTTTTTGACAACGATACCTAAAACACTGATATCCGAAGCCATAAAACTGGTTTAAAAAAAAACACATTTTTTCTTTCAAAAATGATGATAAACTGATTTAGTTCCAAGAAAATAAAAGCATTTAAATTAAAAACGATGGTGTCTTTTTCTAAATACTACTACTGTATACCATTTACATATTTTATGTAAAAAAGATGGTAATCCTACTCGCAGTTCATTTTGTGAAGCTTTGTGAACCTGTGGTACTGTGCTTAGTACCTGTGGTACTGTGCTTAGTACCTGTGGTACTGTGCTTAATACCTGTGGGTGGTACTGTGCTTAGTACCTGTGGTATTGTGTTTAGTACCTGTGGTACTGTGCCTAGTACCTGTGGTACTGTGCCTAGTACCTGTGGTACTGTGCTTAATACCAGTGGGTAGTACTGTGCTTAGTACCTGTGGTATTGTGCTTAGTACCTGTGGTACTGTGCCTAGTACCTTTGGTACTGTGCCTAGTACCTGTGGTACTGTGCCTAGTACCTGTGGTACTGTGCTTAGTACCTGTGGTACTGTGCTTAATACCTGTGGGTTGTACTGTGCTTAGTAGCTGTCTTATTGTGCTTAGTACCTGTGGTACTGTGCTTAATACCTGTGGGTGGTACTGTGCTTAGTACCTGTGGTATTGTGCTTAGTACCTGTGGTACTGTGCTTAGTACTTGTAGTATATTGCTTAGTACCTGTGGTATTGTGCTTAGTACATGTGGTAGTGTGCTTAGTATCTTGTGGTACTGTGCTTAGTTTATGGTCACAAAATTATACAAGTATCTTGAGTATTTCTTAATTCATTATTCTTTATTTACAAACATCTCAGTCAATTTAAATGTCTCAAATTATCTTAGGTTGCTCGTCCGGAGTTTATGACATTTACTTATTATTATTACAAGTAACTACTTTTTTGCTGCAACTAATTCTGATTACATGCAAATGCGGTTACGTAAACACAATCGCTATTATTCTGTTCCAGACAACAACTACTTGTTGGTTGTTGCATTAAAAAAGCAATAAAACTGTCTGAAGTGTCTGGAGACAAATAGAAGACAATCGAAGACGTCTGATAACGGCTGTTTGGATTTACTTTCAGTGACAAAAAAATAATAGGTGTTTTAAAGATTTTAGTTATTTACGTACAGACAACAAAAAGATAGACACTGTGTCACGTACTCTAAAAGTGAAGATACCAAGATAAGCTGTTTCACTTGTAAATACGACACAGTTTATTATACATTAAACATATCTCAATATCTTAGTTGCTTTATTTTTATTACTTCTCCGTTTATAGCTTTCATATTTTTGGAAGAATTTTTAACATACTTTTTCATATTTAAAAGTGAGGATGTTGCCATAATCGCCACACGTTTTTTGTTTGATATAAGTAGTATGTCAAAATCAGTACATCAATACATCAATATTTAAAATAAAAATCTTCGATTAATGCATTATTTATCAGTGACCAGTGATTGATGATGTTTGGGTGTGAGACATGGTCTTTGACTGTTGACTTCATGCAAAAGTTCAGAGTGCTATGAAAAGAGTCTGCTATTGATATTTCTCTACATGACAAAACAAGAAACGAAGTGATGCGTAGAATAACTTGAATTAGCGACATAGCTCTGAGGGTTAGTATCCGAATTAGCAATGGTAAGTCACAGAAAAAAAGGCTCTCTTGTGACGATCACAAACCAAAAGACATAGTGTAGTTATCAGTTGAAATCGGAGAAATCGGTAGAGCCAAACGACATAGGTGCAAGAGCTTTGGCGACATATGAAGGAGACCTATGTCCAACAGTGGACATCTTATGACTCAGTGATAACTGATACCCTTGACGGTGATGTGTGTATGGTATGGATAAGCCTACTTTTCTAAATCTATTTCGTCTACAGAACTGTAAAAATTAAAATACCTAGTGGAGCCTCTACCACCCCTCTAAAAAAAAATTATGGCCTGATTATATATAGTTTATTAGCTTATGTAATACAAACTACTATTACATAAACTTACTAGCGCTTACTGAATAATGTAAATATGGTATTGTAATATATCGTAAAATTATTTTAAAAATGATAAATTGATAAGAAACTCAGTCATCTTGCCGGTTCTTCTCAATCGACGTTTTTTTCCAAAATATTTTGTAATTGTAATTGGACTTAATTTAATAAATTGACTTAACATTGACTTAATTTGATTAATGTGCATATAAAACGCAATATATAATATCTATTCGATCTCGATAATAATATATTAGTTAAAGGTCATAATAATAGCTAAAATATTGTTTCGATAACTCTTATCTCCCTAATGGAATGTCCGTATGAATAATGTTATTATATAAAGGACCTAATCCATGCTATAGAGGTAATTTTTAGAGAGCATTTTTATCGGTGTAATTTATTATCTAAATCCTACGTAACGACATGACGCAGGAACAATGACACATGTGACATGTACCAGACAAAGCGGCAACTTTACAAATGCATACTTTACAGCCTAAAACATAATGAATGTTGAAAAATGGAACTGTTATTTTTATGTCTTTATATTTTCCTGCAAAATATTATCGTAGTAATCTATACTTCGACATGACTAATCTTATACGCATATTCGTGAAAAATATCGAAAATGAATTCGCAGACGAACAATATTTTATCATACAATTTTCAGCTATCCCCGCTTAAAATTCCGAACCCGCTAATCTATGTGTTTCGCCTCGTAACTAAGCATCCTGAGGATATTTCAGAGATCAACTCGATAAGCTGAACACCGAATCAAAGAATGAGTCAACTGTACGGCTTTTTATACCCACTCTATACCTATGTATGTACAACCTCTTAATACTACTTTCTCCGGGTATAATTTCTTATTTTCACATCAATATTTTTTAGTGCCGCGGCAGCGGCCGGCGAAATACCAGCACAAGATCCACCTTATAAGAACACTATTTCTGGGTAGGTTAGGTTAGGTAACACTAAGGCCCCGAGTAGGAACACCGTCTGATTTTAATGGGTAAACTCGGCCTAGCACCATAATGTCGAGGAGTCCTACATATCCCCCTGCCACCCCTCTAGGTGGGACGGGATGCGTAACGCATTTTCTGACGTAAAAAAAAAGGTAAGTCTATAAACCACAACGCGCTAGCCGAGCGAGCGAAGCGAGCGTGCCGCACCAGCGGCCGGCGAAACGCCTGAACAGATTTCGCTCTGTTGTATGTGGGAATATATTATTATTCTGAGAAATATTTGTACAGAGTAATAATTGTATAAGAAAATTTTGTCGGAGAAATTTATGCCTGAGAAATACTTTTTAAGAGTAATAATTGTATGAGAAAAATTTGTCCGAGAAATTTTTGCCTGAGAAATACTTTTTAAGAAAATAAGACGGGGAGCCGTTTTCTTCATATCATATTTATATCAATGTGTGAAAAGTTAATATTATGTTTAAGTAGAGCGTTAAAATTTCATGTGAGAGCAGTACGTCTCTATGCAAAATGTTTTCGTTTTCTTGCTTGTCTTCTATAACAGTTACGTACAAGGAACTCCACTATAGTAGATAGTCACTGACTAAATCGAGGATATGTATGTCGACTCATACGTATATGTATGTATTGTTTATGCAAAGATTACAGTTTTTTTTATTATGCAATACACACATACATATCCTCACGCTAGATATACAAGTTTTGACATTTTCGTCAGCTAACCCTCTGATCTATTTGATTTTCATATTAGCTTTGGTCGTCCTTAGCTTTTGCTACTGTTTACTTAGGCTCTGCAGATTTTCTTCGTCAATCATTCATCATTGATTTTTTCTATATGCCCAAGCCATTTAGGCATTCCTTTTTTTTATTTAATGTTTATTGTTCAAAGTTGTATGAGAAACATTTTTATTCAAATTAGGCAAGAAGTTCGACCTAATTTACTATGTGGGACTAGTGCGAATTAGTAGAAGTGGTCTAATGCCCTACCTACGACTATATTGTCATTATTAAATTAAATAAAGCTTCTGACTTGGCTAACAACTGCCGTCATATATAACCATAGTCGAAACCAACGATTTTGTAATAACCTTGCAAATTACAAAGAGACTTGACATGAATGTTACTAAGTCACCCATCCTATATCTACGTGCAACGTCAAACTCAGTGATCATCGAACATCGAAGACTCTCTGTAAAAAAGACAAAGAGAATTTCAACAAAGTTAATTAAGGCGAAGAAGCTCTTAATATTTTCGCTTGAATTCATAAAGAGATTAATCACGTCATGGATATCGAGAAGCTGCCACAGCAGCTATTATAATTTTGCACACGCTTTAACAAAAAGGAATAAAAAAATACAGAAAAATTTAATTAATAATAAATATTCTGAAACACTTAAGTCCACCGAAAATATACAGTCTCTTCATGTTCACTCTTCGACTCTTCTTCTTTGACTCGAGTACAAGAAACAAAAAACCAAGCTATAAGGAACCTAATTGAGCGTAATTTATACGAAAGGATTGCCTGATTATTTGTTTATTATTATATAAAACCAATTTTATTAAATTCCGGTAGGTGACGCAGCAAAAATTAATCTAAGTCATATATTTTCTACAAGACATAAACTGCAAGAATACCATTGATTGTGAACATAATTAAATTTCACGGAGACGGTGAGAATGTAGAAGAGGCCTTAGAAGAACAATAACAGCTGCTAATTTACAAATGAATGTATGAGTTTGAATCGATCATTTGATTAATTTTATAAAAATATACTGGCTGGCTGATGGTAACAGTAGACAAGATTATAAAAAGACATTCTGGCGGGAAGTGGAAAAGTGAGGTTGTCATTTTATTTAGATTTTCTATTTTTTACATTTTTAGGAGTTTTAAAGTACCAAAGTGATAGTATATTGTGTTTAAAATGCTGTCTAAGTGAAAAGAATGGAGTAGGTCTAAATAAACATGTGTAGCTGAAATTCTCGTGCTCTTCTATGAAGTCCTTTATAACTTCAGTAAAACCTAATATTAATTTACTGGAGGAGTTTTACGTTAAGAAAAAACTAATTTACCTATGATTCTACTTATTAATATGTGACGAAGGCAAATGCGCTACAAAGAAAGAAAAAAAAGACTATAAAAATATATTCTGACGGGAATGGAAAACGAAGTTGCCATTTAACTTACATTTTCTATTTTTTGCATTTTCGTGAGTTAAGGTAAGATGTGATAATATTGTATATTGTGCGCTAAAGTTCTGTGCTAGTGTTAAAAATTTAAAATTTTAAATAAATATGTGCAACTAAAGTCTTCTCACAAAAACGCGAAAACGAAGTTCTTTCTAACTGTAGTAAAGTCTTACTATCACTTTATTGTAGAATGTTAGGGACTTAGTAATAGGGAGGAAGACATTTTACACCAGTGAAACGCCACTTTTTGCGTGAGAATGGCAGAAATTTTTCTAATATATTTGAAACGAGTTTCAGTATATAAAAGAGATTCTTTTCTTTTATGAGGAGGACAAGAAGAAGATTTAAAAAAAAAAGTTTAGTTTTGTACTCGTTGAGAGCGTAGTACATGCTGGTGAGAACGAAAACGATCGCATAGATCGCATTAAACGACGTGGTCAAAAAAGTACTCGGGCAGAGGAATTGTCATTGCGACTCAGTGAAATAAAAATAAATAGCAGGTTCACGAAACCTGCTGCGTAATATAATAATAATTATAATATATCCTAAAGATTTCGGTAATGTATTTAAATTATTTGTTTACTCGTGTGGGGCAGATGTGCGCAGCTGGTATGTGTGCGTTGACTAAATAGACTAGAGCTCTATCGTAGACTAATTATTTATTTTATTTAAATTTTTTTTGAAAGTCACCTATTTCAATGCTAACTCCAGCTTTGGACAAAAGGCTAATTTAATACGATTTTTTGCAATTCTCTATTTGAAAACTATCATGCTCATGTTACCGCATTATATTATTTTACGTAGTTATGTAACATTACGAAAACTGACAATTATGCTAAAAATTTAATTTAATTTCGTTCCGATGATTCGAGTTGAGCGTGCACATAAGCTTGTTCGGAAAGCGAACAAATTCATATTTACATAAATATGCGCAAATTAGTATAAGAATTTGTATATGTATTTGTTCATTTGCCCCTATCATGTGATTTCTATGTAAATAATGTGTAATATATTATTTCAAGTTTACAGTAGAGGTCGTCAATTAAAAATGTGCCTCGAATTTAAGAACAGAAGGTTACAAACTGATGCGTCGTTACAGACGATCAACTCAAAGCTATTATACTTTATGAATGATGATCTCATCTCTTTCCGCTACTTCGCACTTACCCTGAGCTTGGGGTAAGTTTGCGCGGTTTGATAAATTTTTATTGGAGTTTACTCCTTAAGAATCGATTTATAAGGCCCCCGGTATGAAAAAAATATGAGGAGTAAAATCTATTCATCGAATGACAGCGTTACGTTTTTTGTGCGCAACCTATTGTGCGCACCTTTCACTTTTCAGTCGTGAGCATTAAGACGTACATAGGGTATGCTGCGGGGCAGCTTACGCATGTAAGTATTATGTGTATATAATATACCTATATGTTATTTCTATATAAAATATATAGGTATATAATAAATGATGTTCATTTTCAAATCGAAGATTTATCGAATGCTACTTTTTGTATATCTATTAATATTGATATTTAATATTATTGTATACAGTGAAGTGAATAAAAGTATATAAAATATGGAAAAAACCAGTAAACTCCAGTCGTGCGTCTGCTGACGCTGAAGCTGACACACACACTTTTTTTTACATTCCTACGAGAATTACACGGAACAAAGTTCAACTTTTTTGTTTTCCTGAATGTTCAATCAATGAACACTTTTAAAGAATGGCTACACATTATGTCAATTCCCTTAAATTACTGACTTTAGAATGATTCAAAGACAAAATATGCACATCCGCCCAACATTACTCTATTTTCTTACTTATCAATTTTGTCAGCAATGTAACTGTATAATTGCACCCTCCGCTACTTGGAACTGTCTCGCGAACCCAGTGAACTGTGGTTTTTAGTCTCAATTCGATCCTTTGACGCGACTAGGAAATTTAAGTTTATATTTTGTTTAGGATTTTTGTTTCATGTTTCTTTGGAGCCAGTGCCAGCTTTACCTGTAGTGTAGGGTGTGCGAAGCACAGGCGCAAGGACTTCGAGAGCGCTGAGCCCCGCTCACAACGCTGATGCCTCCAAAGAGCCTGCATCGTTTGAGGCGCTCTCAAAGACCCCTGCACCTATGTTATGGCCGAGGCTGCCGGCGGTATACTTTAGTTTGTCTAAGGGATTTTTTAAGTTTATAGTTTTAGTTTTCAACAACTTCATATAGCCTGTAGAGATCGCAATGCTATGTAAAAAGAAAAACATTATGGATATTTTGTGTCTTTTCAGGAAAAGACCTAATTGAATCTAATTTATTTTACACTCACTAAAACTACCAATGTGAACTCTATTGTGTGTGTCTGCGAAATTTTATCCATGCCTACTTTGTCCTGTGATTCACATTTAGTTTCTAAATGAAATATTTTTGAATTAACGACAAAGTTGTGCTTTTTTATTCTTGTAAGCCTTCCCTTCCTAAAAAATACGTATACTCTCGCATCTACCTTGCGAGTCCACTAGGGTGTACCGCAAGCGAAGTAAACGGGCTATTGCTTCACAACATAATTTATAATGTACCATTTGCAACCGAATTTCTGATCACTGGTGAAAATATAACCGTATTCCATTTTGATCGGGGGCCTACTAGAGGGCGCCAGAGTGTAGATTGCACCCGGGCGCTACATAGGCTAGAGCCGGCGCTGTTTGGAGCTTAAAACCATAACAATGACAGTATACTGTATTCTACTGTATTCTGTGCAAATACACAAAAACTAACAAATCCAAATAAACACGGAGTTTTCTTTTTCTGCCGAAACATCCTTTGTAACTTCACTGAAGCTATTATCTTTACTGTGTTTATATAGGTACTTTACTGGAGCCGCCTAAAGACATAAAATACGAAAGACATAATACAGAATATATACATATAATAAATTTGGAAACAAGAGAGTTTCTGTCAGTAAATAGCTTCCCCAAAAAAAATGTTTTCCCAAAAAAATACAAGTCTTATATGAGTAACGTAACCATACGTCCCGCTTTGGGCGGGATAGTCCCGTTTTCAGGCTGTCTGTCCCGTTGTCCCCAGCCAGAGCAAAAATGTCCCGCTGTTCCAAACAAACCAAACGATAATTAATACTTAACGTACGGGTATCCAAAGCAAAATTAAGTGTCGCAGTTCTGAAAGAAAGCAATTTTAATTGCCAAAACCGACATCAACAATCGTGTGATAAGTTTCTACATGAAAACTAGACATGGCGTTTTGAAACTGGTTTGCTCCGCCGACAAATATAAAACAAATGCGTCTACAACTGAATTTAATGTTGATTAATTCAAATTACTATATCTAATACATTGTTCTCATGTTCTTGTTCTTGAATAAATTGTAAAATAAGCCTGTTATACTAAATATCGTAAGCGTCCCGCTCTGTCAAAAAAAATAAATGGTCACGTTATATAATATGAGGGAAGTCACAGAAACATTTCTGACAAAAATAAACAAAATGCAAAATATACAAAAAAAACGTCGCCGTTATATTAAAAAAACAACCAAGTGCAAGTACGAGTACAACTGTACAATCAGTATTCCGTACTGTCGGTTTATTGGCAACCCCAAACAGTTTCTTGTAGAACTTCCTTTTATGAAAAAGTAGCGACTCATCCCGGCTACGCATGGATGATATGTTGAATGTTTGCAACAAAAAAAATTTTTTTTTATTTTCATACAAACTCAATTTTGATTTTCATACAAAAATATCATCCAAATGTCTCACTTTTCCGGTGGATTTTTCCAAAATTTTCATTCATACAAACCCTCTTTTGTAAATATAACATCATTGAACAAACCTTATCCCGACAATTCGGACACTACAAAAAAAAATCAGCCAAATCGTTCGTCGTTCTCAAGTGATGATCTCATACATGCGGCAATTGATTTTTATTTACATACAAATGACGGAAAAATCGGTGAACATACATATCATACTTAAAAAATTAAGCGAAATGCGAACCTCCTCTTTCATTTAAAGTCAATTTAAAAGTCTTATTTCTATCCTGATAATTTTCTTCAGACTTTATTCTCAATTTACACTTTAATCTCAATATTCATGACATTTTTATTTAAATTGTATTCCTATTTCGCTGCAGAACACTGAAAAGAAAAGTAAGAAGTCTATAAAAATAACTCGCAGCAAAAATGACAATTAAATTGCACTGGCCTGAAAAAGTTTTGTTCCGTGAACAAAAAGTTCCATTCATTACAAGTTTTATTGACAAAACTTGTTATAATGGTAACGCAGCCGATAATCTAGGTAGATAATTTGTACCACATCGATATTTACTGATACATTAACATTAAGATAACGTTCAATGTTATTGTAATGCATTGTTTATTCGAAAATGGAAATGTACTAGTTAGATGTCACAATATATGTACATACGCACTTGAGACCGTTTTGTTTTTTAATCTAGATAATAATTTAATAACTAGCAAAGTTATATCATAAAAATGTAGATCAGAGGCAACAAACCTACCAAGTTTAAACACAATGTTTAAAAAAATATGAACTTGTAAGTTCAAGTACAAAATCTGTGACCCAATGCCGATGTTTTTTTTTATTTCACAAAAAAAAGCTACGCTTGTACACAGGTACTTAGCTTCATGGGGATGGGACAGGGTTATGTGGGGTTTTTATCCATCAAAACTTAACCAAAACAAAATCGCAGCGGTGTTCATCCTCGACGCGATGTCCAAAGGCTCCGTAATCTCCTACGGAACGCACTTGAGCCCCTCTCGCGCTGTACCAAATCGCTTCTCGGGGGGTCGTTACAGAGCCCTCCTACATCATGGAGATAATTAGTACAGAACACTACTCAGTAACTACCTACCAAAAAGTACGAGCATATTTTTTTCGCACTGTCGATCTTTCTTTTTTTTTACACGCTTGTATTAGATGGAATTTAATCGTTGTATCATTATTTAAATTGGCAGTTATGTATAGTTTTCATGACTATATAATAAATATGGTACCACTAACTGATCCGGTGATGGGCCTGGAACGTTAACACTGGAACTCCATAAGGGAAAAACGATTCCTAGCATTGTTCAAAGTTGTTGGAATTGTCTTGAGAGACCTTTCGGCCGTGATTGATTTTTAAAGTCTAATGATGGACCCGGAAGGCTGTAACTCCATACTGCAACAACGTATCCTAGTCGTGTTTGGACTTATTGGAATTGCCTTAAGATGCATTTTGGACACGATCAATGCCAAAATTATCTTCTTATTTACAAGACTAAAAATAAAATATAAATTAACAATTAAAAAAAAACTAAAATTTTTTTTTCTAGCTAGTTTTTAGTTTTTAACTAGTTTTTTTAATTCTTTCTAAACTATATTTTTTTTTAAGCAAAAATATAATCCTACATCTACTACATAATAAAAATCAATGTTAGTCTGTGTTGCACTTATTAAACAAGAATATCGCTCTATCGATCGAGTTCTTCCTGGGTTATGATTAATACATGGAAGTTTAGAAAGTTTACAAAAACTAACAAACAAAACAAAAGCTAGTTTATAATACTACCGCTCAAAATATTCTAACAAAATAAATAATATTCGTTAGTGTAACGAAGCCTGAAACTATGTAGATGTCCAGACTATGTAGATGAACAAATTGTGTTAATTTGTTCACTTACTGAAGATTGATGGTTGTTCCATGAACGCTGGTTTACAATTTAGAATTAATTAATTATTCTATCATTTATCAGTGAGAATATTGAAGTTTCCGTCTGTTGGGCGGGACGGTCAAAGGCTGACCTAGAAATAAATGATCATTCAGCTCTCTAATATTAACAATATTGACACGAATTAGTCTTGTATTTAATAATAAATATGTGTATTTCTCTCAAAGAGAAACGATTTTATACATAGGTACAGATTATCAGCCAAAGTACATAGGTACTGATTGTGTAATAAATATTCACATTCGAAGGATTTTCAGACAGTATCATCCAAAGGGCGTGTATTATAGTAGTGATGAAACGAATATTTACTGTTAGTTTCACATTAATTTTAATCACATAAATTACCCACGTGTGATATTTTGTAAAATTTTAGAAAGAAGAACGAGGGTAGAATGGATTTCCTGCGTGTAGTGGGGCTGTCTAAAAGTCTGATTTTGGTCTTGTAAGAGTTCAGTTGTTGAGGAGTCGTCGAATAGTCAAGAACATAATAGTTGTGATGAAGAATTGGTAGCGTGTTCATAGTGATTAGTGCTTCTGTTACATTTCATATTTAACATTACATTTACAAATATTCACAGGTTTTTAATACGGTATCATTCAAGTATAATAGTGATTTTACAAGAAATTACATTCGCGATTATTCACAGGCTTTTATTACAGTATCATCTAAAGCACCCATTCCCAAAGTGGGCGATAACGCCCCCCTGTGGGCGCTGCAGGCCTAAAGGGGGGCGGTAAGAGACTGAGAAAAAAATGGGGGCGTTGTGTAGAGGCCTGGGGGGTGATTTGTAATTTCATTTAGCTAGGAGGCATCTTAGACAACGACTGCTTGAGCTCTGGACTCAGTAGACAAAATAAGTTTGGGAACCTAGAATCTAAAGGGTAGGGTACTGGTGAAGTAATGAATATTCACATTGGTTCTAAACTATATAGTTGATAGTTCTTTAAAGCAAACTGTTAGTGACTGGCTGGGGAACTCTTTTTTTAGAAATTATAATTCCTTTTTTAACATTTATAATTTTTCAATTTCATTCGTTTTGACATTGTCGTTTCTGCGATATTAAATTTGTTGTGATTGTAGATGGTAGTGTTTGTAACTTAGTTTAAAAAAAACTTGTCTATGTCATAATTAATTTTTTATTGATTTTATGTCATAATTTATAAAGTTACGTAAAAACTTAAAAATTATAAATTAAAATATAATTTTAGATTACATATATTATTTGAAAACTGTTCAATCTTGACGAATGAAGTTTTAAAATTTGAGAACTTATTGGAAATGCCTTTTTTAGTAACTGTGTCATTCAATTATTCAATAACAGTCAATCCAAAATATAAGCTATTTTATGTATTTTTCAAACATGTTTAAAATAAAAAGTATTGATTTTCGTTAATGGCCTTCTTTATTAGGACGTTAATTACTTATTTTCCTGTCATCCTCAATTCCTCAATATTCTTTTAATACGGAAACAATCTAAAGCGCTTCCAATAACAGTTTCAGATATTCTGTGACACTAAGTGCACATTGCCATTTAATAAAACTACGGTACTGTCCTTGAACACTAGGCACTGGATGCAACTTTGTATGAACGCGGCGGTAGGCCATGGAACGAACTCGCCACTGGTTGGAGTTGCTTCTACCTCGGGATCAGCTGAGCAAAGACATCTCCATGACACAATGTTGCCACAGACGTATTCGACTAAACCTAAACTATCAACAAAATGTGGCGACAAATACGAATAACGCGCGAAAATTTAAATTATGGTCGTTCCGTTGTTCATCTAAAAAATACTAGGTACGTTACAAAAGAAGTATTTAAGGACCGCGTTGCTTGGCGCTCCGTCCTCTCTGACTACCCCATTAGGGATACGGCGTAAAGATATGTATGTATGAATGATAAATATTTAAAGTAATTAGACCTGTAAAAATAAAACAAAATTAATACAGCACACACAATGTTTCAATCAATTTGTCTCATAAATAAAACATTTCGTCATACGCCGTCTTATGTAACTTATATATTCGTAAGCTTTTCAATATGAAAAAGCCGTAAAATAGAGTGACAAATCAGACTTAAGTTAAACAAAACCAGTGGTTCGGAAAAGGTAGGAGCCATGAGCGTAGCCAGAATTTTGTTCAAGGGGGTAGTCAAGAGAAAATTAAAAACACGAACTACTATTGCTTAAACTTATTTATTCTACGCTTCCGGATGTGGTTCCGAAGCGCTCCTAGACAGTGTTTGCCTCTGTTCTACTAGGGGGGCGGGGGCAGCTCCCCCCCAAGCCCTTCCACGTTGCTATGCTTTAGGTGGTGTTGTTTTTGTATAAAATTAAATCGACTGTGTCAACCGATAAAGAAAATATAACGAATAACTTTGGAGGTTGATATTAACTACAAAGTTATACCGCTCTCCTATGAGAGCGGTATACAGTACATGCCTATCTCTATAGATAGGTATTTACTCGATTTTGAAACATGTACTGTATACAAAACTTTACAGGCCATTTCAATCCTATTACACATAAATAGCCATAGAGCCACGTGTAAAAGTATCTGCTGAAACTTATAGATATTTATTGTATTGAAGTATTAAACATTTCATACGATTAATTTTTTTTTTAATCAGCACGCACTTGCCTCATACATTTTCTTTTTTAATGAGGCGTGCTCTCTTAGAACTTAGAAAGAGAAGCATTTTGCCTTTTGTAGATTACTGCTTCCAATTTTGATTATATTATGTAATTCTGTTTGTGTGCAATGAAGTAAATTAAAATTAAATTTTCTTATTGAACGGGTTAAGGGAATTTACTCATCGTGAGTTTTACTTAGTAAATATTCAGATCGATCAATACTCTACTCACACATGAAATGCCTTTTTTCATTTTCGATGGAAATAAAAGAACTTAAATGCTAAAATCGGACAAGTGAAATAAATAAATAAATAATAATTGCGTAATTAGAAATCGATACGACTTGTTATAACAAACCGCTAACCTCAAAGCAAGTTCGTCGCAGTTTCCTTATTATGTAAAAATATATCTAAGAACTCATTTCTAATGAATTTCATCTAATACATACTTCTGAACATTTATGATTTGTTCAGATTTTTCTAAGCTGTATGGAGACGGATCAATAGTTATTATTATGCATTTTCCAAAAACTATTAATAATAGCACAGATTAATTAGTTAATAGTAATTCTTCGCCTAAACGGCTTGACAGAATTTGATGAATTTTTTTTGTACTTGTGTAGTCACTTGTTGTTGTCACGCTGTTGTCGAGATCCAGACTTTATTTTTATTTTTCCGACCAAATTTTTTTATATTTTTTTTTATTGAAATATATAAAACGAAGTCATTATTTCTGTCTATTTGTTAGTGCGTTTAGTTCTTATAAACTGCACTACAGATTTTTGTGCGATTTCTACCGTTATTTAAAGAATTTCTTCGGGAAGATTTTTGTACAGGTAAATTATAATAGACCTTGCCCGAGCGAAGCCGCGGTGGGTCGCTAGTAATTACATATAATTTTACTATTTCAGTATATATTTATTTATTATCTGTCCTCTGGAAGACTCATATCTCATGCTTTAACAGTGGAGATAATAGCATCTTAATATGTGCGAGATTGTTCATTATTTCACACAAACATTTAATCTGTTATTTTGAAACGAGTTGTGGTAGTATAACGAAACAGGTATCACTCCCACTACGCCACCTGTTATTTGGTCATTGGTATAAGAATATCAGACAGATTATCGACAGATGACGTTGTTCAGTTGCGAACCAAAGAGAATATAATCACCTGCGAACATGGCAGGCCGTTCTGCTCTTAACTCTCTTCGGGACTTTTTGGCGGGAACGGGAGAAGTGAGGTTATCATTTTATTTAGATTTTCTATTTTTTATATTTTTGGGAGTTTTAATGTACAAGAGTGATAGTATATTATGTTTTAAAGTTCTGTGTAATAAAAATAATGTAGTAGGTCTAAATAAACATGTGTAGCTGAAGTTCTCGCGCTCTTCCAAGAAGTCCTACAAAACTTCAGTAAAGTCTATTATCACTTTACTGGAGGAGTTTTACGATAACATTGGCAAATGTGCTAATATGTGCGCCATGCCATGAATAAAGAAAAAAAAACTGTGTTCGTCACCAGCTTTGTCTAAACTTGCTATTGAATAATTGTCAATATGGACAGGCTTGTTTATTTGCTTTTTATTCTCTTATACCAGTTATTATTACTCTTACTATAATAAATATGTAATAATGTAGTGATCCATATTAATAAGTACCTATATTGGTGTTGTTATTATAATAATATAAAAGTAATATAACTAGACAATTGGATTCGATTGATTTTCTTGAGTTGTTGATGCTTAACTCGTTCCTTTTTGCTTTCATTCTCAAACAAAATAACGCGTCAGGAACCGCTAAGATTTTTTAAGTTATTGTTTGCATCTGTTTTCATAGCGCTTCCCGACGTTTTGGACACGGTATTCGACAAATCCGTTCGAGATAGACAATCAAATAGGTAGACAAACAAACATCTATGTCAAACTTATAACACTCCTCTATTTCATCCGGAGTTAAAATGAATATTAAATGTGTTATAGATTTTTTGAACTCGTTATTTCTAAAAAATCTCATTAAGCAGAAAACGTTACGTTTCGCCAATTCTTAGGTAAATAAAACACTTAAAATAATTCCTATTTTTGATTCCAATCCTTTCGAATAGTTTCCCAAAAATATATTGTATTATATTTTCTTGGCACATGCGTAAATCTACTACTTTTATAGTGATTTATGTACTTTTATATGATACATGTATATAGGTTTATGTAAAATAATAATTCAACGAGAAGAAAGTTACTTTTTTGCCTCGTTCCTTAATTGCTTTTGCAGTAAGCCATTTCTAACCCTTCATTTGTTGTGACCCCGAAAAACTTCTATAATGTCTAAAATTAAGCCAACTCTAATAACAGCCTCTCCCCTGAGCATTAATCACGATAAAATCTAATGACTTCATTCTAATTTCGGATTCTACATTTGTATAACAAATAAATTCTAATTAGCTATTGACTAAAGCATAAATTTGACTGTCCAATAAATAGTATTGCATAAGTTTAAGTTAAAAAAAAAATTACAATAATTCTAGTTAAAATGAAATCTGTAAATTGTTACGAAAAAAAACATGTACTAGATAAGTGGAACTAGTGAGTTTAGTTAAATATTACTTTTCAATATTACAAGATAAGGAATTTAATTACAGTATTTTTCAAAAGTTATTGATACAAAATACAGGGGATCTCTCTGACTACAGCAAAATAAATAGTACATACATACCTACAGTAAACTATCATGAACGAATCGTTGATTCTTCTTATGGTATGCTTCTTTCGCTCTTTAGACCTGTTTTATGCGTAAAGGAATATAACACAGTAGTTCTTTTTCGTTCCATTTCTAGAACGCAACCTCTAAGTGTACAAAAGGTGTTAAAGTTGAAAATACGTTAAACCAAACATTTTGTGTAAAGAATTTACTAAATAAATTAATTAATTCGTATGTCGCTGATTTAAAAAATCAACCCCTAAGAGACTAAAAGAGTGTCAAATAAATAGTAACACGCAAACGAAGTTGTGGACAACACCTAGTATTATCCTAAAAACTACATAATTATATAAACACATTTACGTACTGAATTATACATAATGTACTCTAAAGTATAATCAAACAAATAACTATAATGTACTCTAATAAAGTACCTGGGCGACCGAGCTTTACTCGGTAAAAAACAAAAAAAAAATTTTGACCACATTGCAGATTTCGAACCCGCTAGTGAGTTAAATCAGATAATCTGACTCACTTGTACATAATGATGGATCATCATTGAAACTTTTTCAGAAAAATTCTTGAAATTTTTCAACAATATGTCATATTTTTCAATTATTTTTCCGAAATTTTTACCAAATTTTCTTAAAACTTTTCCTTGTTTCGAAAAAATTCGGAAAATAATCGCTCACTACCTGTACATATGACACACATTTTTTATCAGATAAGCTGATCGGTTGCCCTTTCTTTAGAAAACAGCACCCACGCATCTATATTTTATTTGATGTTATTTGCCTCACTTCGTAGTACGGGACAGGCTGTCTGAAGTCAATGTTTTTATCATTATTTTTCATTTTATTTCCTTATTATAAGTACATTATTAAAGTGATATGTGTTTTTAATAGGTACTTGTTGCAAACTGAACTTAGACATATAATTTGAAAATATTAAAAAAAAACTGCAGGATTAGACCTACACTCAGCGACTGTGCTGTTGAGAAGGTAAACTGCTGCGAAATTTAAAAAATTTAGAAGTTTAGAGTTCAGAAGTTTTAAGTGTGTGAAAGACTGAGAAAACCATTTTTTCGAAATATAATATATTATTATATTATTTTTATTTAATATAATAGTGGCTAGATAAGATAAGTTATTGATAAAGGATAGATGACTGTCTCGTATAATCTCATCATTACTGTTATCATTTTCTCCAGTTACAAGGAAATATTATTGGAGATATTGAAATACCTATATTACAGATACATCATATTTACTTATTATTAAAAATAAATTCATTTTTTATGACTACAAGTTCACGAACGAATGAATGTTACATGCTGTAATGTGAGGGTGCAGCAACCAGATTACGAAAGCAATCCTATTACAAAACAGCTACTTGCTTTTAGCGATAATGTTCTCAGGCTCATACAGTTAATATGACTGTACATACAGCAACCATAAAGTAAACGTGTACCTACGTTTACTTTATGGTTGCTGTATGTATTTATGTAAGAAACATTTTAGCAGTAACAATCAGTCTTATACCCACCCGACCCACCAACCAACCATACCACCATATTACACCCACTAAGCCTATAGCACCGTGTTTTTCAAACTGTGGGTTATGGTCCCAATGGGGGGTCGCAGTCTTGCTTGGGGGGTCGTGGTCACAAGCTAGACAAAAGTAAAAACGGGGATTGTAGGTCCTACATTGTAATAAAAATACAACCATTTCAGTGAAAAAGCTATGGCTTTTTCACTGAATGTGTAATTGTAATACCAGTTCATTATTCCCGCTCCTCCCTCTCTATAGAATATATTACTGTCCGCAGCATGTTACCTCGTACAGTGCACTTACTTTTTAGAACCTTATAATCTCAATAGAAAGATAATTAGATAATCTCAAATCACATAGTTCTATTACGATCCTGGAGGGTAGCTAGATTTTATTTATCTGTAAGGAGGTCGTATATTCAAGAAGGTTGAAAAGCACTGCGTGTAGCAGGTATTGTGGGAATCAGTTTTACGTATTTTATTCGATCTATGTAATAATATAATAATTAAATAATAATAATTTCGATCTATGTAGTATATTTAAAAAAATATTTCCGCTTTAATTCTTAAAACGGTCGCATAAATAATTATTTCAAATTAAAAAGCAATAATTAGAAAGAATAAGCTAATTAACTGCTCTTGAGAATTTTTGGCGGGAACAGGAAAAGTGAAGGATTTTATTTAAATTTTCTATTTTTTGCGTTTTTGTGAGTTTTAAGGTATAAAAGTGATAGTATATTGTGCGTTAAAGTTCTGTGCTAGTGCTGAGAATCGGAAAGTTTGAATAAATATGTGCAACTGAAGTTTTCACGTTTTCCCAGTAATTATTTTTTACTCCAGTAAAGCTACTATCACTTTACTAGAGAATATTAGAGACTAAGTAAAAAGAAGACAAGACATTTCACATAGAGATGCACACATTTTTACATAAAAATGGCAGTAATGTTTCTAATAAATATGAAACGAGTTGCCAGTATATAAAAGAGAAGAAGACTGCGCTTAAAACTGGTATAATCAAATACATTGTATTAAAATAATTAAAATTGCTAATAAAAATTTTCACAATTTGAGGGCGACATACGTTCATACTTGTAGCACTTAAACTCGTTCAATAACACAATTACAATATTTTACCTGTATTCATTGCTAGGAATTTACTCTCCTCTTTATTTGCTCATGCTATCGTACAATACTACAAAACTACTATACAATACTACAGGTAATAATAATAATACTCCACACAATTACACAGATTGTGTGACCCCAAACTAAGCAGTGAGTTCCCAGTAACACCAAGACTGAGAGCCAATTTAGAAAGTTCGTTTCCCAAATTGAACTGACTGGGGATCGAACTCGGGACCCTAGCTTGGAAAGCAGATCCATATGCCACTGCTCCAACGGGCCAGTCAAATACAAGGTAAAACACAAGTCTCACTTTATTACATTATTATGCGATATCAGGTTCAGGTCAAGGATATAATATGTGACAATGTTGAAGGAAATATTATTACTTTTTGGCTAATATTTCCTTTTAATTTCAGCGTCTTTTAATTAACTCAAGGGGGCAATCCAGTTTAATTTCATAACTGATAATTATCCTTTTCTATATTACAAAGATCACTGAAGTGAGCTAAAGAATTAGAAAAGATAATATTTTAGTACGAAATTGCCTCAATGGCTCGAACTAACGTTATAAAGATATTAACTTTTCGTCTTTTATTATATTTGATTAGGTATATTTTATATTTGATTGCCCATTATATTTGATTAGCCCGTTAGTCTTGGTTGCTGATCATAGATATTATAACATGTCAACTTATAAAATACCCTTTCAAAATTACTTTCAGTCTATTGATAACAAGGAAATATCTTTATACCGAATGAAATATTCGTAAGGAAGTCGATTTATTATTCACGAATGTCAAATTACAACCAATGAGATAAAGTAATGAATTATTCGATGAACCATAGGATGAATCATTTATTAATTTTTTTTTTACAGCACCTATAGTTCATTTAATTCCATAAATCATTAGATGAATCATTCGATGTTTCATCCAATCTTTCATCGATTTCATCGATGTAAAAATGCCTAATGAAATATCATTAGATATTTTTACATTAAGAATAGCATTCCAGAAATGCGATCGAATAATGTGTTTTCCCTGCTCATTTCGAAACCTTGAAAAAAGCATTAAATTGAAATTTAATTATTAATATTAACATATTATTTTGTTGGTAAATAATTTATAATAAAGTAAAAGCTCTTCTATCCATTGAAGAGCTTTTACTTGTAAAATTATATCTTCCTCAAAATGTAATACTTATTGTGTGTATTTTTGTGAAGGAAATACTGAAATCCGTAACTTTCAGTCATTTACAATAAGGTTCAATATTGACAGAAAACGGATAAGTTATTAAGCATAGAAATATCATTTTAAGTTATTCATTGCCAGCGGGCATTCTGCGAGATATTATGTAAATTTGAAAGATGGCCGACGATTTAAAATTAAAGTTGTTTTAATACGTTTCTCTATTTTATAGTCGCATATTTTAAAGGTATACTTACTCGTTACTGAACTCTTTGGTTAGTGTAAAGAACCTACCTTCACATGAAGCAGTGACAAATCAAACACCATCCAAACCAATTTAAAAACCGGCAAATTGAAAAATAATTTGTTGTCTAATTACGACATACATAGTTACTTTACAGAAACTTGTAGAAATGAAATCATGCTCATCGATAATACCAATTAAAAAAACTTGTTTCGACTTTGGCCTCTGTAGCTTTTCCTACGCTAGCTTGAATGGCATTCTTAACTTGCATTGGTTTCGCTGACTTCCAATAGGCTGGCGTGGCCAAGCAGTGAAAATTGGTAATCGAACATTCGCAATTAGTTTTAAATAACGTCGATTGTTACTAGTACTCTATAAATAAAGATTGTCGTCTTTTTATACAAACCGGTTAAATGCAAATAGTACTGGTAGTAAAAACAAATGAATGTTCCGTAGTTGTTATCCATCAGCAACTGCAAAACATTTCTCGTAGAATTTCTCTGTAAATGTAAAATAACAAAGTTTGTGGTGGAACTTTATTTTTATGATAATTTTCCTATAATACATGAATGTCAATGCTTATGACTTTTTTTAATTTTTATGAACAATGCTTTTTAAAGAGATAAATATTTTAAGGTATATTTTCAAAAAAGTGTTAATATACTTAACGTGCTATAATTCGAAAATATATAAATTTATATATTCGAATTCTGATGTAAAGAAATTACATTTGATAGGGTATCCCCCTTTTCTTTTTTTTTGCGTCAGGAAATGCTTTATGCATTCCGGTCCCGCCTGGGAGAGGCGGGGGATATGTGGGACTCCACGGCTGTAAAGAGTGCAATGCCAGGCTACCCACTAAAATCTGACTGTGTTCCTCGAGAGCCTTGATGGCGGGGCAACGGGAGTGCGTTGGCATTCTTCCGCGACCCCGGCGGCAACGGCCAGCGCTAAAACGTCGGCTTCGTCTCGTGTTTGGGCGGGCCTTGCCTGCCCGACTTCTGGAGAGGCGCCATCTCGAGGCTGTCTTAGGAGTGACTCTTGATAGGGTACCCCCTGCGATAACTCCAAATTTTTTATTTTATTTTCTTTTAGCTTTTAAGAGCCCTTTGACATTTTATGCGAAAGAGTGATACTTTGACGCTGTAATTCTCAGAAGCCTTAAGATTTTTTAATATTCTGCTGCCAGTTTAAAAAAGTTACATTTACCTTTTTACGTTGCTTAACACTAATATTCATTAGTGTTGCATTTTTTTATATTTATTTTATGATATCTTACAATAACCATTCTACGAACTCAGTTCATAAGGAAAATTCTTAGACGCCCTACTTTGAAATCCTAATTAACATTGTTTCGACGAGTTCTAAGAATTTCTAAAATTATGTTAAGATCAAGTACATACTTATTGAATATTAGTGTTGTGGAAATGTCATAAATTTCTTCCTTTTTACAAAAAAACAACGGGCTTATTTCAAGTATAAAGTGTCGTGATTAAACGTCAATTTAGTTCCAAAAAAAAGCAATGACTTGAAAAAAAAGGATGTGAAATGAAACTTCATTCAATGTACAATATACGACAGAAATATTTTTTTTTAATTAATCAGTGTAATAAATATAATAAACATATAAAATCAATTAAAAAAAAGCGTGATGTTGACGCGTGTTGAAGAGTGTATCTCAGCTAGACCCACGCGAGCGCTTGTAGAGGTGGGACCTGTACGAGAAATTTATCTCTCTTCAGCGTTCTTCATAACGAGCGATCGTAAGCGGGAACATTAAATAGCGATCCGTATATGTCGACTAATTTGTTTTTATCCATTGTTGTCTTCTCTGTTCCATGAGTCTATCACGAGTTTCTGATTTCCTGAATTTTTTCTTAGGCATGTAAACATTGTTTTCAATGTAATCACTAGTAATAAAGTTAAATAAAAAAGTTCTAAAGTAATGCTACCTTGCTTACAAGAAATATTGCAAGCCGGCTCTATGAACTCTATTCCATTTATATTAGTTTTATTTTACATTCCATACATATAAATAAAATTGAATTGTGTGTCTATAATTTTGAAATATAGACTTTTCCTTTTAAGCTTATATGAATCTGCAAGTACGCAGAAACTTTCTGAGGGAGAAAATGGATTAAGTGGGTCTTTTACCGAATAAACGTTCTGCGGTGGCCATCCTCGACGCGTTGTGAAGGGACTACGAGATCTCCTATGTAACGCACCGGAGGTAATCTTTACACCATGTGACCTAAAATCGGAAATGAGAAAAAAATTAAATAATCAGATTTTCTAACCCATTTTCTTTTTTTAACAGTAACAGGTATATTAAATTGAACATCTAAATTGCTACGGTAAATGACCGTAGCAATGCTTTCATTGATTTTTATTATTTTTACAACAATAATGTTAGTAACGAAGGAATGGTTAGATTGTTCGGGTACATAGAAAGAATGAGTGATGACCGATTGACGAAGACAGAAAACCTGCAGAGCGAAAGTGAGATTTATGAAGATCAAATGGCCGATGTTAGCTGTTAAATGTCGAAAGTACTCGCATACCTCCGCGAAAGTGTGTGAGGAGAATTATGAGATTTGAGAAGGCGATAGATGTAATGAGCCCGTTGCTTCGCTCTCTGTGACTACCACTTTAAGCATACGGCGTGAGGATATTATGTATAATTGTAATGTAAATAAATAACATACATAATACAGAATAACTATAGCATAGCACCATTTTTCTATCGACAGGTAATTATAGATATTATTACAAAGAAAAATTGTTCTCTGCGCAAACGCGACAAATACCCAAAATAAATTGGTAAACATCATTATAAGAAGTACCTATCCATTTTATCTGTACACAATATCCGCAGAAAATCTCATTACACGAAAATGACCTGAAAATTGAAACTCTTATCTCGAGCTTCCTTGAATTATAAAGACAGAGCTTAGTGGATAGCATATTCTTATTATGATACAATTTTATTTTTAACAACAGTTTGCGCTTAGTCTGTTGCTATTAATAACTCATTATATTAATTACTTACCCTTATGTAAGACACTAACTTTTTCCCGCGATATCGTCTACGTATACATTACGGAAACACGTATACATTAAAGAAATATTCAATCGATTATAAATTCAGAGTCTCTTTAAAAGGGTATAACTCCCTTTTAAATCTTCCGACAATAGTCTGGGTAAGAAAACATAGAATGTAGCAGCTACTTATCGTACTGCACAGTTCGTTTAAGTTGTCCAGTGATCCTTTTTATCCAACCACGGCTAGGTCAAAAGCAGTGTTCGCCTCTCGGGCTTTTAGAGCTTGAGAGAAGATGGCATACTGTCACTGAAAATGGCGTAGTGGCGCCCTCTCTCCTCGGAGCTTCTCTTCACCGCCGCGCACGATCGCAATGTTGTGCGCGAGACAAATTACTCTAAGAAAATCTGTCTCAGCGTGTTCATCGTTGTCATGACACTCACTCTTGTTATCGACGCGAGGCCGTTGTTTCCACTTAGGTATTTGAAGCCACATCTAGTAAAGTTGCACGAACGCTTTTTTAAGGAAAGGAGATATTACCTTTAAATGACTTATTCTTTACTTCAAACATCACACGATATAACATCTCTATTATAACACCCCAATTTTAAGAGTAATTAATTATTACAGAATAATCTGATTTACCTTGGAAATATTACAGCACTTCGTTAACACTTTGTCTTACAGTACTATGTTAATACTTTCCGTTGAGCTCTTGTTTATTTTTTGGGGCAAACTAGCAAACGAGTCACCTGATGGAAGGTGATCACCGCCGCCCATAGAGTCCCACAACGTCCGGAGAATCGCGTTGCCGGCCTTTAAGGGAGGAGGGCTAAGGGAGGGGAGTGGGGAGAATTGGGCCACCGGCACTCTCACTCACCGAACGAAACACAAAAGCAATAGATGCTGTTATTTCACGCCGATATTATACTTGTCGAGAGGACTTACTTTTGTAGAATGTGTCGCCGTACGGACTCTTCTATTACATTAACTCTGCAATTCCCACCAATGCGAGAGTCCACCAATGGCGGTGAACCGCCATGCCGGCCAACCCGGCCAACTGCCAAACCGGTGATGCCATATTAATGTAGCGATATATTAGTAGGCGAAACGGAAAGAAATATGACGAAAGTCTAAAGGTTCCATTTCAGTCAATCCGACTACGAAACTAAAAATTGGAAATAAAATAAAAGTATTAATCAGAATAAAATTCGAATGTTGTCAATTTAAAACTCCACTTTACTCCGTGATCAAGAATCTTAAGATCATTTTGAATTTTGCATTACTAACAAATTTTTGATATAGGAAAATATGTATGACTTTGAGAGCCTCTTATACGAGTTTTACTTCACTCTATTATTGACTGGAAGCCATGGAAACGGACATGTTTTTTGGTTATGACCAATACCATCAAAAAACAGTATGTTAAAGAATTTGTTCATTGGTTGTAACTAATATCATCAAAGAACAGTATATTAATTAAAATATTTTCCTGCTTTAAAGATTTCTTAGTCATGCAAAATTCAGTATAATATTTTAAGATTCTTGTTTATGGCTATAAGTAAGGACGAAGGTAAATTAAGAAATAAATTCTGGATAAAATTATGAGAGACTATGAACTATCCTGTTCTCTATACTGAAGTCAATGTTAGGTAATTCTTGTTTCAGACACCTAAGAGATTACTTTTATTCGTGTTAAAAGAGACGAGAATTTGGAAATTCCTATAATTCATTTCATGCAATGACATTACACCTGAAAATTGTTGGTCCATGTCCTTAAATCTGACAAACGACAAAGTTTTAGTAAAGTAAAGAAGTTAACTGTGTGTCTAAACGTTACATAAATTAGTTCATTTAGTTCCGTAATATGTACTTATGGAACCGGTCTGATTCGTCGTTACGGAATTAATAGGACACCCCTAATCCTGACATAAAGGAAAGTTTCCCATTTAACTAGCGAGAAGTTATGAGGACCAAAGAAGCAAATATTCTTAAGTTGCTTTTGTCTTTCTTAAAATAAATGAACGAATTAAATCTTTATTAGTGTAATAGCTTCACAACCAATTTTCTGAGAACTGAATACGGCAAAAAGTGTATGGTGATTATTTCGAACCACGAGCAAACGCATACTCTCTAGATTTTGGGCAGTAGTATCGCATACGGCAGCGACACCATGCCGTAGGAGCGGCAGATCTTAGGGAATGTCAGTTTTAAATCTAGACAAAAGAAATTACATCTCCACAATGGGGTATCTCATTTTGTCAGGAAATAAAAAAAAATTAAAATATTTGCAGACTTTGCTTACGTCCATAATTTCAGTGATGAAAAAGTTATATATGTGAAATTTCAAGAAGATTGAGTAATGTTAAAGCTTGCATAAATTACTCACTTTTATTTCAAACTAGTGACATTTTTATTGTTGAAGTGCTTTGTAGTAATGGGCTTATCTCGTGTATTTCTTCGATCCTTTAAAGGTAATTGAACCTGAAGAAGATTTGGCTGCTAGAAAAGTTGCCCAGTGGAGAGTTTTAAGAACACGGCTCCTTTCAAAAGAACAAGTTAGTAGTTTTAGTGTTTAATTACCATCACAAGGAAGAAAGAAACTCTTTCGGATGTTGCTAAATCTGGCAGTATTCAGCTACGAAATGTGTAGAGAAAATCAAATATCCCTGTTAAGACAGGGGAGAATATCCATGCTGTTAAACAGAATATAATTTTTATTTTCAAGGCGAGAACCTTGTCTACTTCACTAATTACGAAGCGGTACACGATATTCTTATCACGACCTGAGAAACCTTTCATTTTTTTGTGTTATACTCGTCATGTCCATTACATTTTGTCGGGAAATGTCAAATAACTCGACGAGGTCACCTTTCCTAATATAACGTTTCGCATTTGCTTCATGCGTGTTTCTCTATTTCTCTTTACCCTTATTATGGTATTCTTTGTATAGCTTTTGTATACCAGTACGGATATTCAGTCCCAGGGGACTGAGTACCAGTCTGCAGATTTCTCTAGCGTCAACAAAAAAGGGGCGGCTGAAAACGTAATCTAGCCCTGTCTAAAACTCGTCTGTAAAAGCTTCACAACGAAATAAAATCCTTCAAGACCGCGGGTAATTATCCAAAGACGGTTATAAATGTTGCTTAAAAGCTTGGTTTAACTCGGTAAAGGATATACGTATCCAGATACGGATCTAGGGTGAACGTCGCAGGTTCCTTTATTTTTGTAACATGAAATCCTCAAATAGTCTAAAAGTGCAAACTAATAACATGAAAAAAAAAATTGAAAAAAAAAAAGAATTTGCAATATCTTGTCGAAACATACGTAAATCGTCAAAATTATCCATTAGGCACCTAAAAATCAGTCACGACAATAAAAGCATGCAATTGCAACCGAGCAAACACAATGAATAGCAAAGCAGATAAGCTGTGAGACTGATCTTTGACCTGTTTGATTTGACTTCTTTGAGCTGTTTAACAGTTTATACAAGGTTCCAGGGTGGTTTAAACTGACGGCTAATCATAAACAGATGAATAGTACTAGTACATTTATGAATTGAATTCGTTTGTATACATTGTTCAAAATATTATTTAAACGTTAATCAATGTTTATGAACAAGGCTGTGTTCACTTCTTCAAAACTTTTCTACAACTAAAGACTATTTATATTATGGCTAATTTTTTGCTCGTAGTTTTTTTTCTTTTCAACGTGTTCCTAATTTGACTGCAACCCCCCTTCAATCAGAATTTCGATTACATATCTGCATATTATTATATTACGATTGTTAAAATTTTAACGGGATTCGTCTACAATACGACTTCGTAAAATTGTAAGTACCTACAGAATAAGTACCGTCAACTTATTTAGTGTGATTAAAATAAAGTTTTGTGCAAGTGACGACGTTACCTCGTAGTTTTCACGTTTCAACGCTGAAACTGAGTAAAACAAAATAAAATTATTATACTGATAACCATAAAACTACTGCGACTGTCTCATTTATTCTGTGAACACTCAAAACTAATATTTATAAGTGCCTGTTAGAAACCGTACTGAATATAAAGACTTGAGTGGTTGAATGTTTACGTAGACGTCGAATTGACCTTGACGATAATTAGTATATTTGTCCTCACAAGTGGTTTACAAAACTATAATAAAAACATCAATTGATATCGAAGTAGCAGTACACGGCTTGTCTGTGATGTACAGTGAAGGCTGTATATTGGCGCTGGTAACAATTTTGGTACCGCACGCAAACAGAATCGATGATGCGGAAGGGAGTAGGGCAGTTGTAATCCATCCGCCTCACCGCTCACATCGTCAAACATGTCGTTTTTGCCGTATCACCGCTGATTATAATTAGTGATGTGTCGGATATGCGTATCCGTATCCGCGGATATCCAAGGGAGAAGAAAGATCCGGATCCGTATCCGTTACTTTTTTGGCGGATCTTTTACTTTATTAATTTTCAATACATAGATTAAATTCTATATAAATCGAAACACGTCACGCAAAGCGTCAAGTGGCGTCAACTGTCGTTTCAAGGTAACACGCACCGATACCGATCGAGTAAGAAAGTTAAGATCCGAATCCGTATCTGCGGATCTTGACACCAAATATTCGTATTCGGATCCGTATCTGCGGATATACATTTTTAACGATCCAGCACATCACCAATTATAATCAACTGCTCGTGCTGTTATTGTGGCATTTTACCGATATGCTTGAGCAGTGAGCACTCATCTTCATGAAGCTCGTACCACGAGACTGGGATTATAAACCTGTCATATCACCAACGGGCGCAATTTCATATTAATGTACTGTTAGCGGCACCCCGCCCCTTCTCACATAACATCATCAAATACAAATAACGTCATCAAGACAATTTGTTTCAATAAGTCTCTACAAGCCGAGTATAAAGGCACTTAAATATTGTCGGGTCAACCTATAGTGTGTCCCATAAGAACAGTACTAATTTAAAGGATAAGTTACATTTAGAGTTGCAAAGAATGGAGAAAATGGGTGTAATTATGAAGGTGACTCATCCTACTGATTGGGTTAATGGAATTGTTTTAGTTGCAACAAAAACTGTTGATTTACGTGTTTACTTGGATCCACGATCATTGAACCCTACTATACGGCGGGCTCATTATTCACTATCCAGTGTCCGAATTGGCAGTTAAGTTAAGAGGAGCACGTTATTTTAGCATTTTAGACACTCATTCTGGATTTTGGATGGTGGAGATAGATGACGCTAGTGCTGATTTCTGTACATTTGGGACCCCGTTTGGGCGTTATCGTATGCGTCTATCGTACGGTGTTAATTGTGCACCTGAAGATTTCATGCGAAACTTAGACAGTAGCTTGAAAATTTAGATAGAGTCGACTCATTTATTGATGATATTATTGTCTGGGGGGGTCCACTAAAGAAAACATAATAGTAGACTAGAACGTTTGCTGCAAAGGCCACGAGAAATAGGTATTAAATTTAATCGTGACAAATGTAAGTTTTGTGTACGCAAAATAATATATTTAGGTCATAAATTTGATGAGAATAGCATGTGACCAGACGATGTAAAAGTTCGTGCAATATTAGTAGTGCCTTACCCAGCTGTCAGAAAGGCTCTAGAAAGGTTTCTGGGTACCATGAATTACCATCTAAATTTATACAAAATTACTCTGAATCAGTAGCGAACCCTAAGAAATTTACATAAAAAAATAGTGAATGATTGTGTGATAAACAACATGCAAAAGCTATAGATAACTTAAAAATTAAAATAGCTTCAACCCCTGTTTTAGCTTTATATGCTGTCGATGTACCTATCATAGTATCAGTGGACGCCAGCTCCGACGCAGTTGGTGCGGTACTATTACAGGCGGGTCGCCCTGTTGAATTCGCTTCACTTCACTGACACTCAAACTCGATATGCGCAAATCGAGAAAGAGATGCTTGCAATTGTATTTGCAGTAAAACGTTTTAGGCAATATATTTTTGGTAGATCTGACGTGATCATACAGACTTCTGGCGTCATTATTTAAGAAACCATTAGCGTCAGTACCAACAGGTTTACAACGTATGATGTTGAGGATTCGGAGATATCACATACGTGTTCTTTACACTCCGGGTAAATACATGTACATTGCAAACACGTTGTCGAAGGCGCCGTCAACAGAGATGTGGCATGATCGAGTAAGTCGAGCTCAAACGTATCTTATGATAGAAAAGGTCCAATTCAGTGATAAAAAACTACATATGATCAAACAACTGTTTTATATGATGATTGTAAAATGTTAATAAAATATATAACTGAAGGTTGACCTAGAATTAGAAGTAATGTCTGTGATGGAATTAGTGCGTTTTGGTCGTATCGTAATTTATTCCAATTTTATAACGGTTTAATTTTCAAAGATAATCGTGTTTTCATTCTTCGTGCGAGAATTGCGCACCTCTGAGGCGTGTGCCCTACCTATTCATAAGCGTGAACCAATGTTACAACATTTTGTACCAGATATACCATGGCAAAAATTAGCTTCAGATATATTCGAATATAATAAAAAGTATTTCATTATTTTAGTTGATTATTTTTTAATTACGTTGAGGTCAGCAAAGTCAAAAGCATTAACAGCAAAGCAATGATACATTTCATAAAGGATCAGTTTGCTCGACATGAGATTCCGTTAGAGTTAGTGACATATAAGGGCCCGGCTTACAAATCATGTGAGTTTAAAAAATTTCTATCCGATTGGGTAATTCATCACTTGACATCGTCACCAAATTATTCTAAATCGAACGAGAAAAGTGAGCGTACAGTACAAACTAAAAAAATTACTTAAAAAATGTATTGACTCAGGGCACGATTTTTATTCGAGTCTTTTAATTATAGAAGTACGCCAAGAGATGGTATAGATTCTCCTGCACAAATTCTTATGGGAAGACGTTTAAATACTAAATTACCTATTGGTCACAATTTGCTACGGGAAAACGTAGATAAAAAATGGAAAGGTAAATATATTTTTGATAGAACTAGGTACGAAACCACTTGTTTCCTTAGTACCTGATGACAAAGTTATTCTAGTTGATAAAGAAGGTAGAAAGCCTACTACCGTAGTGAAGAAATCAGCAGAACCTAGATCGTTTACCGTGGAAGACGCCCACGGTCGCAGATGTCGTCGTAATCGCCATCATTTGACATCCCAAAATGTAAAGTCTGAAAGAAAATATTGAACAGTGTGGTGAGTCGAGTTCAAATAGTGAAAATAAATCCGAAATCTCAGGCACCACGCGCTCCAAACCGACCGTTAAAAAAGACGACAGTTTAACTGACATAAAAAAGAAATTTTTAACGACGGGTCCTGTAACTAGCTATATTAAATAATATAATATATAAATATATATTATACCAAAAGCAGATTTTCTAAAAACATTATGGTTATTTGTTCAACAAAAACGATGAGTAGAGTATAGCATGAAAATATTTTTAAATTTAAGTTAATCATTTTTCTAGTAATTATGCTTAGCTTAGTAATTATATTAGCTTGTGAAAAAAAAAATATAATATTTACATTGTTTACATTGTTACTATATGCATTTTTTAATTTTTTTTTGTTGTCTATTTCCATTTATTAGTTAAAAAGAAAAAGATAGATATGTATAAAAAGGAAAAGATATAGGCAAGAAATGTTGTTTATGTAAATTATGTACCTACCCATTACAGGGTGTATGCTTTAAGATTTTGTTATCTTTTTTTGAAATAAATAAATAGTGTGGATTTAGCTAACGCGTATTTCACTACATGCTTCAAGACAAAAACAAAAATGATGATATACGAAATAAATGACAAACGTGCGTGATGATGAAGATATTGACGCTGATGAAGAGTTGGAAATCGTCGAAGAATTTCTGCGACAATTATGGGTAAAACAACGAGCTGTGGCATATGTGTGTGCTGTGGTAATGGGCTCACGCTGAGTGCTCAGGATATGACTCTCCTGAGGGTTAAATCTGCAATTTATGCCTGAACAAAGCTTTACCGGTATTGCCAACCTAGTGACTGGTATTAACTGTCATGTAGTTTAATACCGGTCAAAGTCATTTATTTTTTAAATATTGATTACGCCAAGTTTTACTTAGATTTTGTTAGAAGAATAGTGAAAGTTTAATCAGCAAAACGATTAATAAAGAAATGTTGATTATTATGTGAATTGTGATTATTTCTCCTTAAATGACCAATACCCGTTCTTACCCTAGTGCTTTCGTAAATAAAGAGAAGCAAGAATTTAGTATCATACACACTTTCTACTTGTAGCATTGACGATTGGTGAATTAATCAATTCGTGATTAACTTAGAGTTACGACTCACTGAATCGTCAAACGCAGAGAATCACCAATAATATAGCATTCGTAAACTCACGAAAACAAATGATAGCCGCCTATACTAAACGCAATGTCCGCTCTACCTAAATGAAATAATAATATATATGTTATGCATTATTTCATCTCCTATGAAAGCCGCTTGTGTAAGAACATTTGCTCTTTAACATCAAGGGCAAAGAGTTGACTCATTCATTGTCAATAATAATGGAATATGTAAAACACTTGTCAGTTATGTAAGTACGTCTCGTTGTCCCACAGGGTCCCGGCGGGGAACTATGTATGCTAACATGATTTTGCACTTACTTGTATTGCGAAAGCATATCAGAGTATAAACAATTTCAATGTTCGGAAAAAATGTCTTGATAACAAATAACATCCATAAATATGACAACATAGTAGCAAAGAACCGAGTATGTACTTCTTACGTCGTACATAACGTATGCCTATTCAAAGTGAATAAATCATCAGGGTACAACAAACTATCGATGGTGACGTTTGATGTAACAAAGCGAAATCAAATGATAACCCAATCCATCGCCTGTACCCCTTAGGCTTTTGACGTAAATATTTATAGATAGAAATATAAAGATTTATAGATGACGTAAAAATCTTACGACACGGTTATCTAAAATTAATTGTGTTTGAGCGAAACTAGGTTTTACAACCGAAACGCCGAAATCAAATTTCAATTTCTTCGTCTATTTACACCGAAACTGTGAGTATTTTCTTAACTAATTAAATTTTTTTTTAGTTTCTACCCATTTTGGCTAAGTAATTGTAAATACATTATGTTTGTGGTCGTAGAAACAGTTATTCAATTTTGATTAATTAGTTTTGTTTCTGCAAAAACATACATTCTTTCTTTCTACTTGTGCGGTACAGCTCCAGGCACGACCACTACGCGTGCTGGGCCCTTTATAATTTTGGCAGGGTAACAAACGTGCCGAGAACTGCGCCGACATCGACCGCGATACGCGGCGCTGATCAACAATATTATACAAATTGGATAGTCTAAATACCTTTAATGTCTGTTAGTCTTTAGGATGGTGAAAGTCGGAGGTGGCTTCCGGCGTCGTAAAGCCACAAAACGGAAGACATATTCACTTCTCACCTACCTAACCTTTTGGTCTACCACTTAAAGTAACAGTATAATACAATACATTCAACTGCTAATTTCAGTCGGCGAACACACAGCAACACGACAGAACTTCGTTTTGCTACAAATCAGTTTACAGGGATTTACAACTAATTTTAAATCACTTTTTCTCCCTTTTTTGTCAAAAAGCGGCCGACGCCTATTTGAGACTTCTCCATTACAACTCTCAACTTTCACAGACTAAATTACCCACATACCAAAAAAAAACATAGACTAAACCAGCACTGAACGTGACAACCAGCGCCATCTCCCGGCATCATGAAATAACAGGAACAATAATACGTAATAATGAGTTTTATTCCTAACACTACTGTTAGCTATTATCAATATTCTCGATTAATGGTTCTAATCATAATCGTTAACAAATGGCAACACTGTTTTTTTTTAAAGTGTTAATAGTGTTCATCGTCGATGAAAACTATTTGTTCTTCTAGGATGTGGACTCGGATGGAAACGTAGGATGAGGAGATATAATCAAAAGACGTGCTTTAGCTAACTCGTGAATTTCTCAACTGATTTATTTTCTGACATTCAAAAATACCATGTTATTATGAAAGTAGCAACACTTTCAAAAAAACAGTGTTGCCATTTGTTAACGATTATGATTAGAACGATTAATCGAGAATATTGATAATAGCTAACACTACTGTACATCGAACTCCATCCCTCATAGAATAAAATCCATTAACAATCGTATCTAAACTGTCACTCTACAATTATTTTCTTGTATCTGTGGTTTACTATCTGTCATGTACTTCCTTTCTGTTATTTACTATCTATTACTATTAATCCTTAAGAAAACATTTCTTGTACCTTTGCTTGTTTATACTTGGATATGATTATTTGATTGTAAAACTAAGATTTAATGCAACGGCACAACAGTATGTATTATTCTTTTTACTCTCTTTCGATTGTATCGATACTTTATGTACAGTTTATACTATTTTCCTTCGTATTTTATAATATTACTCCTTCGGGATGGCAAATATTATTTGTTTGAAGAAAAAGATGAGTGTATTTTAGCAGACAATGGAAATTACGTCATCGATGTAACGCACCATGACGTTAGCAACAAAAGGTTAGATCTAATACAACATGAAGTTAGCAATATAAAGAGTTTATTTTCTTCCCTATATATACTGTTTGGGAGCTTATTTTGATATATATACAGATAGTATCCAATCGCTTATATTCACCCTCCATACGAGGTATCCCTCGGCTGGAGGAAGCCTCAGGCGGTCGACCATCTGGCAGGGCGCCTTTAGCGCTCGCTCCAACGCGACCTGTGACGCTGTAAAAGCCATTAGGGCTAACAGCAAACAGGGGTTTTGTTTAGTCGGTTCAAGTCCGACACTACCCAGTCGGCGTAGAGTCCGGCTGGGTGTCCGTGGGGATTTCATTTTGCCTCTCAAAAACCCAAAAAAAAAGCTTATATTCACTCCGATCACTGAGAACAATTACCCTTGTTCTTCATATTATTTCACAGTTTTATTTTATTTTCTGCGCTGTTCTCTTGCGATTCAAATAAAGAATATATAGTATATACTGTACATGAAATGGGTTGAGATAACTTCCCACTGTGCTGACTACTGAAAGCAATGCTAAAATTTACGAAAGCAGTTTCGAATTCGGTTTAATTTCGGCAAGTTTCACCAAAACTGAAACTATGCCAAAATTTCAATTTCATGCCTAAACTTGCCGAAAACGAAAGTTCAATCGGACACCAAAAAAATGAAATGCATGATTACGTCGCCATAATGGTAAAAATACTTTTCTTGCAGAAGTAGCAATAGCTTTTTAATTCACTGATTGCCCGACAAAAGAAACACTGCGATTAAATTTTTATTTTGGCTTGGCGGTTCGACCGAATTGCATCGGCCGTGGTCTCAAGCAAGTGAGTTTGCTTGAGACCACGGCCGATGCAAGTCGGTCGAAATGTCAAACCAAAATAAAAAAGTAATCGCGTTAAATTTCCCGTTTAGATATTTTATAATGCAACGCGAAAGTTTAAAAGTTTATAAAAGAAACACTGGTTATTTATAATACCACGTGACACTATTGCTTATTTTGACGATGATTGTCGCGTGAAATTCGGTTATTGTATACGCAGTTAAGAAACAAGCTAAGCAGTATTTCTTGTAATAAGCCGAGTCAAGTTGGGAACTCCATATTTGAAGATTAAGACCTGGCACACTTTATATTTTTTTTAAATTAGGTTTCATGATATAACAATGAAATGTGTATAGGAGTGCGAAGTCCAAAAAATATAACACTCATAATCTGTATGATAAGTATATAATTTCATGCACTTTCCCAATATCTATAGGTACTGAAAAGGCGTACGACAAAAACAGACGCTATCAGAAAACGCTCAATAAAAACGTCTATGACCGTAGAAATTCAATTGAAAGCCATTGTATATACCAAGCCTACAATGCCTATTGAAAAAGCCAAGCACAGCTGCCACGGCATTGAAGAGAGCGTCTCTGCCATTAACAAGGGTGATTTGTTACGCCACAGTTTCGGAGGGAAACTGGAGATGAATAACCCTGTTATTAAATAACAGGGTAAAATATCTCTACGGGTTTATGAGCGGCGCTTTGTGACAAAACGTATTCAATATTGAAGCGACCGTAACTCTCTGAGTACAAACTAAACATCTCACTAGGTTATCACGTAAAGAACAACAAACAGCGATAGATAGCTGCGCCACAGCCGCGCGACGGTTGTCTTAAATACTTAATTGCGCGAATTCGGTCCACGCGGTAAAATAATTTTGTAGCATAAACATGATCCCTAGCAGTAGTTTTTAGTTTACTGATTAGTAAACAGAGGCAGTAATAGCGATTCGCGACATTATATCGTGCTCTATTTCGCTATCGCTTAGGACCACCAGGACTCTCACTCACCGAACGAAACACAACAGCAATAGTATTTAAAGGTGTAATTTAAAGGTGGTGTGGGTGGTATTTAAAGGAGGGTGGTATCCTTTAAAATGTTGGATCCATCGCTGCAAATATGCAACGCGTAAGGAAGTATTTAATGGTACAGCGAACCGAGCTCCGAGCTCAAATCTTGCTTTCAGCCTGAGAATTCAAGATTCCCTTCAAAATCAATCCAATCTAATGTTTAGTAAATTAATAGATTTTATTTTTTACTTCTTTTGAAAAACAGATCAGAATATATTTTTTTGCGCGTGATGAAGTCGACGAAGTTATTTCATTTATTTCAAGTCAGCCAGTTTTATTTTTTATACATGTCTAGTTTTTTTTATGTGGCCAGTTTTAAAACGTTTTAAAAACGTCAAAAAAGTATAACTTCTTACGTACGTACATATATTAGGTATATATATTACGTATGTCTTGGCGCTCCGTCCTCTCTGACTACCCCGTTAGGGATATAGCGTGAGGATATGTATGTATGTATGTATATCCAATTATTTTTATTTTTGTCATTAATGTAAATAAATGCGGCTGTTATGACAATGATAACATAACTAGAGATGGATTAGTTCACAAATGATTGATACAGTTATCGTACTTATTAATTCTTACTTTCTTCATGGCATGGCGCACAGATTAGACGCTTTGATAATTCATCGTTGCGCGTTTTTATCGTCGCGTTTTTATTACAACTGCATACATTTTGCTTTCCCATTGTACCGTGGACGGTAGAAACGTGGCAATAAAAACGTTCAACGGATAATTATAAAAGCGGCCATTAGCGCATTTGCCAATGTCTCACGTATTATTAAATAGAATTGCTTGATAAATTAAACAGTTAAATAATGGAATGCATACGTCACAGTATTGTTAAAATTCATGACGAACACATGAAGCACGTTTGAAGTAAATCAGTTTTTTCTTCTTACAATAAAACTCCTCCCGTAAAGTGGTAGTAGGTTTTAGTGAAGTTATAAAGGACTTAGAAGAGAGCAAGAACTTCAGCTACACATTTTTATTTATACCTACTCCATTCTTTTCACTTATACAGAACTTAAAAACACAATATCACTTTTGTACTTTAAAACTTCCAAAAATATAAAGACCCCGTTACCGCTAAAAAGTCTACTTATTAATTATTAAGAAAACAAAATATTTTTAGAATTTTCGTCCGTTTGTGTGTTTGTACTTCAACAAAAACTATCATGAATTAAAACGTCATGAATGATAAGTGTAAAAATTTGTATTTTTCTAAAACACTTTAAAATAAAGAATAGGAAGGAGATTGTTATTGTTTGCACGTTGCAAACAATTACAATCTTATTCTGTCGTACATTTAGAATTACTTGTCATTCATATATTAGAGTGAAACTGAGTGAACTGATTTATTATGACACTAATTTGATCTAGGAATATAGGCAACCTTTGAAGCTGTACTAAACTAGCTTCGCTACGCTTCGCGATCGCCATACACTTTTAACCTAACCGCCAGAAGTCGTTTCTGAGTACAAACGATTTCATAAAGCAAAACTTAGTTTTTGAAAGATTAATACCGACACACCATCTAGACATGCATAGTTTTGGGTCCCAGGAACTAGTTAACAATATCAGTTGTCAAATATCAAAATGGGAAGCAGTAGTTTTTCTAAAGTTTAGCCAAAATATAAATTAAAAATCAATAGTGATCAAATATACCTGTTATTTAATTTTTGAGGTTGCTGTTATAACTGCACATTTTTTTAGACCGCCTTCATTTTCTTCACTTGCACAGAGTTTTAACGCACAATATTATACTATTACCATTATAGCTAGCTACAAATGCTAGGTAAAATAGTAATAGTATAAAATTCCCAAAAATGCAAAAAAAAATAGAAAATCTAAATAAAATGTCAACTGTTCTCTTGTTTCCGCCAAAAAATCCCTCACGCAGATTAAGTCCCTCACTATGAAGTTTTTTTTTTCAAAGTTTTTTTTTATAAATGCAACCAGTTTTAATTTTTATTTCATGATTTCAAGCAGCCAGTTTTAATTTTGTTTATGTACGACCAGTTTTAATTTTTATTTCATTCATTTCACACGGCCAGTTTTATTTTCTAGTCACACCTAAGAAGTGTAACTTCATATGTGCGTACACGCACGCTTTTTTAAATCAGGTATTTATTTGATTTTCTGTCAAGAGTCAAGACAAAATTTGTATGTGCCTTTATTTATTTTACAGCACTTCTATTGTTTATTTCTCAAGTTACGTCTTTGTGCCAAATATCAGCTCAGTAGATGTAAAGAAAATGGAATAATGGAGTTCCCTATGAGCAATGATAATATATTCTGCAGTTAGGGAGACGCGAGTGGCGACGAATTTATAAATAAAGAAGACATATGTACACTGTACAGCACTCTCACTGAAATAATTGTATTTTTATTACAGTGTAGGACTTACAATACTACTTCAAAACTTGCGACCGCGACCACCCGAGAAAGACTGTGACCCACCGGACTGTGCTATGCGAACTAGGCGACAACAACTAGGGATGTCTCGCAGTTAATCTCAGACCCGAGACACTAGTAAAGTACGTTTCGGAATCGAATCCAGAACTTCCGACGATTGGATGCAACACCTAAACCACAGCGCCATCGATGTCGTCAAAATTAAACTAAACTTTTTAATTTCGTTTAATAGCCTCGTTATTGTTAGCTTTACCTACACTTTAAATGACGTGTTTCTCTTTCACGAATAGAACTTACATTGATTAGTCAGAGCTTTGTTTTTTAAAGTGATTAATTTAATTGGATAAAAATACACATTTCATGTATAGGCAGAGATTTCGGCATTTCGTGGCCCCACCAGGAGGCCCTGGTCTCGTGCCGCTCCTGTATTAGAGTAAAGACAGAACAAGATAGGCATGCATAACTCAGCAAAATGTTACGCACTGAGTGAGTCGCAAAGCGCGCGCCACTTCGGCAGAGCGTTATGCGCTGAAGTGTGTTACGTGCTAATACATTTGGAAAAAGAGAGCCGACATATTCAGCGCATTAAAAGGAGGAGGAGAGGAGGAGCAAAATTGCGCGGCGTAGTGCAGTGTTACCCATGTCTAGAACAAGACACATGGGATCAAGATCAGTTTGTTATTGGTTATTTTCAGTCATTAATGGTTATCAAGAATCAACCTTTTGAACCTTGTCAAAATTGATTACATAGGTAATAACGACTTTCAAGGCTAAAATTTTAGTGAAGATTTGATAAAAATTAAACAATTTAAATATAATATTTATAACCGCGAACAAATGTAACTTAAACACCTATAATAAAGCATTGAGAAATGGTAATGTTTCAAAGTAATGCCATACATTTATGGTAATGTCTATTGCGGACAAGTTCCGACTGTCGGTGAGGTCAGCCGCAGCGCATTTCCTCTAGTTTGACCCTTTCATCCCGACAACCATTTATCAGTTTCTACACAGAGTTCTTGCCGGTTTCAGAAAGAACTTTTAAAAAATATTCTTCTTTTTATCAGCTTACTTTCTGCAGCTTAAGTGTTTCATGAAATTGATCAAATGCAAGTCGTATTGTTAGTTATTACCGGATTCTAACCCAAAAAAAATCGTTTTTAATACTATATAGTACGACGCTTTTACGTACTAGGAATTATAAAACATAGCAAACCTATTCGCTGTATCTCCAACGATATTTACAATGTGCCTGATTACGTTCGAACAAGTTCAATTCAGACAAAGTACAATAGTATTTGAAATAATGAAATATACCACCTTTTGTTTTTACATAAACGTCAATCAACAAATCAACAAATAAAATAATAGTATAATATGACCTATGTACATTTGAAGACTAATTAAAAATCATTATTAATATTCATTGTTATTTCGATCTCGTATTTTTACTATTAGTTATTTAGTTACTCGTATAGTTACATAAAAAGCAAACAATATATAATTTTTCAACTTTAATGTATGCAGTAAAAACAAGAACAATATGAACAAAAACAAAGTTTTCTTGTCGTCTCTGATTTATCAATTAGTCTGTAACTTTCTTAACTACGCCAACGAACAACGATGCTTCCTACATAATAATGAAATTAACAAAAGTTCACAAAATTTACTGCTTTACAGTTCATTTACTAATTGAACTTTTTATTTTTTTAGTATTTTTTAGTATTATATTCCATATCTTACTTTTTTTCATTTTAGACTTAAGTGTAGTAAACAAACAAGAAATTAACCATTTCGCTAAATTTTCACCGTTTGCTGGTCCGGCGTATTACACGTAGCACTCTAATAACACTGCTTTTTTGTTATTAATATTATCCAATCAGCATTGAAAAAATTTAAGTTATTTTTCAAGCGTTTTGTTTTAAACTTATAATGTTGTCTAAAGGTTTTGTAAAATATGCTAAAATATAAGTTACTTGCTTGGAAAGAAACGTTGTTGTAATACTATCGAAAAGGAAACGAAAACGGACTTGTTTGTACGTCTCCTTAGATAAGCGGATACTTACAATGTATAAGTTACGTTTGAAAATACCAATTAAATTTGAGACTATCCCTAAACTAAGGATAACTTAACGAAAATTTTATTTAAGAAACGTTTGAGTATTCGGCCGACAATTCATTCGAAATGTAAGACAGAATAATATTATTGTTTGCCCATCGCCCATTTTTAAATGTTTTTTTTTTAAATACTAATTTTAACAATATCATTACGTTTATTATTCTTTTAATGCTTGGTAGTTGTTATTGAAGCACAAACACAGAAGCGGACAAAAATTCTAAAAATGTTTGTTTTACTAATAACTAATAAGTATGACAACTGAATCAATCATTTGCGAACAAGCCCATCTCTAGTTATGTTATAAATGTCATAGTCGCCACATTTGTTTATATTCTGGACAAAAACGAAAAAAATAGGGTAGGATATGCTATCACGCCACGCCATTTTCTATGCAGGGTGGACGGAGCTCCAAAACAGAAAGAGATTACCATATAACCTGACGCTAGTTTTAGCAATACAGCCAAATAGGTACAAATTGAAATAAATGATGATATATATTTTAGCTATCTTCTACCCAAAGTTTCAAACTTATAGAATCGACGTATGTTTCGTTTCTCAACCAAATATCCTCAGGAAAGCCAGAACTCAGACGCCGTCGGCTGCCTTTTTTTATGACGAAGGAGGCAAACGAGCAAGCGCCCACACCCACAACCTAATAACCCGACCCTAATAATCCTAATAAACCAAGCTTCCTAGCTCCAAGTTCTGAACAAGTACTGGGTAGTTAACCGAATCTCAACTCCGCGATTTTTTTAAGATCTTTCGATGAGAAAAAAACACACGTCGAACACTTATCATGGCATTTATTACTTTTTAACTCTTGTTGGTTTTTATTGAAACAAAAACACGGACACACGGACAAAAATTCTAAAAAAGTTGGTTTTACTAATAACAATAACAACGACAATTAAACTATTATTTGCGGACTAGCCCATCTGTAGTTATGTTATAAACGTCATAGGCGCCACATTTGTTTACCAGCCATTCCCAAAGTGGGCGATAACGCCCCCTTGTGGGCGCTGCAGGCCTAAAGGGGGGGTAAGAGATCCAGAAAAAAAATGGGGGCGTTGTGTAGAGGCCTGGGGGGTGATTTGTAATTTCATTTAGCTAGGAGGCATCTTAGACAACGACTGCATGAGCTCTCGACTCAGTAGACAAAATAAGTTTGGGAACCAGTGGTTTACATTAAGGATAAAAATAAAAGAAATAGGATATACTTAAAATTACATAATGGAATGTTTGACAGTATTAAACAAATTACAAAATGCTTAGCACGGAATAGAAAGACGAGAATGCTGAACCAAAAAGGAATAAAAACATTGACAGGTTTTTGAATTTTAATTACTAATTTTGAAGAAAAAAATTTCGATCTCAGACAAAAACTTTGACTCACTGTTTGTAATTTCAAACACTTCTCATACAAAATGCTTTTTACAAATGATAAAAAGTAACTGATTTGACTTGTCAACTACCCAATTGTGGTACCTACTTTATTTATTTTTTCTTTCTTTATGGCATAGCGCACAGTTTAACGCATTTGCCAATGTCACGTATTAATAAGTAGAATTACAAGTAAATTCGTTTTTTATTATCGTTAAACTCCTCCAGTAAAGTGATAGTAGGTTTTACTGGAAGTTATAAAGGACTTCTTGGAAGAGCGCGAGGACGTCAGCTACACATGTTTATTTAGACCGATTCCATTCTTTTCACTTATACAGAACTTTAAAACACAATATACTTTCACTTTTGTACTTTACAACTCCCAAAAATGTAAAAAATATAAAATCTAAAAAAAATGTCAACTAAGGTTGAAGGAGAAGTAAGCTTCTCCCATTCCCGCCAAAAAGTCCTGGTACCTACTTATATACTTGTTACATGTCTCCACAACAACCTCTAAGCAACGTATCCACTCGGACCAAAGAGGATAGATTTCGGATTTGTGAATCGCGTATAGACAAAATCATCGAAAAGTTTCCTATCGGATACGGAAAGTTAAGTTTCCGACGTTTGTGAATAATGCAGGACTGTTTATACAATAATCCTGACCCTCTGTTCTGCCTCTTAAAGGTATGTTCATGATCTTTTATTGATCGACTAAAGTAAAGGTCAAATGCAATACTGCGTGTACTGTTGTCTCACTCTAAGACCCGATTTATATTGGTCAAGGACAGTGTCCAGTATCGTGTGCACTTACAATGGCGAGTAGCGAACCCCGGAACAGTGACCGTTTACACCATAACAAGTCAAGTGACATTACTCCGTTGAAATGGACGAGCAATCGAAAAATACGTGCAATTTCGCTTAGAATTATTTTCATCACAAATAGGAGAAAACGTTATCTTCTTCTCTTATACATAAAAATGAAAGTATACCATTTAGACGTTATTTTGTTTACAATATCGCATAAAACAGCACACGCGGTCCCGTCTTATTGCCGGTCACTTATGCAATGTACTAAATTTGACCGTTTACACTAGTCAAGTTGCGAGTCAAGAACCGTGCGGGTGAAAAGCTCGCGCGCGAGAGGCGTCACTTACCCAAAAAATAGAAAGATATTCTATTTGGATCATCTTGCAAGGCAGCTTGCAAGCCAAGTTGACTTGTTACTTACTGTCCGATAGGTTTACACCACTGTATTTACGTACTGCACTAATCTACTTCGCTAAACACTTGACCAATGTAAATCGGATATAACTCTAATAACCAATGTACTAAGTGCGCAGCATGTTCTGACGCTGAAGCTCTTACTCTCGTTGAAAATACGACTGACTATTTGCTTTATTATTTTAACAGTATCAAAATTCAGCTGCATAAATTTCGCAAGGTATAAAATGATTTTATACATACATATCTTCACGCTGTATCCCTAACGGGGTAGTCAGAAAGGACGGAGCGCCACGAGTCGCGGTCCTTACATACCTCTTTCGCTTCCTCAAATCTCATCATTTAAATATATATGTTTAAATACTGATTTTATACTTAAAATAATTTAATATGGTTCATATATATTCATACACTCAAACTACTTTTTATTTTAACAGCTTTCGCAAGCTGTTACCTTTAGCTTCACCGCGGTTGCGGCAACTGACGCTCATTTTACTGGTTATTGAACCTTAATCAACTGCCAAGAATAAAATTTATTCCATATAAAATTCCTAGGAAAAAATGCTACGCTACCTCCCGTAATAATAAGAGTGTTACAGATTTGACGCCGTTATCTGCCTGCGTGTTCGTGTGTCATGTGTATGTATGTGTGTAGCTCTGAATGGATAAATGGATTTACATGCGATTTTTTTGTTAATTTTCTAAGTTTAAATATAATAAATAATGTTTAAATACAAGTCTTAAAACAACAACATATATTTAAAAGTTTTTAAGGGTATATATCTGCCCATTATTTTTTGTGCCAGTTTTATATGTCTATTACTATAGATTATACGTCAGAATATCTAGCTATGAAGTTATATCTCCACCAGGAACCATATTGATCCAGTCTGAAACCTGTCGCCCACAGTTGTGGCCACGTCAAGCAACAAACAAGCGAAATCAAATTCTAAGATGTAAGACATAAATCTAAAAACGCAAATACATCCAACACCGTGTAAAAGCTGTTTATTCAACCCCATGTTTTTAAATTAACACATGAATTAATCTAATCGACGAAGTCGGAGTTTATTATATCGTCTGCAATGTGGGTGGAAATACAATCAAACATGCTATTATAAAACATGAGTATAAACAAGGGTTTATTTTTAACAGTCATAGAATAATGTCTCTGTATTTCGAATAAATAATTAGTAATCAAACGTGTGTCGATGTGTTGTGTCGCATCTCAACACACATCTTCAGAAATGATTAGACTCGGTCACTCGTATTATAGAAAATTTTATTAAGAAAACATATTCAAGTTTATCTTGCACGCAGAGGGTTCTGTAGGAGTTTTATGAAACGTAATATTTCTAAACTTAATTTCTTGAGACTTAAAATAATTTTGGTATATTTATCCTGTAACCTTTAGATATGACTTTATATTCCCTATGTAAAATGTAGGTCCATTAGTTCCAAAGATTGGGGAATTGGAAAATTGAGTTAAAATGACTAATTTGCCCCTTCAGTAATTCTTCTGTGATTTTTAAAAAATTGACTAGTTGTATAATTATGCTCAATTAAAATTTTGTATGGTACAGTTTCTGAGAAAATTAACTATAGCAGACTGATACAAATGAAAGCAGCTGTCCGAAAGCCGTTTGATCTTGTAAAAGTTCCATTTTCCATTTAACGTTAGATTCCTAAGTATGAATTATAGATATTATTATAACAATTTAATTACATAAATATTTTATTTCACAACTCAAATTTTAAATTGTATTTTTGCAAATCGTTGTGATAAATTAAGTGACTTAACCGCTACCAAAACTCATAATCTTCAAACCGTTTTTAATTTTTATGATTATTTACAGATTCAGTGTAAACACTCGGAATATATAATTAAACCAAACGTCAAAACGATACCAACACGATTTAATTCATAATCATGAAACTATACCAATAATTGATAATTTGTTATTCTGATCGAACTTGGATCACAGCCAAATAAAGTCCATGATATTAGCAACACCCTTATAATGGACTACATTATTTATAGGTTCGAGCCAATGAGATTATGTAGCGCTCTAATTCTCTTAGATAGTGCTCCAAATTCTTAATCTAATTGAACGCTAATTTTCCTACGTTCTAACACAATATAATATTATACGTTACTTCAATTACGTAGATACATCTTTGCAGAAATAGGCAGTACCTAATTATATACATTTATTGGGACACCACTGTTCTCTTTGGTAATATAATTTATTACAACGATTTGCAAAAAGGTTATTAAAATAAGATTAAGCGTATAATAGACGCAGCTGTTTGTCGACATGAAAAAATATTTGATAGAAAAATAATTCATAATTTACGAGTGATTTTGTTCTGTGAGATGATGTTACATTCTTCTCCAAAAATTAATGAATAATTGCTAAGTAAGCAGAAATTAATTTAAAAAAAAATAGCTTGATATAGCTATTTCATTACCCAGAATTTTAACTTTAAAACCATTGAGATTCCAAAACGCCCATTTGAAATTATTTTTACAATTATTTTCGTGTTTCGTTCCGAAACTGGAAAACGGTACCACTTTCATGATCAGTGATCACCTATGTTTGTCTGGTAAAGTAATTTTTGCGAAAAACAATTCGACGCTAACAGCAGTTTGGAACAGTTGTAAGTGGTGGCCAGGCGTGAATTTCAAAAGTTGAGTTAAGCTTAGGCAACTGCTTTTTTAATATTATTTCACGTATAAAAATCGTACGTATAAGACACGTATAAAAATGATTAATGACTGTAATTATTTACTTTATCTCTAAAAGTATATTTCAGAAATATCAGAAAACAACCACGAACATTAAAAAAAAATTCTAGAAAGGTCTAGAATTTTTTTATAAAGTATTTATCACATTAATAGATACTTTTTATTTAACTGACTAAATAATAACAAATAAATATGTTATAATAATTTGTAACAACGGCCTTAATGCTTATATAAAGTGGCTATATAGACTGGTCTATTGGTCCAAGCTGGAGCTCCGGGTCAATCCCAGGTCAGGTCAATTTAGGAAATGAACCTTTAGGAATCTCTAAATTGCCTTGGAATCTGAGTGTTACTCAGAGCAACCCCAGGTACATGGAACCCATAGGGCCCTTTCATAATTTACTATTGAACGATTTTATCGTTACGATTTTACCGTCCATAATAGACAAGCAAAATGCTTCCCTATTGTGTCGTAGAAAAAGACGCTTTTTCGTCAACAATAACGTCCATGGCACGACGTTATCGTCGACGGAAAAGCGTCTTGATACAACTGAGTACATTTTGCTTCCCTATTGTACCGTGGCCGGAAAATCGTGGTGATAAAATCGTTCAATTATAAATTATAAAAGTGCAACCTAACGCTTAGTTTGAGTCACATAATTTGTGTAATTATTGAGTGTTATTATTGTTATATATTAACATCCAAGCATAGACCTTGACATAAATTCATTGCAATATATATTTTATTTATCAGTTGGAAGTACAGTTAAAATCGGCTATACTGACGTCGTTTACAACGACGGATCAGTCATTACGGTGACAAGGTCCCTGCCGAATCCCTATAGAGTGTTATATCTCTATATTTAATTTCTAGAGATTTATAAGACTTTCGTTATATTTATTTCGTAAACTTCTATAAACTAACTTTTATTCCCTAAAGTTTTTAAAGTCGTAGGACCGGTTTCTATGAAGGGGAATGAGCAAATTGAGTTCAAATATCCAATTTACCCTTTCTTAATATAAGTTTATCAATAATATAAGTACATACATACATATATTTACGCTGTATTCCTAACGGGGTAGTCAGAGGGAACGGAGCGCCAAGCGTCCTTGCGTAGGTACTTCTTTCGCTTCCTCAAATCTGATCATTCTCCTTACACATTTTCGCCTAGGTATGCCAGTGCTTTTGACATTTCAATCAGCTAACACTCAGGCTATATGATCTTCATAAGTTAGCCTTAGTGTTCATTGGCTTCTTTGACCACTCACTTTCGCTCTGTAGATTTTCTTTGTCAGTCTTTCATCACTCATTCCTTCTATGTGCCCGAAGCATCTAAACATTCCTTTCTTCATTTTTACAACAACAATGTCGTGCAACCCTGTCATACTGTGTATCTCTTCATTGCTTATTTTATCCGCAAGGGTGCATTTCTTAGAGATTGTATTTCTACTGCATTTATCTTACTTTCACTCGATTTCGAGCATATCCAGGCCTCACTACCGTACAATAAAGTTGACACCAACACCGCATTGTGTATGGCAATTTTGGCTGAGTTAGATATATTGACACTGCCGACTAATGCGGACAGAGTACTGTTCACTTTATTGCCAGCTGCTACCCGCCCCGCTCCACATTCAACACAGACCTTCCATTCCTCGAAAACGCACTCCCCAGATATACAATTTCGTTCACTTGTTCTAGACATTTTTCATTTACCCATATACCACACTTTGTCTGTACGTATTTCCTTTCAAACACCTCAACCTTAGTTTTGTTCACATTCATATTTAATTATTTCACTTCACAGTCTTCTTTCATGCACGTAACTAGTATCTGCAGTTCCGTTTCTGATGGTGCTATAAGCACAGCATCGTCAGCAGATTACCAATGTACTATCACACATCATACCACTCATACTACCTTTCAATGTCTGGAGGCAACTGTCCAAATACATCACGAACAGCCAGGCAGACATCATGCAGCCCTGTCTGACGGCTGAACAGACTATATAAAGAAGTAATATATCAGCAATATAAGTTCATCGAGGCTAAGAACATGCTTTTGGTTGAAACATTGCTAAACTGACTCTAGATTCCCTAAAATTTTTAAATTGTACGTCCATTTGCTTCTAAGATAGAGGATTGCGCAAATTAAGTTATAATACCCCTTCTCAATATAAGTTCATCAGTAATATAGGTAATATATCATTAATAGAAGTTCATCGAGTCTAAATATCTACTATGAGTGGAACACTGCTAGTGCTTGGGTACAGTAAGATCATGTTATATTAGCGAAAGGTTATGAAATGAACTCGCAATTCGTATTCGTCTATAATCTATATATTCACAGAACTTCTAAGCGAACAATCATTTAGAACGCTTAACGAGGAAGGAACAAATGTATAGCACAATTTCATTTAGTCTACAGAAACAGAGAATCAACCTTTCGTAATAGCAACAGTTGCGAGAAAAATGCTCATGAAATAGCATACATTTTGAGTACTGTTACATTTGCTTTACGCACGGCAAACATTAATATATTGCCAGGTAATGAACATATCTCCTATATTACTTTCATAAAAAAAACATGAAATAAGTCGATCGACTTAATGAGCTTCACTTACATTCGGAAGGCGACATGCAATTTTTACGTATATTTCCAAAAGTCTAAATGGGAAGTAAATCAAGGCAAAGTTTTGCACATTATTGAATTAACGATACAAAAACTTTGTTTCAGAGAAGAGAAAGAAAATTCATACCCTGATTAATATCAATTTTTATAAGTTTAGAATTAATTAATAGTCAAGACACATTGTAAATTATTAAGACATTAGCACAGCTGTGCGCCTTGTTGTTTCGCTCACCCACATTATTTATAAAATTTGTTAATAACTACACAACAGTACCATCAATCTGATTCTACCGTAACAATGAACCATCATCTCTACAAAACAAATTGTGGCAATATTACCTTAATCAGTCAAATCGATTTCCAGAAATTACACAATAACAAACTATTATAAATAACAAACTAAAGATTATTTAAATATATCTTAAAAGATTTGTGAACATATAACGCGCTAATACCTGTTTAATGCCCAATTTACGTTGGTCAAGGACAGCGGCGAGTAGCGAGTGCATGTACAGTGGCGAGTGGCGAACGTGTGGAGAGTGACCGTCTATACTACAGCAAGTCAAGTGGCTCCGTCGAAATAGACCAGCAACGTCGAAAAATACGCGCAATTTCGCGCAGAATTATTTTCAATACAATGGAGCAAATAGAGAAAGTGCATCTTCATCTTCTCTTATAATACATAAAAATGAATATTTACCATTTAGACATCATTTCATCATGATCATCATCACAGTATAGGCGGACCGTTCTGTTTCTGGTCACTTATATTATACACTGTACTAAATTTGATCGATTACACTATACCAAGTGGCGAATCGAGAACAGTGCGGGAGAAAAGCGCGCGTGAGCGGTGACACTTACCCAAAAAATAGAAAGCGATCTTATTTGGATCCACTTGCAAGGCACCTTGTAAGCCAAGTTGACTCGCTACTGTCCGATCGGTTTATACTACTGTACATAAGTACTCTACTTCGCTAAATCTTGACCAATATAAATCGGGCATAATATACAATGATACGAACCCCACTGTATGTTTGTAGTAAGTAGTCTATGGGAACAATAATACGCTTTATTAAGAACATGTAGGCTTTGTTTTCATGTGTATCAGCCACATGCGACCACGATTGAATTTAACGGAAGTTTTAAAAATAAAACACATTAAAAATAGTTAAAATTAATTCGTAAATGATTTGTAAAGAAGACAGTTACTACTTTCTAGTATTCTTTTACACGTTGTAAATAAAAAATATAATAATAGTCACCTGCATACAAACTTCACGTACATTATAACCTACTGTTAATATAGGTAAAGTACCGCTATCAGTCGTGGTTCGTACTCTTTCACGAGGTCCTCCATATTGCACTCGACTTAAAACATTCCACTTTTAATTTGTAGTGTGTTACTCCGACGCATACTCAGATATTTGGTCAGGGAGACAGACTAGTAACTAGGACCTAACCTGGGACTTAACCTAAGACTAAAATGTAATTGAGACCGTAGTCTTTCCAAAAGTATTGCAATATTAAATTTTATGAATTTTGAACAAACAGAAAAGTTCAAAACGACTGTCAATTATTGTTTCACAAATATTTTAAAGTAACTCCTAGGTACATATAATGCTCTCATTCTAATTTATGACAAATTTTCCTTATCAGTCTTGAAAAAGCTTTGGTAATTGATACAACTATAGTAACCGCTCCAGAGTATGTCGAATGTGCATTAAGTTAGGATTTGTAGCAAATTCAGAAAAGTAATGTAAAAAAATTGGGTCAAAACACAGACTACTAAACGCGTAGAGGATGCTTTGAATGAGTTTCTAGTGAAAGTAAAATATCTTGCGGGACGCGGAAAAGTGTGCTTTAATTTAGTGAATATTGTGGTATAAATTAGCGTAGTTTTGCGTCCCCGGTATCTATGCTCTTTTGTAATATGTAGAATTGTTAAAATAAGTGTTTACTTTGTAGTGCTATGTTGAGATTTTTTTTGTGGCTTAGATTGCCACAACGGATAAAGACTGCCTCGATATATTTGTCGTCAAAAACTCCAAGAAATTTTAAAACGTATTATGTCGCCATTTTAATGAAATAATATGAAGAGTATGTCTATTTGTTACTGAACTCGCTGTAGGTATGGGCATATATCTCTTTGCATTCCCTCAGGCGAGACTCGCGCAAAAAAATCTAATGGATCACATCAAGACTGGGCATCGAAAATTCGAAAACGGACAGGTGAAAAGCTGTGCGTGATCGCAGTTTAAATAACATATTACAAAACAATCGCAGGTCCTCATATAAGCGTCGTCTTATAAGGTTATAAGGTTACTAGTCTGTGGTTAGAAACACAGTTAACGACAAGGGAAGAAAAGACTTTTTGGCGGGAACGGGAGAAGTGAGGCTGTCATTTTATTTAGATTTTGTATTTTTTACATTTTTAGGAGTTTTAAAGTTCTGTGTAAATGAAAAGAATGGAAAAGGTCTATATAAACATATGTAGCTGAAGTTCTTGCGGTCTTCCAAGAAATAAAACTTCAGTAAAATGTACTATCACTTTACTGGAGGAGTTTTACGATAACGATTCTACTTAATAATATAATACGTGACATTGGCAAATGCGCTAATCTGTGCGCCATGCCATGAAGAAAGAAAAAAAAAGAGAAGAAAACTTTATAATTTGTATTTATTTATTTAAATATCTACTTACGATAACTACAGCATTTGAGTGGCCCCAACCTCAGCTTGTGCCATACAACGAACTAATCGAGAGCTCAGCACCACCCGAACTCCAAAACAAATTCATTTCCTAAATTTACCTGTGGGCCTAGACAAGTACCTTAATAGCCGTAAACGTAGTAGTAGAATGACAAATGATCTATCTTTGACTCATGATGTTATGCCACTGGTTCCCAAACTTATTTTGTCTACTGAGTCGAGAGCTCATGCAGTCGTTGTCTAAGATGCCTCCTAGCTAAATGAAATTACAAATCACCCCCCAGGCCTCTACACAATGGCCCCATTTTTTTTCTGGGTCTCTTACCGCCCCCCTTTAGGCCTGCAGCGCCCACAAGGGGGCGTTATCGCCCACTTTGGGAATGGCTGATCTATGCCAACGAATTTTAAATTAGTAGTCAAACTCTATTAACTTTCTTAAATATTAAACGAGTAAATTCGCGTAGAAACCGACGTATAACAGGTTGCCAAGTGGCACTTTTAACGAGCAATAACGCCAGCGAGCGTTTCGATTTTACGAAACGTTTGCCACTTGTCGGAAATAAAACCCAAGATGCTCAGCTTGGAATTTATATAGATTACTCACAGACTAATAAGTATCACCTTTCACGCGACACGAATTGATAGACTGAAAGCAATATATGGCGTAAGTCTGTAATAGATAAGGATGGGAATACACATATTTCGTCTCTTTCGGTAAGCTCAATGTTGTAAGACTGTTAAACTGTTGCATTTGACATACATAAGAACCAAACAAATATTTGTTCGTTAGTACTTTTGAATTTTTTAATTATTTTTGAACTTTACAAGTGAAAAATTAGGTCAAACATAGGTCGTGGAAACATGGAAGCAATATCTATTAGTAGATGGGATATATATATTATAATGGACCTATAAAATTAGTAATTTTATCTATAAATCTTAATATTTAAAATTGATGGTATTCTCTATAAATTTGCGACTTTTGATATAAATCAGATCTTCTCTAAAATTAATGGCCTTTGCTAAAAAAAATGTTAAACTTCAAAATTAACAGTTTTCACGATAAAATTTCGGTTACAACTTCAATCACTGAAACTTTAATGTGGTGTAATGGTGATAATGAATGCTTGGAAGGAAATCGTGACAAATGTAGGCTAAGGTTTAGATTGTTTCACATTGGATAAAATTTTGCTAATTTTTTTGTAACTTTATACAAACACGACAATATATTTATAACACTTTTTTTGGTTAAGTTAAGTCTTTTTACCACAACGCGCGAAACAAGCGAGCGAAGCTAGCGTGCCGCGGTAGCGGCCGGCGAAGCGCCACATCGAAATCCGCTTTATACATGAAGTAGTATTGAAACAGGAGTCCGCACTCTAAAGAGATAGTTGAAGTCGAAAAATTTAATCTCGAAACATCTATACAATCCTCCATCTCTTTTCATCTTTTGCTGTTGGTATATCTATATATAGCAATGTTATATATACTGGTAGGTCTGAGTTATTTCCAAGAGCAATATTGAACAGGAGTCCGCTCTCTAAAGAGATAGCTGAAGTCGAGTTTAATCTCGTAACATCTGTATAATCCTCCATCTCTTTTCATCTTTTGCTGTTGTTATAACTAATATCTATACAAAGCAATTTTATATAAACTAGTATGTGTATTTCCGAGTTATTTCCAGTAGCTCTACACTCTCTGCGCACTGAGGATAATTGAAGTCGAGAAATTTAATCTTGAAACACTTATATATCCTTCCATTTCTTTTCATCTTTTGCTGTTGGTATATGTATATATAGCAATCTCATATATACTAGTCGGTGTATTTCCGAGTTATTTCCAGGAGTTAGGAAGAGACGTCGCTCAATTTCACCAACTCCATTCACTGCGCAGGCTGTGTCGGTATTGTCAGGATGACAGCTTGTCAAGTTTATTTATTTACTTTATAGAAAATGATATTTTTCATGGCACAATCTATTATTTTAAATGATTGCTAATTTTTTTTATTGGCAATAATTATTTCATAGCGTGTTAAAATTTTTTAAAGCTAATATCTGTTTAATGAAGGAGTAACATTTTATTATATAACATTATAATTTTTATTAGCAATTCATAGCAATTTTGTCTACATTTTCACCAATTTTTAAGTGCCATTAAATGCATCCCATAATAGATAGTGATCTAGATAGTAGGTCTATGAGATTACTTATGCGCCAATGGGCCGTCGTATATCTGTCATAGAAGTCACACGCGACTTAGATATTGTAATTACGTACAGTATTTATTTATTAAGCGTGAGGTAACAATACACCTTTGACTTCCTATAAAACCCCCATGATTTCGTTTCGGTTAAATTGTGATTATAAAATATGTTGTAACTTTTAATACGAATTCATCGAAATCTTTTGTACTTAAATGTCAATTAAATTTTTCAGGTCAGAAAGTAATCAGATCTCTATAACTTTAAAATTAATTTTGTAATCAAGAACATGGCTTCATAACTTTCTCGCTTTTAATTACTGATGGATGCTCCTATTGCTTTATTTTAATTTATGGAAACATTTGCTTTCTTTGAAACGTCAATCAGCCTGCAACTTTTTTATAACTTTACATCGAGACGAGTACCTTTTTAAACCCTATCGAAAAATTCAGGCAAGTACGAATGTGTGTCTCGTATAACATTTAAATGGTTTTCTAAACTTGATTACTGAAAATCTTACATTCGGACTTCCGTTATATTTTTTCTGTAAACGTGAGATTATATTTTTATTGAATCTATTGAAATAAAAGCAACTTACTCACTCACTGATTATTTTCGAATTTTAAAAAACTGTTTTAGCTAGGATCATGAAATTTGGTCTGATGATAGTTTGTGTACCGTAGGGTCCCGCTACGAAACGATTTTTGAAACTTTTCTTTTCGAGAGGGAAAAGGAGGGTTGAACTTTTTGTGAATGTTTTTAGATGACGGAATACGGTTGTTGAAATGAGTACAAATACTGCTGATTAAAAAAATAATGAGACGTGTTTCACATTTTTATATGATTCCACTCGTAAAAGGGTAGGGTTCACTTCGTGTGAAACTGTCTGTTACGCTTTTACGGCTAAAACGCTAGACCGATGTCGATGACATTTAAAATGGAGATAGATTAAGCCCTGGGGAAGGCACAAGCTACTTTTCTTAATTCCAGGCAAATGAAGTCGCAGAGGACATATAGTTTTTTTATAATTCTTGGTCTAGTAGTTCCGGAGATAAGGGAAAAAAAATGATCTAGTTTGAACACACTATTAATATTAACTAGTGAAACGTGTGTGGGTTAAAGAGACGTATCGTTATTAAAATTTCAAATATGTTACACAGCTTTTGAGAATTGACTCTGACAGACGACAAACAGACGGATGCATGAACAATCCTTGGGTTTTGTTTTTCCTTTTAAGGTACGGAACCATAAAAAGAGCTTAAAGCTTAATATTAGTGAAAAAAGTATAAATAAAATTAGAAATAGAAAAAAAAAATTAATGCACTGAATTTAAATGGTGTAAATACTAATAATTAGACGAATGTCGGATTTTTCACAGTCGCGAATGTGAATATAAATGCGAATATTTATTCCATTTATTCGGAAATGCTATTATCAAAATATATGCTCATATCGACAGAACAATTTCAAAATCGGATTCAGATTCAGTGATTCACGAGCCTTCAAAAGTAGAAAGCAGTTTCAAATTTCAAAAAAATGAAATTCTCTTGGCCTCGATGTAATGTCTTGGTCGGATTGCCAGTGTTGTTATATAGCACTCAAATAAACTTCAGTAAGAACCTAAAAGGTCCCAAATTACTTCAGCGCATAGTGGTCAAGTTATAATCGCAGTTACGTAAACACTTACAATTTTTTGCTGGCAACACTGTAAATGCATGACACACAATACCTATAAGATGCAACGCTGAGGGAGTTTCTAGTGACACCCAAAGTCAAAGTCAATTTACATTTCAGTTTCTAAATTGAACTGTCTAAGAATTCGTATCAAGTACCTGGGCGACCATAGCCTAATGTCCTATGGCCTTATGCTGTGGGGATCAGCGGTACGTATTAACTCCATTTTTTTTTTACAAAAAAGAGCAATACGTGCCATTTACAGTATAAATACAACCAATTCTCAAAAGCTGTGTAACGTAGGTACATATTTAAAATTTGAATAACGATACGTCTCTTTAATCCACACACGTTTCATTAGTTAATATTAATAGTGTGTTCAAACTAGATAATTTTTTTCCCTTATCTCCGGAACTACTAGACCAAGAATTATAAAAAAACTAGCTGTCCTCTGCGACTTCATTTGCCTGGAATTAAGAAAAGTAGCTTATGCCCTTCCCCGGGGCTTAATCTATCTCCATTTTAAATGTCATCGACATCGGTCTAGCGTTTTAGACGTAAAAGCCTAACAGACAGTTTCACACGAAGTATTTTAGATAAACTTGGAAATAAAACTTTATCTTAGTAAAAACTTTAATCCAAAACTTTCGAGCTGTTTCCGAGAAATGGGAATATACAAGTACATATCAGAATTGCTCGCTTAAAGTAATAAAGAAAGCGTCCGTCATATCGGACTTCACTAATTTTCCAAATAAATAATTCGAATAGATGTGCGCGGCTTCATCCGATGTAATTCAGATCAATAATCCAGTTATGATTTATTTTGATTTCATCCATTTTACATTTATGGTACTTCCGCCTTTAACTTTTGAACTGTGAACGTTTTACCTTACTGTCTGCGTTATTTGAATTAAAATTAATTTATCTATGAAATAGAAAAATTCTTAAATAACAGGTTAAAAAATAAAAACTTGACAACGGATTTAACAAACACTTGTAAATAATACCATATAATAGCTTGAATTCAGTGTTGGAGTCGGAGGCTTATTAAACTTATCCACCTTTATCTCGCTCGCAGCCCTTGACCTCGAACATTTTTCTTGAGTTCTTGATCACAGATTAACAGATTTCGAGAATTGGTCAACAACATAAGATTTTATTAATTAATTTGCACCTTTCCATGTTTAAAAAAAAAAAAATAAAAAAAAAAGTGAAGATTTGTGGGGATTATCTGTTCATGTACTGGCTAATATAATGCCAATAGTAACACCGATTTTAGTAAATATATTTAATAAATGTGTCGATCAAGGTGTGATTCCCGATTTGATGAAGCATAGTAAAATTATACCAATATTTAAATCGGGTTGTAAGTCAGATCCTACAAACTACCGCCCAGTGTCGATATTGCCAGCGTTGAGTAAAATATTCGAAAAAATAATGCTCAACCAAATGCTGGCACATTTTAACATTTGCAGGATTTTTCATGGTCAACAGTACGGTTTCACGAGAGGGCGGTCAACAACACATGCGGGAGCAAGCTTGGTCAAAAATATACTAGAGGCTTGGGAAGGGTCACGAGATGCCATTGGCGTGTTTTGTGATCTTTCCAAGGCTTTTGATTGTGTTTGTCACAAAACTTTAATTTACAAGCTGAAATACTATGGAATACGTGATAAAGCTCTCGATCTCGTGATTTCATATCTGGCTGACCGAGAACAAAATGTGAATGTAAGTGGGGTTACATCTGTCGGTTCTAAACTAATGATGGGCGTTCCTCAAGGATCAATTTTAGGACCGTTCCTATTTTTGGTTTACATTAATGATCTTCCATTTATGCTTAAAGACCTTTGTGAAATAATATTATTTGCTGATGACACATCAATATTATTTAAAGTTAACAGAAAAGACATAGATATTAGCGGACAGAATAGGACCTTGGCGGATGTCTCGATCTTGGCGGATGGCGGATGGTTCGCTGCCAATAATTTACTACTGAATGCACAAAAAACCAATTGTGTTAAGTTTTCCCTATCCAATGTACCCAAAATTCATAATGGACTGAAACTGGATGGGAAAGAATTAGAATTAATGAAATCAGCTACTTTTCTTGGTTTAACAGTAGACAATAAGTTACAGTGGGCGGACCATATCGGGACTTTATCTAATAAGCTCAGTTCGGCAATATATGCTATTAGGCGCATTAGACAGTTGACAGATGTAGCTACGGCTAGGCTGGTGTATTTCGCATATTTCCATAGCCTTATGTCTTATGGCCTGCTACTGTGGGGATCAGCGGCGCATATGAAATCTATCTTTATTTTACAAAAGAGGGCAATACGTACCATCTACAGTATGAACGCACGTGAGTCGCTGAGAGATCATTTTAAAGACATTGATGTACTCACCTTACCCTCGTTATACATCTATGAAAACATAATGTACACTAAAAAAAATTTAGATCTATTTCAAAAGAAAGGCGTTGTTAGTGGTGTGGAAACTCGTGGTCGTGATCAGCTAGTTATTCCTAAATTTAAATTACAAAAGTCAAGTGGTTAATTTTTGAGTAACTGTGTTCGTTTTTATAATAAAATTCCTCAAGAAATAACTCAATTAATGGAAAACAGATTTAAACTTGTCATTAAACGCACACTGATTGGAAAAGCATACTACAAAATTAGCGATTTCATTGAAGACACAACAATAAACTGGAAGTGATCCTCTCTGCGTATGCATTTACTGGCTTTATAGATATTGTATTTTTAAATAACTATTGTACAATGATGGTGAAAAAATGATACCTGACTGAGTTTCTTGTCGGTTCTTCTCAGTATTCAGGTTTTCTTTTCGAACCGAACTAAAGTAGATTTGACGTTCAAAAATACCTTGCATTTGGGTTTACTTGAATAAATTGATTTGACTTTGACTTTGACTTTGAAGAGCACTGTCCCAATCATGACTTTTAATCCTTTGTTCTATTTCACTTGGCAATAAGCTCGGTATATTATTTTTACGTTGTTTTTAAATTGAGTTTAATAAAAATAAGTTTATTATATTATAACTGACATTTACCATTAATATAATATGTACATTTTCAAGTTAAGACCTGTACTGATTATTTTAACAATCATTAAACCTTTACAAAACCTATTCTACCTATACATTGTGCCTATAGGTATTAACAATAGTACTCAGGCACATTCAACTTTTCGAACTCGCAAATAATTGGCCTTGGCAAACGTACTGCACGATCAAGTAGATGATTAAATAAATCAACAGGTCCTTATGCTCGGTTAATAATCTCATGTGATGAAGTGATTGATAATGTAATTGATAGCAAACTATATAACAGAAACAAAAGCACAATCGTTGATAGTCAGAGTATAAATGCTTAACATATATACGTAACTAATCAGAAAATACACACGTCTTTTAAATGATTACGTTATTATGTTTCCTTTTTTCAATCCCGGCCAATTTTGGTAAGTAGAACTTCATTGTATCGCACTAAATTGTACAAAATGGGCAGATATTATTTCGTAAAGTAATAACATATTTGTAATTCAATTACAAGTGCTAAGATCTTTGTTCGTGTATTGTTTAATAATCTAAAATTACACGATAAAAAGCATTTAAATCAATGTTGTTATAAGTATTATGTTACAAAATGACTTACATTACACATAAATACTCTCATTTATATGTCAATAAATGATACAACTCTAAATAAATGTATTCCACACAATATGTAATCAAATATTCCACCAATCGTTTGAACCCAAAATATAAGCACTAAGCTTGTGTTATACCAATGGCAAACTTCAAGATCATTTAGATCACTGGTTCCCAAACTTATTTTGTCTACCGAGTCGAGAGCTCATGCAGTCGTTGTCTAAGATGCCTCCTAGCTAAATGAAATTACAAATCACCCCCCAGGCCTCTACACAACGCCCCCATTTTTTTTCTGGGTCTCTTACCGCCCCCCTTTAGGCCTGCAGCGCCCACAAGGGGGCGTTATCGCCCACTTTGGGAATGGCTGATATAGATGAAATCGTGACTTTGCCTGGAGCGTCGAATTAAGACTAAAAAACTGAAAACAAGATAAAAATATACTCTCTAAAATCTAAATGATCGTTTTTATATCTCCGCTTTTTCGTCTCTAAAAATAATAGAAATCAATTTTATTATCCCGAAATAATGACAGAGGAATTAGGAAAATATCTGAGCTTCTACGTTTCTTCGATTAAGATGTTGACTTTCGAATATATTTTACACCTAAAATAAAACATTCCGAATTTCTTCAAATAACGGTTTTTTTATTGAAAATACTTTATTTTATTACGTATTCTGCCCGAAGCTAATTGAATATTGATTAATCATGGCGTGGTATAATATTGGCATTGAATTGAATATTGAATGAATGAACGTTTCAAATTTGGCAACGTTCGCTAGAATGGTAGTAAAAATAAATTTCGAGATGCTCGTTCCTTGATTTATAAATGAAATGAATATATATTGGCACGTTAATATTGAATACAATAGAAAAATGAGTGATGAAAGACTAACGAAGAAAATCTACAGAGCGAAGGTGAATGATAGCAAAGGAAGACCGAAGCTGACGATTGGTCTTATGTAAATTAAAATAGTCCGTTGAGGAAAATGTTAAAAGCACTTGCATACATAAGCGAAATTGTATGAGAAGAATAAGGAGATTTCAGGAAGCGAAAGAAGTATATAGGCCCACAATGTTTAGCGTTCAACCCTCTCCGACAGTCCAGTTAGGGATACAGCGTGAAGATATATTGTTTTTGTTATATTTATAGAATATTCACAAAGATTACTTACAAAATAAAATACAAAGCCTAAATTACGCGTCCACTAGTCTGAACTGATTCGATGTCAGTATAAAATATAAATAAATACACTGAATTCCTTGAACTCTAAATATAAAAATAAAAGTTATAAAACTGCAACTCGACTACGAATTAAAAAGAAACTTGCAAATAGTCGAAGGCCTATTGTTATATGTTCCCGTATTTATGGCCTCCAACTCCGGCTATGAATTTAGTTTAATAACTTTTATTTTTGTTTGTAACTTTTTTGCAATTGTAAATAATGTAATCTATATGTAATGTGTAAATAAAATGCTGTTCGTTGGTCAGTGCATCATTTGAGAACCACTGGATCGATTTGACCAATTTTTTTTAATGTTCGTAATAGTCCAAATAAGGTTTTTAGGGAAAGAAAGATTGGAAAATTAGAAAATTCGAGAAAAACTGAAAGTCGTTTTTCTGTGGGATTTTTACAATCACAAACAAATTTAAATGCGGACAAGACATTGTCTGTCGGAATACCCAGCTTATCATAAAATATTTGTTCTCGTTACACTTTTACCCGATGTGTCATACATTTATGAAAAGGCTTTCATAAGATCTAGAACTCGAAACCTATCGTGATGGAATCCGATAACATTTTTTTTAGTCCTTGACTTTAGTAGGACTTTAATTTAGTCCTTAATTTAGTCTTGACTTTAATTAGAGATATCCTATTGAATTTTTTTTAAAAACTATTAGCCCGAATTCTGAGCGTAATTAAAACAATCGAATAACTCGTCATAAGTGAGCGAGCCCCATGAGCGTGAGTAAATCCATTAAAAATTAACACGATTTTGATGTATCAACATTAGTCCCTAACTCCGTTTCACTTCGTAGGCACGTATGTAACAAAAAGTATGCGTTGTGGAATTTACTCGTCTATCCTTAGCTTTTTTATCTAGCTACAAGTGATACACGTAACATTCTTATGTCACTCTGTGTAGCTTCATTCGTCAACTAAATGGCCCCACCCTATTCAATAAAAATATTCGTGACGATAAAATTACTGAGAGAAGAACTGTCATGCCCAAAACATCGTCGTCACGTAGGGAGGTATACATTACATGACCATCACAGAAGCATAGCTTACTAATGTAAATGATAGCCTACCTCGTTGTTTAGTTTCGTAGTCAAAATGATGAAAGTGAAATACTTACAGAACCATTATGTCTGTACGTCTGTCTGTGTATCCGTTCGTCACACCTTCATTTTTGCACCCACTGTGTTCAAATTTGGTAAAGCTGGTAACCTAAATAAACTAGTAACTCAATATGAGAAATTTGTATATCGGACCCATTTTTCTATTTAACCAAAATTATATAGCAGGCCAGTATAATTGATTTTACATTCTAATTCTCAGGTCATCTTCTTCCAAATCCTGAAGCATTTAACATCCGTCTTCAGAATACCCGAATCGTTGGAGGCGTGGATGCTCCCGAAACTGGTATACCGTATCAGGTGTCACTGAGAAACATATTCAATTTACATTTCTGCGGAGGCTCCATATTGAGTGAGCGATGGATACTTACTGCTGCACATTGTACTCTCAGGTAAGAAACATATTGCTAGTATAAGTAGTATAACTACAAGCTGTGTCCATTTAATATTAGTATCCGGTATCCATTCATTTAGAAATCAGTTAGCATACATAAATGGGAATACGAGAAACCTCGAGAAACGAAACATTTTTTACATTTCTGAATCCAATACTTACATTTTTAGACTTTTGTCCGATTGTTCAGTTCTAAAATACTATGGATCTCGGACCAAGTAATGCAATGGACGAAGCCATAATAAGTTGTCGCTCCTATCGCTGTGCTTCAAACGAATTTTCGTCTCTTTCTATCTCATTGAGCGTAACCACGAGTGAAACAGTTAGCTGTAGGAAGTATGGCAACTTCGCACTGTCAGTGTAATTCGTATCAGCTCATGATCGATTTTACGTACAATTCTGAAATAATTATTTGTAGAATACTCGTAAACCTTGATTGTTTTGGCTAGTGTTCAAAGAAATAGAAATATGTCACATTCTGCTATGTACCGTTGTACTGTGGCTCTACCCTAGTCACGTACAATAGTAAAAGTCCAGAAAGTTGGTAAACGAGAAATGGACACGCTCTTAGAGCAGTGCTTCGTCCAATTTGATTCTCAATCCGACCAAAATCATTTTGGACGTGGTTTTCGTTGCTTATTAATTAAATCTTATGAACTAACAGTATAAATATATTTTGTGTATCATGATTTATTTTCATATTATGGACTACGTGTTGCCTGCGTTTTCATCCTCAGAGTTCAGTCTATCTCCATAGCAAATTTTATCAAATTCGGTCCAGCGATTTAGACGAGAAACTTTCGCATTTACGATATTAGTATAGATAGATATATGAAAAAACAATTTTAAAACGTAATCTTTTTTGCTCAGTAAGAAATTTTATATTTTTCTTATGAGATAAGCGGCTCTCTCTCATGCTACCCACCCTAGAATTATTTATAGCGTCCACAGCGCTTTACGTTTATTCACATTCTACGAATGACGTCATAAATGTCACCATTCTATCATTATCTGTGCTATTTCACTATATTTGCTGTATATTTAAATATCTTACGACAGAGATGGCGAATCTGTAAACATTTTATAAAAATCTGCGACATTTGTTGCACAAAACGGATGCTACACAAAAATATTTATTCAAATGAAAAATCAAGATTACTGTTTAACGCTGTGTCCAAATTTTTATGTTGCACGCCAACACGCCATCAATGGCACGTGCCATTGGTTCACTATCTCTGTCCACCGTAATAGTGAAAACTACCTTACCTACATCAAATTCCATAGTTTATATAACTTCATTTATTATGTACTTGATTCGCTATCTATATAATAAATAGGCAAAGACAAAACAATACAGTACCTTTTTCTTCTCTATTTGTCAAACGATTTTCTTTTATTTGTTTTTAGTAACTATTGACGAGCTTTAGTTTTATCCAATAAAAAAACTTTGGAAACAGTTACTTATTTAGTTACTTATTAATACGTAAAGCGAAAACTTCTCATCCCTGTTTAAAAATGTGTGTATAGTGGTGTGTATGAATTAAGTGTGAGCTTTGGCATAATTTTAGGTTAATACTGCCAACTTCAAAAAGACTGTTAATGTCAAATTCATAATAAATAGTTCGTGATCATATATATGTAACCTCCTTGGATCAAACAGTTGCACAGAGTGGAGATTTTCGCCAAAGAGTTTATGTTATTATAAGTTCATATTTGTATTTACGATCGAATTTCGGTCTTAGGACAACCTCTAGTGTTATTAATTCTTTTACCTAAATAGCTAATGAATCTCATAGAACAGGCAAAATCTATTATTATTATGTAATAATAATATTATGTAACTCTAGGAACAAACCTCCCAATGTTAATTATTCAATCTATGTATTTGTATACACATAATTAACATGTAAACCTATACTATTCAATATACATATAAAATCTACACTATATACGGAAAAATTAGTAGTTTGTTAAATGTTTGTTTTCTTATAAATAAAGAAATATACGTCAGATTATAAAATTTTCATACACGTAGGATCAGGCGGCGTAGAGGCAGGGATCTCAACTTTTGTAAGAGACTACAAAAAGTATGAAAATGATATTTGGTAATCTGATTCCTAATTGTATTAACTTTATTTTGCCAGTTGCGATACGCGTTTGGTTAACTTTCGTAATACAAAAAAAAAATCAAAGGAACTTCTTTTAAAACAGAGATTTACATTTTTTTAAGTAACGGGACCGCTTTACGTTTCTAAATTTTCTGTAAAGTTTAATCTAAGCATATTCTTCAAAATACCAGTTGAATTTTTAAAAATTGTTGTAGTTTTTTAAATAAAGTAAAATTACTGTTTGTTCGTATGTTTCGTAAGCCAACGCGCGCACATTTGACATAGTGCATAAGGTCTATTTTAGATTAAATTATTGTTCGTCACTGCGTCGCCTTTCCAGTGAACCAACGAATATGTGTCGTGGTTTTAAATGTAGAAAAGGACCTGTTCAATATTGATTAAACGATAGCCCCTCGGGCCACATACAAAATTAAAAACTCATAATTTATTGTCTATGGTTCATAAATTCTATTTTTTCTCTTTGGTTATAACTTGCGGTATCGTACGTAAAATTAATAATCCATTGTAATAACCGATAACATACTAATAAAAGAGCATTTAAACATACAGAAGTTTATATTTAATACCAGCGACCCATTAGAAAGCAATTATTTCAAACAGGACCATTTTCAGATAGAAGATTCGTCCCAATTGTTTGCTCTGATTCCACATTTACAAACAAAAAGTATAAATATGTGTATTGTAATAAACAAAGTAAATGTAGGTGAACAATGTAAATAACACAGCGAACAGTGTATGTAAATAACGGGGAGAGAAAATCAGAATCAATATCAGGAAGGATGCTGTATGCATATAGATATGTACATGGCTGTATTTACATAAATATTCACAGAACGTTACAGTGTTCGTTTTTATCAAAGAATATGTGAAAGCCACGATTCGCGACACGAATTTTTCTTTGTAAAACTATCGCATTGTAAATGTCAGTTTTCGGCCAACCAAACAGACTGATAACATGTATATTATGTGCTATGTAAAGCACAGTGAATTCAAAGTAAATAGGGAAAGATTGAGTAAGTTGTACCCCGTAAAAGAAAACCAATATAGCTTCATGGAGTTTGAACTCAAGGTTATTTCGGAAAAATTAATAATGAGTATCTTAATCCTTAGAAGAAACTTCATCAAAATAAAGTACAAATAGGTAAATTAGTTACCAATCGACAAAAGGTACAATAACCGAAATCAAATTTTGGTTTCTAATTAAATTTTGCCGAGAATTAAACTGTCTATTATGGTAATTTCTTATAGCGTATTTTTATACTAAGCCTACATAGTTTTAAAAATCTGCAGGTGTTTCAAAAACCTTTGAAACACTGACAGATTATTTATTAAAACGAGGAACGAATAGTTTCATCATTTTTAGAAAATTAACGAACAAAGTATCACAAACCAAAGAAGAAATGTGGTCGACCCGCCCTATTCCAAAAAAACGATCATTTTTGTGCAATAAGTATTCGAAAACGCTAACTGCGAACATGTCAAGGTACTCCTTCAAAAGTTGCAAAAACAACACATCCAGAACGCTAAAAAAAGATGCGAGTTCTTATTTTCGGTTAATAAATAAATAATATTATTTACGTGTTCATTATTTCATTATAGTAATCACGTTACATAGATCTTTTTTTATTAAATTCGTACACATATTTTTAAATATTGCCTGACAATATACGTCTTATCCTTGTCACTTGCACGCAATAAATCAAAATGACATAAATAGCAACCAAATACATTATTTGAATTATACTTTATGCACGAGACGTAAGATTGCATTTTAAATATTTTATTTAACTAATTTCGTTTCAATGTCATTCAAGAATCGTTTACGAGCGTTTATAACCTTATGGTTTGACAGTAAGGTCTACATTAGATTAAAACAATATTGCCGATAATACTATACGATTCGGATTTCGGTCGTAGTGTCGACTTGTTGCTGAAATCGGAACTACAATTTTACATCAAAACCGAATCTTTTTTATGACTTGGCGATACCTTTGGTACTTGACGTACCAAAGGTTAGCCTTTGGTACGTTACTAAATAGGTAACCATACACTAATATTTTCTTAATTTTCAGTCAAAGACAAGGAAGGATCACTGCCGTTGTGGGCACCAACAGTTTACAATACGGAGGCGAAAGATATATAGCTGAGAAAATAATAGAACATGAAAATTACAATAGCGCAGTCATTGTGAACGACGTCAGTTTAATTAGAGTAACGAGAGATATAGAGTTTAATGAGAAAGTACAACCAATAAAACTGTCGGAACATAATACGGACGCAGGAACTGATCTTCTTTTGAGCGGCTGGGGAAGACTTTCTGTAAGTCCTTTGTCTGACGCCTTTGAAGTTTTAATTTGTCTAACAATTTACTAATCACAATTTCGTCTGGGAATTCAACGGTCCTGTAACTAAAGAAACTTATACTGTACTTTTATTTTTTCTGTTTTGGCCTAAAATATACGAGACTAATGTGTGCGTTTAGTCAATAACTATCTCAAAAGTAGGGATATCAAATACGGGTGTCCATATAGGTACCTAAACTGCACTTTGTTTTGTAGCTGAATATTTCTTACTGTTATTTAACGACATGCCATCTATTAAAAATATAAAAAAATACACGAAAATAGCCTATACTAATGCACAAAGTAACAAGTAAATACAGCACATAATACGACGTATGTCTAATACATACGAGTATACTAGCGGATCCGACAGACATTCTCCTTCCTGTCCGAGCGTCGCAATAAAAAAAATCCTAGAACCCGATGCAGCGCCACCTACCGGGTCCAATGGTGAATCTAAACCATCCAGAGACCCACTCAAACACACACAAAAAATCTCATCAAAATCGGTCTAGCCGTTTAGGAGTTCAGTTACAAACACAGGTACAGGAGAGTTATTGTCAGATACAATAAAATTAAATAGTAAGTTAGATACTTATAGCAATGGAACACCCCAAACTTTACTTAAATTATCGATCAATTGATTAATATTAATATTTAATATCAATTAAGAATTAATTAATTTGTATTCGAACACTTCGTGCTGCAGTCGTGAAGGTAAAAACAATAGAGATACGTGAAGCGCTCGAGTTTTGACTTATATAATCTCGAGCGGTAGTGGGGAACAAGCCGACAGTCGTTCTTTTCCATGACGTCACGAACATCGTCGCGCTCTGCTAGAGGGCGTCAGTGTTCCCCTTTATGTTTATTCGTCGGTGTTGCTAACATTATATATAAGGATACCAAACCGGAAGTCGCGTTTTGCCTTAGTATAGTCAAATGAGTGATACATATTTATATTTGATATCGCTTTCTCGAATACGGTTCCAGCAATTTCAATGGCATTTACGATATGGGGGTTGAGGGGAGAGAAATTGATCTAGCTAGGTCTCAATTCTGGAAAAAATCGTTTTCTCCATCTTTCACACCCTTAAAACTTCTAAACTCAACTAAAATGTTTTAATTTCGCAGCAGTTTACCTTCTCAATAGCACAATGGCTAGAGCGTAGGTCTACCAAATCGAAGTGCGCGGGTTCGAATCGTGCTATGTGGTCAGACTTTTTTTGTTTTTTTTTTAATAAGTTGAAATAATATGTCTAAGTTCAGTCTGCAACCTATTAAAAAGACATATCACTTTAATATTGTACTTAAAATAAGAAAATAAAATGAAAAATAATGATAAAAGCATAGATTTTATAAATTCAGACAGCCTGTCCCGTACTACGAAGTGAGGCAAATAACATCAGATAAAATATGGATGTGTATCTGTTGTTTTCTAACGAAATAGTGACCGATCAGCTTATCTGATAATAAATGTGTGTCGTATGTACAGGTGAGTCAGGTTATCTGATTTAGCTCACCGTTGCTGCTCGGACACGGCGTCTGGCTTTGGAGTTATTTATAAAGTCTATGGCATAAAGTCACGGAGAAAAATCTATTATTTATTTTCCGGAACAATGAGTTTAATGTTAAATTTCATGGATTTCCTTTATTTTAAGATACTATGTCATTTAAAAAAGCAGTATTTCACAAGCAATATTTGTATATTTATAATCGCGTTCTCAAAAACGGCTCTAACGATTTCGATGACATTTACAATATAGAGCTTTACGGTGGTCGAAAATCGATCTAGCTGGGGTCCAATTCTGAGAATATTCGTTTTCTCTATGTTTTCACACACTTAAAACTTCTAAACTCTAAACTTTTCTGATTTTACAACAAAGTTTACCTTCTCTACAGTGGTAGAGTGGTAGAGTGTTACAGTGGTACAGTGGCTGAGCGTAAATCTACCAAGCTGAACTACGTGGGTTCGAATCCTGCAATCTGGTCAGACTTTTTTTGCTATTTTTTTTGTAAGACACCGAGTAAAGCTCTATCGCTCAGGTGCTACAGTTTAAATTTTGTAATTATGTTAACATTAGGATATGTATGTACTGATTTATATAATAAAGATATATATGTATACTATAACGTATGTTATAATCGCTTAAAAATCGAGTAATATTTTTGTCAGGCTGAAATTTTATGGAGAAAATATTTTATTAAGTATTTGCCAAGCGTTAATTAGCTGCGCAACAATTACTAAACGAAATGCACATTTTCCAACAATCTTATGAAAAAAGGTACCTGCTGTTACTAATTTTTAAATTTTTCCTTAATAAATAATTATTTTGGTGCGAGCACTAATACTAAGCGATATTATGACAAAAATATAAACTAATAATTGCTTTGAACGCGCAAAATACATCCGACATGTCATTTTATTTAGATAAAACCTACTGTAATATTACGTAGTATTTTTATGCGATTTGCTATAAATTTGAAATTGAAAATACGAGTTATGTCGTAAGAAATTAGAGTTCCTTTTATCTATGTTCGGGCATATTCGGCATGCTTCGGGCGTGTTCGGACCGTCGCGGTGATCGGCAGGGATCGTCGATCTTCGGCCTCATTCGTAAAATTTCTATTACCCTATTTTTCTATTAAATTAATTAGATTATAAGCTCTTGAGTTGGGAAGCCAACGTTCTGTTTTTTTGTTAGCACCGATTACAATATCGTTAAGTAATGCACTCCAATTTTATTTATTTATTGATTTCAACTTAGTATTTCAAAAGTTTTATAAAAACAATATTCCAAATTAAGCAAAGTCAAGACCTATAACTACAGTCCAATACAATCTACCTTTAAGTATTTTACAATAAAAACGATCTCATAGGGTTAAATATTCGGAAATGATCTTCTTTTTATCTCTGTTTCATTTTGTATGTACTTTTAGGGACTATCTGTGTATAAATCATACCTTATATTAATACCTATAATTTTCCACAGTATCCGGGCATCCAACCAGTTCACTTACAAGTGATAAATGTAACGGCTCTAAGCGTGGAAAACTGTCAGGAATGGTTTGGTGGTATAAACCAAGTTTTCGACAGCCAAATTTGTTCTTTGACACGTGCGGGAGAAGGTGCTTGCTATGTGAGAAAAATTTTTTCATTGATATTATTGTATTCCATTTTCGATCTTTTGAAACATTTTTTTTTAAATCGGCAATGTATCATATGTATCATATATATCAAGTAATTTTTTTTTAAATAGTGGCATAAAAATGTCATAGAAGTATTATGATAGAGTGCAAGAGTTATTGTAACCCCAACTGTATAATCAGTGCTTGGTTATAAAGAAATAGAAAACAGATAATTTCTCTTTTCCTTGTCTAATGACGTACGCTCATTAAAATTATTCGTTACAGAGACAATATTCATAATGCTAATAGCTATCGTTGGCACTAGTGTTTAAATTGCTTTTTATTCTATTGTAATACCTGAATGCAAACAAAAGCTGAAATCTCATGAACATACTTTTCAAAATTACGTAGAAAAAAAAATAAAAGAGACGAATCTATCTCAAAATAACGTAAAATAAATTGTGAATAACATAATACATACGTACATATAATATCTTCACGCTTTGTCCCTAGCGGGGTAATCAGAGAGGACGGGACGCCACCATCGCGGTCCCTACATACTTTTTTCGCTTCCTCAAATCTCATCATTTTCCTCACACATTATCGCCTAGGTGACAAAATATTATAACATAATAATATTAATATAACAAAAATATTTAATTTTCAGGGTGATTCTGGCGGTCCTTTGGTGGAAGGTGATACGATAGTGGGAATCGTCTCATGGGGCATGCCTTGCGCTCGGGGATTCCCCGACGTCTTCACTAGAGTGTACTCCTTCCGTGAGTGGATCTTACAGAAGATTTCGACAAATAAAATTATGTAATCGTTTTCATAAGAAATTAAACAATGTCATTCATACATAAAATGCAAATTACTTCATGACTTGAATCTTCGTATTATTGGTATGGATTCGTTTGAGTTTTCTTTTTTTAATACTATTTGAACTAATAAAGTTACTAAACAAGCTTCAAGTGCTTTTAGTTATAGACCGACCGAAGTTACGGTTTTGGCCAAATAAGCTGGTTTCGACCACAGTTTCGGTTACGGTCAAAAATATGCCGAACTTCGGCCGCGCCGATACTCTGTGTTCGTGAATAGTCCCGCGTCGTTCGGCTGACTTCGAGTTCGTGATTCTTGTGTGGTCGCCGACTGAATTCGCCGGCCGACATTATGCGTTTTTTCTCGCTTTCTGTTAAGTTATTCTGTTTTTTTTAATTTCACTTGTACTTTGATCAAAATTCTAGTGAATCCCTATTTCAGCGTATCCGACACTGTTTGCTCGTCATTGCTTTTTAATTAAACTCTTGTCATAAATTCCTGAAAAATATTATCACGAAATGATTAAAACAAATGATGCTATTCTTATCCACGACCCACAGAGAATCTTTTAAGCTCATGTCACATGTCTACGTTTAACCAATAGATACACAACAAAACGTTATTTTGGCACAATAAAACATCAACAACGGGATTATACGGGAAAAGAAATTAAAATAAAATTCTATGAAAACCAGATGATAATAGGTATGTATTTACGTGAAACACAGTAACAAAATAAAGTAGGTACATTCGAAAGCGATGTGAATACATTATTTACACAGAATTCGGCAGAAAATAAATGATACAGATACAGCATTGCATTTATTTTCTCGTCAAACACAAGTTATGTTTTTAACATAAGTTATAAGTAACTACATGTATACGTTTACGGGATTTCCCTGAACTTTAGGCTTTGCTGAACTTACAAAATATTAATAAATATAAAAGAAACTCTATTTCTAAATTTTTTGAGATTCTGTGCTTCAAAAGAAAAACTCAACGGTTTCCATCCGTTTCACCGTTTGATTCCGATGTGCCACGAGTTATATTCTCAGAAACTATACGAGATAGAAACCTAAAATTTGGGGTACCAGTAGTTACATATACGTATTTAAACTCGTAATTAATTCTTTTAATATTTAGTTTAAATATATCTAACGTCTAAAAAAGCATTAACAAAAACTATACACAAAATGACACCCCAAAACGCAGTTTACTAACAAACTAACAAATAAATTTTAACAAAATTTTTTTCAGCGCGATCCCGGTGTGACTTGAAATTTTATATTCAGTCAGTCTTCAATCCTAGTGATTAGTGAGCAACAGTTTAGTCGTAGTCGTGGCCTTAAGCAAACTGTCATACCTAGCTTCACACCGTGTCCGATAGAGATTTTTTATTAGAGCAGAGGCAGATTAGACTCAAAAATGTACTGTGATGAACTTATAATGGACTATCCGATACAAATTTCCTATTAGAATACAGGCAGATTAGACTTAAAAATCTACTGTTATAAACTTTTCATATAATTTTTAGTTATCCTCCACTCAAAACGCCAATTTCTTTAACCGACATTGGTATTGGTATTTCGCCTCTCAACGAAGCATGCTCAGGACCTTCCAGGAAAACTCGGACGGTTAACTAGCACCGCATAGGATTCGGTCGATTAGTGGATTTGAAGTTTTGGGCGGAGGGTAGCTTAAATTATATGAATTCATCACATGAAATGAACTTGCGCAAAGTAACACTTGAGTCTATGCAATATGAAACATATGCTTCAGACGCAAAGTAAAATCTATTATGACAATTTGCTTCATGCAGCATGGCTCTAACACCAACAATAGCAAACTAAGTTAATTTTTGTTATACAGTTGGATGATGCAATATTTTTAATTTTTAATTCGCTCTGTACGCTATTATTAACATTTACATTTAACCGGTAATATCTATTTATTACTTTGTTCACTGTGTTCACTAGATTATCCTGCGTTTGAAAATACTTACCCGCAATATACTAACAATAATTGTAAACTCTAGAATCTAGGACGTCTTAGGTGTGAATGCATTTCGTTTCGTTGTAATATATCTAATTGATTGATGTTAATTTTAAATTTAATGGCATAATTTGAGTGTTGTATGAAATTTGTAATTGTGATAATACCTACTTATGTTACATGCTTTGCTTGGAATATATATTTTTTTGTTATTGAAAAGAAAAATAATTAGTTAAATTAGTGTGTGTCTTGTTCTACGTTTGCTGATATTGTCTCGGCTTTTATTGAATGAAATTATTTGTGTTTACATTTAATATTTATTAAATTAAATTTAATAAATTTTTTGATTAAATAAGTAATTTGGCAACTATAAATATTCTTCTTTATTGTTCATAATAACGATCGAATATTCCCTCATTTAATTTCAGAGTATTTTTCAATTAATCTTGTATATATGTAGTGTGCTACATATGCATATATTCAGTGTACTCGTATTATATTGAAATTCATAATGCGATTTGCTCGTATCTAAAACTTCGGTAAAGAGAGCGGACCGCCTGCAGTGAAATTACTTTATAGATCTTTCATAACTTTGTCACATTCTTATTTGACGTGAACGCGAAGGCAATTTTTTGACGCCAACTTATTAAACCTAATATTACGTAGGCTATTAGACATAACAGAAAACTTATAACAATAGGTTGGTATTATGAAAAGTATATCATTTTCAATAATTATTCTGTTTATACAGTAATAAATTAATGTTAGTATTATTCACTATTATTGATAAAAACACATGGGTATTAAACATGTCCTAAATGGCGAGCTAAATGCACGACAGGGTTTATGGAAAAAATGAAGAAAGGAATGCTAAGATGGTTCGGTCACATAGAGAGAATGAATGATGAAAGACTGACGAAGAAAATCTATAGAGCGAAAGTGAGTGGTAAAAGAGGCCAAGGAAGACCAAGGCTGACTTATGAAGATCAAATAGCGAGTTATTTGGACATTTCGAACTAACATCTAAAAACGAACACCATTGATGACGACTTTGTATTTTCGCAGGTGGATGCCATTTTGGAAACCTATTATAAATACTATACATTATTTAAAGACTTCTGAGTGTGTACTGAATTCATTTCATAATAAGAAATAAAAGGGAAAAATAACGAAAAATCTATAATTCATTAGATCGCCAACAATTCAATTTTATTAAATTCTCAAATCAAATCTCATAACGTTCCTATATTCTTGTGATTTAACAATATTAGAACCCATGAACTATTATAAAACTATTAAAAATCACATAGACTTAAGATGAGAGTAACTATTTTGTATGTACTAAAAAGGTAATTCAAAGTGACGTATTAATAGACCTTTGAGTTCGTGGTTTACTATAAAGAACTTCCATTTAATAAGCTAAGCCAAGGCTGACTTATGAAGATCAAATAGCCAGAGTGTTCGCAGATGGAAATGTCAAAAGCTCTCGCATACCTAGGCAAAAATATGTGAGAAGAATGCTGAGATTCGAGGAAACGAAAGAAGTATGTAAGAACCGCGACGCTTGGCACCCCGTCCTCTTTGACTACCCCGTTAGGGATACAGCGTGAGAATATTGTATGTAACTTTAAACTAAAACTAGCCCGAAAAGTGAAAAAGAAAAATTAAAATTGTAATAAATTATGAGAGCATGATGCGAGTACATCTGAAACAGTAACTAATTTTCGTTCGCGCTAATTCGACCACGCGCAATCTTTGTTCTTCTTTTACCATAAACTATTGAAAACAAATGCGCATTCAGCATTTAAAATAATGATATTATCACAACACAACCTAAAACATCTTATTTATGTTAGAGCGTAGTTATAAAATCTTGCTAATACTCCAAGAATAATTTAAAAATTATTAAATTCAGCTTTTGATGTTCCCGTCTGTCTTTGGGCCACCTCTTAATGTAACTGTTCCTTTCATATCTTTCTGTCAAATAGTCTCTGATAAAACGGCTGTGACTGACAGACAGACAAACGGACAGACAACACGATGATTCCATAGCTTTCCTTTTTTCCAGTTACGAAGGACACAATACAAATTTAACCAACGCGGAAGAAAATTTATAAAAAATTTAAAAGGCTATGTAACTCATAAACTATTATATTCCGTATTGTATAAACCTATTATAATCACCAAATAGATGTAAATGATTTGTTTTTCGATACGATTTTAAGAAATAGCACAGATACGGGTTTCGAAATAAGGTTTGAAGGGAACTTTTATTTGTAGGTTAGAATAGATTATGAAATTATAACCGTGTATAACAACATAACAAATACACACATATAAAATGTTAATAGAAGTATAAAAAAGTTCACATGAAAAGCCAAATGCATAATCATAGTTTTTGTTAAAATTCTATTATGTTTTAAGTATATGTAAGTTAAAAACAAAAAAAAGTTGCAATTTAGCTCTAGAAGTCTCCGATAAGTTACTCTATGGTCTCCGCATTATAATATTAATAGATATTTCCGCGACAAATTAACGACCACGAGAATTAAATATTAATATATTCGTAACGAAAGAAACAGAAAATATTGAAAAGTAGCGAAGATGCATTTGCAAAACTAAATAATTTAAGAAATAAATTTGAGGACTCCTGAAATAGAATTCGACAAGTAAACTGCAGTGAATCTTGATACATAAAAGTATAAACTTATTATCCAAGAACAGTTTGGACGAAAGCGCGCTCCTCATACAAGAATATGATAATATGGCGAATTCTATATCTTTCTTTTTGAAGATTAAGAAAAATTAAAGATTAACTTCTAAATGTTTATATATATAACCAATAATAATAAAATAATGCACCAGACGATACACACCGATCACCTAGTCTCAAACTAGGACATTCCGTTTACTATAAGAACCAGACGACGACAACTGAAGGCGTCTCCCTGTACACCCTCACCCGAGACAATCTAGATAAGCTCGTTTCCTAAATTGGCCCTGCCGGGAATCGAACCCGGAGCCCTTCGCGCTTAGACACACCCCTAATCCATTGCGCCCTCGAGATCGTCGTATAATCAGAATCTTATTATAGAAGAATCATGACTCCAATATCATTTCCTGGATGCGTTCTATTGATGTAATGTGTTCATCGCTAGAAAGCTTTCTGCGTTAAATGAGATTGCGAAAGTAGGCATAGTAAAAATAAAATGTAGGCTATCTACTATACATAGAATATCACGAATCGCAGGCTGCTAATGCTTACACTATGATAATATTATGAAGTCCGCATCTCGCTTGTTTTCTCAACCTTTAATATCAACAATGCAAACAAGAACAATCACGTTACCTACATTTAGTGGTGTCTGGGGAGTTTGACCTTGGAATCCAACTACTTTGAACGTATTAATGTAACATCTGAATTATGTTTTATAAATGAAATACTAAAATGTTTACCCATTTTTTTGCCACTTTTTGTTATTATTTTTTTGCAGTAATTTCAGCAAATTTTCAATTTTTTCATTTTGAATGAATGTAGTTTTCTTATATTTTATAATAACATTATATTATGGCTAAAATTGACATTAGCTATCATCTTTTGTAGGCGGGTATACAAAAAGACTATAGAACTTAGAAGTAAATAGCAGGTAGAAAAAAATGTAGGCGAAGTAGAGCGGCTATCTGCAGCATGTTCAGATTTAGTTTATTGAAGTACGTGTTTCATTATTGTTGTGTATTTTGTACAGTGAATATTTTCCAATTTATTTAATTCTGTATCGTAAGTATTATTACACTTTTATTATCATATTTTTAATCATCATAGGAAGTTTATTATTTAAGATAATGTGTAGTTGTAAGTTTGTAAATATTAACATATGTATGTACTTTTTGTTAATAAATGATCTTTTACTAGTTCCATTATTATCTAAAATCATATTTTTTAATTTTAATGTAAATGGAAATAAAAATAAAATTAAAAAGAAATTTAGACGAAGTAATAATAAATATGATACGCAACGTGTTTCTTTTATTAGTAAATAAAACATTTTTTTTTAATTAATAAGATTGACAATTGAAACAATCATTTGCTAACTAGCCCATTTCTAGCTATGTTATAAATGTCATAGTCGCCATATTTGTTTATATTAAGGACATTTGTTTATATTAAGGACAAAAATGAAAAAAACGTGATTATATCTACTTACATATGATTAATTACCTTTGCTACAAGCCTTTAAATTACATACATTTACTATAAGGGGTTGATAAAAAACAGGAACTTATGTGAAATTACAAACTGGTGATATCAAACAACGCGCTAGTACCATAGACAGCACGGGACAATTTTTAAATACAGAAACACGTAATTTAACTAATAAAGTTTGATTTCATTCCTAATTAAACAGAGTCATAAAAACTTAATAGTATCTTTTTCTAATTAACAAGAAAGCAATAAACAAGTTAATTTAAGAAGCATAAAAGTTTAATTCATATTAAAAGTTACATCGCAGTTTATACGAACTACTGATTTTTATTAAACAACTTCAAATCGTGATTCAATCCTCAAAACATCCAGAATACAGTGATACCTATCTAGTTTCCATTCGCGTTAATTCGACCAAACGTCTTTGTTCTTTTTTTAAATTTTTAAAAAGGATTGCGCATTCGTTTTTGCTTTTAAAATAATAATTATCGTGTATTACATGTACAATGTGCATACATACCTAGAAATATCTTATTTATATTAGTATGTACTTAAATAACTTTGTAAAACTCCATAATTTTTAATATAATTTAAAAAACTGGTTCTGGACTGGTTCCTGATATTTGTAAGAGACTGGTCGAGGCTTCGGGAGACCGCCGGGATGGTAGCTTCTTCCGCCTACAGTTTGGCTATTCAAAGAGGCAATGCTGCCAGTCTGCTGGGTACTTTAAGCAATGACAGATTTCTAAGCGGAAATTTTGAGGAAGTCTATTATTTAAGATAATGTGTAGTTTTAAGTTTGTAAATATTGACGTTTGTATGTACTTTTTGTCATTTAAAAAATAATTGAAAGTGTCCAATTATTACTGTTATGCTCGTATTGGTAATTGCTGGAACAACCAAGGGATCATCCGTTAAAAGAGATAAAAGATAAATATTTAAATCTACACATTCTCCGCAACTGGCAAAGACTACAAAATCCGTACTCAATGCGCTAGGACGCATCGCGACACCAGTTTAAAATGAATTATTTATTGGACGGGAATGTTGAATTGGAAAATTATAAACCCATCAGAATTGCCAGACAATCCAACTGGCCTAAACTATTTACACTTTCTTTGAAATAATTTGGCAACATTATTGCAAGAGGTGCCCCAAGGAACAGTGAGATTTAATGTCCAAAATAAAGGTTTTCCCGCGTATTAATCTGTCAATGTTAAAAAATTCTCTAAATAAAATATATCCCAAGAGGTGGATTAGTCGTTTGGAACCAATATCGTGGCCTACGCGTTCACCGGACCTAAATTTTTTATTGCGACTACCTTAAAGAGAAGGTCTACAAAAAATCAATGACTTCCGTTGTGAAAATACATCGCCATCTCCGAGCAGCCGCAATATAAATAAATGAGCGTCAGTTCGCGGCTACTTAAAACTTCGATCACAAAACTTAAAAAGACATTTATTAGACGACGTAGAACCTGTTTAGAGTAGATAGAAAACAATTTGAAGAGTTGTTTTCATGTAATAATTACGAAATAAATAATATCAATGAATGTTGGTGTGTAATTTGTTTAATTTACTTTATCCCTCAGGTAATCTTTAAGACAGATATGTTTAAATTTTACCATTTCTCAAATCAAATTGACTCCTCTACATTCATAGCAATAATTTAATAATTACAACAGATATGTTGAAGTGTTGTACCTACCACTTGTTGATGTGCATTAAATCGTCAATATTTTAAAATAAATCGTCACTTAGATCCTCATACATTATGTTTCACCAAATATGCTCAAACTTTGACGAAAAACTATTAGTAAAAATAATTTCGAAGAATAATTTCAAAAAATCAGCATTCAGTCATCCAGTGATAAACTTCGCTGTCCATTTAACAGTTATTTTAGAACAAAATTTAATTAAAAAGTTCATAAAATTCTTTAATTTATGGTAGTAGTCGTTTTCGGGATTTTTAAGCAATATCATAACACAATAAACTACTACTAAACTTATGGAATAACATTATTTTTTCTGAACAGCCTTAAGTCTATCTACATACAGTAGCAAGATTATCCATAATTTATTAGAGAGGTATGAGCGGTGAGCCATGCAAGAGTGGTAGTGGTGGTAGAGCCATGCTGCATTGCAGCACGAATAGGGCCGGCTCGCCCGGTGAAATACCACTCTCACACAGAATATCGGCGTGAAATAACAATATCTATTGCTCTTGTGTGTCGTTCGGTGAGGAGAGTGCCGGTGGACCATCACCTCCTCCCCCTCTTTTCCCACTTTTCTCGATTTCCCTAAAGACGACAACGCAGCTGTGATTCCCCAGACGTTATGGGTGTCCATGGGCGGCGGTGGTCAATCTCCATCAGGTGACCCGCTTGCTCGTTTGCACCCTTTTTCATAAAAAAAAAATATGTTGCATACTATGTCTATATCTTAGATCGATAGGTCGTGACTCATGAGCATAATATTATATGAGAGTCGCAAAGGCTTGCACATTCTTTTCAAAATTAATATAATATTATTGTGAGAATCAGTGTTCCAACTCATGTGATAGCTTAAAATAATTTCTAAAATGTGTACGTAGATTTATATTTTTTACAGTTAAAAACAGAAAATGCAAAACAGGAACGATATCGCCCGCGTTCTTCTTGCACCAGTATGTACAAGACCCGTTGATACTATGTAGACCAAAATATTCCTGAATTACTTCACAAATTACCTTTTAGGAAAACAAGATAAATTTATTCGTGTAAAACCTAATACAGTGTTCTTATTTTGCTACGGTATAGGAAAAACAACATAATATGTTACATGCATATTTTTATACCCCTACGCTCGAGAGGATTTTGTTCGGTAATACTCATAAAGTGAAGAATTTACTGGGTATAAAAAATCCTATGCAAATTCAAACACGACAAAGAACATGTTTGCATCCCCAGCTATTGGAAATACGTGACAACTCAATATTAGTGTTATTATAAGGGATTATTTTTATACTGTGAACTTTATCATTGCAAATAGTGCACACCAAGTTATAAATAATGTCCTATGACTTGAATTTATCTGAACTACAAACTGGGTACATACAATGGATGGCGTTTTATACAGGAGCGAACAGAGGAGAGCAGCTGACCCTCCTAAATTTTGTGTTTAATGTAATAAACATTCAATGTAGTGACGTAGTAAGGTTATGTAATAATTGCATAATCAAAAGTTTATAAATTTTATGAAAAAAACTGTACAAAAATTATTAAGTAGAAAATACGTAATAAATAATTAATTGTTAATAAAAGAATGTAACTGCATAGCTCTTAGATATTCTGTACATATTGAAATAGGTGACCTTTTAAAATCCTTTCAGAATCACTACACGTGTATTTACGAAAAAAATCACGCAAACAGTATACCTTTACATTTATATGTAATATGTTAAGGTATGTTATTTTATTTAATGGTAATAGGTAATAACGTAAGAAATGACATCTTCTCTTTCACCCTAATAAGAAGCCCTTTATTTCACAAACAATGGCAGGCCAGAACGTTATCTATACTAGTATTATAAAGAGAGAGAGCAAATTTTTTAATTGTTTATATGTGGAGAATGATCTGCGGAACTACTGCACCTATGTGAATAATCCTTTCAGCATTTGAAAAGTACATTATTCCAGATGGACATAGGTTATATAAATTATGTATTCAACCCGGGCGAAGTCGGTACGGGCCGTTAATGTATATTAAGTAAGATAAAAATTAAACTTTCAAATTAAATATATCGGTTTGTTCATAGCGTATTTTTACTTGTGAGTATACACAGGGTTAATAAAAAAAATACTAATAACCTTTGTACTAAACATTATCCCCAATAACTTTTGTTTTACGACTAAAAAATTCATAAGTTTTTTCTTTCATACAAAAATAAAAACACATTAAATGTTTCTGAAAATGACACCTACTCTACCCAGTCGCTAAAGCGGCACACGCACAGCGCGGCGCTGAGGCCCGGTACGCTTGCACTGCAGCATTGGAAATACGTACAGAGTAATTACGTTTCAGACAGTATAACAAAATTTAACAAATATTTTTTGAGGAACGTATTGAGTTTAGAAAAAAGTCGTAGAACAAAAGTTGTTAGGTATGTTGACAGAAATTTTGCACTAAGAGGTTATTAGTATTTTTAAATTAACCCCGTATTTATGTTTAAAGGCTTAATTTGCTTTAGACTGCATAAAAAACCACTTAGTACAGGCATCTACAAGATCCTGTAACTCAGACAAGTGAACAATGCTACGTAGCTTCAGCTTTATGAGGTGACCCCAAAGAAGAGCACAACGCGTATTTTCCCTGCTGTTGTAGCACTGGGAGAATGTTGCGGGGGATCTTTAGCTCAGCTTTTTTTTTTGTTTTTTTATTTTCGTATATATATAAGCGTTAAACTTCTCGTGATTATCGCGTAAACTATAAAGTAAAACAATAAATAATATAAACTGGCCAGGTGTATATCAGGCGTGTGCTACTGATCCAGAACTGAATGGAAGAAAGCATTTTTCTTTTTATTAAATACATAACAGAATGATATTGCTGGTTGTACGAAACTTAACAAGTCTGACTTGCACTTGGCCGGTTTTTGTTAAATCAATCACTTTATTTTTAAAAAAAATTTTTTCGGAGAACCATTACATTTGCGAGAAAATTTTCATTTAAATAATACTCGTATATTATTATGTTATATACTATATTATATTATTACGTTATATTATATATTATACATTGTCAAATATGTGCGGTGTCACCCGTGTGAACAAAATAAGCAATGAAGAGATACGCAGTATGACAGAATTACACGACAGTCTTAATGTAAAAATGAAGAACGGAATGCTTAGATGGTTCGGCAACTTAGAAAGAATGAGTTATGAAAGACTGACGAAGAAAATCTACATAGCGAAAATGAGTGGTAGCTGAAGCCAAGGAAGACTAAGGCTAATTTATGAAGATCAAGTAGCCAGAGCATTAGCTGACGGAAATGGCAAAAGCTTGTATAGGGGAAAACGTGTGAAGAGAATGATGAGATTTGAGGAGACGAAGGAAGTGTGTAAGGACCGCGAAGCTTGGCGCTCCGTCCTCTGACGGAGCGCCGTAGTGTATGTATGTAATACTCATACTATCGAATGTATTTTTGAATATTTGCACAAGATCGAACATTGACTTTGTGACAACACCCCAAATAACACGTAAAAACAAAGTTGAAACGAAGTAATAATAAATGTACCTATAGGTTAGGTAGACGTACGTCGTGTTATATTATACAGTATGACACCTGTCAACAGGAACACGAAAAAGACATTGTGTATATACGATATTACGGCAGGGGTCGTCATATCTTATACGAGTACGTCTTTATTTTACTATGAAGAGAAACATGTTATTTTTAAAACAAATTAAAACAAACTGTACTGTCGCTTTTGTCTTTTCACAAAAACATAGAAATATAACAAGAATATTGTAGGTGATATATTTATATCTATAGGTATACTATAGATAATATTACGACATCAACAATTTATAAATTAAGTACAATACTTAGGTATTAATATTCCAATACTTCTAATCAATCTGTTTCATGTTTTATGGTTATATTATTTAATTTCAAAGGATAGATACCTATACATTGAAAACACCACCATTATTTGCCGGCCAACTGTTTTCTAGATAAATAAAAATAACATTTATGGTATCTTTAAAGATGTATTTATTTAATAATTTGAATGGACAAATGTTTTCTATAACTTCAAAAGAAATTGATATCCAAAAAGAAAAGGAGAAAATTATAGTAATTGGCTGTTTCATACTTTAATACAGTAATAGCTATGGCCATTTCGGTATATTACTTGCCCCACAACTTGGCTTTCGATTATGACAGTTATTAGTCGCAAACGATATACTCACTAGAGATAATATCTCTTTTTGAAATATGAATGTATTGTCGTATATGTAATCACTTTAATTTTTTCAGATAAATTACAAAAGTACTTATAATGGTTATTTTTTAACGATAAAGTTAAAATGTCTAATAACTTTATAGGGATTAATAACTGTGGCGTTACCTCTATTACCTATAAAAAATATAGCTTTATATGTCATGTTGTTACAAGAAATGTAATCTAATAGAAAACTTGACGTAACTCCACGGTGAAATTTGGATTAAATAAAACTAATTTACTCTGTATCAGAACTTTTAGAAGTTTTAACTTTTAAGTCTAGAAAGTTAAAAATAGTCTGACTGCTTCTTAACAAGTTTTCTATGAAGCATGAATGGGGCGCTTTTCACGACTTTTATTACGTGGCATAATATAATGAATAATATAAGCGCTTTAGTTACATATTATCGATTAAGGTTTTCGGCTATAATTTTTTTTTTACTAACATCGAATCCATCATTGGATTGACTCAATTGGATGATAGTATGTATATCGTTGTCAAAACGTAGTAATAACACGTCCCTCTGCTGTACGTCCCAGTGCAGACTGACTTCTTCTTATGAGGTGAAGAGATATATCTGCCACATAGATTCAGAAGAATGTATGAAGTATATATATATATTAAATATATATATATATATATATATGTATGTATGTATGTATGTATATATCTGTATAGGTGAAATGTGTTTTTGACCAGAAAAACCTTTTAAAACATAGTCTACTAAATAATTCTTATCATTATATCTACTTTCTCTTAAATTCCAACATTTTGCTATAATTTGCTTCAGTTATAGGGTATCTACCGCAAAAACTTATCTATATACATATTCGTATTTGCCTTGCCTAATAATGCCTTGAGCATTAATGTTCCTTGTATTATTTCATTAAATTCATTGTTTTCATTAACTTAAATTTGATTAATTTATAGGTTTCCAAGTTATTTAGGTCGACAACTTATAGATAACGTTCCAAAACATTGTCAATAATATACAAAACAACTAATGTATGCACAAATGCACAATGCACAAACAAATCAATAAAGATATCTAATAATAGACCTTTTCTGTTCCCTTCACAATTTGTCAGAGCCTTCAGATTTCCGCTGTTCACTTTAGACATATGTAAACAGCTGAAATTTAGAACAGTTATGTTCAAAAAGTAATGTAATGTAATGGCCAAAATACAGAACTTCAAAACTTGAGTTACACACCTTATACGACATTTCTTTAGCGTCAACTACCAATACGGAATAGGATATTAAATAAGCCATTGATCAACTGGCTAGTTTGGTCGCCTTTATGTCTTCGTCGCCGAAAGAAAGTCACCATAAATGTGCTAGAGTGTGTAAGGGCTGCTGACAAAAATGATGAAATTTGAGGAAGTGAAAGAAGTATGTGAGACCTACGATGACGAATAACGCTCCATTCTCTCGGATACAGCGTTAGGATATGTATATATATTATTGATGTACCTACATTTATATAAGTCATCGCATAAGGTAGGTATCAAACGAAAACTCTTTAGATTACGCCGTATATTATCGTTGTCGCCGGTTAGCGCCATTGATAACACCTCTATTGAAAAAAATTAACAGAATTTTATTTTCTTAGATACTTTTTTTTACACAAAGAGAAAGTTCTATGTAAACTTTGTAACGGTGTAGTACCGGATAGAGCAGTAATAGTTAAGAGTCAGTAGAAGCAGAGATGACTCAGTAATTAACTAACACTACAGTTTTATATGAAATTGGACATTTCTCTAACGTCAACTACCATTACAGAATAGGATATTACAGAATTTTTGAAAATGTATCCTTTAGGAGCGTAAAATAGGAGATGAAAGTTTGTATGGGAATTCCGTTTGTTTTTGCAATTAATACCATTATGTTTGGTATTTAACATTTTAGCTGAAAATTAAAAACGACTTTTTTCAGTATTCTTGAAAAATCGCCTGTAAAGAGGGTAAAATAGGGGATGACAGTTTGTATTGGAATTCTAAAGCGTTCACTCCACAAACATTAATTACAAAAAGGTTAAAAAGCTAAGATTAGCAGCTCATTTAATTGTACGTTTTTTTCACATTTTTAATTTGTATTCATTTCGAGATCGACGCGAACGAAATTCCGGGCGGAAAGTTAGTATTTGCAAAATTATAATATAGCGAGTACACTGACAGAGTACGCTGCTCCCCTAGCTCTGTAAAGCGTGCGGGAGACCGTGGCGCTCGCGGATCGGCTTGCACAGCCTTGAAAAGAAGCGCCTCCAGACGCTGTTTAAATTGCTGTATTAGATGCCATGAAGAAAAGCAAGCGAATCACCTGACAGAAACCGCCTGCAACGTCTGGGGAATCACGAGTGCGTTGCCGGCCTTTGAGGAAAGAAGGAAGAGGGTGGAAATGGGCCACCGGTACTCTCACTCACCGAACTAAACACAACAGCAATAGATGCTGCTATTTCACGCAGATATTCTGTGAGAGGATAGTATTTCAACAGGCAAGCCGGCCTAATTCGTGCTGCTATACAGCATGACTCTACCACAGAAGTGTTATATATTATTTATATTGTTAAAAAATAAAAATGTCTATGTTTGTATATTCTAAATAACGTCTAAATATTTTAAATTTTAAAAATGTAAATTTTCATTTTCTAAGTTAAATATAAGCGCTGGTTTATAGATATAACAGACTTGTAAGCGTATGAATATTGCCTTCTTTATGTATCAAAATCTTCGATCATAAATAAAGGTCGAAGATGAAAATATAATATGTGATCAAATTGCATGCCAGAAATGGTCAATATATGTGTACAAAATACATAATAATATCAGGTAACAATCACACATTCATTAAGCAAATAAATTATTTAAATTTGTAACTGCTCACAGACAGCAAAAATTGTTTCATAGTGTTTCTCAAAGACATCGTGAAAAACAAAGTTATTTCTGCGGTAATTTATCGTGATTTAAAATATCCCATTGATAAAAAGTACATAAATATCACTCTACTCTTTTAATGAAACCAATTTTTGTTGTGTTTTTTAAATTCTATTATCTTAGGGCGGCTTGTATCAAATATTTAAACTCGAGTTGAAGAACTGAACTGAAGTTGGTGCAAGCGAGATGTCATTTCCTTAAATCGAGTTTAAATATTTGTATTTGGTACAAGCTGCCCTTAGATTTTTTTAGAATTTTTCAACTAATCGTAGCATATCTTACTTCATTTCATAAGTTTTTTTTTTTTATATCAGAGGGGGCAAACGAGCAAGCGTATCATCCGATGGAAAATAATCATCGCCGCCCATGGACACCCGCAACGTCCGGGGAATCACGAGTTCGTTGCCGGCCTTTAAGGAAAGAGTAGGCTCGTTTCTTGAAGGTCCCTAAGTCGTAACGGTCCGGGAATACCGCCGCTATAAGTTGATTCCACAAAATTATCGTACGTGGTAAAAAATGTCGTAAAAATCGCACAGTTGTAGACCGCCATCCATCAAAATGGTGAGGATGAAAGGACAGTCGACTGCGTGACGTACGGTAACGGAATTCAGCAGCAGGCAGTACTCCGAACAATTCCTCAGAACATTCCCCATGAAGTAATCCACTTATGTAATACTATTACAATAAATAAATAAAAAAGATATGCTCAAATTACTATTAGACTACAAAATATACATTAAAAATGGATTTTTAATGAATTAAACTTATTTCATTATACGTATATACGACAAAACAATAGCTCTGTCTCACTTACTGACGGCGAAGCGGCAGTTCCCGCACCCCGCTCTGCTAGTACATAGGGGCATAAATATTATTGTTTTGATGTACTATTCTAGTGTAACGTATAATTCAATTTTGAAATCTCATTGTCATTTTCGGAGACCTATTTCTAAAAATACCTCACACGCTTATTATATGTACTGAATTTTTTTAGCGCTCAGTTACATGTATGGCACCCCAAATTTCATTCTTTTTATCCTAATCTCTCTACGTAAATATATAGCGGTTCATGGAACCTTTCGAATGTCATCTGTATAGTGCCAATAGTCTCCGTGTAAAATGGCTTTGACATACCGACGGACAGACAAACAGACGGAAGGACAGGAGTGGATAAGCAGCTCTAAACATTGGTACAAGTATAACTAATATTTATCTAAAACAAATAAAATTGGCTTCTGAAATCGGAAGATTCTCTTTTATTGGTGTTAAAATCTTTGGGATCATCGTGTCCAATCTTTGAAAGTCTTACATCGAAATCCCAGCTTTACGAGCATAATATTCATTCAAGATATACGCCAGCAACAATAGAAACAGAGGCAAGACTTAATATTCCACCAGGGACCCTCTTATTTGCATTTTTACGAGAAATTTGAACCGAATCCCGTGTCGTCGCCACAGCTAAAATCTGTCAAAACATTTAAGAGTAATTGGATTATGTATATCGCCATCAATAGTATATCATTGTGTAAATGAATAAATAAAAAGCTGTACAGCAAAAACGTACATTTGAACCTACTAGTACATTATGATGTAATATCCAAAGACCTGCGAACTGCCACTGTTTTTTATATATGTGTTAATATATTATAATATACTTATGAATTATGTGACGTAACAAAATTTTTTATTTTCGTGTGATACAGTGTTGATATTTTCACATTTTTTTTGTATTTTATGCTTCGATCACAAATAAAGAACATTTTATGTGCAAAGCAAAAGAAGAGAAGTTAAAATATTAACTTTACATAGAATGGACTTGAAATTGTATACTTGGCTGGATTGACGAATATCCATGAGTAGTATTCACATCGACATTCGCTTTCGCAGATATCTAAAAATCAATATTCGTTTCATCCTTATTTCAAAAAAACTTTAAAAAATTTTACTCATTTTATTTTCAAATTTTTGGTTTTTTATTTAGTTACTTAACATTTCTCATTCTATTTATTTCACTTAGTGCCTCATATCTTTCTTGTCAGTTGGTTGCAATATACTATTTGCCTGTCTAAACTCTATAATCCGCCATTTTTGTTTCGGACGCCACTTTAGATTTGGAATTGTTTTCTAAAGCGTGCTGTTCTACTTGTCAAGCTCTGATATTTGATACCCATATTGATGGGAAAAAAACGTAATCCGCCATTTTGTGTCGGCCACCATCTTCGATTTGTAATTTTTTTAAATGTACTGTATTTTACTAGTCATGCCCCTTTATTTAATATCCATATTGAATGGGTTGAAAAAAAATAAGTAATCTGTCATATTATGACGGCGGCCATCTTGGATTTACAATGATTCTGAATATACATAACTGTAATGTCATCAGAACTAAAGATGTATACCAAATTTCAGATCAATCGGTCAACAGAAAGGTGGTAAAATTTCAATTATTAGATTTGACCCACACAACAGACACAAACAAACAAGCAAGCTAAATAAAACCGTTTAACATTAGTGATTATTGATTAATAGGAGTATTATGTACAATAATAAATAATTACTCAGCATTAAAATTTGGCCATATTAATAGTAATTGTTGAGTAGTAGTGTTGAGTAGTAAGAGGAGGATGATGAGATTTGAGGAAGCGAAAGAAGTATGTAAGGACCGTGACGCTCCATCCTCTATGACTATCCTGTTAGGGTAACAGCGAAAAGGTATGTATGTAATAAAATAAAAAATACAAAGAATTACAAAGGTATTTAGTATATACTCCTAATAATTAGTCCAATCATGTGATCACAAAGTGAAGACTAGACTGTGGTACTATGGATAGATACCAGTCAATGAACCGGGAATGAATGAATAAACCCAAGAACACAGATTCCAAAAACATGTAAAAGATTTGTTTCTTTACGGGAATCAAAACTGGAACCTTTGACTTGGTAAATAGACACTTACCAGCTCGCCAATGTGCCTTTTTCTATTTTCTATGACGCAGGAGAAATCTGAAAAGAGGTATATATACTTATCGTACTGTTACAACCCGTTAATAAGCCACTATCTCGCCGCCATGGGTTGACTGGAAGGGATTTCTTTAAGTCCACCTTTGTGAACATCTTTTCTTTTATAATTTCCATTTGTAAAATTCTTATGCAATAAAGAATATATACAAAACTCCTTAAGTGATCGTCCTTGAAGCGTTGTTAAGGGGTTCAGAAATCTATGAAACGCATCGGAGCCTCTGTGTTGTATACCGAAGTGTAGACCACATAATTTTCATACTGCATAAGTACATAACACACACACTTACCATACTTCATACGTACACTATATGTCTATTAACACCTTATTTATATTTTATATGACTATTTACATATTACAAAACTTATTAACATACATACACACAAACACACGCAAATATAAAATGTATATATTAAAATAAACTATATAATTTACGAATGGACAAACATTTTATATATGTATTATATTTTAAACCTACCTACACTTTTAAAACTTGAAATTACACTATGCACGTTCCGCGCTTGTAAAATAACAGGCGCAAACCGACACAGTGTACGACACACAGTCATTCTTCGTTCGTTCCAAGTTCCAAGTGCTAATACAAGTTGAGTTCGTACTAATTTTATTCACTTATAGTCGTTAATATCGTAATTCGTAATAATTGTCATATCTGTGTATTGCTTGTATAATATTATAATTGTGTCTGTAAATCGTGTTCCTTAAAAATATATTTGTTGACTCTGTGAAGTGTTCGTGTCATTTACTTGTGCCAGTCTACTAAGTGTCCTTTTTTATGTGTTTGATGTAGTCCATATAAATCAAATAACTATATCTACACCCAATAGAAGTACTTCTTGGGAGGGCAGCGACAGACTCCCTCTGCATCCTCGCAATGGCACAACAACGTGGTCTGTGCGCACTGTCATCCTCCTCGGCGTTGCATGAGTGAAAGACCAGAGCACAGTATAAACATTACAGCAGGATAAAAACTTTTTTTTTTGTTTGAAAAGTTTGCTTGAGACCACGGCCGATGCAACTCGGTCGAAACGTCAAGCCAAAATAAAAGGTAATTTCGATATATTACAGTAGGATGTCTTAATATATAACTAACGTACGCGGTTTGTATATGTGCGAGCTAATACGCACGCGCCATGGCACGCACACGACAGCAAAATTTTGAGCTAATATGGATAATTATTGTAGCGCCAATTGGAGTCGCACGCTACGCAAACTTGCAATCGCTTCCATTTCTCTTTAATTCGTTCTTCAAATCGTCGCATAAAAAACGTTCCCGTGTACATTGTTTTTTATTATTATATACTAAAACTATAACTAAACGAGATGCTCTCTACATCTCATAGTTAACGCAACAACCTTACGTGAAAATCGCAAGTAATAATTTATGTAAATAAATGTAAAAGAAATACTACTCGGAGAAGTGAGGTTGTCATTTTATTTACATTTTCTATTCTTTACATTTATAAAGTAATAAAGTATATTGTATTGTATTGTAAGTAATAAAGTATATCGTCGTTTAAAGTTCTGTGTAAGTGAAAAGAATGGAATAGGTCTAGATACCTACCCTCAGTGGTGGATCCAGGATTTTGGTTTGGGAGGGGCTTGAACCCAATGAGTAGGGTGTTCCCGGACCCTAAAATTTTTCATAGAGGGATTTCCGATGCTTTGGGGGGGGGGAGGCTCAAGCTGCTTAGCCCCCCCTAAATCCGCCAGTGCCTACCCTCCTACCCACCCTCTCAGGTGGATACCCGAGAGTAGGCAATTCGGCTATACATGAGGCGGCAGTTCGCCTTATATTCTACAAATTCTCTGACCGGAGCAACCACTCCAATTGGCCGCGACCCCGTCGCCAACATGCCTATCATAACAAAGTTTACTTATCTTTCGATAATTGTGCTGTGAATAAGTGTAAGGTACATATATCTTACTACAGCATTCAGTCAAAAAAGTATCGAGAATGGATGATTTGTTTAAGGTTCCAAATTAAATTTTTTGTGTTTTTTTTGTTGTTGTTAGATTGGCACTACTGTTTTCCATTTTGGCGCGGAGTTTGAGTTGCATCTCTTATTTAGATTAAATATAGAGTACTATTTTTAGTTATATCATTCTAGTGTATATTGCGAATTTTATAATGGACAAAAACATCGAACAAAGAGTTTGTCTTAAATTTTGCATCGCCAATAGAAGTTCGTATTCGGAGTCACTGAAAATGTTACAGAAGGCTTACGGTGAATCGACTTTATCAAAAACACGTGCTTATGAGTGGGTACAAAGCGTTCAAAAGCGGCTGAGATTAAGTTAACATCGCAAAAGTGAAGGAAATAGTGACGGAATATCCTCATTCAAGTTTGAGAGAGATAGCCGCCGAACTTTCTGGGTCTCACGAGTCGATCCGTGCCATTGTAAATAATCACTTGGGTATGAAACATGTTGCCACTCGGCTAGTCCCAAAAAACCTGAATATCTCCAAAAACTCAATCGCATAAGAGTCGCTGAGGACATACTAGAACGAGTCAAGTCCGATCCAACATTCATAAAACGCGTTGTTATTGGTGACGAGATGTGGGTTTACGAGTTTGACATGCAAACTAGTCAACAAGCTTCGGAGTGGTGCCTTCCAATTGAACCGAAGCCGAAAAAACCACGCCAGTCAAACTTAAGTCAAACTTATTTTGACTGTTTTCTTTTACTATCGCGGTGTTGTGCACTCGGAATTCTTGCCGGAAGGTCAAACGGTAAATAAAAAATATTATTTGAGCGTTATGCGGCGTTTAAGAGAGCAAACGACGAGCGACGAGAAAGGCCATATTTGTGGAAAGAAAATTCTTGGCTACAACGATAATGCGCCATTGCACAAGGCCATCATTGTGAACGAATTTTTGACCAAAAACTCATCAAATACCATTAAGCAACCACTTTATTCACCAGATATGGCTCCAGCCGACTTCTTTCTTTTTCCTAAACTCAAATTACCACTTCGTGGCACCCGTTTTCATTCGATAGAAGACATAAAGGAGAATTCGCGGCGAGAACTGAACTCAATTCCGGAAAAAGCGTTTAAAAAATGTTTTGATGATTGGATTATTCGTTGGCGTAAGTGTATCGTTTCTGAAGGAGCATACTTTGAAGGTGATAAAATAAATTTGGATGAATAACTAACATTTTGTGTATTATTGATCTTTTCCCGGTACTTTCTTGACAGAGTAGTATATACTACTAGCGATCCGCTCCGGTTTCGTCTCGGTGCGATATCGAATGTTTGCATCATACCATTTTTTTTCTATACAAAACAATGTTATAAATACAATGTAATCTTGAGATTTTCACATATAAATACCATCCAAATTTCCGCGTTTTTCCGTGGATTTTCCAAAAATTTTCTTTGATACAAATCTTGTCCTGACACACACACACACACACACACACACACACACACACACACACACGCACGCCCGCACGCACGCACGCACGCACACGCATCTCTAACGGAGTAGTCAGAGAAGACGGAGCGCCAAGCGTCGCGATCCTTACATACTTCTTTCGCTTCCTCACTTCCTCGTCAAATAAGTGGCAATTGATTTTTATTTATATAACGTAGAATATAGATATATATATGATATAGCCATCAAGTTACTGGTAGGTAGATGAGTAATAAATAAGTATAATTGTAATATTATGCTTTTCCGTTTGTCCTACCTCACTATATCCAAGACGTTATTACTTCTAGTTGTTGACGTGGGTAAATCCACCGTGGTGGCTATAATCATCACAAACAGTAAACAATCAGGCGAACGCCGAATTTAATCACAAATTCAGCTTTCAGCTCTCAGCTTTGTTATTTATGTTAAACTGCAAATAATATTCTTCTCCTTGATTAAGGTTTAGATTATGTACTGTTTTAGTACCCCTGTTTTAAGTACCGAAAGGATGTTGGGTAAAATACCGCATCTATTATTAAGTACTTCGATAGCACAAGAGTTGACAGAGAAAGTTGAACTAACTCACCGAGCAGCCGCGACTTGCCAAGTTCCAAGGGGGCCCTCAGCGAGTCCTGTGAGTCCAGCGAGTCCATAGAGCGGTTCGCCACACTTCTCTGACCAGCGCCAATTTCCTCCGAATTTAGGGTTCCGTAGACGTAATAATTAATTGTAAAACTATAAAAACCATATAGTTTCACCACGTGGAACGAGCACTCGACATCGTTCGCCATATTTTTTCGTGTGTATATTGCCTACACCGATGACATATTTGTAATGGAAAGCATTCACTGTAAGGATTCAAGATATACAATTTCGTTCGTCGAGTCGTTCAGAAGTTACACGATAACTATGTATTGCAACATACTGTAGTATAACATATACATACAGCATATACTAAAACATAATGTAATATATGTCAGCAGAATGAAGATCGCGAAGGCAGTTTTCTTTTTCACACTTCATTATATAACATCAAACTAACCACACGTATGAGAATAAACCAATCTGCATTGTTTACCTGTTTGTAATAAGTAATCAACAGAGAGTTTCTTCGTGTGCAACTGAAGTTTTCACGGTCTTCCAAAAAGTCCTTTTTATCTCCAATAAAGCTTATTGTCACTTTACTGGAGAAATATTAGGGACTTAGTGATAGGCGAAATTATTACTGAAGACATCGGCTATATGGCCATTGACTCTTTGCCTTCCCTCTCGAGGAGAATTTCACAAACAACATTAAAATTTGCTGCCATTTATTAAACCAACTTTTTCTTTAATGTATTCGGTTTAATAAACAAAAAGATTGTCCTACCAGAACAATCAAACAACACTTACAGTACTATGTAAGCACTGTACACTACGTATTCAAGACATATCAAAGCCACAGATTTATCTCTGTGATCAAAGCGGACGTGATAGGTAGTATATGCTGTATAAAATCGATTTTTTTGTTAAAAAATTTACAATAAGCCTGCTGTACGGCGCACATACATGGTTATGCAACTACTTTATTAATTGCATTAACTGCAGTTTTGGCGCGCATCAAATTATTGTACTTTGGGCGCGACCTAATATCTTTGTGAAAATATGCAATATGCAGATTGTCTTAGTTTTAGTTAGTGTTCGATTAGACGAGGATCGGATAAGTTGCATTTTTATTTATCTTCGTTCCTATCGTCCACTCGTTTACATTTGCATATTTTTATATTCTGCAGGAATTATTTGCATTAATCTTGCAGAAGATATTGCATCTCGTGTATATTACCCTTACACCTGTGTATGATGAAGTGCCACGTTGTAGTGATATTTTTCAAATTTTTTTCGTCTACCAAATGTATCACGCAAGACTGAGGCATCTTGTTGCCTATTTTAAAAATTGCTTCTTGAATTGATTCACCAAAAAGCCAAAAAACTTGTGCATTTAAACTAAATTACAGAACAGAGGTCATATATATCTGTGTAAACATGTCAGACGAAAACACGATGTAGGTTACTAGAATGTCACCGACTTCGTTAATATCGGATCAGTACCCAATACTCGTCTGAAGACTGCTAAACTCTTAAAAGACAAAGTTTTCCAATAGAGAATCGACGTAAACTTCGCCGGAGATGATTTGACTCCGAAAGTTTGGAAAAGTCGTGACTTTTGACATCACGCTACCTCTTTTCACATATCTAATGGAATACCAAACTTTTATAGAAAATGCAGTAGCCGTTAACAGCTTTCTTAGATATTGATGAGGATAGAATGAATGTTTTGAATACTGACGTAGATTATTATTGATTCAAAAACATTAAGAGTCCACCTATGTAGACTTTGGCGTGTTTGGTTACTTGGATCTTGATATCTAAGAAGACTAAGAGTTAGACGTTTGGATACATACAACTTAATTCGTCATCTCGAAATCTTTAAAGGTGGAAACGTGATTGGATAAAAAAACCTCGATAAAAAGGTTCCAGGAAAAACCCTGTTTTGCACAAATATTTAGTTGTATCTTCGAAAGTCTATAGAATTTGAAAATGATTTTTACTAAAATGTATACTAATAATATAATAATATATACTAATAATGTAATACTAATGTATATGTAATTATAATATCTCAAATCTCTAAAACCAATGTAGTGTTCTTATAAATTACAATTATGTGCAAAAACAAATGTCGAGATTTTTCCGCGCTGAAATATGATCAAACCACAAGTGTGAAAATAAACTTTATTGCTGCCCCTATAGCGCGCGAGGGTAATGAACGAATTCGGTTGAGCTGGGCTGCTTAGGCGGACTCTTAAAGAATAATAATAATCTATTTCGACTCTCTTTAGTTTTGAGTTTGGACTCTTTCTCTTCAAAAGTGAATTCCATAAAACATTGGTTTGACTACTCTTTCGTGATAGAAAAGAATGACGAGGCAAATGGTTATTAATCGCGCTTTCCCAGAATCCCAGGCGATAAAATCGCTGTTGCCTTAAAGATACCCTGTATAACTACGGAAAGAGAGACTTCAATGATTCGCATTACAATGTTAGAAGTCGAAACTTTCGCGCGAAATTATCGACTTCTAACAATTAAAGTAAGGATCCTCCCTTATAAAAATTGGAAAATCCCGCGACACTGATACGCGACACAAATAATAATAAACCTGTAACCTTAATTTTTTTTTTTAATTTTAGTGCTACCTATTCAATTCCTTTACAGTTAGGATTCAAAATGGAAATCCTTGGGATGTCTTCATCACTTCCCCTTAGACATTTACTGTAACTAACAATATTTTCGAAAACTACCATTTTCATGCAAAAAAACATATATGCAAATCAGCTCATCCCTTGGAGGGTTGCAGTACCACAGATACAATGAAATACACAGATGGAGAATATTTTTTTTGTCTATATAATTATAACCCTTTTTGCTGTGGTGGTGTTTTTCAAATCAAGAGTTTTGGTTCCAAATCCCAGCCATATCCATTTAGACAACGAAATTTTCAATATCAGGATGTTACTGATAGTTCGGTGTGTAACACCCACAGCAAAAGCTCAGTGCTTAATCCGGGGTCACATAATTGGTGTTATAGTCCTAAGATAGGGGGTCAACTGAGGAAGCGTGCTCGTCGCGACCCCTGCCAGCCCTTTTCAGGGCTGCAATTCCTCTTCTGTGCATACCATGCGGGACAACGGCTATTATAATGTTAGGGCGTCCCCCGGAAGCGACGTACACCGGTCTGTCCCCGCTGGTGTGTGCAGAGTGCAGTTCGGCGTTGGGGACCGCCACCCAACACGCTGTGCACCTAGCGGCGGGAAGTGGAGGGAGGAGTGCAGAGTAGCTGCGTGGAATGTGAGAGGTGGGATTGAGGAGAAGATGAATGAAGTGATTGATATTATGGAAGAGAAAAGATTGGATGTGCTATGTTTGAGTGAAACCAAGCGAGGAGGCAGTGAACTTGCCGACTTGCCCGGAGGAGGCATCGCTTTGTGGTCAGGGGTACCACAAGGAGATAGGGGATGCCAAGGGGTAGGCGTTTTACTGTCCTCTCGTATGGTTAATTGTATGACTGAGTATGAATGTATAAATCCCAGACTGCTTTGGGTACGCCTCAAGATGGAGTTGACAAGAATTTTTGTTTTGGCAGTATATGCCCCAGTGTCCTCTGTCGGTTTGGCTGAACTAGAGCAGTTCTGGGAAAATGTTAGAGAAGTTCTAGCGACGGTTGAAGAGAACGAAAGAATTGTTGTGTGTGGAGACATGAATGGATGGGTCGGGACAGCTCGAACAGGATTTGAGTCTGTCCTAGGCAAATATGGAGATAAGAGAGTAAATGATGCTGGTAAGATTGTGCTAGGACTGTGTATGGAAAAGGATCTTTTTGTGGCTAATACCATGTTTGGGCACAAAAGGATCCATCAGTACACGTGGGAAAGAAAGGGTGCGAGAAGTATGATTGATTTATTCCTGGTGGATAGCAGACTTAAGAAGCAGGTAATGGACACAAGAGCGTATAGAGGAGCCGATCTCGGGACGGACCACTTTCTGGTGATAACCAGAATAAGGGGTCTGTTCGCAGCATGGCGACATCGCGTAGTGTCCAAACCTGCAGCGGTTAGCCGCATTAAAAGCTGGAAACTGCAGGATGCGACCACCAGGAATGAATATGAAAGGGTATTATCCAGTAAGCTTGATGATAGATTGAAAGTGTTGAGCGAGGATGTTGAAGAATGCTGGCAGAACCTTAGGGATAGTATGGTTGAGGCTGCGAAAGAAGTGTGTGGAATGAATAAGATTGGGAACGGCAAAAAGCGTGATGTGTGGTGGGATGATGAGGTGAAAGTGGCTGTGTATAAGAAAAAGAAAGCATGGCGAGACTACCTTGCTACTAATGACTGTGGTATGAAAAATTTGATGAAAGACAGGTATAAGCTGCAGAAAGCAGAAACGAAGGCACTAGTGAAAGAGAAGCGTGAAAGGTGTAGGGTGTTAGATGAAAACAAGATGTCGGACAACTTCGAGGAAAATTCCAAATTATTTTGGAAAGAAGTACGTAAGATCCGAAGTGGTCCGGCACCTTGCAGAATGAATAAAGTGCGTTCGAAAGAAAACAACCTGCTTACAAATAAAAAGGATGTTCTGCAGCGATGGAGTGAATACTATGGAGAACTGTATGAGAGTGGCGACTCCGTCTCTGATACTGAGAGCGATTCTAATGAATTGCCACACTCGGGCCAGGGACTGGAGGATGCCATTAGTATGAAAGAGATTGAGAAAGTGATAAGAAGTTTGAAATGTGGAAAGGCTGCGGGAATTGATGAGATGACTGCTGAGATGATCAAGTATGGTGGTCCTAGGGTCTGGGATGCCTTCTGTGCACTCTGCAACCTTTGTTGGCAGAAGGGGGAGGTTCCAGAGGACTGGCGCACGGCAGTCATAGTACCTCTATATAAAGGGAAAGGTTCCTACCTAGACTGTGCGTGCTATAGGGCCATCAGCTTGGTCAGCTTAGCGAGTAAAGTCTATACTAAAGTATTGACTGAACGTATGAAAGGTGTTTCAGAAAGATATTTGTGGGAGGCGCAAGGTGGATTCAGGAACGGTAGGGGTTGTATGGATCAGATTTTCTCGCTTCGCGTTATCGTGGGAAGGTTTCTGGCTTTAGGTCAGAAAGTTTTCTGCGCTTTCGTGGATCTAGAGAAAGCATTCGATAGAGTAGTGCGGAAGAAATTGTGGAGTCTTCTGCCTGAATATGGCGTGGAGGGCTCCTTACTGTAGGCTGTGAGGTCATTATATCGAGACCACAGAGCCTGTGTAAGGATAGACGGTGACATGTCGCCCTGGTTTGAAGTCTGTTCTGGTGTCAGACAGGGCTGCGTGATGTCTGCCTGGCTATTCGTGCTGTATTTGGACAGTTGCCTCCAGAGATTGAAAGGTAATATGAGTGGTATGGGATGTGGTGACACAGTGGTAAACTGCCTATTGTACGCTGACGATGCTGTGCTAATAGCACCATCAGAAGCAGAGTTGCAGACACTAGTCACGTGCATGAAAGAAGATTGTGAAGTAAAAGGATTGAAAATGAATGTGAACAAAACTAAGGTTCTGGTATTTGAAAGAGAAGCGGAACAAACGAAATGTGTGATTAGTGTAAATGGAAAATGTCTAGAACAGGTGAATGAAATTGTGTACCTGGGGAGTGCGTTTTCGAGGGATGGAAGATGTGAGTTGGATGTGGAGAGACGGGTAGCAGCTGGCAATAAAGTGAACGGTGCTCTGTCCGCATTAGTGGGTAGTGTGAATATATCTAACACTGCTAAAATGGCCATCCACAATGCGGTGTTGGTGCCGACTTTGTTGTACGGCAGCGAGGCATGGATATGCCCGAAATCGAGTGAAAGTATGATAAATGCTGTGGAGATGCGGTCTCTCAGAAATATGTGCGGTGTCACGCTTGCGGACAGGATAAGCAATGATGAGATACGCAGTATGACAGGGTTGCACAACAGTGTTATTGTAAAAATGAAGAAAGGAATGCTTAGATGGTTCGGGCACATGGAAAGAATGAGTGATGAAAGACTGACGAAGAAAATATACAGAGCGAAAGTGAGTGGTAAAAGAAGCCAAGGAAGACCAAGGCTGACTTATGAAGATCAAATAGCCAGAGTGTTAGCAGACGGAAATGTCAAAAGCACTCGCATACCTAGGCGAAAATGTGTGAGGAGAATGATGAGATTTGAGGAAGCGAAAGAGGTGTGTAAGGACCGCGACTCCTGGCGCTCCGTCCTCTCTGACTACCCCGTTGGGGATACAGCGTGAAGTTATGTTATGTTATGTTATGTTATATAGTCCTAAGATAGGTTTAACTTTTATCAAGTACGAGAATTTAAGTTAGTTTTTGATATTGAGAAAAGTGACTGAAAGAATCTTCATGCTTTCTATGATCTACAAAGCTCTGTGAATAGAAACAAAACGAAATTTTCTTAAGAACAACACAAACAACTTGTTATTACCAAAAACAGTTTTGAAATAACATGTTGCTTAAACAGAAGTATCTACTTCATAACCGTTTCAAAAACGTTATTCATATAAGTTACAAGGGTAAATAAATAAATCAGACGGACAGAAAACTAAAAGTTTCTAAAATTACGAACGCAGACCACATGTTTCCATAAATTTAAATTTATGCATATACAAACTATAAAATTTACCATCTTTATTACATATGAAAGTTTTGCGTTGATATGAACGAAAATATTCATATAAACTATGTATATGTATTAGCTGGAACATTAACGGAACACTGAGTCGGAAGAGTTAAAAGTATTTAGCAACTTAGCAACTAAAGAAATTATTCATTGATGATGTATTTGTAAGGTGGTATTGCAACAATGGGTAGTAACCAGAAACAGTTTGCCTACCTTAGTTAATTATATGTACATTCATAAACAAACAAAAGTCCAATTTGAGATTTGCACTATTACTATTGCGATTATGCGGCACTTCTTCACATTGTATGTAATGGCAACATTGATATGAACAAAGAGACCATAACTTACGTCGAAATATAATATATGTTGTGTACGACTTTTCACGCATTGTATTTCATATGGAGGGTAAAGATAAAGAGAGCCGTCTCTGCGTATCAAAAAGTATCCGTAGATAGGCGTTAAATAAGGGTGGCGCTATATATATAGCTAGGTGGTAAATTTTTACCATTATTGTCCTATTATTTTCAAAAGTTTGATAACAGTCAACACAATAAAATCACTAAAAGATATTAAAAGCTCACGATTATTATAAATCACTCTCAACGTGTTTTTAAAGCGATTTTTTGTTCATGCTCTCTAGCGACTAGCGCTATTCTGGACAGTTTCTGAACTATGTTTTACTGCTTACAGCTGGATACTTTTTCAACTAATCCCCCATATGAGACGGTTCTCCTTATCTTTACCTTCCATAATATTTCAGATATGTATTACGATTTACGGTAAAAACTTCATTGGCGCATCACATTGTACGGCAATTTTGGCTCAATGATTACATGATCAAAAAATTTTTAACACCACAGGTATTTAACTCATTGCTTGGTGTGGTGTTTTCTAGCAAACAACCGAACAACCGAACCGCGTGTTAACAACAAACAACTGAATCGCGTGGCATCATAAATCACTAGTGTCGTCTATGTCAAATAATCAGTGAATCAAAAACAACTTCTATTGGCGATACCTACTTCTGTATCAAAAGCCATTTTACCGTCGTGACACCGTCACCTATTACGTGACTGTGATGCGGCAACCGCAATCCATATATCTTTATTTCTTGGTTTAACAGTAGATAGTAAATTTCAATGGGCGGATCATATCGGGGCATTGGCTAGTAAGCCCGGTTCCGCGATATATGCCATTAGACGCATTAGGCAATTGACGAATGCGGATACGGCTAGGTTGGTGTACTTCGCACATTTTTATAGCCTAATGTCCTATGGCTTTTTGCTGTGGGGATCAGCGGCGCATATTAACTCGATTTTTATTTTACAAAAAAGAGCGATACGTGCTATTTACAGTATGAATGCACGAGAATCACTAAGAGATCGTTTTAAAGACATTGATGTACTGACCTTGCCGTCCTTATACATCTTTGAAATGATTATGTATACGAGGAAAAATATAGATCAATTTACAAAAAAAGGCGATATTGGTGGTATGGAAACCCGAGGTCGTGATAAATTGGTTGTTCCAAAATTTAAATTACATAAGTCAAATGTTTCATTTTTGGGTAACTGCGTTCGTTTTTATAACAAAGTTCCTCAAGAAGTCACTCAATTAACAGAAAATATATTTAGATTAGTTATAAAACGTACATTGATTAGACAATCATACTATAAAATAAACGATTTCGTTGAAGATAAAACAATAGTCTGGAAATGATTTTCTCTGCACATGCATTTACTGGCTCTCTGAATATTATATTTTAATAAACCTTTTGTAAAATGATGTTGAAAAAATTATACCTGACTGAGTTTCTTGTCGGTTCTTCTCAGTGTCCAGGTTTTCTTTTCTCTTCTCTTTGAACCGAACTAAAGTAGATTTGACGTTCAAAAATACCTCGTGCTTGGGTTTACTTGAATAAATTGATTTGACTTTGACTTATGTGATACGGATAACCCAGCCGATTGGGATTTTGAATCCAATTAAATATTTATTGTTGTAAACTAACGGAAACTAGTTTCTACAACCTAAAGTCGAATTGAAATCTTCCGTAATTATTTTGTACATTTTAAATTCACATCAAAAAACAGCGCACGACTCTGTATCAGTACGGGGGCACAATGCACACATAACATTAGGATGTCTTCATAGAAAGCTAGCGTACGCAGTTTCTTTATGTGCGCACTACGTAGCGTTGCACGCACACAACAGAAATATTTAGTGAGATTATGATAGCACCAGTCGGGGCCGCATCGTACCCGCGATTAGTCATAATTTTGAAATTAAATACCGCGGCACCGTACGGACAGCGGCCACTGTCAAACGCGCGACCGCTTCCTTTGTCTCTAATTCGTCCGTCGTATCGTCACATACATAAACATTTTAGGGTTAGGGTTACCCTAGTTAGTAACTGGGTTCAATTCTGTAGCCGGAGTCATAGAATAAGGCTACTGTGTTCCCTGCCTGTCGATAGAGGCAACTAAGGGGGCTTTCGAGGTCGCGGCTGATTGAATTGGACGCTCCGATCGTCCATCCATACTACCCGGAGTAGGATGACAGTGCGTGTGGTCACAGTATAAACATAACAGTAGAAAGTCTTCATAGAAAATTATCGTATACGGTTCATATGTATGCGCGCTAATATGCACGCGCCATGGCACGCACACAACGGCAATATTCTGAGTGAACATGGATAATTATTGCGGGGTCGCACGGGACGCGAACATGCACACGAACATGCAACCACTTTCATTTGTCTTTAATTCGTTCTTCACGTCCTTGTGAATTACATATTCTCTGGTGTGGCCCGCGTTGTCGTAGGACTCCAATGGTGCAGGGGGGCTCTATTACTGAAAACATTTCGGGAAATAGTAAAATTATCCTTTAGATAACTAAAAGTGCTTTGTCTTCTGGATAACCACTAAAGTAGGGAAAATTATAGAAGTATTGTTAGAAGTTAATTTAATGTATTCATGTGATAGATATTAGCTTTATACAATATCTATACCTGAAATGAATACGTAACTACTATTTTCAGAATAATTTTTATCAGAAATTCAGGGACAGCACTGAGAAAAAAATATAGTCGATCGACTCAACTAATTTGTGGTTAATATGCTCTGTAATCCAACCACCCCTATAAAAAATGGCGTGAAGTTTTTTATTAATTACCTAGAAACAGCCATCAACAAGTTCTCGCAAACCTGATACGGCTTTGAATTAAATTCACATGTGTTCAATCCTCACCTATTCGATGAAAACATGGAGACTTTACCCTAAATAAAAAAATATTCATACAAGCGGAAATCCATAACATAAAGTTTCACTAAGACCCTATAATACGCAAATTTATTCAAAAATACTGGAAACAAACTAATACGGATTACGAAAAAAGATCAAGGGTAGGATTTTCGTAGATTTCGTTTTAATGGCTGAAAAATGTCCTAAAAGAAATTCTGCGCTACCGTATATGTATATCAATAAAGTTCGTATCTAAGCATATATCTGGTCGAATACAGGCTCTAGTCGCACAGAATTTTTTACACACACACATATTATTTGTAAAACGGTAATGTAATAATGTTAATTTCTGGAGATGTACAAAATCTAGGATTTTTTTATTTATGTTTATTGCACACACAGCACATAAAAAAATAAAGGCCCGCTGGAGTTTGTAGATCAGTGCGGATAGTCGTTCACGTATGAAACGTACGCTTATGTTACAATTTTCATTTGAAAAAATTTATTTGTGGATTTAAATAATATTAAATAAGATTTTTAAAACTTACTAAAGATTTATTAGCGAATTATTTTAATTATAAGTACTTGTGATGTTATGATCGATCTAAAAGATGAATATTTTTAATAAATATTTAATACTCGTACTCTTGTATTTAAGATTGGAATTCGATAAAGTTGTATGAATCGAATATTATACCGTTTGGTCTCAATACGACTTCTTATGTTTCGACAAAAATTAAGAAACCAGAAGCGAAGTTACTAATACTAATGGATTATCCGCATTATGGACATTATCCGCAACATACTCAGATGACCTGTGTCTTATAGGCTGAGTCACATTGCTTGGGAGGATAACCCTATAAAAAAAATTAATAGTCTGTGGCTATGATTTATGATTAATTATTATTAAAAAGTATTATGTTACCTAATACTTGCAAGTGCTTAGAATTCAAAGAAATCAATTCGGCCTACCTAATGAAAAAAAAAGAAAAAATTAAAATTGAAATACAATTCATTTTGTTCAGAGAGAAGGATCGAATTAATATTTCGTTTAGGGAGGGGAGGGAGCGTTGCTAATCTCTTCCGATGAAGCCCTTCGTATAATTATGATAAAACTTCACTTACAGGTAAGTTCGTTTAAGCATAAATTAACCTCGTTTCTAATTTATTTGTAAAATATTATGTGGCTAGAGCTGAAGGCTTTTATCAACATAAATATTAAAATTATGAACATAAATGAAGCACTCTGATGCCTGAACTTTTCGTCATTAAAATGTATTAAAGTAGATTACGTAGCAAATTACGGAAATTATCTACCTACCTCCATTCGACTTCTCAATGATCATATCTTGATATACCTGGACGTTGGCCCAGTATATCAAGTATCGGTATCGGTATATCACGATATAAAAACATCGATTTCGATACCTTTTTCACAAAAATATAGCTCCGTCACTCGTTGATAGCTAACATCCCACCAAACCATGACAAAGCCAGATAATGCCCACGTTGTACCCTACTGACTAATTTAAAAGCTTCTCTAAAGCTTTGAGCATAATCTCGGTCATTCTACTTATTAAAATGTTGCTCGATAGTTAAAAATTTTTCCTCAGTAAATAAAATTTTTCTGTAACGTCCCTTTGCGTACTGTCTAAGAAGTTTTTTGTTTTGATTTTACCACCCTATTCATTTTAACCAGTGCGTCTCTTGTAAGCTGTAAGTCCTAAGTGATCTTTTGAAATACGCGACATGGTTCTGGGTGCTATATTCATTTCCCTAAATAAAATCTTTTGCTTTCGGACAAGATTTCTTCGGATTCTTTCCTTCACTGCTCTGATCGCTTTTTTAGTACAAATACTACGTGGACGGCCAGATCTTTTTCTATCTCACACAGAAAACGTTTTGTTAAATCTATCAATAGCCCGGTATATAAACAATTGACTATTACCAAGCGGATGGAGTTTCAAAAATTGCATTTGGCTCTATACCTATTACTATTGTGTAATGCTATCACAGCAATTTGGTTCTGTTTATCACCCCACTCCATTTTAATATCACAAGAATATTTAACAAAGATTGGCGTGAAAATGACAAAACAACGAATATTCATATGAGAATGACAGGTACCAAATTCAAATGTAATATTTTTTTATTGTAACGGTATTTATGGCCAGACTGTGCAGTTTTTAATATAAACGAAAATAACTGTTTTTTTTTATTTTTCGTAAGCTACCGCGCACGTTTGTATGGTGTAGAAGGTCTATGTAGAAGGTACTTCGTTCCAAAAGAACGTTAAAGAACTCTACCTAATGCGCGCAACACGTACTTGACTAGTTTTTCCTCGCGAAGGAAACATTAAAATGTTTTTATACAAACACCAATTGACTTTTTCGCACAAAAAATGTCGTTTACTGTCCTTATAGAACAAATAGCATTAAAAGCGTTATGTACATTTTACTATCAATTTAGTTTCGTTTTTCAGTAGGATCTCCGATTAGTAACAATGGGATTTGGGTCAATGCTATGACCCCAACCGGCGGGTCGATACTGTGTTCAAGGCCTATGGCCGCTGGGATGTGACAGCGTGCATGCAGCGTTCCCTACCACTATGCTTATTATTTTTATATTATATTTTACCTACAATTCTTACTTATGAGTCCCATGTGTCTAGAAAATTTTGAGACATAGCGACAATTTTGAAGGCATTAATATGTATGTATGTACGTAGGTAAACAAAATCCATTTATCGTTACGTTTTCGGCAACGTAAAGAGAATAAGGAAAATTGAACCATGTGAAAACAAAAGAATAAACAGCGCCGGATTTATATTTAACGGACCCTTGGGCACGAAGACTGTGGGGGGCCCCTTGTAAGGAAATCAAAAGCGAATTGATCAAAATATTTTATATATTTATTTATTTATTTATTTATTTTTGGGAAACATACAATATAAAAACACTTATAATTTTAAAACAATACAATAATACATACATCAGTTAAGTTTCCACTAATTACTAATATTTAATACTAAATGGAGCTATCTCAGTGAATTAAAATATTTACACAACTACAATTTAAAATCATTAATTATTATTTATAATTAATTTAAAATCATTAATCCATACTTTACTATTTTAACCATTATCATTTAAGTAGTAGTAATCAAATTTAAAAGCTGTTTCTTAAAGGAGCTTATTTTTTCATGGAATATATCAATCTGACAATACTTTTTATTATAATTTAGACAGGCACGATGTAGAAATGTATTACTTGTATAATTACACCTACAAATGGGCACATGGAATAATGACTGATTTCGTGAATTCAACCGAGGACATCTAAAATTCATACTACCCAAAAGAAAGGGACAATCTAGAATATTGTTAACTATCTTGTAAAGAAATATCTGATCTCTTCGGCGTCGACGAGTTACTAACGGAGATATTTTTTCTGCAATTGATTCAGAATAGTCAGTTCTAAATCGTATATGCTTCAAAAACTTCTTCTGCAATCTCTCAATGTTGCTAATATAAACATTATATTGGGGATTCCAAACGGTCGACGCGTATTCGAGAATGGATCGTACAAATGAGTTAAAAATTAAGACAAGAGTCAAGCAGCTTTTAAACTCCCTGCCAATTCTCAAAATGAATCCGAGCATCTTGTAAGCCTTACAGGTAATATGATCAAAATGATGAGAAAAAGTTAATTTGCTATCGAGAAAAACTCCCAGATCCTTAACCGTAGATACTCTAGTTAGCGGAATATCTTTTAAATTATATTCAAAAAGTAAAGGTTTTGTTTTTCTCGTAAACATTATAATATTGCATTTGGATATATTCAAGCAAAGAAGGTTTCTATTACAATAATTACATAATTTTTCGAGATCTCTCTGCAGTAACATACAATCAAGGCGTGTTTTAACTGTTCTGAAAATTTTCAAATCATTGGCGTATAGCAGTACTATATTGTGAATCTATGTAGTGGAAACCTCTACCCTTTTGGTTTTTTTAATCTAATTATGTATAATATATTAAAAAATTATCGGTTATTAAATATTATATTTTCCAAAGAAGTTTTATTATTTGAATGATCAATGTGTATATTGCACGTTTGATTTTTCGAAAATGTGGAAGACAAAAATTGGGTTATTCAATTTGTGGGGGCCTCTGGTTTGTGGGGGGCCCCCGGGCACGTACTCAAAGTGCCCTTATGTAAATCCCCCACTGAAAATAAATACTTTGTGTCTCTTGCAATAAAAGTAGAAATTTGCTGTTCAATGACCGAAATCTAACGAACGAACGACGAATCTTTCTTTTTTCTTCTATATTCTTGTAACAGACAGTCACAGACATAAAACGAAACCATAAGGGTTTGTTTTTCGAAGCTATATAGGTTCCGTTTTTTACCATTGTAGTAAAACCCCTAAAACGAAAAAAAAATGTTTGTGGCCATTTTCGAGCTTAACAAGATTTCGAACAGATTTTGAGAAAAATATTAACCAAAAAACAATCATGTGTGTAGGTACTGATGTACGCACGTAAGTTATATTTCTTTGACGTGAATAAAAAAAGCAAATCCGATCACATCCATACTAATATTATAAATGCGCAAGTCTCTCTGTCTGTCTGTCTGCTTGGTTTTCACGGCTAAGCCGCCGGACCGATTTTAATAAAATTTGGTATGGAGATATTTTGACACCAGGGGGTGATCATAGGCTACTTTATTTTTCAAAAATCTACCCCTAAAGGGGTGAAAAGGGGGATGAAACTTGTGAAACTTTGTATGGGAAATTTTTACCCGCTGAACCGATTAAGATGTAATTTAGTACAGAGATACACCTCTTCTATTAAAAAAAAATTGTTTCTTTTTTTCATCAAAAATCTATCCCTAAAGGGGTGAAAAAGGGGATGAAACTTTATAGGGGAAATGCTAAACCGCTGAACCGATTAAGACGAAATTTAGTACATAGATATAACCTTTTCTATTAAAAAACATACTTCTTTTTTTTTACAAAAATCTACCCCTAAAGGAGTGAAAAGGGGAATGAAACTTTACAGGGAATACTAATATTATAAATGCGAAAGTCTCTCTGTTTGTCTGTTTGTCTATCTGCTTGGTTTTCACGGTTAAACCGCCGGACCGATTCTGATAAAATTTGACGTGGAGATAGTTTGGCACCAGGGAATGAACATAGGCTACTTTATTATTCAAAAATCTACCCTTAAAGGGGTGAAAAGAGGCTTGAAACTTTGTATGGGAAATTTTTAACCGCTGCGCCGATTAAGATATAATTTGGTACAGAGATACACCTTTTCTATTAAAAAAACGTAGTTTTCTTTTTTTATCAAAAATCTACCCCTAAAGGGGTGAAAACTTTATAATGCTAAACTCTAACAATATGGGTATCAAATGGAATGGAATACGCAGGGAAAGATAGATAGGGAAGTTACGTCGCCATCAATCAAATATGGCGGATGTTCCATAATAGGAAATAACTTTTTTGTTCGACACCAAAAATATGGCTATCAAATGAAATGGAATACGCAGGGGAAGGTTTCTGGACATGTGACGTCATCATGAATTCAATATGGCGGATGTTCCATAATACGAAATAAGTTTTTTGTTCGACACCAACAATATGGGTATCAAATGAAATGGAATACGCAGGGAAAGGTTTCTGTATACGTGACGTCATCATAAATCCAATATGGCGGATGTTCCATTATAGGAAATAACTTTTTCGTTCAACACCAACAATATGGTTATCAAATGAAATGGAATAGGCAGGGAAAGGTTTCTGGACATGTGACGTCATCATAAATCAAATATGGCGGATGTTCCATAATGGGAAATAACTTTTTTGGTTAATACCAACAATATGGGTATCAAATGAAATGGAATACGCAGGGGAAGGTGTATGTGACGGAATGTATGTGACGGCATCATAAATCCAATATGGCGGATGTTTCATAGCGGGAAATACCTTTTAGTTCAACACCAGCAATATGGGCATCAAATGAGATGGAATACGCAGGGGAAGATTTCTGTATATGTGACGTCATCATAAATCGAATATGGGGGATGTTCCATAATAGGAAATAACTTTTTCGTTCAAAACCAACAATATGGGTATCCAATGAAATGGAATACGCAGGGGAAGGTTTCTGTATATATGATGTCATCATAAACCAATATGGCGGATGTTCCATAATAGGAAATAATTTTTTTATTAAGCACCAACAATATGGGTATCAAATGAAATGGAATGTGCATTAGAAGGTTTTTGTATTTGTGACGTCATTAACACCAACAATATGAGTACCTCGGGTAACCTCAGTAACCTAAAGAGGTCAAGGAACATTTTTTCACGCGGATGTAGTCGCGAGTACAGCTAGTATAAAGTAAACTAAAAAAAACAAAACTGGCCGCATATAAAAAAATTAAAACTGGCCATTTAAAAAGACAATAATCTCTCTTCGTTGCTAACTTCATGTTGTGTTATATAGACGTAGACGCGAGTGTTAGATAATGATGTACTATATCGAAATATATTATTACATAGATACATAATATATTACTTCATTGAAATGTATATTTGATTGATAATAATGAACTATATATTGTTATTTTAATATTGTTACCTTTATATATCGATTTAATACTCGAATAGTTATTTATGAAACAATAAAGGGTCATTGTGATTATTGAAAGTCATAATAGCTCCCTATTTTCGTAACTCTTTAAAACTATGTGTTGTCTATGACAATCAGTATAATTATAACTAAATGTTAATAAATAGCTTTTAATTATGGATTACATATACCTAGTATGGATATATTTGTAAAGTACAAAAGAAATATAACTTATACTGATACGAGTTATGATTAAAGTGGTGAGGAAGGTAGTTTCCAATAGTTATTGCAACTACAGAATGACACATTGCTGTCGGGACACTAGAGCTAAGCAGATAGGTATCCCAATAGAATATTAAGTTATTCATTTTGTAATATAATATGATGTTGTGTACATGATACATGGTGTACATGATAGTGTGTACATGGTATTGTGATATTTGCATTATGTATAATTCATATTATGAATTAGTGATAATAGGATATAATGTTTTAGAGAGACAATCATTGTAATAAAAAGTAGTAGTGTACTTGCTTATATTTCAATACTTTTACAATTTACAATTTTGTGGAACCAACTTATAGCGGCGGTATTCCCGGACCGTTACGACTTAGGGACCTTCAAGAAACGAGCCTACTCTTTTCTTAAAGGCCGGCAACGCATCCGTGATTCCCTGGACGTTGCGGGTGTCCATGGGCGGCGGTGATCATTTTCCATCGGATGATGCGCTTGCTCGTTTTCCCCCTCTGATATAAAAAAAAAAACTATTTATCAACAATACCTGACTGAGTTTCTTGCCGGTTCTTCTCAGTGCAGATTCATTCTGAACCGTGGTTGATTTTATTTGAATAAAAATGATTAGGTTCAAGCTTAATGATGTGTTTCGTTCCATTTACCCATTGTTATTAATATTTCTACTCCTATTATTATCTAATTATTTTGAGTAATTACCTATTTTATATTATTTTATAACTCTATATTTCCTATAACAAATATCAGAAGTAGGATCGCCGTCTCCATCCTACACATTTTTTTAACAATAATAATTTTTATCAGCAGAATCGGAGTCGGCTTTCTCCAGCGTCCGTGGTGCTGTTATATAAATAAGCAGCGATATGAAGACGTTGATGGTGCGGATGTTTGATTTCGAAAATAATGAAATGGACATCATCTAACAACTGCGAGCTGAGTTCGGGTGGAGTATCATTCAAAGGGCAGCTAAAGCGAACAAGGATGTCCGGGGCTCTACTCTGTCCTGGCCTCGATTTTTGGGAAATAGACTCGAGCTAAACATAGAAGAATTATAGAAACATTTTATTGTAATGTACCCTCGGTAGAAAAAAGAATTACAGTGATATGTAAATTAATGAGTAACAGAATTAGTAATTTAGATTACAACTTATTATATTTAAAACTAGCTGATAGATTTCGAAATATAGCCTTACGGTCCTCGGGGATAGTGAAGCTTTCTATAGTTAAAGGATTTACACAGCAGTTCCAGAAACTACCCACTACATAATACAAATAAATTTTATCTCATTCATATCTATGAACTATTACCATAGATATGAATATCTACGGAATAGTTGCATTTTAATAGTGGAATTAATTTTAATAATTTAATTTTAATAATTAATAATTAATTTAATTTTTGTTTTATTTTATAGGTTTGTATCTGCAAATTTTATGGCCATTATATTTTTTTTTCCAGTTGGTAAATTTTTAATGAAAGGGAATCTAACAATTTTGTTTTAAAAAATTTATTTGAAAAATTAACTAAGGCAGCGCAGTAAATACTTCGGATTCAAGTGATTCATACATCGAATCTGCTAGAGTAATTTTACGATATAAAAACTTAGTTATAAAGTGATCGTTCGGAACTCTAATAATTTAGTTGTATGTGGAGGTATTTGTGAAGCTAATGTACAAATAGCTCGTCATAATATTCCTGTTCGTCTGACTTCTGTCTCCTTGTAACTAAACTGTTTAATAAACACATTGGACAATATATTAAAGTAAAGTATTAACTATGGATTAACTTTGGATTGGATTTAAGACTGGACTTATTAATTCTGGTTTAAAATTGGGTATCTGTTTAGTTAAACAATGTTTAGCTGTTGATCTAAAAGAAATTGTTATCACCTTCACAGGCTCTCTTGAAGTTAATATTCGTTAATTAACAAGTTAAATATCGCATTGCTTTATTTAAATGTTAGTAACTTTTTATAAATTGTCAGATTGACCGAGCGGTTTGTTAAAGTAGTATCCAATAGAGTAACAAAGATTGAGCAAAAAAACGTTTACTGTTTCGTTTATTGATTGTTTATATACTGATCGAAATTAATAGCAAATATTAAAATATTCCCTGTGTTGTGTTGTTAGATTGACTATCTATGGCGTTTTATATATAAGTACATTATCTTCACGCTGTGTCCCTGATGTGGTAGTCAAACAGAACGAACCTCCATACCAAGCGTATAAAAATAATAAAATAAAATTTGATATTGTAGGAGATATTGTCTTTGATCTATCACAATTTCAATTTGTCTGTGATCGATCACAATTACACAAATGTATTGGTTATTCACACAATTACACATATGTATTGGTTATTCAAACGTCAGTGTAAAAGCTTTTAGAAATATTGTTATAAATTGTTACAGCTAATTGAACTGTGAGGAATATAAATAAATCAGAAATATGTTACAATTTATGGACAATGTTCGATTGTTGATTTTAATATTAAAATCATATTACAATTATGTTATAAAATATTTTAATGTGTTTGTTCAAATAGCGTCGAAATTCAAGCACATTATGACTGTACCTAATAAAAATAATAGTATTATTTATTTATACTGATGGTGTTGAAAGTACTTTAAATTAGTAATATAGTTATACCACAGGATTATACTGATAGTGTTGAAAGTAATCAGAATGAATACGAGGTAAGTATAATTATTTATATTAATGAAGTTGAAAGTATTCGCAACGAATTTTAATGATGGTCTTGAAAATACTCTAAATGAGTATTACATTTATAATAATTTTTGTTAAAAGGATTGTATTGATATATTTGTAAAGTACAAAAGAAATGTAACTTATACTGATACGAGTTATGATTAAAGTGGTGAGGAAGGTAGTTTCCAATAGTGATTGTAACTACAGAATGACACATTGCTGTCGGGAGACTAGAGCTAAGCAGATAAGTATCCAAATAGAATATTAAGTTATTCATTTTGTTATATAATATGATGTTGTGTACATGATACATGGTGTACATGATAGTGTGTACATGGTATTGTGATATTTGCATTATGTATAATTCATATTATGAATTAGTGATAATAGGATATAATGTTTTAGAGAGACAATCATTGTAATAAAAAGCAGTAAAGTGTAATTGCTTATATTTCAATACTTTATTCTTTCTTTCCGGTTCTTTCTTGCCGGTTTTTCTCAGTGCAGATTCATTCTGAACCGTGGTTGATTTTGCTTGAATAAAAATGATTGGGTTCAAGCTTAATGATGTGTTTCCTTCCATTAATATTTCTACTCCTGTTATTATTTAATTCTTTTGAGTAATTGCCTATTTTCTATTATTTTATAACTCTATATTCCCCATTTCTAACACGCGTAACTTCCTTTACCAACTTCATCCTGTGTTACATCGATGACGTAACTTCCGTTACATAGTGAAATTACGCTGATCTGTTTTACGAAACGCGTCATAAGAAGTATAACTTCAAAAATCCAGATCAAAATTCCATCAATCGTTTGCATAAGTTTTAATTTTTATCAATTGATTTCGGAATACCAAAATGAATCATTTACTTTTAAACTGAAAAGAAAATAAAACTCAAATAAACAATTCTTAAAACCCCGTTTTTAAGTATTTCTTTTTGGTGTAAATATTTCGTTAAAGATACAATAGAAAGAATGACATTCAATGTGGGTAATACCGTATTTTTAATATGTAATTAAGTAACATTGTAGCAAATACGACTAAAATTTGTCCATAAAAGTAAATTGAACACGTACCTACTTAAATTTAGCCTGACTAGAAAAATATGAGGGTCGGCCATAGCGTGAAATTACAGAAAATGTTTTATTTGAGTACCACAATACCTGAACCATCTTCTGTCATCCTATACTCAATTATTCCTATAACTGGTAATATTTGATTTCCTACTCAAAATCTGATGAGTAGTGCTGACATTTAATTTATCGTTTACAGATTTACACAGATTTCTTGTGTAAGTTAGGTTAATTATATGTAACTAACTGTGACGGGAGTTAATTTGTAACGAAGAGTGTTTGTTTTGTCCACAATACGTAATCTAATATCCTGGTAGGGATTCGGAGGAGGATGTTCACTTATTTATTACCTATACTTACATACAGCACCTATTTACACTGTAACAACAGTAAGACAAATGTATACCTTACAGCGTTGTAGCTTTGTTCTATACATTCCCTGCATTGTTTAAAGTTTTAAAAACTTCTCGCCACTGAAAGTCATCGGCATCCTTTAAACAAGGAGTCTACACGTGGTACAGATTACAAAAGATCTACAATTACAATCTGAAATAAAACTTCAGTTGAAACGACCCTGAAAACCTTGACTTGTCGTGTAGTCTTCGTAGAAACAATTTCATGCAGTGAAAAACATCGCATACTCTCGAACGTCGATTGTACATATTATTGAATTTCAGAAATGCATTTTCAAATAAAAAATTATGATTGCTGAACTCACAACCAAGTATAACTTCGAATGGTGTAATACTTACACTATAAATTATACTTACATTATAATTATTGGGGGTCAACTGAGGAAGCGTGCTCGTCGCGACCCCTGCCAGCCCTTTTCAGGGCTGCTATTCCTCTTCTGTGCATACCATGTGGGACAACGGCAATTATAATGTTAGGGCGTCCCCCGGAAGCGACGTACACCGGTCTGTCCCCGCTGGTGTGTGCAGAGTGCAGTTCGGCGTTGGGGACCGCCACCCAACACGCTGTGCACCTAGCGGCGGGAAGTGGAGGGAGGAGTGCAGAGTAGCTGCGTGGAATGTGAGAGGTGGGATTGAGGAGAAGATGAATGAAGTGATTGATATTATGGAAGAGAAAAGATTGGCTATGTTTGAGTGAAACCAAGCGAGGCGGCAGTGAACTTGCCGACTTGCCCGGAGGAGGCATCGCTTTGTGGTCAGGGGTACCACAAGGAGATAGGGGATGTCAAGGGGTAGGCGTTTTACTGTCCTCTCGTATGGTTAATTGTATGACTGAGTATGAATGTATAAATCCCAGACTGCTCTGGGTACGCCTCAAGATTGGGTTGACAAGAATTTTTGTTTTGGCAGTATATGCCCCAGTGTCCTCTGTCGGTTTGGCTGAACTAGAGCAGTTCTGGGAAAATGTTAGAGAAGTTCTAGCGACGGTTGAAGAGAACGAAAGAATTGTTGTGTGTGGAGACATGAATGGATGGGTCGGGACAGCTCGAACAGGATTTGAGTCTGTCCTAGGCAAATATGGAGATAAGAGAGTAAATGATGCTGGTAAGATTGTGCTAGGACTGTGTATGGAAAAGGATCTTTTTGTGGCTAATACCATGTTTGGGCACAAAAGGATCCATCAGTACACGTGGGAAAGAAAGGGTGCGAGAAGTATGATTGATTTATTCCTGGTGGATAGCAGACTTAAGAAGCAGGTAATGGACACAAGAGCGTATAGAGGAGCCGATCTCGGGACAGACCACTTTCTGGTGATAACCAGAATAAGGGGTCTGTTCGCAGCATGGCGACATCGCGTAGTGTCCAAACCTGCAGCGGTTAGCCGCATTAAAAGCTGGAAACTGCAGGATGCGACCACCAGGAATGAATATGAAAGGGTATTATCCAGTAAGCTTGATGATAGATTGAAAGTGTTGAGCGAGGATGTTGAAGAATGCTGGCAGAACCTTAGAGATAGTATGGTTGAGGCTGCGAAAGAAGTGTGTGGAATGAATAAGATTGGGAACGGCAAAAAGTGTGATGTGTGGTGGGATGATGAGGTGAAAGTGGCTGTGTATAAGAAAAAGAAAGCATGGCGAGACTACCTTGCTACTAATAACTGTGGTATGAAAAATTTGATGAAAGACAGGTATAAGCTGCAGAAAGCAGAAACGAAGGCACTAGTGAAAGAGAAGCGTGAAAGGTGTAGGGTGTTAGATGAAAACAAGATGTCGGACAACTTCGAGGAAAATTCCAAATTATTTTGGAAAGAAGTACGTAAAATCCGAAGTGGTCCGGCACCTTGCAGAATGAATAAAGTGCGTTCGAAAGAAAACAACCTGCTTACAAATAAAAAGGATGTTCTGCAGCGATGGAGTGAATACTATGGAGAACTGTATGAGAGTGGCGACTCCGTCTCTGATACTGAGAGCGATTCTAATGAATTGCCACACTGAGGCCAGGGACTGGAGGATGCCATTAGTATGAAAGAGATTGAAAAAGTGATAAGAAGTTTGAAATGTGGAAAGGCTGCGGGAATTGATGAGGTGACTGCTGAGATGATCAAGTATGGTGGTCCTAGGGTCTGGGATGCCTTCTGTGCACTCTGCAACCTTTGTTGGCAGAAGGGGGAGGTTCCAGAGGACTGGCGCACGGCAGTCATAGTACCTCTATATAAAGGGAAAGGTTCCTACCTAGACTGTGCGTGCTATAGGGCCATCAGCTTGGTCAGCTTAGCGAGTAAAGTCTATACTAAAGTATTGACTGAACGTATGAAAGGCGTTTCAGAAAGATATTTGTGGGAGGCGCAAGGTGGATTCAGGAACGGTAGGGGTTGTATGGATCAGATTTTCTCGCTTCGCGTTATCGTGGGAAGGTTTCTGGCTTTAGGTCAGAAAGTTTTCTGCGCTTTCGTGGATCTAGAGAAAGCATTCGATAGAGTAGTGCGGAAGAAATTGTGGAGTCTTCTGCCTGAATATGGCGTGGAGGGCTCCTTACTGCAGGCTGTGAGGTCATTATATCGAGACCACAGAGCCTGTGTAAGGATAGACGGTGACATGTCGCCCTGGTTTGAAGTCTGTTCTGGTGTCAGACAGGGCTGCGTGATGTCTGCATGGCTATTCGTGCTGTATTTGGACAGTTGCCTCCAGAGATTGAAAGGTAATATGAGTGGTATGGGATGTGGTGACACAATGGTAAACTGCCTATTGTACGCTGACGATGCTGTGCTAATAGCACCATCAGAAGCAAAGTTGCAGACACTAGTCACGTGTATGAAAGAAGATTGTGAAGTAAAAGGATTGAAAATGAATGTGAACAAAACTAAGGTTCTGGTGTTTGAAAGAGAAGCGGTACAAACGAAATGTGTGATTAGTGTAAATGGAAAATGTCTAGAACAGGTGAATGAAATTGTGTACCTGGGGAGTGCGTTTTCGAGGGATGGAAGATGTGAGTTGGATGTGGAGAGACGGGTAGCAGCTGGCAATAAAGTGAACGGTGCTCTGTCCGCATTAGTGGGTAGTGTGAATATATCTAACACTGCTAAAATGGCCATCCACAATGCGGTGTTGGTGCCAACTTTGTTGTACGGCAGTGAGGCCTGGATATGCCCGAAATCGAGTGAAAGTATGATAAATGCTGTGGAGATGCGGTCTCTCAGAAATATGTGCGGTGTCACGCTTGCGGACAGGATAAGCAATGATGAGATACGCAGTATGACAGGGTTGCACAACAGTGTTATTGTAAAAATGAAGAAAGGAATGCTTAGATGGTTCGGGCACATGGAAAGAATGAGTGATGAAAGACTGACGAAGAAAATATACAGAGCGAAAGTGAGTGGTAAAAGAAGCCAAGGAAGACCAAGGCTGACTTATGAAGATCAAATAGCCAGTGTTAGCAGACGGAAATGTCAAAAGCACTCGCATACCTAGGCGAAAAAGTGTGAGGAGAATGATGAGATTTGAGGAAGCGAAAGAGGTGTGTAAGGACCGCGACTCCTGGCGCTCCGTCCTCTCTGACTACCCCGTTGGGGATACAGCGTGAAGTTATGTTATGTTATGTTATGTTCATTATAATTATGTTTGCAATTTTTTTCCAATATAGCGAATATAAAATTTTTATATTAATTTTATATACATTCAGTCAAGAAAGTATCGGAAATGGATGATTTGTTTATGGTTCCAAATTCAATTTTTTGTTTTTTTTTTTGTTGTTGTTAGATTGGCACAACTGTTTTCCATTTTGGCGCGGAGTTTGAGTTGCATCTGTTATTTAGATTAAATACAGTGCTGTTTTAGTTATATCATTCTAGTGTATATTGCGAATTTCATAATGGACAAAAACATCGAACAAAGAGTTTGTCTTAAATTTTGCATCGCCAATGGAATTTCATGTTCGGAGTCACTGAAAATGTTACAGAAGGCTTACGGTGAATCGACTTTATCAAAAACACGTGCTTATGAGTGATACAAAGCGTTCAAAGCGGTCGAGATGTGATGGAAGATTTATCTCGCTCTGGTAGGCCATCAACGTCTGCAACTAAAGTTAACATCGCAAAAATGAAGGAAATAGTGACTGAAAATCCTCATTCAAGTTTGAGAGAGATAGCCGCCGAACTTTCTGTGTCTCACGAGTCGATCCGTGCCATTTTAAATAATCACTTGTATAATAAGTCCCAAAAGACCTGAATTTTCTTTAAAAACACAATCGCATAAGAGTCCCTGAGGACATTCTAGAACGAGTCAATTCCGATCCAACATTCATGAAACGCATTGTTACTGGTGACGAGACGTGGGTTTACGAGTTTGACATGCAAACTAGTCAACAAGCTTCGGAGTGGCGCCTTCCAACTGAACCGAAACCGAAAAAACCACGCCAAAGTCATGTTGACTGTTTTCTTTAACTATCGCGTTGTTGTGCACTCGGAATTCTTGCCGGAAGGTCAAATGGTAAATAAAGAATATTTTTTGGGCGTTATGCGGCGTTTAAGAGAGCAAATTGGATGAAAAAGGCCAGATTTGTGGAAAGAAAATTCTTGGGTTTTGCACCACGATAATGCGCCTTCGTACAAGGCCATCATTGTGAACGAATTTTTGACAAAAAAACTTAACAAAAACCATCGAGCAACCACCTTATTCACCAGATATGGCTCCAGCCGACTTCTTTCTTTTTCCTAAACTCAAATTACCACTTCGTGGCACCCGTTTTCATTCGGTAGAAGACATAAAGGAGTATTCGCGGCGAGCACTGAACTGAATTCAGGAAAAAGCGTTTAAAAAATGTTTTGATGATTGGATTATTCGTTGGCGTAAGTTTATTGTTTCTGAAGGAGCATACTTTGAAGGTGATAAAATGAATTTGGATAAATAACTAACATTTCGTGTATTATTGATCTTTTCCCGGTACTTTCTTGACAGAGTAGTATTATGTTAACTTTTAATTCATTCATTACAAGAAATATTGTTTAAGAACAGATTTTTTTTTAAAGATTCGAAATCTCTATAATTTGCGAATACATAACATTGTTAAAAATACCCTGTACCGGGGGTACTCTCGTAAGAAAATACTAATAAAATTAGGTAAAACTAAAAGTGACAGAGTATGTGGTCCTACAAATTAATCTAATGATCTAATCTAATAATCTACATGAACCTAACTGAAAATTCTAAATGATTTAAGTAAAAATAACCAATGAATAAACAATATTAATGTAAAAATACCTTTGCATTGGACTGGATTTTTGATGTTTCTGTTATTTTATATTAAGTACAGTGCAGGATTGGTATATTATGTATACACGAATATACCTATTATTACACGTATATACCTATACACGAATATACCGAAGGAAAATCGTCTGATTTCAATTCAAACTATTTTCAAACGTATAGGTACCTAATATTTTACTTGCATAGATGTGTCATTCCACGGTTGTTACATGATATGTTATATACTATGTATACTTAGGCAGAAACCAGGACCTATTTTCTTGTATTTATTGTATTTAATATTAATTTATTACATTTTATTTCTACTTTATCTGAATTGCTACGGAAAGAATTGTAAAATAGTTTCTATTTATACATACACTTAGAGAGGTGCGTAACTGAACAACACCGCAATTAAAGAGTCAAATTGTACTTTCCACCTGTTGGTTTGTTGTGAAATAAGGTGTCTAAAATTCCTTGAAGTTATTATCTCTGACTAAGCGTACTCCAATCGTTACTATTGTCGCGGAAGTCTAGAGGACTCTCCACGGCTTGTAAAATCATGGACAGTGGTTCCTTGACTAATTCCGATGCAAACGCTTAAAGTAAACAACTCGACAAATAAAATTATCTTAATCTAATTCGATTCCATTTCCACATCCTTCTTATTAATAAAATACAATGTTTACATGAAGAAAGATAACAAAATGAATGATTTTTGGAAAGTAATAGAATATAATTCAAAATAATATACAATTACATACATGTGCCTATATCTTCACACCGAGTATATCCGAGTGGTAGAGCCATGCTGCATTGCAGGACGAATAGGGTCGGCTCGCCCGGTGAAATACCACCCTTTCACTGAATATCGGCGTGAAATAACAGCATCTATTGCTGTTGTATTTCGTTCGGTGAGTGAGAGTGGCGGTGGCCCATCACCCCTCCGCCTTCTTTCTCTATTTTCCTAAAGTCCGGCAACACACCCGTGATTCTCCTGATGTCGCGAGTGTCCATGGGCGGCGGTTGCTCACTCTCATCATGTGACCTGCTTGTTCGTTTGCACTCTCTTATATAAAAAAAAATTTCAAGTTCGGAATCGGAATGAAATAAGCATAAAGGTGCAACAAAGTCTACCCCTAAGAAGGTGAAAAGGGGGATGAAACTTTGTATGGCAAATGCTAGACCGCTGAACCGATTGTGATAAAATTTGGTGCATAAAGTTTTTTATTAAAAGTCTAAAAGGGGGTGAAAAGGGCGATGAAACTTTGAATGGAAAATGTTGAACCGCTGAACCAATATGATGAAATTTGGTACAGAGATAGTATGTTCCCGGAGACAGACGTAGTCTAGACGTAGGCTTTTTTCAAAAACGATCATGTAATCATGATTCAAATGTAAATATTCATGGATCAATGTAAAACAATCATGTAATCAATAAAACAACATGTAGTCTAACCTAATACGGGAAAACCAACAAAAAAAAAGTTCCGCGCATACGAAGTCACGGGTGTAGCTGATGTATAAACTTTTAAATTGAATACGATGTTTCTTTATGATTTATACACAACATAAGCAGCATATCAAACATTAACATAGCATTTATTTAAACAGGATATGTAAATGTATGTATGTATGTAGGTATGTTTATGTAAAACATTAAATTAAATTATAAACTTTTAAACTTTCGTGTTGCGTTATAAAATATATCTAAAACGGGAAAAACACGATTACCTTTTTATTTTGGCTTGACGTCTCAAGCAAACTGTCAAGCCAAAAGCCAAAATAAAAATGTAAGTGCGTTATATTTCGTTGGTGTATATTATCTAATAATGGATATCGTTTTCGTTGAACTCTTCGACTAAACGTTCACGACGCGTGTATACTTAACAGGAACGTGCCGATGATACATATTATGTGGCTTAAGCTCCGTTTCACCTTGCAATTCATTGCGTGTATTTTTAAACTAATTTGGCACGGTGGCAGAGCGTCTGCGTTCCAAGTCGGGGTTCGATCCCCGGTCAGGTCAATTAAGGAAACGAAGTTTTCTGAATTGGCTTAGTCTGGGTGTCACTGGGAGCTCCCCTAGGTTGTTGTGTATTCATAGTACAAGTCTAGTACTTAGATCACACGAGTTGTGTATTTGTCTAGAGTATTATTATTTCTAAATAAAACTTTGGATTTTCAAGGACGTATGTATATGTGGCTTAATTACGCTGTATCTAACGATTAATTTTAAACAATGTAGGGCCACCTTAATTATTTCTAAGCGAAACTTTGTGTTTTGAAGGAAGTTGGCACAGGCGTCTGTATTCTGATTTTGTAATACAATGAAATGTGTTCCTTAACAACTGTTTTGTTAATTGCATTTATTTAAATTTAAGTATATCCCTTGAGTAAACTAATAGCCAGCCTTCTTTTTTCTTTTTACACAGATAACATTCTGTTAAATAATATAGGTTCTTTATAATCTATGATCTTGATTTTGATTTTGGTTACATAACAATATGTCTGTAATTTTAATGTTATAGTTATATTGTTATAGTTTGGTGAATATACATTAAAATGATTAGAAAATACAATTATATTTTAATATTATCAGCCCCCTTCCATAACAGTGCATAATATATCATACTTCGTTAACTTTTACTAGAAGCGTCTATGATTTGACTACAAGTACACTCACTTCGTGTATATAGCTATTTAAAAAACATTTGAATTTGCCGTGTAATAGAATGTTTTATCTACTCGACAAAGTCAGCAAATTGAAGTTTGAAGTTTCTATTGGTGTCGTTGTTATTTCTAAATTCAAAATTATAAGACAAACGTACGGAATACTAATTGGTACTTCGTATTCCGAACTAACACGAATGACGAATATCGAAGAGCGACATGTGCCCAAAAACAGTAAATAAAAATTAATTGCAATTTATGGATGCGTAGTCAAACTTGGAACCCTTATGATTTGGTCATAGATCACGAATAATCATTTTTAAGTCACTTCATAATTTGTGTCAATGGTTTTAGGTTAATTAGATGGAATAGACAAATACTAAGAAAAATTTACTATATGATCGGGATACCGATAGCCAACTAAGATATTCCAAACAAACACAAATGACGAGAAATTGAGTTGTTAGCGAGTGCAATTATTTCATGACGGATATGTCATTTAGCATCGATTTATGATTCGATAATAAATAAAACTAATACAGCGTCATAATAAACTGATGGTAGCATTGTTAAACTGGGTGTATCCTACTATTCTTGCTATGAGAAGGAAGAAATCCAATCCGGTTGGGATTTATAGTTGCAATGACTCACGTAAGCTGTTGCTTACGTGCTACCTATAAGATTAGTAGTTGAACATTGACTCCTTGTTAGGAGTCTACTCAAAACAATCAGAGTATTTTTACATAGTCAATTTGAATGATTGTTTTTCACGAACTAAATCAAAACCAATTCTAATTATATATTATAAATTCGAACGTTTGTTTGTCCTTCTTTTACATCCTTTCACCGTGAAAACATAAGTGATTCCCGCGGGAAACTCGAGTTCCTGCGGATGAAGTCACGAGCGGTCGCTGAAATTAAAAATAAGTTATTCAAAGTTTTTGACTCAAAAATACTCAATATCCCAATACACGTAACCAAAATTCAATACTAAAATTGGAAAGTTTTTACTCCAAATTTCAAAATTAAATAAGTAGAGGTAGAGGTACCAAGGAAACCGCCTTAGTGTATTATACTCTCTAAAGGAAACCGCGACACACAAAGTTCGACATGTCAATCACATGTCTTTGTAAAAATTTAAGGGAAAATTGTTTTATTTATTTATTTCATTTGGAAAATGCCTCCTGCACTTTCTACTGAGGCCCGTTACAGAATTTTATTACTTGGAAATGTTACGAAAGAGATGGGTTTATACCAACTAGACATTTTGCGGAGCGTTTTGATGTGCATACTAAGACCATAAGAAATAATTTGCATTCAATGAATTTAAACCACAGATATCCTGCTTAAAAAGTAGATCCAACCGAACCTCATAAAATTGCACGTGTTAATTTTGCACGGTCATATTTGAATTTTGATTGTTCGTCTGAATTTATGCCGTTATAACCACACACGCTGCCAAGAAAAAATCGTTATACCTCATAGAGTCGGGCCGTCTCTCGTGTCACTTGTGGGGCTGGATGACTTTTGATGGAGTGGCAGAACTCGTAAGCTACCTCCTAGACCAAATGTTAAGTCAACATGTTGGAAGAGAGTATGCTGCCCACTTTGCGAGTTGTGTATCCACAGCAATAAATGCTAAGGGTGTTCTACGGGCACGATACCAATACCTATATAATGAGACATGACAGTTTTGAAGTCGGTGCCGAATCAACGTGCAACAACTGAAAGCAGGCTTGACAGGTAACACCCATGTGGCACCGACTTCAGTAACTGTCAACTTCAATTATATAGATATTTGTATCGTATTTATAAAGTAATTTTTGTACATGAGTTTTGATTAGTAAAGGATAGTCATTTTGTACTTTTCACAATTTTTTATGTTTTTGAAGTTGGTTTAATTTTTTCTTATAGTTTTTTATTATAAGTAAACTGTTCTATTATGTGACATAAATTGTCTCACAAATAATATACCTATCGTTATATTTGTAAATAGGTGCCGTTTCATGTATAGACGATTTTTGAAACAGCTCTTAAACATTAGGTAATCTAATATAGCGCCAAAATAAATGAGACTGAAATAATTTGTTTTTAAAGTTTATTTTTTCTTCCCAATTACCACAAATTCTTTTGTTAGTTAGGTTAAGTAAGTAGATATAAAAGGACGTTGTGTAATTTTAAACCAAAGGTTCTGTGAAGTCGAAAATTTCATTGTGAAATTAAACATTAATAACAAATAGAACTTATTACTTATGCCATCGATTAATCGAGTCATTGTAGAAGTTATTTGCGCCACAGGGAATATAACGTTAGATTTAAATGTGGGTCGAAGCCACATCTCTGTGTTGATTTAGGAGATTTAGGTATTATAACTTCACGCGTTGCTAACAGGATTTCCCTGTCCCTCAAGGGCAGGGCAAAGCGCCTTACAAAGTACTGTAACTAGAAACATCATCTCTGACTCTTGCGATCGTTCTCATATCTCGCTGGAGTTTTTACATCTGGTAGGTAAAAATATTTTGCCGGTCACACATTAGTACAAACGTTTATGTATTTTATATTACTATACTATACTATACTATATTATTTTATATTACTTATATTAGAGTTCCGTACCTTTCCATACCTACCCCAAAAAGAAAGACGAACCTATCAATTATTTATGATATTATGTCAAAATAATATTCAAATACAAAATTGATAACATGTCAATTATAATCCTTCAATTTATATAATAAATCATGATTTAATGTCAATTATTAATTAATAATGTAGGAACAACGAAATTATGTTGTCAGTGTATCCATTTTAATTAATTATCATAAATTATTATCATTCAATACAATATGGAGTTACAATATTGGATGGGGGCAAACAACGTTGTCATAGTACTTATTCAGTACATAGGGTTAATTTAAAAATACTAATATCGACTTAGTAATTTGTCCTTAACATTATCCTCAATAGCTTTTGCTCTACGACTTTTAAAAATTCATAACTTTTTCTTTCATACAAAAATACATTGAATGTTTCTGAAAATGGCACCTACTCTATCCGGTCCCTAAAGCGGCACACGCACAGCGGGGCGCGGTGGGGCGATGCTGCGCTGAGGCCCGGTGCGCTTGCACTGTACCATTGGAAATACATACAGAATGATTACGTTTCAGACAGTACAACAAAACTTAACAAATGTTTTTGAGGAACGTTTTAAGTTTTGAAAAAAATCGTAAAACAAAAGTTGTTCGGTATGACAGAAATTTTGCACTAAGGGGTCATTAGTATTTTTCAATTAACCCTGTATATAGTAAATAGAAAAGAAGTACCTATATTAAAGGTGAAGCCTACTTACAGATACCCAACTGCTAGGAGGAGATATTAGAGAGACTAGGTTATGTGGGGCCGATTAAATCAAATTTAACCCATCAAAATTCCTGCGGTAGTCGTCTTTGGGTCGTAGTCGGAGAGTTACGGAATCTCTTACGGAACTCACCGGAGCCCCTTTCGAGCCAAACCATATCAAACCATATCATCATCTGTACCAAAGCATATCTCTTGGGCAGTTACAGACCCCCCCCCCTGCACCCTCCCGATGTCACGACCATAGATAATTCACTTTTAAAGAAAGAAATCACGAAGACCACACGCGTTGTCATCCTCCTCGGAGTCGCATGGATAAACACTGGAGTACTGAAGTACACACTGCTAAGAGTGTGGGCATAAAAAATTCGTTCATAGTACATACATACATATCTTCACGCTATATCCCTAACGGGGTAATCAGAGAGGACGAAGCGCCAAGCGTCGCAGTCCTTACACACTTATTTCGCATCCTCAACTCTCGTTCTCTTCACACATTTTCGCCTTGGTCTTCCATGGCCTCTTTTAACACTCGCTTTCGCTCTGTAGATTTTCTTCGTCAGTCTTTCATCACTCATTCTTTCTAATAGCCCGAACCATCTAAGCGTCCATCGCTCATAATATTATAGTCGAAATAAATAAATCGTGACGTAATATACAATCGGTATATTTTTATTTTATATTACATCATAATACTAATATAATACGTAAATAATTGGTTCGTTAACGCCGTGAAGCGTCCAAAACGGATACGCATACTTCGAATACCGTATACATTTTAATGAACATCGTTCCGTGATTCCGTGACTTACCCTTCGAGTGTAGGGTCGCAATTAATTAGTAAGGTATAGGGCTCGTCTTAGGAATTTAGATGTGCCACTGGGATCATGGGACTACTGAACTTCTTTTATAGCGAAAACTCATCTTTCGACGTTTTTCTGAATTTATTATTTCCAGTTTTTTAGCATTTTCCGAAAATAAGTATCTTTAATTGATGTATATAATAGAAGCACATGGCACATTAGAACTATTATAAATACGGGATATGTACCCACATGAAAAATCGGTTAAATGCGGTAACAAACGCAAAGATATGTAGTCGGTCGTTTTAACCTTATTTTATCAGAACAAAAGCACATTTTATTCGAATGAGAATTATTTCACTCTTCGCTTGCTTCAGAAAAAGTTATATAAATTTTAAAATTATGTTTAAGCTACATAATGTTCGTTACAACTTTACAATCAATCTAACATCTTCCCCCTTTCCCCTCGGACCACGCTAGTGAACGGACGTGTTAAACAAAATTATCTGAATTTTTAATAATTCCAATTTTAATCGTCAGAAAGTGTTAGGAGCACAGAAAACGCAACAAGTTGCTGTGAGTAACACACACTAAACAGCTTGATTGTGTGAGTAGCTTTACTGTATTTTTTTTACTTCAAGATATTTTCTATTGTGTGCAAACACCCTCCTATTCTCATATAATAGTCAACCATATAGACGAATATTATAACAGCTCCGCCCACTTAAACGGTTGACCTGCCTACAAGCACAGTACAAGTAAGCAAGCAGTATTCTATCTCGGCCGTGTCCTAGAGATAATTACCTACGGTCGCTCGGTACGTAAACACGCAATAGGGCTACCGACTTGGACTGAATGTTTTTCTTAGGTTACGTATTTGATAATAGGTACTATATTAAGTTGTCATATTATCTTTTCATTTTATATTATTGCAAATTTAATAAGTTTTAATTTATATAACTACTAGTATTTTATTTCTAGTTTTAAAGGTTTGTGAGTTAGTATCGTGGAAATAGACAAAAAAAATGCATTTTGTGTGCAGTATAATTAAAAATCAGCAATAAATTAAATAGATCATTATGATAATATATTTCCTACAAATTATCAACAGAGAAATATTTCCGGTTTCGATATAGACGTATTCAAACATCCATACACTGAACATTATGCTCGAAAAATATTTCGTCAGTAAATGCGCGGGAGTGCCTCACACCGTCCGACGAAAACCGCGGCGCACTCGCGACTGTTGTATGCCGAAAAATGCCGAGATTTCGAGGCGCGTCGTTTGGAAGCATTTGTATGAAGATAGAATACTGTATGCTTACTTGTACTGTGCTACAAGCGCGTACGCAAAAACACCCTCCTAATTGATTATTATTTTTGAGGGTACTTCACTTCATTTAAGCCTACGTAACTCAGAATATCAGTACAACGTTCTTCTCCGAATATTTCAAGACAAATGTCGCAACTACAATCGCATGGATCAAATCCAAATCTCAATGTCTTCTCTGATCCTGAAAAAAAAGGAAGCAGCTATATCAGCACGGTGAGACGTCAGAAGAGGAAGATTCCTGACCAAAATTTTGATGTTTGTAATTATGAAGGAAATCAATCAAATGTTTATGGATTTCAAAACTCATCAAAAGGAAAAATTCGAAATTTTAACTCCATCAATTAGTGAAATAAAAGAACAAAATGTCGAAATTCGGGAATCTTTGGCTTTTTTGTCGGCTAAATATGATGATGTTTTAGAAAAAGTTGAACAATTAAAAAACGAAAACCACCAAAAAACACTACGTATTCAATCTTGAGAGAAGAGAGTGGAGGAGTTGGAAAGAAATTCTCGTACAACTATGGTTGAGTTGAGAAATACACCTAAGTATGGCACTGAAACAAAAATGACCTTAACAGACTTAGTGAAAAAGGTGGGTATTGTTATGGCTTGTAACATTAATGAATCGGAAATTAAGGATATCTTTCGGCAAAAATCTAGCATAAGTGATAACAGTCCAATAATAGTTGAATTAATTACTATTTTCTTAAAGGGAAATTTTATTAAATTTGCTATTAAATTCAATAAGGAAAATAAAACACAGCGACTGAATACGTCATTGCTTCAAATCGAGGGCCCTTCAAAACTCATTTACATCGGGGAATATCTGACTCAAAAAGTTAGAAGAATTCACTTTATGGCCAGAAGATTTGTAAAAGATAAAAACTATGAAGGATGTTGGACTTCTTATGGAAAAGTTTATATCCGTAAAGGACAAGGGCTGCGACCAATCAGAATCGACAATGAGGAAGATTTAACCAAATTAAACATCTGACTATCTAATAACTACCGTTTTTTGTTCTTCAAAATTATTCTTCTTTATATTAATTTAAAATGTTTTGACATGTTATTTTAGGAACTTATTTTGTAAATACCCATATGCATACAACACTAACATATCACATACATATATATTCAAAGTAAATGAGTTATTTATTTACACAAATATTGAAAGTTTATTCATGTTAATGTTATACTTATGTAAGACTATACTTATTATATCATCTTACTCAAATCCAGTATTTTTGCGTGGAGATTTGAGTTGTATTGATGGAATTCTTTTAATGCAGTATACTTTTAATTTTGTATGGTTTGCTTACTTCTTTCAAAATTTAATAATATCCACTGGACTGCATTGTTTCTGTGCTACTGTTTCTGCAACTGCTCGCGACGCTCGCGAAGCTTGCTCGCAAATTCCAGACGCTCGCCCCCGCGACAAAGAAACGCTTATGTTTCTTTAATTACTATACCTATCACAAAAAGAGAACTACTGATGTAAAGCTAAATGTATAAGGATTTCACTAAAGTAAATTTAAATACTTCGAACTGAGAAACTAATTTTTACCAGCAGGTTGAACTTAAAACACGGATTTTTTTTTTGTTTTTTTTTTTAGTTTTACGCTGATTTCTTTAGAAATAACAATAGAAGTATATAAATGTAATCACTTCATTATAAAGTAGACTCTCTTAGCTTTTTAGTGATACCAAAAGTACATGTGAAATCTGTGTAATATGAAGAGTAGAACGCAAAACATAATACACTGTAGCAGACAAATTTCCTGCAAGCGATAAGTGTCGCTTGAAGCAAGTTTGAACGTTCGCGCACTTCACGCGTCACAAAATATGCAGAAGATGGCCGACCAAATAAGGCATTTATACGCTGTCAGGTTTCTTAACGAGGTTTGTACGATACTAATACTTTATTGTAATACGCTATTGATATACGCTGTCGTCACATGACGAAGGTATAGGGGAGGCTCCTACTCCCTCCCCGAGAAGTGCATTGACACAGCGCTACCGTAACGACAATTTATGCAAGTTCGGTTCACAGTACGGCAACGGCTCTACCAGAGCCATCAGAGCTGACAAATGTTGACGATATGAGCTAGTAACGAAAACTCTGTGTAATATTTTATTTTTATTTTATTTTATTTTACTACAACTAGTATTCAAAAAAATAAAAAATACATCATAATCAGCTGTGTACAGTGAATCTTCCCTAGTTTATTGTTCTGAGGTCGGGGCTTCTTGGCGGCAACAAGAGAAGTCATGATTTTTTATTTTTTCACATTTTTGGGAATATTGGACTACAACATTGATAGTATATTGCACGTAAAAGTTCTGTGCAAGTGAAAAGAATGGAGGAGGTCTAAATAAACACGTGCAGCTAAAGTTTTCGCGTTTGTCCAATTAACTTCAGTCAAGCCTAAGCTAACGATCCGTGATTACAATAATACGGGGGTTTTCCTTACGTGATTAGGCTGATACTCTGGTCGACAATGCCTTATAAAATATTTTGAAAAATACTGATCACCACGACTACGTGCATAGACAGAGATATCTATAGACTACGCCCACTGACATATATATATTGGGTCCTTACATATGAAATTAGCGTTTTGTCGTACTGACCACTTTGATCTGAAATATCTCCTCTTTGGTTAAGAATTCCAAATTCAAATTTATAAATTCATTTAGCTGGTACATTTGAGTTTTGAAAACAGTCATTCATTTGTTTTTTTCCTCATTATTTTTTTCTTTGGCGTCGCTTATTACCGCACAATGGAAAACATGAAATATCGGTATATTTACGAATACGAGTTCTACCGTGGCACCAGTGCTGCAGAAACAGCTCGAAGGATTAATGATGTGTACGGCGCTGGTGTCGCAAAAGAAAGCACGGCACGTTTTTGGTTTCAACGTTTTTGTTCTGGAAATTTCGACCTTCAGAACCAACCCCGTGGACGGCCGGAGACCAAAGTGGAAAATGAAGAATTAAAGGCTATTGTGGAAGCGGATCCATCACAAAGCACTTCAGAGATAGCTGCAGGCTTCGGGGTAAGTGACAAAACTGTATTAATCCACTTGAAGCAAATCGGGAAAGTAAAAAAACTTGAACGATGGGTACCTCATGAATTGAGTGAATCGAACTTGCAAACACGCGTCGACTGCTGTGTTACTTTGCTCAACCGACACAATAATAAAGGGATTTTAAATCGAATCATTACTTGTGATGAAAAGTGGATACTGTACGATAATCGGAAGCGCTCGTTGCAATGGCTGAACCCTGGAGACCCAGCCAAATCCTGCCCTAAACGAAAATTGACTCAGAAAAAGTTACTTGTACGATTACGGCAGACATCTATTGTTAGCAACTGCAAACCATGAAGGAAGAACTAGCTGCTAAACAACCGAGATTGATCAATCGCTCTAGGCCACTGCTGCTTCACGACAACGCAAGACCACACACTGCACAACAAACAACCACTAAGTTAGATGAGCTACAATTGGAATGTCTGCGACATCCACCGTACTCCCCGGACCTTGCTCCAACAGATTATAATTTTTTCCGGAATTTGGACAACTTCTTACAAGGAAAAAAAATTCAACTCTGATGCGGCAGTCGAAACCGCCTTCAAAGAGTTTATTGATTCTCGCCCCCATGGTTTTTTTAGTAAAGGGATCAATGAACTACCTATGAGATGGCAAAAGTGCATAGATAACAACGGTGCATACTTTGATTAATTAAATATATTTTACAAAAAAAAAATTTACTTTATATTCCTCCCGTACAAAACACCAATTTCATATGTAAGGACCCAATGTATATACATGGACGTATCACTCTACATGACTTCGGATTGTCAAAAATGATAATAACAGAACTTATGACATTTAATTAAGACTCAATTCAGGCTACCGACTGGTCTCAATACGCTTTATTAAAAATAGAAGCCAAAACAACATAAGTAATTTTTTCATATGGATGGCTGTTCATGAATAAATCACACTCTGTGTTGAGCTGTCTTTAGTGGACACAAAAAGTGACGTCTAGTAGTTCCATCCTATGGGAAGTGTGTGGAGGTAATGATAACATGTGAATTCCATTTTTGCGACAATATTGATGATCTTTCAATGACAAGTGGCTGGCATGATTATCTGAAATTAGTAAAGTAGGGCTTTGAGTAATTACACCAATGTTTCGTTAATCCAACCTGATTTTAAGCACTAATATTCGGCTCCAATAGGGCCGCCAATCTTAAGACTAGACTTGATCCTTGACTTGACTTGACGTGGATGTATAAATATATGTAATAATAAATAAGCTATTTATTCCATATTTCTAAGTTACATTTTACTACTCCGTCAAGAAAGTACCTGGAAAAGATCAATAATACTCGAAATGTTAGTTATTCATCCAACTTTATTTTATCACCTTCAAAGTATGCTCCTTCAGAAACGATACACTTACGGCAACGAATAATCCAATCATCAAAACATTTTTTAAACGCTTTTTCCGGAGATGAGTTCAGTGCTCGCCGCGAATTCTCCTTTATGTCTTCTACCGAATGAAAACGGATGCCACGAAGTGGTAATTTGAGTTATGGAAAAAGAAAAAAGTCGGCTGGAGCCATATCTGGTGAATAAGGTGGTTGCTCGATGGTATTTGTTAAGTTTTTGGTCAAAAATTCGTTCACAATGATGGCCTTGTGCGAAGGCGCAATATCGTGGTGCAAAATCCAAGAATTTTCTTTCCACAAATCTGGCCTTATTCGTTGAATTTGCTGTCTTAAACGCCGCATAACGCCTAAATAATATTCTTTATTTACCGTTTGACCTTCCGGCAAGAATTCCGAGTGCACAACACCGCGATAGTTAAAGAAAACAGTCAACATTACTTTGACTTTGATCGACTTTGGCGTGGGTTTTTCGGTTTCGGTTCAGTTGGAAGGCGCCACTCCGAAGCTTGTTGACTAGTTTGCATGTCAAACTCGTAAACCCACGTCTCGTACCAGTAACAATGCGTTTCATGAATGTTGGATCGGAATTGACTCGTTCTAGCATATCCCCAGCGACTCTTATGCGATTGAGTTTTTGGAGAAAATTCAGGTCTTTTGGGACTAGCCGAGCGGCAACATGTTTCATACCCAAGTGATTATTTAAAATGGTACGGATCGACTCGTGAGACACAGAAAGTTCGGCGGCTATCTCTCTCAAACTTGAATGAGGATTTTCAGTCACTTCCATTGGCGATGCAAAATTTAAGACAAACTCTTTGTTCGATGTTTTAGTCCATTATGAAATTCGCAATATACACTGGAATGATATAACTAAAAACAGCACTGTTTTTAATCTAAATAACAGATGCAACTCAAATTCCGCTCCAAAATGGAAAACAGTTGTGCCAATCTAACAACAACAAAAAAAAAACAAAAAATTGAATTTGGAACCATAAACAAATCATCCATTCCCGATACTTTCTTGACTGAATGTAAATGTTGTTAGCGAATCGTGAGGAAGTTTGCTTAAATTATTGTTATTAAGAATTAGTATATTTGATTGAAATATGGACCCCTGGTCTTTTGGGACTAGCCGAGCGGCAACATGTTTCATACCCAAGTGATTATTTAAAATGGTACGGATCGACTCGTGAGACACAGAAAGTTCGACGGCTATCTCTCTCAAACTTGAATGAGGATTTTCAGTCACTATTCCATTGGCGATGCAAAATTTAAGACAAACTCTTTGTTCGATATTTTTGTCCATTATGAAATTCGCAATATATACTGGAATGATTTAACTAAAAACAGCACTGTATTTAATCTAAATAACAGATGCAACTGAAATTCCGCTCCAAAATGGAAAACAGTTGTGCCAATCTAACAACAACAAAAAAAAAACAAAAAATTGAATTTGGAACCATAAACAAATCATCCATTCCCGATACTTTCTTGACTGAATGTAAATGTTGTTAGCGAATCGTGAGGAAGTTTGCTTAAATTATTGTTAGTAAGAATTAGTATATTTGATTGAAATATGGACCCCTCTTTGGGTAAAGGCCTCCTCCATTTCCGTCCAAAACTCCCTATCTTTGCCTGAATTTATCTATTCATTTCCTACTAATTGAATAATATCATCAGCCCACCGTCTTATTGGTCTTGTTGGTCTGCCTACGTTTTTTTTCCTTTTGGGCCTTTCCATCGCGTGGTTTCGATAGTCCATCTTTTGTCTGTGAATCGTAAGATATGCCCGGCCCACGTCCATTTAAGTGTGAGTGCATGGATAAGAGCGTTAGTGGTTTTCGTCCTTTGTCTGATGTTCACTTTCTTCACTTTATGTATGTTCCTTATCTATAACATGCTTCTTTCCATTGCTGTTTGAGTACATTTAATTTTTTGTTTTACTTTGTCTGTGAATATCTAGGTTTGACAACCATATAGTAAGCATGGTAAGAGACATGTATCGAAAACAACTTTTTTCTAATGCAGGCTATAGTTTCCTTTCAGTATTCCCTTTAGTGACCAAAATTTCTTCCAAGTTATGCTAATTCTTCTTGTTATTTCCTCTTCATTGTTAGATTTGTTAAATGATACTTGCTTTCCCAAATATATGTAATCGTTGACATATTCTATTTTATTTCCATTTATTTCGATGCGCCTTTTGTGGTTGTTAGTCATTATCTTGGTTTTATTTACGTTCATTTCTAAGCCAATTTTAGAACTTTCATCATCAAGTGATCTCATCATTTCCTCTAGGTCCTTAGAGGTTTCAGTAATCATGACTATGTCATCAGCAAACCTTAGATGGTTTAGGTAGCATCCATTTACTAACACCCCTTTGTTTGACCAGTCTAGTTTCTGGAATATATTTTCAAGCACTGCAATAAAAAGCTTTAGCGACAGAGGGTCTATCTGTCTGACTCCTCTTTCTATGTTTATTTCATCTCCTCTAGTTTCTAGTTTTACTTTGCTCTTACTGTTTGCATATATATATATATATATATTTTATATATATATTCGGCAACGTCTGAACATTGCAGTGCATTCCATATTGAATTGTGGCTGATGCTATCAAAAGCCTTGCTGTATTCAATGAGGGCCAGATACAGAGGTCTGTTATACTCTCGGTGTTTTTCTATAATTTGTTCTAGTGTCTGTATGTGGTCCAATGTGCTAAAGCCTGATCGGAAGCCGGCTTGCTCTTTTGGCTGTAGTCGATCGATATTCTGTGTTATTCTTTCCAAAAGCAAAGATGAAAATAATTTGTACATATGCTTGCTAGTAGGCTTTTGGGTCTGTAATTCCCTATAATATCCAAGGAGTTTCCTTTTTTGTAAAGCAAAATTATGTCTGATATGTGCACCATTGTTCTGGTACTGTTTCTGTGCCTAACATCATGTTAAATAGATATACCAGATGGCGAATCAGAATAGGTGCTCCTATTTTAAGAACTTCATTACATAATCCGGTAGCCGGGGCTTTTTTCAGCTTTTAGTCGCTTTATATGTTTGTAAACTTCTGACTCTTCAATTGGTTTAACATAATCAGTTCCATCCTTGCTTCCTCTTTGTATTTCAATTTCATTGTTATTTCATTTGCGATATAAATTCCTGTGTAGCAGTCTGTTGCATGGTGTATTTTGTCTTTTCTTGATTTTGTTTCTTCTGACTTTTGTTCCAGTTTTTGTATCCAAGTTTTGTGTGTCATAATGCTGTTTTGGCATTTCTAAAGTTCTTGATGTTCCTTGTAATGATTTCATGTCTATGGTTTCTGTAATCTTTCTTAATTGATTTATTGGTTTCTCTATATATTCTGCTGAGTTCGTCTCTTATGTCTTTAGTTTTATTCTTTGTTCTTAAAAGTTCAGTTCGCCTTTTTATTAATTGGTCCGTATCTTTGCTGAATATTTTAGGTCGTTCTACTCGAATTATATTTCTTGACTAGACTGTTCATTATGCCCTTTTCCAAGAAATTATAATAGGTTTGGATAACGGTTGATTCTATTTCTTCATTTTCAATGTGTATTTGTAAATTTCCTATGTAGCTTTTGATCTCAACTTCTGTCTTCGGAATATTAAGCGGTGTTACGAAGTTTTTTCTGCTCTTTATTTAGCGGCTTAGAAGTAGTGTTGCTCGCAATGGTCTATGATCAGAACCAAATTGTATATAATTTAGTGTTTCCACATTTATTATTGGTTTCGGGTTATTTATCGGGTTACAAAATCAATTTCGTTCTTGGTTTTCTGATCCGGTGATACCCAAGTCCATTGACGGCTTCCTTTTTTCTTAAAAAATGTGTTAATTATAGACAGTTTGTGTCAATAAGCATAATTTATCAGACGGTCACCTCTTTCGTTACGTTTCCCGATACCCTATTTGCCCATGACTGGATAGCGATCCGTTTTCGGACAACCTATTTTTGCGTTGAAGTCCCCTATTACTAGGACTTTCTCATCAGCTAGTGCATGAGCGGTTTTACTGTGTTTTGTGAAAGTGATGTAAATATAAAAAAATAAAGTTTGTTTTCGTTTTATACGTAATTGAATTTATAAAAGTAGAGATTTGTCTAATATGAAATTTCGTTCTGGTTGCTACAAAAGCAAACTTTATTCGACATAAATATTTTTTCTTTCATTAATTAGGAATAATAAAAATAACCAGATGTATAGAACTCAGACTCAAAATTCGTGTTGACTTGTGTAATCTAAGATTCGTTGGGGGGTGGGTACATACCAAACATTGATAATAATGTCTAATTTGCACATCACTACTACGATAATTAGGTGGACATCACTAATTTTATGTTGGTAGGTTGGTGCACGTAATTGTTTTTTTCCGTTGTGGTATTGATTTGCGGTCTAACATAACTAGCAGAAATTGATGTTCTAAGTGCCGTCCCTTAAAACGTAGTGATTATATTGTCTTTGCTCGTAAGTCATTGACGCGTAGGGGATGTTTTGTCGATTGCATTTGGCATGTTCGATGCGCACACAGACATGCGTTACTATAGGCAGCTTTTTAATTATGCGGGGGCATGGTATTATCAAGCACGCGCAATTATCCAACTCTCCCCTAAATACCAAAAACCTGATTAACCCTTGGTTATATTACGAACACTACATACATAAAATCAAAAGAAATAAGTGAGTGTCACAAACAAATTAATAAAACAAATGAAATACTTACGGATGAAAAGTTATTCCAGGTGTATTTTTATATTTTGCACTTTCACATTTAATTGCACTACATTTCACCACTTTTAATTGAAATGGATTGCCTTACAAAGACACGAAAAGCACTAGTTTGATTAAAATCCTCTAAATTGCATTTGCTCTTATACACCTTATAAATATGGCTGCCATCATAAAGTGACCACGTGCTACAATTTGTAAGAGTAGTGGTGACACAAAAAGGGATAGTATGTATTATACTGAATGTTTCTAATACGAGTGAAATAGACGTATAACGGCATACGTATAGTTATATTAGTAGAATATGTTCAGTCTGCTCCTTTCTTTAGTAGTCTGTGATATAAAAGGTTTGTTAGGTTTTACCTTTTACCTATCTGATTTACGCAATGTTTAAAAAGTAAAATAGAACGGAATTATTACGCAGTAATATACTCAGAAACAAACGTCAGAACACAAATAAATTTTATTTAACATTAATTTATTTTATGATTTAAAATATACTACTCGTATGTACATCTATTTACATGTATGTGATACGTTCCATTGCTAAACACGGTCACATTATTAAGCGCATTATAAACTTTTGACTGCGTCAATATAAAGGAACCTACAACCCGTTCGCGCTAAGTTTGCCGGTCCGTGGAACGCGCATCCCCTCCCCAAACCGCCTACCGCACCGCTGAATCGCCTTCTCAATATCGTTGGCAACGTCATCCCATGCGCGCGTGATTATTAATGTTATTATTCATAAAAATTCTTTGCTTTTGACATTTCTTAGTTTTTCGCTTTGTTTAAACTATGGGTAAAGGCAAAACTTCAAGAAGTGATGTACGAAATATGGTGTTAAAGGTAAACGACTTATTTCGAAAATGAGAAGAAAAACCGTTCTTATATAATACCTGTCGATCAAGCTATAAAACGCACGGCAATGGCGATTGGTATATCAGAACGCACGTTACAAAACATAAAACAAGAGATTAAAAAAGTAGCGTCAGCATCGTCGGAAGCTGGTGCAAGTACGAGTACAGAAGCTATTAAACTTTCGACACCACGTAAAAAAAAAGAAAAGAAACCAACATTAGAAATTGATGATTTTATGATTTGCGCTATAAGAAATATAATAAACAGCTTTTATACGGTGAAAAAAGAAATATCTACACTGCGAAAAATTCTAGCCGCTGCAAAGGCGGAATTAAATTTTCCTGGGCAAAAAACCACCTTGTGGAAAGTATTAAAAGACAAGCTGGGCTATAAGTTCAAAAAATGTAAAAAGACTCGCGATTTTTTGATACAGGAACCAGAAATTGCTGCCTGGAAGGCAAGATATTTACGACGACTGCGGGAAAATCATGAACTCGGAGCAGAAAAAAACCGATGTTTTACTTAGATGAAACTTGGATACATAATCACTACACTGTGGCAAAATGTTGGCAAAATTCTACTGATGCAAGTGTATAAAAAAACCATAAACCTGAGCAGCGCTGGATAATTGTGCATGCTGGAGGTGACAATGGCTTTATCCAAAACGCAGAGCTATTGTATAAATGCAAAAGTAAAAGTGGAGATTACCACGATGAAAGGGATAACAGAAATTTCAACAAATGGTTAAACGAGAAACTCTTGCCAAATCTGCCGCCTAATTCGATTATTGTTCTTGACAATGCACCATACCATAGTAAGCAGATTGACAGACTGCCAAACTCAAATTTCTTAAAAGAAACTATGCAAAATTGGTTACGCGAAAGGAACATTTACTTCCAAGAACATCTTACAAAACCTGAGCTGTACTGTTTTATTAAACGAACGCGCCACCTAAAAAATATGAGATAGATGAAATAATTAAAAGTCATGGTCACGAAGTATTGCGGCTACCGCCGTATCAATGTGATTTAAACTCAATAGAGTAGGTACATTAGGAATATAATGAAACAGCGAGTGGCCGAAAAAACGTATCACAATTAGAAAAAGAAATTGAAAAGTTAACACGCGATGCTATAAGAAGTATATCTGCAGATGATAGGAAGAGAGAAATCAACCATGTTGATAGATTAAGACAGCAATATTGAGAAAGTGATCGACTGCAAGAATTAAACGAGAGAGAACTCATAATTTCAGTGGGGGCAGACTCGTGATACGGAGTCCGTATTACGGACGTGACGTGAGTGATACGGACTCAAGTTTTAGTGACAGTGAGAGTGAAATATCTGGTGTTGAACCTATGGACGTTAGTGATTAAACACAATTAATGTGTCTAATTTTACCTAAATACACCATTTATATTAATAATAATAAATAAAAAATATTTTAAAATATACTAGTGTTTCTTTTTGTTGCTGACGGTTACCCTTCGAGTGACGTCATATCGCCAACGGCAAACAGCGCGAACGGGTTATACTTCCCACGAGGTAATAAATATTACCTAGCAACACTAATAGCAAAGCTATGTAGAAATCTATAGCAATTTTTTATCTCATGTGGTCACGGACCTAGTACCTACAACTACTTATATATTTAGCTTACTCTTTGACCACTACGACGTACTCTAGAACTTACCCTCTACGACCACGTGTCAGTGTCCCGGTGTCACTGTCACTTTAATTCACAGACTTTAATTGCTCTGTGGTTTGAGAACTTTTTCACTACACTTTTTGGCGGGAGCAGAAGAAGTGAGGTTGTCATTTTATTTAGATTTTCTATTTTTTACATTTTTAGGGGTTTTAAAATACAACAGTGATAGTATATTGTGTTTTAAAGTTCTGTGTAAGAGAAAAGAATGGAGGCGATCTAAATAAACTTGTGTAGCTGAAGTTTTAGCGCTCTTCCAAGAAGTTCTTTTTAACTTCAGTAAAGCCTACTATCACTTTGCTAGAGGAGTTTTACGATAAGAAAAAACGAATTTACTTGTGATTCTACATATTAATACGTGACATTGACAAATGCGCTAATCCACCACTAATCTGTGCGCCATGCCATAAAGAAAAGAAGAAAAGAAACCTGTTTTCCAGAAGTTACGTGTTAAAGCGCATTTACACCTTCCAATTTGTTGGAACAACTTTCTTAGGGATGGCGATCTGAGATCGATTAATGGAAAAATCGATCATTCGATCTCGAGCAGTGAATCGATCCAGAGAATAGACGACAGACACTCAAAAATCGTTCTACGGGTTTTTTCGAATTTTGCATGGGATAGATAAAAGTTAGACGACTCAAAAAAGCGTTAAATCTGGCTCCGAGAGCGCTAAGGTGACGGCAGTGTTCGATATATGTATGTATAATGTATTAAAACATTCCACATTAGTTCATTATTTTACAGTTGCGTTCTTACCAATATAATTATAATGGAAACTCCATTTTTGGATATCCACAATCAATTCACTAAATCGATTCTCTACTCGAGATAGATCGATCAATTTTTCCATTAATTGATCTCAGATCGCCATCCCTTGGAAAGTTGTTCCAACAAATTGGACGGTGTAGGAAGCGCTTTATACTGATGGTTTTGTTGCCAATGCCTTAAGAAATGTAAAAAAAAAGCTCTGTGGTTTGATTTGGACACTGAAGCACTGAACATGTGTTACTAATTTGTGGTGTTACTGCTTTGACTTTTGACTTTTTATAATTTGTTACTTCTGTATTTACTACATATTCCATCAAGAAATGTAATTAAATTCTTTAAAATCCAATAAAATTACACTTTTATTTGGCCATCAACATGGAATTTATCATTGATACTGTGGGTGATGCAGATCTTCAAGTTAAAACAGAGTTAAAAGACGAAGATAAACCGTTCTTTCTAGGTTAGATTATATTCTATACAATGATGTTATAATACAAAAGGGGTAGATAGGTTACATGCACTCGAAAAGTGGCACCCCAAAACTTTGCTAATTAATTAGCCGACCCGGACTTGGTCAAAGAATATGAAAAGTAATGTTACAGAACCAACAAGATCATGCAATGCCTATTGCGCATTCAAAATTGTAAAATCTTTTAATAATCCAAACGTTTTTTTTAATATACACGATGATGTGATGACGCAGCCACCCAGTTTTAATCATCGTTTACATTTATTAAAAGCAATAATATATAATTCATCATTTTCAAATTTATAATTAAAAAATGTTGGGGATCTTTTTAAATAAATGTTCTCATGTACGTGATTCAAGAAAACCGAAATTCGAAAAAAAGCAAACATCATTTTTACTGTCTAATCCCATTATGTATATGTTTTTTTTAAATCTGTTCTGTGGCATTAATTACTAATATTCTATGAATTAGTCACGGATTCACTTAAAATTTAGTAAGAAATTGAAATTGACCAATCACAATGATTTAGAGAGCTATGTGACTTGTTAGTTTGAAATGCAATTATGTTTTACATTGCATAGCGACGCAGTGCAATGTATATTTGTCTCACTTTGTAATGTTGTAACTGGGACAATATTTTACTTGGATTAGTACTAAGGTAACCTATCTACCTCTTTTGTATTATAATGTCGTTGATTCTATAGTATTTTCCTGCTCTCATTATTACTTTCATTGATTACTCGAATAAACTGTCCTCTAAAATATGAACACAGTACTTACAAAGCATTACATTATTTTGTACTCTGACAACAATATTGTGTAATTAAAAATAATAATCATAATTTACAAAACATACTTTTCGATCAATCCCATTATTATTATATTTTTTACTTTAGATAAAGAAGACAGAATACAAGCAATATTAGAGTTGTTCGATAAAAAAAAAGAACAACTCAATGCTCAAGAAGCTGACGAAGAAGAACTTCAGAAAAAACTGAAGAACTTGAAAGTAGATAGTCTGTTTGACGATTTCTTTGATGAAATGAAATGGACAGACAACATCCTAATAATGAAACAGAAAAAACCGAGATTATTTCACTTTGAACAGTTAGATTTAGAAACTGGTAAACTAAAGTCAAACCTTGGGAAGGTAGATGTTGAAAAAGAGATGAAGAAATCTATTTTCCAACCAGGCATAGAAAAAGAACATAGACTTCCCAAATATATTGTCAGTGATAAGGAATTAAAAGCACAACGTAGGGTAAATATATTCAAATTTACTCTTATATTAAAGCAATTAGTCTTATTTTTATAATATAAGTAAATTAGTGTGGTTTATGGTTATTATTCGCCCCCACATTAATTTTCTTATATTGTAGTGTGCTGGTAGAGATCTCTTAAATATAAACATTGCTTTTTGCCTTTGCCACTTCAATTCCTGTTTATATATTCTTATGTACAAATAAATATAAAAAATAGAATACCATTATTATCGCAAGTATGGTATAAACTCAAAAATATAGCCCTCAAGCTCAACCAATCTGACATGTATTTGTAAAGTAAACTTTGCATCAGTGCACGAGTCAATTACCCAATTCTATAATACAGGTAGTCAACACAAACATAACCTTCTGTAATCTACTTATGAAGCTTATTAAACCTTACACAACAACATTATTTCTACATTTTGCTTGATGAAAAACTGCTGCCTGTCCTCACAACCCACTTGATGACCAGGACACGGAAATATGTATCTTATTGTGTTTATTTTATGCATCAACATTTATTTTTCTATTGACATCTAATGAATCTTCCTAGTACTTATAGGAAAAATATAAAGGTGGCGGATTATAAAGCCCCTACTGCAACTTTAATATAGTTGTCACCATATGATTGTGTACACTGTTAGTTTATAATCTATCTAGCGAGACTAAACCATTGTTAAATTGTGAATTATTAATTTTCGATAATTTATAATCTATCCATGTCAAACCGTCAAGTGACCGAATCTGCTCTATCAACAGGATTGATAATCTGTCCGATTTTATCATCTGTAAAATTGATGTTCAACCAATCAGTATGAAAGTGCATTCCATCGTATGCAAATATGATGCCAGTTCACAATTTGACTGTTTGACATGGATACATTATAAACTATCGAAAATTAATACATTATATTGTAAGCAGTATGGTACTGTTCACAATTATAGATAGATTATAAAGTAACGGTGTTCACAATCATGCATTGACATGGTCATCAATTTTGGTTAATTATACAGGTTGTCCCTTGATAAAGTGCAAACCCAGAAGGGAAGTGAAACTAGACTGAAAAGTATTGTCAAAAATTATAATAATAAAAAAATCAATTAATTTCAATTTTGATTCTCTACTCTGGGACTCTTACGTGTAAAAAAATCGATTTTGTGCAAAATACTGCATTGATTTTATTCAAATAATAAAAATTATGATGCTAAATACTCAGAAGTGAGGATAGAATAACAACTAGCTCGCAAGCATATCGATACCATGACTGAAACTTGCCTTTTTTAACAAATAACATTTTTTTTTTACATTTTATATCAATTTTCTTAAAATTTCTCAGAATTATGCCCATATTACTAGAAGTTTTATTAATTTTTATCATTCTTCATCTTATAAGCTCTCGAATAAAAAAAAACTACATTCTAACTCAAAACCCATACTGGCACATAAATTTACCGATTTATATGAATTTTTTTTTAAATTTCCTTTTTACTATAATTTTTGTCAATAATTTTCGGTCTAGTTTCACCCCCTTTTGGGTTTGCACTTTGTCGTGAGACACCGGTATAATCTCCAGACGAATATTAAACATATTATAGTTCCAAACTGTGCTTGTACTATGGGTACTGTATCAGAATATTGGTCACCATGTCACACAATATATTGTGATAGTGTATCCAGTAACCACACCCTGAGACAATTAAGAAAAGTTCATTTTGTAGCTAAACTTTTTGTTTTAATCTTATTTAGTTTACTTTCTACAGAGTTCGACTTCATTAATTTTTTTAAGCTTTTTTACTTAATTACTTTGCTCTCTGCACTGTTGGTTTTATAATTTCAATTTTTTATTTTTCTTTACATCATATATACACAAGAGTATCTTATGCATTTTTTGTAATTAAATTAAATAACATCATGATTGTATAATGATTTCAGAAAGAACGTGAGAAGACCAAAGGCCCACGATGGTTCGACCTACCTGCCCCCCAGATAACGGAAGAGATCAAGAATGACCTTCAAGTCCTTAAAATGAGATCTGCAATGGACCCTAAACACTTTTACAAAAAAAATGACATGGAAGTTCTACCCAAATATTTTCAAGTAAGTCAGATTTAAATACACATTATTTACACATACATATGTACATAATAAGCCATTACTCATTCGAGGTTAACAGAGAATCATGGTGCAACAAAATGATCACATTTTTAGCAAAGATAACAAAGATGGCAAATGAGAACTATAATATTACATATAGTGTTCGTGTTTGATAGTGCATTGCCTGTGCAAGTGCCTTAAAATATCCTTTGGCTGACTTTTATTGCTTGCATATTAAGACAAGCACTTGATACATACTATATCTATATTTTCATTTATCTCTCAGCAAGATTGATTAAACTTATTGCATTGAAGCTCTTTGCCTGTATTTCAAACAATAATTTTGTTCCTTATCTTTTTAGGTTGGTCAGATAATGGATTCACCATTAGATCATGTCAATGAGAGATTAACTAGAAAGGAAAGAAAACGAACCATGGTTGATGAACTGCTGGCTGATGCAGAATTCCAGAAGTATAACAAGAAGAAATTCAAACAGATCATTGATGAAAAACGCAAAAGTGAATATAGGACCTTCATGAAAGACAAGAGGCAAAAGAACAAAGCAGAGCTGAAGAAGAATAAACTAAAAACTAAAAATAAAAGTCTGAGTTAGCTAATAAAATTTTCGTTTATTTAAAATTTTGTTTGCAAAAAAATCCTTTTTTTAAATGCTACTGTAACCTAAGATTTAGTGACCTAATCCAAAATTTACATTTTTTATTCAAGTTATATATGTATAATAGTTCGGGTACATATGGAAAATGGGAGATACTATAAAAAGGCTACCTTTTTGTTGTATGATGTATTTACTTGAAAATTCATTTTTTAGAATTCCATAGACAAAATGTTCAAAATTTGAACCTTTACAGTTCAGTCATGTTTGTCAGTCAGTCTACGTTTCATAACGAATTTATTCTGACATCTTCCCCTACCCAAAACCAGTAATGAGAAAAAAGTTAATTAGATTCTGGACCTATTCATTTTACCTTATAACTTTTATTTTATATGTTTTTGCTATTACTTTCATTATCATAATTCAAAACTACATTCACTTTCGTCTTCATTTTTATAACAATAAAATCATTTTTAACAAGTAACATACTATTAGTAACATACAAGTAACATTATCCATTTTATACCAACCTACAACCAAACAATATAAAAATTTACCATTTTTAAGTACTCCATAACAGATTAACATTGATCTAAAGTTCTAAATGATGCAATTAGCCATTTTATAATCAACCTTGTACAACGTACAGTAAAATGTCTAAAATCAGTTTTCATCAGGAATTATTACAAAATATCACAGCTTTTGGAAGACACTGAATTAATTGAACACCCAATTATTTAGTTTGAACAAACAGCACACAAATCCAAAATTTCTCCCACAAAGAAGACCATTTGATGGTAAATTCCCTTAATCATATTTTATCTTATTATTCTTTATCAAAAGCACACTTAATGTCAAATCACATTAACATTGCAAAAGTTTTCCCGATACCTTGTACTTTCATAACATTACTTCATTCTATTTCACCTTAATACATTTATAGAAAATTATCCTTATTCACACTACGCTGATTAAATGATTCTGAAAGTGTATTTTATATTAGTTCAAGTTAATTGATAAATAGTGAAGTTATTGGTTTCAAACTCCCGTAGTGGGGATAGACTACAACACCCATAACCGAAGTCAACTCTGCAGCAAACTCTGCGAACCTATAGAATGAAGCACATGGAGTCTTATGACATAATAAAACAACTTCGTACCTCCCATTAAATGAAAACGATGTAATGTGAAGTACCTATTTTTGTATGATTATCACTAACTTCATTAAAAAATAAAACCAGATTTTTCTTATTTTAGGGCTCCATAAAATATTAGTGTTTCAATAGGGCTCCATCGCCAAAATAATTTGAGAATCGTTGTAATAGATAGAGATGACGCTATCAGACTATGACATCACAAATTCGTAGTGTCATTGCCGCGCTATGAGTGACAGAGAGACCTTATTCACACTACTTAGGTTCATGTGTTGACTTCAATGTTGAACTATTTTTTCACTGATGTGTTCATATTTAGTCCATTCGAATAGCTTATTGCACATATTTATAACACGTCAGTTCCACTCTTAGTCTTCTGAATTATAATAAAATACAGCTCTCACACCTATTTTATTGACTAGTATCCGCCACTAACATCTATAGATGCTCCAGTAACGAAAGAACTCTTGTCCGAGCCCAGAAAAGTTATAACTTCTGCTACCTCTGCAAAAAAAGTAATTGACAATGTTTAACTCAAATCACAAATTAAGTTTTGATATGACTGTTTCATGTGATATATGATATTACTACAGATACTACTTTGTTAGCTGCTTTAATTTTTACAAACAATTCACTATGTTCCCATGACAGTGATTATTGGATAATATCCCTGTTTTATTACAATTTGCTTGTTATAATATGTTAAAAACTGGTATAACTGTTATTTGTGATCAAAATAATAATTAAAAAAACCTTTGTATTAACAAAAAATTGAACAAAAAAAAGTTTCATTTTGTTTCTTAAGTTTTACCTTTAGAGACAAACCTAAAATATAAACATTATCAGATGGAAAAGAAAATAACTTGATTTGAGGTTCTAAGTTAATTGAGGACAGGAGGAAGGTCTCGTACATCTTTTCCTACAAATAACTGTAATGTGACACTACGACTTTAGGACATAGGAACATAAGTAATTTTTTGTTAGTATAAGTTAGTGTCTCCAATCGATATATGTGTATAAAGATAACGTCAAGCGCCGCCATTTTAGAAAAAAGTTAAAATGGCGGCTGATGAATATGCCAAAATCTTCGAACCTCTTTAAAAACATTTATGCAAAGAAGTTCGTTTTCCATTTGTATGTATATGGTTTCATAATACATATGGTACCAATCGTTTCATGTATGAACCTCAAAATGAGCGACGGATCGTTATGGTTATCTTTACTGATCGAAGCGATACTTATGAGACGCGGATCTTTGTATTACGTCTGTTCTAATGGTAATAATGTATTTTTAAAATATTTACATACCTGTTGGGTCACCCATTCTACCTAAGGGAACTAATTTAAGAAGCGCATGTCTCACTTTATCTGGCACAGTTTTGATAATTGGCGTGTCAATAAAGCCGGGCAGAATGGCATTTACTCTGAAAATAGAAAACGGCAAGTATTCTATGGTGAAACTCGATAGGTTAATGAAAACTTATAACAAAGAAATTGTTGTATTTAAGATAGATTAATTATTATTATTTATCTTTCTTGCCTTGAATAACTATAAGACTAAAAGTAATATTATACATTATAAATTATTTGATTCAAAAATTTCTAATTATTGAATTATTTGACTGAAAATTAATTAATTTTAATTAATTAATAATTAGTATTTTTCAGTTGACTTTATGACGCTTTGGTAGATAAGCCATTTGCTATTTTGTTTTCTCACAGATCAGTATGGAAGAATATTCATATTATTTCTAATTTAAAGAAGGAAGGACATTTTCTACTTTAAAACTGCATTATGTACCTTATATTGAATTTTGCCAACTCTTTTGCGGCTGATTGTGTCATAGCTACAACGCCTGCTTTGCTACTCGCGTAATTTGTTTGACCTGTAAAGTAAAAACCAATACTTAAATAATATTTATGTTACGCCATGTTATTGTTACGTTTGGACCTTATCTCTAACCAATAAAGTCGATTTTTAAACGGCATGAGTCACGTAACTTTTAGTCCTTATATCTCGAGACCTAGGCTTTGCAGAGCTATGACCTAAAAACGCATTGCTAGGTTTAAGGTCTACTATATATAATGGTATAAGCAAAATTAAGAAACAAGAACGAAGTTGTACTTCGAAATTCCGGAGCGATGACGTGTCATATACCTACTCATGCAAACAGGCGGCGTCAAGAATAATGTCGAATTAAGCCCGCCACACACCATCAAGTATGCATGATCAATCGCGTCCAGTGTGCATGAAACGGAGGTTCCATCAAGTCATATTGACCATGTGTGGCGCCGATTTGGCTTGACCAGTTATACTTGGACGTGACCGCGCAGCTACCGCATGATTGGGTAGTTCCCAGAAATTCGAACGTTGTTGCCTAGTCAATAGACTTTACATTCGCTTTTAATAAATACACGAGAATGCCAACCGCGCGACGGTCGCAAGAAAGTTTTCGCGTCGTGTCTGCGCTGTTATTGTTAGCAAGCGTAATTAACTAGAAAGTTCCACCCTCTTTATTTCTATGCGTTATTATTATTAGCTTTCGGGATTGCTCTAGAAGTTTCTACCCTCGTTTTAACGGACTATAAATAGAGCTACATATCCACCGCTGAGTCAGTTTTTTCAACTACCGATCGAAGCAATATATCAAAACGATATCGAGGAGAATTATGCACACTTCTGCGACGACTTTGGGTAGAAGACTTCTGCGATATGGTAACGTTGTTTGCGAGTGAAGCGTGTACCTTCGATGACTACTACGCAAGTACCTACTTCGAGGGGTGACTGCGAAGACTCGTGTACTTGACATCTGTCTGTACTAACGAAAATAAACTCCTTACATCCTTAACCGGCATCTTATTACTCATAGCTCGTAACATTGTTAGTATTATATGGTTACTAAGATGAAGGTTTCGGATCGATACCCGGTCAGAAAGAACCTATTTAGGGGTGAGAGAGGGGCCTTTTCGGTTGGCAGGACATCACGAAACGTGTTTTAAACTGATTTAGAATATGGGTACGCCTTTCGTTTCCTTGTATACCAATACACAGTACACTGTTAGTGATTACTTTGGAGTCACAAAATGGTGTGATACGTAATGTTTCAGATTTTGAGTTATAATACTGAAGCCATTTAAATAATAAAAATAGTGTTTTCAGAAAATTTGTTGTACAGTACAGTATATAATTTGTTGCGTGATTTCTATAATGCAAGCCTTATAATATAGTGCTTAGTTTAAAGTCACTACTAGTGTACATAAATGCGTAAAAGATATTACCGATATTCCCATATTTGCCGACAATACTCGACAAGTTAACTATTGAACCAGGGACTGAGGCCTCCGCCATTGCTTTAGCAAAGGTTTGCATCACAAGAAATGTACCCTGAAAAAAAAATAGAAATAAAATGTAGATATGTTGGTGCTATTAAGACCAGTATTAATCTGGGTCTAAAATGTCGTAGGCACCCATGACACAGTCCATGATTCTCCACCCAATATGAGATAGGAGTACATATGAGATAGGAGTACATATGAGATAGGAGTGTAGATGTCAAAGCAGCAACAAGTTATAACATGTCGCTAACCCTTCGCCTAATCCCTTGTAATAAGTCCTTCCCCTTGGACGACTTTTGCAAACTACGAGCAAATGTACGCAGCTGGAACATTGAATTTTTCTTAATTTCTCCGTTCAGCAGGGAAGCATTAGAAGTTACAAGAATTGACATACAAAAATACCAAATTCAAAGTCAAAATGAATTTAATATAAGTAATATCATATAGAAATACCTTAAAATCATAGTGTTGCCACATGGTTGCCACTGATCTACCTGCTAATTATTTAGTAAGTATCCATTATTGTAAAACTTAATCAGGTACACTGACAATATTAAAAAAAATCGTAAATATCGCAAAGCTTGGTGCTCCATCCTTTTATCTAGTCTTTAATTTAAATATTGTAATATTATCCCTATACATGCTAAAATTGAATATACTTAAAGAGCTATATTTTTGTGAAAATATCAAAACTTTTAAATCCCATAAAATAGTAACAGGACAAGTTACAAACAAAAAATTAAATACAAAAGGAGCTACTAATTATTACGGCAAGCGCACATCTGAGTATATTATTCCTAGATTGATTAACAATTTACCTCACAATTTGAAAGCGTCAATTAATCACATGAACATTAAAAACAAATTAACAAAATATTTTATTACTGAGATAGATTGAAATCGGATTGAAGCATCCTCATGCTGCATTGCAACACAAATAGGCCGGCTCGCCCGTTAAAATACCACCCTCGCACAGAATTTCGCCGTGAAATAACATAATAATGCATCAAAACAAAACAAATATAATGCATATATTGCTGTTGCCTTCGGTGAGTGAGAGTGCTGGTGGCCCATCATTCCCTCCGCCTCCTTTCGCTCCTTTCCCTATTTACCTAAAGGTCAGCAATGCACCCGTGATTCTCCGAACATTGCAGGTATCAGTGGACAGCGGTGATCACTCTCCATCAAGTGACTCGCTTGCTCGTTTGCCCTCTTTTTTATTAAAAAAAAAATTACAGACAATATAATCGAACAAGACTTGCCCATAATCACTTAAATTAAGGCAAGCAATATCAAATACCTAAATAGTTTTTATTATACATAGTACAAAATAATCAGTAGACAAACCATAAAGCTATTTAGTCAATTTCTAACATACCTTCAAATTAACATTCAGCACAGAATCATAATCTTCTTCAGAAAGTTTTAATAGGAAGTTGTCTCTGGTAATGCCAGCAGAATTGACCACAACAGTAGGAGGAGCTTTATATTGTTTAAGCGCAGTTTGAAGTAAGTTTTGCACAGATTTAGTATCTGCCACATTTAACTCTACAGCACTGTGGTCTCCAACAGCTTTAAACAAAAAAACAGAAGCAGTATTTATCCATAACAAAATAGGTAGAAAACATTGTAATACAAAAAATTAAATGCTATAATAATAAAAAAACTGAACACCCAAGAGGACTCCACAAATAATAACAATTTTTTTATGAATATTCATAAGACCAATAATTTTGTCTACGAACAAAAAAATAAAGCCAAGCCGGTCAAGATTGAAATCAAAATGATTTATTCATGCCAACCCTAATTACAAAAATTCTAGAGACACTTTATTGAACTTGCATAATTTGACAGATAGTTTCCAAATAACATCAGATTATTATTGATTTCTGAATAACATTAGGATACCACAAAGGATATTTGGCTAAATTGTATTGTTACTTACTATTAGAACCACAAGCCAAGGCCGTATGCTTTTGGATAGTCTCAAGTGCTGCTTCATAGTTTTTATCTGCAGCTATCACTGTTGCTCCTTCACGAGACAACACTTGGCATGCTGCTCGACCTATGCCTGATCCAGCACCTGAAAAGTATTGTTAAATGTATAGTACGTTTAGTATATAATACATGGATATAATATTACAATGAGAGCAGTTCCAACATAAAAGATTATAATAGTTTAAAAGTTATTTAATATATTTTAAAATATGCAATTAATATTTAAATCAAACTCATGTGTCCATTTTTAATATAATATTATTAGTCTTAACTAACGTTTATTATAAAATCACAACGAATTTATGAAAAAAGATTACCTGTAACCAAGGCAAGCCTTCCAGTAACTATTCCAGACACCATATTTATTCAAGAATAGCTCCTTACAATCAGTAAAAGCACTAAAACTGACTTATCTACTTTTTATAGGGTTATAATCGTTATAATACACGTAACGCATATGTACGTAAAATTAATAAAAACAAAAGATAAAAAACAATTCAACTTTGAAACACCTTTGAACCCAATTTGAACCAAATTTGAAGTTTGAACATTTCGTTGTTGTTGTTTGTTTGTAAGATTCTCCCTCCCTTGTGAAGAAAGGCAAAGAGTTTAAGTCTATACAGCCAAAGTCTTCAGTAAAATACTACTCTGAAGCGATAGCATACTTTACTGAAAAGCTTTACTGGAGTTAAAAAAGACTTCTCGGAAGAACGCGAAAACTTCAGCTGCAGTTGTATATGTAGACTTATTCCAATTTTTCTCACACGAAAGCGCAGAAAAATAAAAAATGTAAACAAAATCCCAATTTCTGTTCTCCCATTGACGCCACAGGCCACAGACTAAGACTAAAACGTTCACGCCAAAAAGTTATCTGTTGGTTGATTTCTAAACGATTTTTTACAGTATTTTGACAAAGTTCTCCCAACTTTGTTTTTAGTTATTTTTCCTATCATTATTAAATGATGTTAGAATACAAAAATATAATAACATCATTGTCAATAATGGCCAAAAATCTCCTAGAATCGAACCAAAACGTTACAAACTGAATATGCTTTTCTTTTTATTAAGGATTTTGTTGTTTTAAATCTAAGTAATTTAATTAAGTTCCTTGAAAAATAATGTTACTGTTATAACTTTTTATTTTTTTAGTGTACTAAAAAATTTTCTAACTACTTCCCCACAATAAAACCGAAAGAGATTTTTTCGCCTATATTTAGAGTAAAATCTTTAAGCTGATTATTCTGGTAGAAAATAGATGACCCACAAAGCAAATCAGATGAGCTTTTTCTAACTGCATACTTTTCCACAATTAACCCTGAAGAATTTTTTTCACCTAAATTTAGAGTAAAAAAGGTCTAAAAAAAATGCTCTAAATTTAGGCGAAGAAAATTGATTATTTTGGCAGAAAATAAATGAGCCACAGAGCTTTTCAGATGAGCTACACCAACTATTTAAACTCGATTTAAGGAACTGAAGAAACAAATGCTTAAATCAAGTTTGTACAAGCCACTGTTAGAATCTAAAAGATAATTATGCACATAAAGCACATATTATATTTGCAGTTTTGATACTTTCAGTTTGCTATTGCCCTAATTCCAAAATTAGTTAAAAGTGAAATTAATTCTGAATATTTTAGTAGTCTGCTGTTTTTATACATACCTACATTTTAAGTCACCATCTCTAATATTACTTTTTATATGGTATTTTGTGTTTAAGCCAAAGGAAGCACTTACTATCAAAAAATTTTTATTCACTTTCTTTAATAACTATTTGTCATTATCACAATGTTCTTTACATTATAATTAACTTATTACAGAAAAATTCTTTTTAATTAACTGAAAATAATATAATCTTAAATCACAAATCACAGTAATACAAATTTAACATCTTAAGTCTTGTAACGGAATTTCTAGAAATAATAGTAAGTTCAAAATTCAACCACTATCTCTTATTTCAATATTTACAAGAGCACTATAAACATTACATTTATTGTTTTTGTATACTGTATAAAAATATAGTCATCAACAGCAGTATGTAACATTAATTTTTAAATCTGCTTAAATTATATCAAATTCAAAGACAAAATAATTTAATAAAGTAATTCCAAATACCAGGTATTTTTGAATATCAAATCTACCATCAGTCAAGTGGAAAATCAAAGAATTGCAACACATTACACTACGGGTCTAAATAAAACCCACAGCCTTTCAAATTCAGAGACATATTGCTCGACAAGTTCCTTCTGAGAAGTTACAACAACATCTTCCCAGTTACCATATAGAGCTTGATTAGTCCAATTCAATGAACCCATCATCACTAGTGGAGTCACATCGCTATTGTCACTTTTCACATTTATAAGGCAGAATTTATGATGCATAAGATTTGTAGACTTCATCCAGCGCACTGGTATTCCATGTTTTTCTAATCTCCTTGAGTGAGACCCTGTACTAAAAGCCATGTCTGCATCAATTATAACTCTTATTTTTACACCTTTATTATGTAGTTTTAATACAATATTGGCCAAGTCTGCATTTGTCAGCACATACATACAAATATCTAAAGAATGTTTTGAGGAGTTCAAGTAAGACAATAGTCTCTCCATACTTGGTGTTACCACGCGTTTGGAATATTTACTCTTTTTTAACTCAGTTGAATCGTGAGAAAACATTATAACTTCGTGAGTTTCTTTTCGTTCTTCTTTTTTCTTTCGTCGGTAATATTTGTAAACATGAGAAACCGCAAAAGACAGCACTATTAAAATAGCTGCTTTATTAAAAACTTTAGCCATTATTATAGTTGTCTGGCGACTCACAAATTTAAGTTATAATTACTAAATGGTGTATATCAAATATCAGAAACAATTATATTTAAAGCCCATATATATAATTTTCTCTATGCTAAAGCCACAAAATTTAAAACAAACATTAGATACTTCTTTAGTTCTATGGAGGGTCGGTGTCATTTTCTCTTTGGTGTCATTGAGTTCGAGTCGGTATTTATTATAGTACTCTGTGATCCGGGTAGGAATTTGAGAGCCAGAAAAGAGTACTAAGTATTTGAAATGTAAAGGTAGTATTTCACGAAAATAGTAGTACAGATTGCAGACATAATTAGCCCTGAAGTATAAACGCCATGTATAAACGCGACTTTTTGGCGGGAACGGGAGAAGTAAGGTTGTCATTTTATTTAGATTTTCTATTTTTTACATTCTTGGCAGTTTTAAAATACAACAGTGCTAGTATATTGTGTTTTAAAGTTCTGTGCAAGTGAAAAGAATGGAGTAGGTCTAAATAAACATGTGTAGCTGAAGTTTTCATGCTCTTCAAAGAAGTCCTGTAAGACTTCAGTAGTCTACTATCACTTTACTAGAGAAATTTTATATAACAATTCTACTTATACTATTACAATACGTGACATTGCCAAATGCGCTAATCGCCATGCCATGATGCCATGAAGAAAGAAAAAAAGTATAAACGCGACATAGACTAGTAATTAAATATTATAAGATATGTACAAGACGTGAAAGTTTAAAAACATTAGTACAGATAGATTATTACTTTAATATTGAATTGTTTTTCTATCTAAATAATAAACAATATTAAATTATGAACAGAAAAATGTTTTATTCGAAATGTATAATCTTACTCTATGGTCGAAATTTGAAATGCTCAACGGGATGCTATTTATTCTGAGCATGTGCTCCTCTCTCACTCTTATCCAAGTTGCCTCCGCAAAAAGCAATCAGGAGAAATCTCTTATATTGAGATTACGGCATTCATCCCTTTCTCGTTCACGCATCTGTTCTAAAATACAATAAAATAGCGACTTTTATATGTCGATGGTGAAATTCATACATTTTCAGGTTGAGTAAAGTCCGATATGCTCGTGCTGACACGATTGCTTTCAAATTGTGTGAGAAATTGCAGTGATAGTAAAATAGAAGTATTTTAGCGTACTAGAGAGAAAGAACTAGTTAGTATGTCGTACAAAGGATGGAATTGTAGTATAAATATTACTATAATAGTACGATATCCCACCCTTTCTGTGATTAATAGAAAGAAACATCAGTGTTGCCAGGTAGTATTATTTTTTCTGTACCGTATGCTCGACCTCAACTTACCCTAGATTTTGAATTAATTTGAAAATTACCTTTTAGATTTAAATGAAACAAATCTTAATTAATTTTAAATCTTTTTGACCTTGCCATTTTATTTGACTTACGTTGACAAATTGACATTGACAGCTCATTACTCATTTGATAACGTATTGTAAAATGTGTTCAAAATAGTTAAATTTCTAAATACTAAAAAAAATATACCACTACCTTCACGTATCATTTAATTTAAGACTAGATTTTATAAATGTCTACATACAACTCACACGCATTTATTATCAGATAAGCTGATCGGTCACTATTCGTTAGAAAACGGCACTCATACATCCACATTTTATTTTATTCGCTTAATACAGCCTGGTAAACAATTTTTTTTTGGTTCACTCTTTTCTACTATTGCTAATTGATTAGCAGTAAGCTTCAGTCATTGTAACAATGGCGGTCACATAATTCACATGATTTTCATGCAGTTCGGTAAATTATATTTACGCCTAATATGTCAGATTCTGGCTCAGAAATATACAAAATTAGATTAAAGAACGCAAATAAACCCGACGGAGTAACAAATCACATCTTATAATCATTCTAAATTATTATATTTAAAAATAAAACTAAATTTAAAACTATAGACAAGAATTTGTTCAGTGATGCTATATTTGAATTTTCTTACCCAGTTTTATATGATTTATTGAATAGTACTTAATTATTAAGATGAGTAATTTCCAGATAATGAACGAGTTGGAAATTAGAGACAGAGGTGAAGAAATAGAGTAGAGATTCATAAAGCTAATGAAGGACTCACAATGTGTTTTTGAAATGTTTGAAAATAATGAACTTAATAAAAAGAGAATTAATAAATCATTTAATTCAGTAGTATTCAGTTCATATTTTATCGCTCGAATAAAGGAGAACTTCGCAACGAAACTTTTTCGGCTATTAAATTGTATAATTCGTTTCTAATTAAATAATTAAATACTTATATTGTTTTTAGAAATTCTATTCAACAAAGTATTTAATTAAGTAATTTTCCTTTCTGTATGTTTTTTCTAATGTTTTTTTAAGAGCTTATAGCTGTAGTAGAGGTGTCAATTCTTCATCGTCAAAGTGGTATCTCATAATATTATGATACGTCTAATATGATACAGATCGGAAAACGATGTAACGGAGCAAGATGACGTCACTGTCAGCGCGTCTACCTAGCTGACATCACATCCTGCCTGCCACATTTTTGTTGTCGTCAAGGCGTGGGAGAAGTAACGTCAGCAAGTCTATATAACTCGATGCGTGCCTAGATCTGGATCATTCTACATAATTCTGCGGGATTAGCTGTTAATTATTCGTTGTTAGCTATTCGTTACTACATGTTATACTTTGTAATCCGCTATTAATAATTGAAAAATTAAATGTAAAAGTGACTACACGAGTGCGTGTTCTTAATTGCTGCAACAATTAATTGTTTTTAAATTTAAAATAATGTTCACATGTTTTACTTTCTACCGAACAGCGTTCAAACTTTTCTAATCACATTTTCATACTTAATAAAAGTGCTTAAGTACGTAAGCACCTTTCCTTCGAAACACTAAGTTATCGTTATCGTTAGCAAACTTAATTTTATTCGAATGTATAAAATAACGTACTTTTTAAAAATTTTATATATTTCAAGGAAAGTAAATAATTACGCAAAATTATTATATAAACAATTATTGACGGGCAATAATTGAAAAAAGCAAAATTAGGGCGCCGTCCATATTCTTATGAGATTTTTTATACACATGAATAGAATAACGACTAAACATTTGTAGAACTGTTGAAATATTGTTACTAGAGTTCGCCCGGTGGTCGAAATTCGAGCATAAATATATAATATAAACTCTTTGACGACAATCTCTACTCTGCGCGATTGTTCGATTGGTCAGAGGTTTCATCAAAGAAGGTTACATATAGTATATTATTATCACAAACATATATGTCGCATCTTGGGGCAACAGATGCAAAGATTAGACATTCTTTGTAGGCGTTCAGGATATAGGTATTCAAATGAAGCAAAAGAAAACTCTCGACACTATTCACAGAATGTTCAAGCTGTACAAATTATCTTCTAACTAATTTCAAATGAACTAGCGAGAAACGCGACACAGTTTCTAGGTTATACAATCAACCATCACGACGGACCCACTCCGACTCACTCTCTAGAATGTGTCGTATCTGGCCTAGACTATGCGCAACGCCACCAAAACGGCGATTGCGCTTCATTTCCGTTTCCGTCATAGAAACATTATCGTAAATGGTGCTGCGATGCATCCATACTCATGAATTTGGAATTGACAATGTTTTTGTTTGTTCAAACACTCTTCCGTACGAGCAATGTTCTTAAAAAAAGATCCGAATTTTTTGCTTCACGTATTAATATAACTGTCTACGAAATTTTTTTTATTGAAAACACTAAAGCTCGTCAATAGCTACTAAACAAAAAAAAAGAAAATCAGTTGTCAAACAGTGGAGAAACAGACACTGCACTGTTTTGTCTTTTTTAATAAATAATATGTAACAAAAAGTTAAAATATTGTGTATAAACAGTAAACACACAACAGTAAACAATCATCTTGTCAAGTTACCCCTCATTTCAGGTAAACGAATTGGTATTGCAATACTCTCATATTGATTTCAGGGATACCAATCGTTTTGCGAATTTTTGGCGGGATTTTATGGAAAGCGGTTTGGCGTTTATTTTAATTATTTGCAAATGGATTCTAGTGAATATTGTGATGTAAAATTGGGGTGGTTTTGCGTTCCAAGTATCTACGCTAATGTGCTGTTATGTGAAATTGTTGAAATAAGCGCTGATTTAGTAGTGATGTTGAGATTTATTTAGTGGCTTAGTCTACCTCGGCAGATTCTATTAGAAAGACCGACTTAGTATATTTGTCGCCAGAATTTCCAAGAAACATCTAAAATGTATTACATTGATGTTTGTAGAGGTTAACTTCAATGAAATACATATTTTCGCATTTTTTATAACTAAATTATTTTAGAACAGAATGTGTTACTAGATGAAATGAGCTTATTGTGCAAAATATTTTATTTTAATTGTAACCCCTTCACGATTTTTTGTCTTCGCTCTTTTTGTATGGGAGGGTATCTATCTATGTATTTTTTTTTATTTAAAGGCTTGCTTGACATGGTATAGTATTATTTACTAAATATAACTCCACTACGGATGCACCACCAGCGCATCACCTTTCATTACTCACATAAAACATTTGTAGTGAAACGGAAACATTAAAAAACGATGGGTAAAAAAATATAAAATAGGTACCTACTTAACCTTTATGAGGGGATTCTTTTTAATCAATCGATTAAAGTGTCAATTAAAGTTAATTAGCGTTTATGAGTTTGATATGGTAATTTATCATTATATTATTGTTGATAACCAGTTGGTTGGAATAATTAGGTGATTTACGTAAATTTATTAGTACCTATATGATACGCAAATCACAAATTAACTTCACTTACTGATGACTGTCCAGAATAAGTAATAAAATACTTACAATCTTGTTAAACTAATTCAATATTAGACGCTTTACAGAAACACTTAATATACCTACAATGGTAATAGAACAATTTTACAAAATAATAAAATGGATAGTATGCTCCTGAAGCCTCGTCCTGGTAGAGATGAGATGAGAGCGTCGTTTGTTTCATCGTTTCTATCACTTTCTCTCTTTAATTCTTGTAATAATTGTGGATAATTTTCCCCTTTTTGTTAATTCAAATACTACCCCACCATCACCAGTTCGTTCGCACAGAACAAAAATTGATACTAAATTTATAAAAGAGGGTGAGCGCACTATACCTCATTGCATTTCATCTTCACCAGACAGTGCTCGAAGTCTCAAACGAGGCTTCAGGAGCATAATATCAATTTATTTACATATCTTCACGCTGTAACCCAAACGGGGTAGTCAAAGAGGACGTTCATACATTCAGTCAATACCTTGGTATAGACTTTACTTGCTGAGCTATGACCAAGCTGATAGCCCTATAACACGCGCAGTCTAAATCGAAACCTTTCCCTTTATAGAGAGGTACTATGACTGCGGTGCGCCAGTCCTCCGGAAATTCTCTCTTCTGCCAGCAAAGATTGCACAGTTTATAGAGTGTATCCCAAACCCTAGGACCTTACTTGTTCGTCTTAGCGGTCACCTCATCATTTCCCGCATCCTTTCCACATTTCAGACTTCTTATAGTTTTCTCAATCTCTTTCATACTAATGACTGCCTCTAGTTCCTGACCCGAGTGTGGCGATTCGTTAGGATCGCTCTCAGTGTCAGAGACAGAGACGTCACTCTCATGCAGTTCTCAATAATAATCACTCCATCGCTGCAGAACATATTTTTTGTCTGTTAGCAGATGATATTCTTTATTCATTCTGCATGGTGCCGGACCACTTCGGCCTTCTTTCCAAAATAGTTTGAAATTTTCCTCGAAGCTGTCCGACATCTTAATATCATCTCACACCCTACACCTTTCACTCTTCTCTTTCACTAGTGCCTTCGTTTCTGCTTTCTGCAGCTTATATCTGCCTTTCATCAAATTCTTCATACCACAGTCATTTTTAGTAGCAAGGTAGTCTCGCCATGCTTTCTTCTTCTTATTCACTTTAACCTCATGATCCCACCACATATCACGCTTTTTACCGTTCCCAATCTTATTCGTTCCACACACTTCTTTCGCAGCCTCGATCATACTATCCCTAAAGTTCTGCCAAAATTCTTCAACATCTTCGCTCATCACTTTTCTATCACCAAGCTTACCGGATACTACCCTTTCATATTCATTCCTAGTGGTCGCGTCTTGCAGTTTCCAGCTCTTGATGCGACAGACCGCTGCATGTTTGGACGCTACGCGACATCGCCACGCTGCAAACAGACCCCTTATTCTAGTTACCACTAGAAAGTGGTCTGTTCCCAGATCGGCTCCTATGTATGCTCTCGCGTCCGTAATCTGCTTTTTGAGCCGGCTATCCACCAGAAATAAATCAATCATACTTCTTTCATCCTTCCTTTTCCGCGTGTACTGATTAATCCTTTTGTGCTTAAATAAGGTATTAGCAACAAAAAGATCCTTTTCCATACACAGTCTTAACACAATCCTACCAGAATCATTCACTCTCTTATCTCCATACTTGCCTAGGACAGACTCAAACCCTGTTCGAACTGTGCCGACCCATCCATTCATGTCTTCACACACTACAATTCTCTCATTATCTTCAACCGTCGCTAGAACATCCTTAACATTTTCCCAAAACTGCTCTAGCTCGCCCAAGGCGACAGAAGACACTGAGGCATACACCACTAAAACAGATATCCTCATCAACCTTGTCTTGAGACGCACCCACAGCAGTCTCGGGTTTACACACTTACACTCAATTACACGATTAACCAAACTAGAGGACAGTAAAACGCCTACCCCTTGGCATCCCCTTTCTTCTTGTGGTACCCCCCGACCACAAACCTATGCCCTATCCAGGCAAGTCGGCAAGTTCACTGCCCTTTCGGTTGGTTTCACTCAAACATAACACATCCAAACTTCTTTCATCCATAATACAAATAACTCATTCATCTTCTCTTCAATCCCACGCAGCTATTTTGCACTCCTTCCTCTACTTCCCGCCGCAAAGTGCACAGCATGTTGGGCGGCGGTCCTCAACGCCGAACTGCACTCTGCTCGCACCAGCGGGTACAAACCGGTGTTCGTCGCTTTCGGGGGACGCCCTAACTCTTTCGCATACGTTGTCCCGTATGGTGTGCACAGGAGAAGAATTACAGCCCTGAAAAGGGCTGGCAGGCGTCGCCACGAGCACGCTTCCTCAATTGACCCTCAAATCAATCATCAAACAATTTTATTGTTTTGTAAAATTGTTCTATTATGCTCACTCGCCTCGTCCGGGGGGAAGATGAAATCTGTTTGTTTTCGGTTGGTGATGGTGTACAAAATCAAAATAATTTCATATGTATAACATTATATTCTCTAACTTAATCCAATGACAATCAAAATCGAGTAAATTTAAATAGGATGAAAAAATTTTGATAATTGTTGATTTCTACTATCCTTGTAATAATGAATTCGTTTCTGATAATACTTTAAGAAAGTATTAGGTTGCTTCCAATATTCTCTTGACATGATTTCATCTAATAGCATGTTTTGTATCCAATTTCAGGAAGCTACTGCTGCTCTTGAACTACCCGGAGTAGCTTCCAAGTTAGCATTACGAAACACATGATGAAATAACGGTCCTGGAAGCCGGCTTAGTAGAACTAAAGTGGATAAAAATAATTCTTTGTAGGAATCAAGTTTTGCTTTTGATAATTCAATCACTTTTCGAATCCAAAAAACGGGGCAGATCACTCTGATTCCAAACATCTCATAAGTTTCCAACCAGACTATTGCTGAATCACAGTCTGTTTTGAACCCAATTTTGCCTAAAAAATATTATAATCTCCATTGTCGAAAAAATTTGCCTTATTAATATTTAGTAATGTTAAATCGTGTACTCTCCTTCCGGAAGCATGTAAAAGAATAGTAGCACAACGTTTGTTTCCTTCGTTAATTGAAATATTCGTTGGCGTTTTAATAAGCAACCATCCTGTTATGGTTCTAGGATCCCAAATCGGGCAATTAGCCTTCTTTGGTTTTTGTAAACTAATTGATTTAGGAATTTATTCTTTTTTTTATTCTGTTTCCCCTGGTATATGAGTCAGGGACACGTAACTTTTAGTGCTTATATCTCGCCCTAGGCTTTGCAGAGCTATGACGTAAAAACGCATTGCTAAGTTTAATGTCTACTACCGAATGGTATAAGCAAAATTAAGAAAGAAGAACAAAGTCGTACTTCGCAAATTCCGGAGCGATGACGTGTCATATACGACTCGTGCAAACGTGCGGCGTCGAGAAGTGCATAACTAACTAGAAAGTTCCACCCTCTTTATTTCTATGCGTTATTACTACTAGCATTCGGGTTTGCTCTAGAAGTTTCCACCCTCATTTTATCAGACTATGAATAGAGCTCCGTGTTCGCCGCTGAGTCAATTTTTCGACTCGTTCGAAGCGATATATCGAGACGACATCAAGGCAAATTACGAAGACCACTACGATGACTACTGCGACGAATTTGGGTAGAAGACTTCTGCGATTCAGGAACGTTGTTTGTGTGAAGCGTGTACCTTCGGTAGCTACTACGCGAGTACCTACTTCGAGTGGCGAATACAGAAGACTAGGAACCGCGTAGAATTCGCGTGTTCTTGACATCTGCTTGTACGAAGAAAAATAAACTCTTTGCACCCTTAACCGGCATTTTATTACCCACAACTCATAACATTATAAATATAATTTACAGTTCTTTTTTAATTTTCCTAATACTAATACAATTTTTCTTATTTTCTACTTTGCCTATTTTACTTATCCTAATATCACAGTTTCTTTTTATCTTATTTTACATAATAATCATTATTTATTTATTTTTATTGTTTTAACAACTATTCTTTTAATATATTGTTACGAGCTGAGGGTAATAAGATGCCGGTTAAGGGCGCAAATATTTTATTTTCCTTCGTACAAGTAGATGTCAAGAACACGCGAACTTAATTACGGCGGTCCCTAGTCTTCGTAGTCGCCCTCGAAGTAGGTACTCGCGTAGTAGTCACCGAAGGTACACGCTTCACTCAATAACAACGTTCCCGAATCGCAAAGTTCTTCTATCCAAGGTCGTCGCAGTAATCGTCGTAGTGGTCTTCGTAATTCGCCTTGATGTCGCCTCGATATGTCGCTTCGAACGATAGTTGAGAAACACTCACTCGGCGGCGGATACGGAGCTCTATTTATAGTCGGCTAAAACGAGGGTGGAACTTTCTAGTGAATTACGCTCGCTAACGGTAATTCGACATTGTTCTCGACGCCGCCTGTTTGCATGAGTCATAGGTACATGACACGTCATCGCTCGGGAATATTCGAGGTGCAACTTGGTTCTTCTTTCTTAATTTGACTTATACCATTCGATAGTAGGCCTTAAACCTAGCAATGCGTTTTTAGGTCATAACTCGATAAAGCCTAGGTCTCGAGATATAAGCACTAAAAGTTATGTTTCGAGCTCCACTAAAAATCGACCTTATTTCCTTACGCATAAGGTCCAACCGTAACAATATTCTAACGATTTATTTCTTGTTACTGACAAAGTATTAGCCATTATTTCCTTTATATTTTCTTTATTAATTCTAATCCTATCATAACCATGGATGGTACATTCCGTAATTAAATGGATCACATCCTCGTTCGCCCCCATCCCACAAGGACATGTCGGGCTCTCTTTTCATTTAAAACGATATACATACTCGGAGAACCCGCCAAGCCCCGTCAGGGCCTGGACCAGAATGTGATCCATATCAATTTTCCTAATTATCTTGTAGGCGGCGTTGGCATCTTAAACTTTTGTTGTCGAAGCCGTTTTGTCATCCTTGTAGCACCTGTTCCATTCATCAATCGACTCCTCCTAGATTTGTCTCTTGATGAATAAAACAGAGCACGCGTTGTAATCCAGCCTCGACTTTTTGTTTAGAGCGGCGTCTACTACTAACTCGTCTGCTCATTTCTCATTTCTCTCACACAATGTAATTTCCTTGTTTTGCTTAGATATAATTTTTATGATATTCAATCTGGTTTTCACTGCTAGAGGATTGAGGGAAACTCCGCCAACTACCGCCTGAAATGCCGACCTTGAATCGCTTAAAATGCTACAGCTGGACGCAGCGCAGCAAAGAACCCACTCGACAGCAGAGGACGGGGCCAGGAGTTCTGCCTAAAACACAGTGCAGTAGTTTTCTAATTTCAGTTTTTAATTCTTCGTTTCGGCGCTACCTTTCCACACGTCGAAAGACACACATGCTCCGTACGTAATCACAGGGGCTCGACCACTGCCGTATAAATGGTTCTGATCACCCCAGGGTTAAACTATATGTTTATTATTTTATTACACACGTTTTGACATGTGTGTTAAATGTTAATTTGCTATCGATAGTGAGCCCTAGAACCCTTATCTCCTTTGATAGTCCAATGCTCGCCCTGCCCATGTCGAAAACCGGAGGTTTATATTTAAAGTTATTGGTTAGCACCACAGCCTTAGTTTCTTGTGGTGCGCATAGTAACTTGTTTTCTGTCCCCCAGTCCCAAATACAGCGGAGCGCAGCATTGGCCCGCCGCTGGAGATCATGAGTGTCGTTACTCGAGAAGATAAAGACCACGTCGTCGGCGAACGCCTGGTAGTAGTCTTCCCTCTCATTCATTCTTTTCAATAGAGGGTCCAACAATATATTCCAATATGTTGGTCCCCCTATTGATCCCCGCACACACCTTTTACACGTTCTTCTGACACACTCTTCACCAGCATACCTAAACCTGACTGTCTGTAAAGTAGGAATCTATCAGTCGTTTAAGATTTGCCGGGCATTTGGCTTTCGCTAGTCCGCATCGTAAAGCCGGCCACCATGCATTGTCGAAGGCTCTTTCTGTGTCCAAAGATAGTAGTTAACAATTATTCTATCCTTTATCTGGTCGTTTACATGTTGTATCATGACATAGAGGGAGTCCTCGGTGCCGCGTTGCGGCATGAATCCATACTGATGCGGACTCAAGCCCGGCAGAATATGCCATCTGACCCTATTAACATCTTCTCCAAGATTTTGCCTAGGACTGGCAATAGGCCAATTGACCTATACGATCTTGGAGAATGGTAATCAGTCCTGCCAGGCTTCCTTAACAATATAAGAGGCAGCGCTCTTTCCATCGAGTTGGGAAATGAGACAGGGCCATACACTTGTTATACAATTCCACAAACGCTTCGGGATACAGAGTGATAGCTGCGGGGCAAATGTTCGCCATGAAGCCGTGCAGACATGGCGCCTTCCTCAGATTAAAACTGCACGCAGCCCACATGAGTTCAGTTCTGGTAAACGGAGGATCGCATGATCCGTCACGTTCCATCGCGTTTATTTTTTCTGCTTGTTCTCTTACTTTCATGTGCGCTGCGTTATCAGTTCCGGGCTCATCGTTCGGATAGAAGGTCTCTGCCAGCATTTTGGTTGACTCTACCGCTCCAAGTACCTGGCCATTAAGGGTGAGCGGCAAATCCTCCTCTCTCGTGGCCGTGCTGCGTATCACTCTGTATATTTTATCCCATACTTTCTCTGTCTTACTTACTGCAGAATTCTTTCCATCTCATCTCCAATTGCGACTGATTCCATTGTGAAATTTGGTTTTAAGGTCTCGACAATCTAGTGAACAATATCTTCTCGTTATGTGAGCAACCTGAGACACAAACACGTATATTACCGGATGGCCCAACTTCTGGAATATGAAAGATCTTGCTTGCTGTAAGAGATGCTACTCCGGAAGACTTCGACGGCGTGATAGCCGCTCCGCTACTCTGTATAAACAGTCCGGTAGTTGCTGAACAATCGAGGTCATTTTGTAGTGGTGGGTCATTTCTAGGACTAGACGAGCTTCGTCTAGTAGATTTGATGACCTCGTCCCCCTCTGGTTCTTTAGATACGACAATGCTGTTTGATTGTCTGATTGAATCAACAGGCTTTTATTTTTTAAGGCAACATCCAACTCCTTGCGATTGCACTGCCACTTGATTTGATTCGTGTCCTATCGTCCGTACGTTACCTTGTTGTTCAAAATCGCTCCCCAACCATAGTCCGCGGCGTACGTGACTAGGAACTCCGATATCTTCGGAAAGTGAATCGGAGATTCTTTGTGAATGGCTTCTGTCCACAAAATTATCTCTGACAAAACAGTTTGAGGAATTTTCATTGATTTCTTGGGATTCTTGCGTAAATCGCGATTGCTGTGTATTTGAATGAGACGACAATGTAGTCGGCCCAATGGGATAACAATACATACGAAGTTATGGTGGCCTAATATCACTTGAGCTTGACGCGGTGTCAATTTCTTTATGTCTAGAATATGATTCAACTGAAACAGAATTCTTTCTTTCTTTTTCTGGCGAACATATTTTTTGTTCAAATTTAAATCGCAAGATATTTCCAGAAAATTTAGGCATTGGGAAGGTGATAGTATCGACTTTTTTATATTTAACTGTAAAGTGGTATGGATATGGTCGGTGAGCACGGTTAGAGACAGATTTGCTAACAGAAAACCGTCGAGGTATACTATAATTCGTATACCTTTCTTTCTCAGGTGTTCCGTTATCCAATTGATTAGAGATGCAAATATTTTTGACACATAGGACAGGCCAAATGGAAGGCATGTCATTAGAAAGATCACGTCTTAGTAAATCTCACTCAAAAATCTGCGATGAACTGGAGTAATGGGAACGTGAAAATATTCTTAAGAAATGTCTATTTTGCTGATCCAGTCTCCGGGTTGAAGAAAACTTGAAACATTGCTATGGGATATCAAATAAAAGCTCATTGGTTTTACAAATTGGTTCAAAGATTTTAAATTTAATTTTTTGGAACCAAAAATAGAGGGGAAATAAAGCTGGCCGAGCTCTTTTTGTTCTTTCCAAAATATTGAGACGGATCATATTTAGGATTTGCCGAGATATTACCGGAGATTCTCGTATACAGAGTTTAGATCTTATTAATTGGTCGTGGCTGAGAAGTACTAGTGGGGATTTGCTGTAAAAAGAGATTTTCATTCCTTTTATAATCCTTGTGCAAAAATCTGGAGCTCCTAGTGTTTTCCAGTTCTGGTAAAACTGCTCCAGATAACCCCCATGAAATACTTGATTCGTGTCATTTATGTCGTTCTTATTTAGGCTCATAAGAAGCTGTTCGAGCCGAGCTGTTATAGTTCCTTTTTATAGAGCCAGCCTGACCCGCCGGGCCGTCTGTTGAGCGTCTGTGGTACTCTGAATCTCGAATCTAGTTTGTTGTTTTAAATTTACGAAATGATGTTTAATCGTCTTATTATCATAATCTGCTTTCGAAGAATGTGGTAGGCTAAAGGCTGATATATATTGTTTTACAGAATATTTGTGGAAATTTTTTGTTGTACCACCATTTTCCACCAAAATTTTCTCCAGGTGAGAAGGGGGTAGATCTTTTAATTTTTCAGCAACAATAGAATTCGAACATTACTTTATAATATTGGTTTCGCCTACGTTGAATTATACCAGCCCTTCTTCCGCATGTTAATTGCAGTATATCGTCATTAGCTTTTGTAAAGTTTTTATCTTCCGTAAATAATTGCCTGATTTTAAGGGTGATAGAACCGAACGACAAAACAGCCAAACCCGAGTGAGCCCAGTTCACAATTTATTGTAAAAGATTTTGCAAATCATTACATTGTACTATTAAATCATGTGTAAGAGCTTGCAAGCGTGTTTTCGAACTCTATTTAAAAACTTGCATAATTATCCACCGATTTTAATTCCGTATTGGTTTTAAAGGCACGAAAACCAGGAGTAAACTGATGCGTTTATTGAGTCTCAAAAACCGGTATATTCATCCAATCTGATTTGCTAAACTTTTGCAAAGCAGCAAAACTCAAGATCGGAAGACTTGACGATCTTAATAATTGGATATTTTTCATGTAAAACTGGTGTAATATTGGGTCCTTACATATGAAATTGGCGTTTTGTACGGGAGGAATATAAAGTCAATTTTTTTTTTGTAATTATATATTATGTATTTTGTAATTAATTAATCAAAGTATGCACCGTTGTTATCTATGCACTTTTGCCATCTCATAGGTAGTTCATTGATCCCTTTACTAAAAAAACCATGGGGGCGAGAATCAATAAACTCTTTGAAGGTGGTTTGGACTGCCGCATCGGAGTTTAATTTTTTTCCTTGTAAGAAGTTGTCCAAATTCCGGAAAAAATGCTAATCTGTTGGAGCAAGGTCCGGGGAGTACGGTGGATGTCGCAGACATTCCAATTGTAGCTCATCTAACTTAGTAGTTGTTTGTTGTGCAGTGTGTGGTCTTGCGTTGTCGTGAAGCAGCAGTGGCCTAGAGCGATTGACCAATCTCGGTTGTTTAGCAGCTAGTTCTTCCTTCATGGTTTGCAGTTGCTGACAATAGATATCTGCCGTAATTGTTTGGCCAGATTTTAGAAAGCTGTAGTGAACGACACCGGCGCTAGTCCACCAAACACTCACAAGTAACTTTTTCTGAGTCAATTTTCGTTTAGGGCAGGATTTGGCTGGGTCTCCAGGGTTCAGCCATTGCGACGAGCGCTTCCGATTATCTTACAGTATCCACTTTTCATCACAAGTAATGATTCGATTTAAAATCCCTTCATTATTGTGTCGGTTGAGCAAAGTAACACAGCAGTCGACGCGTGTTTGCAAGTTCGATTCACTCAATTCATGAGGTACCCACCGTTCAAGTTTTTTTACTTTCCCGATTTGCTTCAAGTGGATTAATACAGTTTTGTCACTTACCCCGGAGCCTACAGCTATCTCTGAAGTGCTTTGTAATGGATCCGCTTCCACAATAGCCTTTAATTCTTCATTTTCCACTTTGGTCTCCGGCCGTCCACGGAGTTGGTTCTGAAGGTCGAAATTTCTAGAACGAAAACGTTGAAACCAAAAACGTACCGTGCTTTCTTTTGCGACACCAGCGCCGTACACATCATTAATCCTTTGAGCTGTTTCTGCAGCACTGGTGCCACGGTAGAACTCGTAATCGTAAATATACCGATATTTCATGTTTTCCATTGTGCGGTAATAAGCGACGCGAAAGAAAAAAAATAATGAGGAAAAAAACAAACGAATGACTGTTTTCAAAACTCAAATGTTCCAGCTAAATGAATTTATAAATTTGAATTTGGAATTCTTAACCAAAGAGGAGATATTTCAGATCAAAGTAGTCAGTACGACAAAACGCTAATTTCATATGTAAGGACATTCATATGTTAGGAAGATCCAAAATAGCATCAAGACTCGTGAGCCTGAGGTTGTACGGAGTTTGAAGTAAAAACATCGGGGGCTTCTTTAGAAGGAATTGAAGATATTCGCAAAATGTTATCTTCAGACTGAGGTCTGTCGGAGGTGGTCGGTGACTGTTATCTTCTGACTGTCCAGCCTGAACAGCGATGTGGTCAAGTACCCGTGAAACAGGTTCTTGAAAGGAGGTAATAGGTACTGGTTACACACCATGATTTTGTTGTACAACCATTGGATGAAAATGAAATACCAACAACTGACACTATAAATGTTCGTTTAAAGACTTCATTTGTTTCAAAAACTCATCGAGGGTAGATGAATTTTTGTTGTGTTTTCATCTCAAACTTTGTTTTTTACGATTATATTTAAAACAAAGCGAAGAGCCAGGGCTTTCCGAACATGCAGACCAGACATTCATAATAATTTAATTATTTTATAATATTTTATGTGTAGTTAACTTACGGTTCGATGATCTCGTGGACGAAAATGTATCCATAATATGTTTTCACTAACATCACTAATCACTAATACTTAAATCACTAAAAACTTCCCTTGTCTTCTTTCTCCTACGGATGCAAACGACACAGTGAGATATAGCGCGCGAACGATATTACTCTGACACAGCAAATCGTGACCTTGTGCGCGATCTAGAAATTAAATATTCGCATCGCTGCAAGGGAACTTGTCATGTACATCTCCAATATAAATAGTTGTAAGAATTAGTATAAGACATGAGATATAAACGACAGCTCTATGGCGTTAACACGCCGCACAGTACCAATATACCATCACCAAATTCCGCAGTATTATTTACCAACATGAAGCCCGAGAAGAAGTATTGTAACAGCGGTGACCCCGACGTGATACTGATTTGCTGTGTCAGAGCAATATCTGGCACAGCGCGCTTCTCACCCTCTATTATAAATTATCAATTTGTGTTCTGCACGAACTACCTGGTGACGGTGGGGTAGTATTTGATTTAACAAGAAGGGGCAAATTACCCATAATTATTACAAGAATTAAAGAGAGAAAGAGACAGAAACGATGAAACAAACGATGATCTCATCTCATCTTCCCCCGGACGAGGCGAAGGAGCATAATATTATAATAATATGAACTTTGCGGATGATGTTATGGTGTTACCAAGCTCTTTGGCCAGTGCACAAATGAAATTATTGAATTGTTATGAGAAAGATACTAAAGAACATGGGTTCAAAAGTCCCAAAAAGCGTGAAATTATAGTGTTCAAAGCGGGGAATAAGTTGCCAGATTTTGTTCCGCCTATGATTCTAAATGGAAAATGTCTCAAAAGAGTAATAGTTTTTAAATATTTGGGACACGGGCTCGTGGATTTACTTACTCGATGTTCTATTGCAGTTACAATTATGCTTTTTAAATAGTACTTACCTACTGTTAATCGTTTTACTCTAGCAGTCTCTGGGTTAAATTATAGGTACGCAGCGAAACTACAATGTCTTGCGCATCCAATACAATAATGTTTTCAGGATGCTGTTGGGGCTGCCTCGCATCAGTCGTGTATCACTTATGCTAACCGAATTGCGTACGGACTACGGACTGTTTCCATACCATCTTACGGAGGAAAACTGCCTCCTTGCTGAGAAGAGTGCGGGAGAACAACAACAGCAAGTCGAAGATTATTATTCCGAAATATGTCTGTCCTATACGCCTATATGTCCTGCACGCTCAAGTTATAAAAAGTAACTCCGGCCGCGCATTGGACTGCTCTAATTAATTAGATTTAATTAAATTAATATATGCACATTTTTGTCTACCATACACACATACATAATACACGTACATATCATCACGTTATATACCTAACGGGGTAGTCAGAGGAGAGGGAGCGCTAAGCTTCGTGATCCTTACGTACTTCTTTAGCCTCCTCATTTTTCATCATTCTCATGCATTTTCGCCGAGTATGCGAGTGCTTTTGACATTTCCGTCAGTGAACATTCTGGCTATTTGATCTCCGTAGGTCAGCCTTGGTTATCCTTGACTTCTGCCACTACTCACTTTCACTCAGTAGATTTTCTTCGTCAGTCTTTCATCATTTTTATCTTACATAAATAAAAGACATTGACAAACCACTTTGGAATCATCATTGTATAACCAAGTTAATACATTAGATCGTCCTTCCATACGCAACGATAGTTCACTGAACTATGAAAAAAAATAGGACCTGCAGCCTGCTGATCAATATTTTCTTTTCTTTATTATTGCACTTGCATAGACTACACAATTGACTAATTGACAATTCACTAATTGACAATTGTCTACCAATGACTACAAAGAAAATCTACTTACATTGTACAACTTGAGAGAAAATACATATTATTAAAACGACGACGAAAAAACGCGGGAAACCGTGACGCATAGTTGCGCCAGAGACGTTTAGGTTAGGCGCTTCGCACTCGCGGCTCAACATTTATCCAGTGACGTAAGAGCGAAAGTACTGAAAACTACGGCGACGCAGGTTTACCTACGACTCTACGACGTAGCGCTACGTGATATGATTTTAATACAAGTAATAGCACATTATCTACTTATTTTAAAACTCACTAATGCCAGTAAAACTTGAACTTCCTGTATGCTTTGATTGAATTTTGTAGTTCACTTTCCTACGAAGTTATTGGTAAGCACTGTATATTTTAATTACTCTCGTGTTATTTTCTATTGTTTTGTGCTTAGTGAGCATGTGGTGGAGGGATTTTACTGAGAGGTGTCTCGGTTGCTTGGGGGCACTTACAGAAACAGTTCATTCTGTGCGATGTCTGAAATATGTATGTGTAACGATCTCCGTAGTTCACTAAGCGATAACAGGCCCTTGTTCGCACAATCTATCAGTCAATGAAATATAAATAAATGTACACATTCTCTCTTACGAACGCCAAGTTACACATTCTTCGTATCCCATACTCACAAATATACGCAACGCAAGTATACATTCTTTACACATAATTAAATGCTAACACGTTTTCAAGCTAGTCAGCGATAGTAGTATTATAATGAGATTTAAATTATCGTGTTTGTATCCCTTTTCTAGGTAAAAATAATAATTTCACACGCCCTTTCATTGCTTGTGCATATAAAAACATCGCTTTAAAATTTCGCTTTTGTCGCTATTGTTTATATGTAGTCAATATATTTTTTTGCGATTCATAATTCGTTTTTTTTGAATAATTCGAATAGTAAAAAAATCGAATATTACAATTTAGAAGCATTACATATTATCACTTAATTTGTACTAATATTATAAAGAGAGAGAGTAGATTTCAAAAGTTTGTTTGAAACCTATTTGAAAAATTTTTTCACCATTTGAAAGGTTATGTATTCAACCCTGGTGAAGTCAGGACTGGGCGCTACTATTTTACAAGAGTAACAAGAGCTGAGTTTTCTTAATGCCTCTAGCCACCCCTCTGTAGGATTCCGTTGGGGAAATGTAAAGATAAAAATGCGTCATGATCAAACAAATATTTACAGTATATTTCAAACGATGTATAGGTAATAGTATATCTCATAAAGTTATATTATTTATACTAAAGTCATGCGGTCTCAATCTTAAATTTAGATTATAGGAACTGTGATGCGCAGACTGCAATGGCGCAGAATATCCACCAATCAAAGCGCAAGATCCATATCCACTATCACTCGAGCCTCCATAACCAGCCATACCTTGGCCCATCATCGAAGAATTTGGTACATACTGCCTATTGCCAGCGTTTGGCATCATCAAGGCGTAGTCGTTTTGGTATAATCCAGAGTTAGTGATTGGAAGACCAAGGTTAAAATTTAAATTGTTCGCTTGGAAGTGATGTAGCCAAGGTTCCTTTGTGTTACGCACGAAGTCCTGTCTGGGGTCGTTTTGATGTGGAATGCCTATTGGGACAGGCACTGGTTCTGGAGAACTCTGGCTGTTCGAACTTCTGTGGCTCGAGAGAGCCGACCTTTCGTTTCTCCGGAATTTCGCTCGTCTGTTCTGGAACCATACCTGGACAAAAGTTTATATTTTTAAAACCTATTGTCACTAGATAGCTAAAGCTTTTGTCTCTCATAATTTAAATTTGCATGTATATTATTTTAGTATGTTAATTTATTAAATTTGCATAAAATAAGTCGAATATTACATTGTATAGCCTCATGCTGTATACCATACGGGGTATATAAAGCGGACGACGCTCCTATTGTAAATAGTACATCTGTACATAATTATTTTAATAAATTGGTACTTTTAACTGAATGGTACTATCAGAAATATAACTATTTCTTCATACAGTTTGATTCAATTATTGAATTGGTAAATCATTTCAACTTTTATTATTAATGACGAATTTTGTTTTTCTTTTTAATTGAATTTCATAATCCTAGAGCAGCAATTTTTTTTCTGTTTTTAAAAGTTGGACTGCATCAAAATTTTTATTTATAGGTACATTTTCCGAAAAAATAATTACTGTTTTTTTACCCACTCATATTCAACAGTTTTACAATGAGAGCTGCTTACTTCTATTTATATTAAACTAACAGTGCCTTGCGGTTTCACCTGCGTTGAATTTGCTATTTTCCTATTTAACCTAGATTACTCTGTGAAAACTTCTCCATCTGCCAATGAAAGTCTCGTCAAAATCGGTTCAACCACTTCGGAGATTAGCCCGGACAAACAAACATACAGACAAACAAAAATTTAAAAAAGTGTGTGGGTGTGGTTTGGGTTACTGGCAAATAACCATAGAAGCAAAAGAAAAGCCTTAATTTCGAAATCACAAACAGACGCTTCGTTTTTATTCATATGTATTATGTATATAGGTACGTATATGTATGTATGTATAGATGTATAGATTCTATTATTATTTTTATTATTTCCATCAGGGAGCGGTGCCGAAAGTTACACCTTCATATAAATTTATACCTGAACTCTCGCTTCAGTTAAATTAACCCTGGCCGCCAAGTCCTCTCTAACAAACGCATCCGGATAATGAGTCTTCTCAAACACTTTCTCCAAAGCAGCTAACTGCTGACTAGTAAAGGTAGTTCTATTCCTTCTAGGTTTCTTTCTTTCGTCTGCTTTTGCTTCTCTCTCTTCTTCGGATTCTTTGTGAGTTTCTTTCGTACCTTTAGCTTCTTCGTATTTCCGTCTCATGTCCTCATAAGCCAAATATTCTACCGGTTTTATATATTGTCGTTGTAACTCTTTGGGATACCAGGGCAGTTCGTTTTGATAGGTCGGTTCGTAAGTTCCATTAATCTGCCGTCCAGCTGTTAAATGATGCAACCGTAGAAGACTATCTTCATGACATTTGATCATTTGGAAAAGATTGTGATTGTTGTCAGAATAATTAGGCGGATTTAAGTTGTAATCCAATTGTGTTTGAGTTTTAGTTTCGTACAGTTTCGTGCTTATATCTTGTGATGGAATATCTGTGAAAAATAATAAGAAAACATTGGAAACTCGCGATATAGTTTGCATGCGATATAACGACAGTTCGTAAAAGATGGTGTCATTAATTCTATAAAATAATTTTAGTGTGGCAAGACTGAAATGACTGACTAATGTTACGCAATATTTCCTTTAACGAACCATGAAATAAGAAATATATGTCGGAAAAGACAAGACAATTCGTGCTCTTGCGATTCAGCTATGAGAAATAGGCACCTAATCTTACAAGAAGCGAACTACTCCATAAAAAGCCACGGTAACACAAAGTTATAGTGCAAACAACAGAAAACTCTTTGTAACAATTATTATGTAGCTAATTGGAAATTTCATAATGGCATACGATCCGTCGGAGAAATGCTATCGCACCGGCCGCCGTAGTCACAGAACACATATACTCCAAGGCCTTAGTCCAACAGACTGTCAGCGGCCGGCCCCGACGTTGCGTTAGCATGTTATTCCTTCCAAACCGGAAGTCGCGCTTTGCCTTAATAAAGTCAAATGAGTACCTTTTATTATTTCCACCGACATATATTATTTTATTTTTAATTTTAAAATGTATCCTGTGTCGGCAATAGACTGACTCAAAAATAGTCACAAGTGGATGGCGAATTGATTTAAATGTCTACTATTAATTTGCTTATGGGAACGGTTTTGAAGAGTATGTGCATTATAGAGAGTAGTACACGTAGGTACATGCAAGCAAGAGACTTTTTTACATTTTTGAATTGTATAACTAATTTTAAAAATCACTGAAATCAAAGTGTATGCTATATAAAATTACGTAAATATTTTAAATTTTTAGAGATTTTAATTATGTACCTGTACATAGATATTATAGATTCACGTGATGTTGACATAGAGTAAGTAGAAAGCTTGTTACTTTCAATTATATTCGATCTTATTTGCGAACTACACTATTACACATAGCTCATTTTTCGCACATGTCAGACGTCATATGCCCCGTCGGATCACTTGTATAGTTCATTGATGTACAGCGGCGCACGCGCAAGGCGCAGTGAACAACGATATCGTTTACAGAACAAGTGGAAATGGTTTTTATGCTCATACGATTTTGTAAATGTCTTAAGTTGTATAGTAGATACTGTAATAGCCTATATGTAGGTCTCACTGGGTGGACACAGGCCTCTTCTCACAAATTAGTTGCAAACTAACAAAATTATTATTGCGACAACGTTATCTGCAAACATACATTGTTGTAAGTATAGCAGTCATATAAACTAATATAACTAAAAAGAGTTCAAATAATAGAAAATTTCAGTGGTACAGTGGTCGTGTTGTAGTCACGGTTACTGAAGCACTGCTGAAGAAATCGTTGTATAAATCCAACATTATTTATAATGTTTTCGCTAATTGGGACGGAAACATGCTTACTCCAACATGAGACTCAGTCAAACAGTCAAAGGATTCAGACCGGATTGGTCCTATGTTCTTTTTTCCTTGTTCTAAACCCCTGATGCTAAAAGAAAGGTTTTATACCTAAGTTTAACGCATTTATCTGTGTATCTGTCTGTGGCATAGTCGCGCCTATCGGATGAACCGATTTTGATTAAGTTTTTTTTAGTTGTTTGAAAGGTGACTTGATAGAGAGTGATCTTAGCTATGATTCAAAAAAAACAGTTCAGCCGTTTGAAGTTCATCAGCTCTTTTCTAGTTGTGGGATGTGAGCAACTTCTACAGGTCTGATCGATTCGAAATTTAGTATCCTGTGACATCAACGATATTACATGGTAACCTTGAATTGATGCTGCATCATCATTTGGAATTAGCGGGATAGATAGACAGATAGATAGATAAATGTCAGAAGTTCTAAATAAGTAGCTCAATTGTCGTAAACGCTAGTAGAATACAATGACAAATACCACGTTATGTAGAGTAACGAATTTTGAATTGGTAGTCAAACGTAATATACTTTCAATTAAATCAAACGAAAAGTAAAGTCGTGTGAAAACCACCGTAAAAAGCGTAGCCAATTGCGCTTTTGACGAACAATAACGCCTGCAAGCGTTCGATTTTACCAAGCGTTTGCCACTTAGGACTAGCCGCGCAGTTCAAAGGATGTACTCAACGTTGCACACGACGAAGTGTCAAAATTGTGTCAAAATTACATTTTGACAGCTAAAGTCGAGATTGAGAACGAGAGGTTGTCAGACTTCTCTTTCTCACGTTTTTACATCTGTGAAGTTGTTAATACCGATTTCAAAATTAGTATGGAAAATTCGTACATCGGATGTGATCATCGGATGCAAACAACCTTGGCTCATTCACACTTTAAAGCTCACGGATGTTTCATCCTATGCAAGGATGTTTTCGTGTTGTGAATAGCACTACAGAGTCTGAATTTCGTGTATCGTCCCGGAAAATATTTGTGTGAATCTGGGGATAGTGTCGATCGTTGCGTGTTTAAAAAGCCTGAAATAAAACTGTTATTAATAATTTTAAAATGTCTCTACTCAAAAAAACTCTAAAAAATAACAAAATACGTATCTATTGATCCTTTAGCTTATGATAAGTTGTAATACATAAATAGTAGTAGTAATATACCCAAACGTCGTCGCGTCGGGGGACCGCTAAATAAATAAAGTAAAAACAGTGTACAACTAAAAATTATAAATTATGAAACAACGGTCCCCCGAAGCGACTGCATTTGGATATATGTTACAATTACAACTTATGATTAAAGGGCCAACAGAAACATATTATTTTCTTACTTTTTAGAAGTTTTTTTAGACGGTGTTTGTTAAATTTTTAATTTAAGTTTTGATTTAATAAGAAGATGTTAGTCAAAGTCAAATCAAATCATGAAAACTCCATTGCAAGGGATTCTTGAACGGAAGAAAACCTGGACACTGAGAAGAACCGACAAGAAACTCAGTCAGGTATCATTTTTTCAAGTTTCAACATCATTTTACAAAAGGTTTCTTAAAATATAATATTCAGAAAGCCAGTAAATGCATGTGCAGAGAAGATCATTTCCAGACTATTGTTTTATCTTCAACGAAATCGTTTATTTTATGGTAATATGATTGTCTAATTAATGTACCTACGTTTTATAACTAATCTAAATCTATTTTCTGTTAATTGAGTGACTTCTAGAGGAACTTTATTATAAAAACGAATGTAATTACCCAAAAATGAAACATTTGACTTATGTTACTGAAATAATTACCAATTTATCACGACCTCGGGTTTCCATAACACCAATATCGCCGTTCTTTATAAAACAGATCTATATTTTTCTTCGTATACATAATCATTTCAAAGATCTATATGGACGGCAACACGAGTACATCAATGTCTTTAAAACGTTGTAATGCTGACGATCTGTTCTAACGACCATAGGGCACATGGGGCCCAGGTCCCCCGGCTTAATGGGAGCCTCGGATATACCGCTTTATGCGTTTTTTTGTTCTTGAGAGTGTCCTTTGTCATGTTTGATGGGCATTGGTCAATTTTTTTTGTCGCAGTTAATAAAAATTCTTATTTAGTTTAATAAATTTGTTGATCATTATGGTTGGCTTTACGTATGCAAAAAGTGATGATTCCTCCTTCGCGCGAGAAACTTAATATGTTGTTGTGTCAAGGCAATAATTTAATTAGAAAAAATACATGTAATGACATGGAGTTTGGCCTTTGAGAGTCCCTATTAGATCGGGGACCCTGGACCCGTTCATACTAATAGAACAAAAGTAGCTTGGCACCAGCGGACTGACATAGCCAACTTTTTTGTATTAAAAATTTGAAAAATTATCTCAGGCTACCTTTTTATCAAAAATTTATCCCTAATGGGGTGAAAAGGGGAATGAAAGTTTGTATGAGAAATACTAAACTCTGTACCGATTATGATAAAATTTGGTACAGAGATAGTATGTGCCTGAAGACAGACGTATTCTACTTTTTTGTTTAAAAAAAATACCTTTATCCCGGGAAAATAAAGAAAGAAAGAAAGACGGAGTCACGGGTACAGCTATAGTTGCTAATAAAAGACTTCCGAAATGTGTAATTGATAGATAATTGAGATTAATTCGTTATCTATAGAATCATAATTAGTTTAATTTTAAATATACACAAAAATAATGAAAATTATTCAAATTAAACTGTATGCAAAAAACACCTAGTACCTACACACATTTCCAATTAAGTCAAGGTATAAACACAGTGTTTTAGACAGTCTCGGGTATAAATATAAAGGTCCTACCTTTAGATAATACTGCGGAATTAGTATTCGATTTTTTGGCATAATGATATGAAGTTGATTAAAAGAAAAGAAAGCATTTCCCGATAAAGTTTATTTACTGTCTTTTTGACTTCGTCATAATACCACAAATTAATTATAGTTACTAACGTGAAATAATACGTTGCCGTAAAATTTTTTTTTGTTTGTTTTTAAAAACTATTGACATATTCATGTAAATTGCCAAAGAAAACATTTTCAATAAGCGAGTGTTTATTATTTTGTTGTGTGAGTATTTGCCTCAAAAAGATTGATTATTTTTTGCTTGAAACTGGATCTATTAATTTAAAAAAAATATTTTAATTTTGTTGTATGTTAAACTAAATGTTACATATTTATATAATGTAACCATTGACGCATTGTATATATCTACATGTATAATAATTACAAATGTCGTGACATAATTTTATTAAGTGGATAATACATGTGTATATATTACGTAGGTATATAAATAACCTACATATTGAAACGTAACAGGTGCTTACCTTTATTCTGATCCATAACAAGATATTTAAACGACTGCACTACGCAATATTTATCGTCCGAATGAAAAGCAATGTAACTAAATAATTCTTGACTTTATTTTCTAAACACTGTCACATTTACTTTTAATGAAGCCTCCACTCGTCCAATCCAGATATCATCGCACGCGGCAAGTCCAAATAACTGTTATTAATCCACAGTTTTATTAAATTACTTTATTTAATTGAATAATTCGGCTAACTCTCGCTAATGTGTGAACTAATGGAGTCAATATCGTGATCTGGCTTCTGAACTACGCCAGACCAAGATGCAACATGTGTGTGCTTTGAAAAAATACCCTGTAAACATTTCATTTTGAGCACACCCAACAGCTAAAAAGAAAAACCTCGACCAGCCAGGAATATTCAGTCTTATTTCCTATGCCATAAAATATTGAATACGAAATACTCAGATTTTCAGCGTTGCAATCGAAAACGCGACCTAAACTACCTGATTTAAAACAGGTTTTGGAACAATAGCCAACAATGGGTGTTTCATGTGTTTCTAATTTTGAAGTTATTTTGAGGCGTGGCTTATGATAGTACTGCCCGGTAAAAAAAAAAGTTTTTTAGCGGGAAGCGATTTGAGGCAATAATTGACACGTCAACGTGCATTATTTATAGTGGCTGAGTAGAAAATGAAAATTAACTTTTTAAGTAATTGGTTCTGAAAAGTTTATGTTGTACGGCAACACTGTCTCACGGATGTGGAAGTTATTTTTTTACGATATAACGGAATTAGAATACTGCACTGACTAAGTATAAACAGTAAACACTCTTTGTTTCAGAATCAATATTAGATGGATCGTTCTTCAGAATTTTGCGGTTGGTCCGGTCATGTTGTAATTTCCGGTTTTACTTTTGAGTCATTACACTTATATAAAAATACACTGGAAGGATATTGATTTTAATCGTGATTGCTTTGGTTATAACAAGAACACCTGACAGGTTATTTCAGTAGTTTTGGGACTTATTTATGTGAGATCGTGTTTGAAATTACGTTCCGTTTTACTTAGTAAGTAAGATAATCATATTTTGACAAAAGTAATTCTTACAATATAGCACTTTTTCTAACTTTTATTAATGAATTGTGGACATAATATCTCAATATAATTTTGATGCAAGTTCCCTGTTACATGCATACATATTATATACTTATTTGCATGCTATATCTCTAACGGGGGTGGCGGAAAGAACGAGGTCGCGGTCCTTACATAATCTATTTCATTCGCCTCTTCAAATGGCTTCATTCTCGTCATATAAATAGAACTTTTGACATTTTCACCACTACTACCACTACTACCAGATACTACCCCATATATAAAGCGAAAAGTATAGTTAGGTAGGGCTTAATATAAGGAACTGATAGATGGAGTATTATAGTAGAGGCTAGAGAGCAAGAGGCTAGCTATCTGTCGTTATCTGATCTATGTTTCTAGTTTCGCTTTGCCGTCTATGAGCTCCATATATATACATACATTCTTAAACATATGTAAATACTTATTGCATAGAAAAGTGACGTCAAGCTGTGATTATATTGCATCTTGCCTTGATTATCTTTCTATCCTCAAAACGAAATGGCGAAACGATACATCGACATCTGCAAGGAACAACATTTTAATTCATTAATTTGTCTTTTAAATGTTAGAATCGCCAACTCAGTTGCAATGTTGTTCCTTGCAGGATGGTAATGCATCTTTGATCAATAAAACTGACTAAGTATATACCCGTATAATTGTGAATAGTACACCTACGCCTATATCTAGAATTCCAAACGCTTGCCAACGTTTAGGTTAAACGTCTAATTGTCCTAGACTGTTGGCAAATACGATGTCAGTACAATAATTTAATCGGACAGGAATACCTAATGTCGTTGAAGGTGTTGAGATAATGTCTTAATTGTGTTACGATTTACGATAGACATTTTTAGGGTTCTGTAGTCAAATTACAATAATATAACACTTATAGTCGGTCGTCATGCCTGTCTGTCCGTCTGTTAGTCAAGCCTTTGATCACAAACGAATGATCGAAGCCGTCTTTAACAGCATCTTTTACTCTACTGACCTGAAACAGGTTGAAAAAGACAGAGGCGTCAAGCTATACATTGCATGTAGCAGCATCCCTTTCTAATTGTGCTTAATCAGAGATTAACACTTCAGTATCGTTCTGGAATACAGGCCTTTTACGATCTCTTCTATCTTTTTATTTTTAGGGTTCCGTATCTTAAAAGGAAATAACGGAATCATTATAAGAATATCCTGTTTTCGTCGTGTATTTGTCACCGTCGATTTTTTCAAAAACTAATAATGTACATAGTACTTGGCATAATAATAAATGCACGATTAACTTTTTTCTGTGTCACCGCCGTCTCAGAATTCCTGATAAAAATTACTTAGAAAATATAGTTACGCGTGATCAATACAATACTTATTTCAATACATAAATATTGTATTAATCACGAAGCGAATATTTACCCCATTAATATACAGTGCAACCTGTAACTGGGTTCACAAGGGACCTAGGATTTTTTATCACTTAGAGAGGCTTTGAATTTACCCAGTTTCCCAAAATAGGCAGGTTTATAATGACAGTTGTCTTATTTATAGAGGGTTCCGTTAAGCGCTGACTTTCCACTATCAATCCAACAATAACTTTAATTTATCAGCATAAGAAATTCCAATGTTTGTAAACAAATGTGTCGCAACATGTTAAACCTGATTGTTTGTTCTACTTATACAGGCTATTGAGCACCAGTCCCAATTATAGATGTGATGAATTACTAAAATCCTTAGCTATTTTCCGCTCAATCCCCAAAAACCACCAATCGACACGTGTTTCGCCTCTCAACGAAGCATCTTCAAGATATACCAGAGATCGAACTCGGTCAGCTTACCAGCACCGAATTGGTGCTTGTAAAATTTTGTTGTAAAAAGGTGCGGTGAAATGGATATCCGCAAAGTAACACCTGAGTCTATACAATAACCCAATTATAGAGGTAAAAATCGAAAAAATGTAAGAAATCAAATTTCAATTACAAAGGTTCTAAAATTCCCAGTAACAGCGGTATTACAATGCAAAAGTGTCGGGATCTCATTGTAATTATCAGTAATAAAGGTTTCTTACAAATCCTGGGGTCACTTAACCAGGTTACAATGTAACTTTTAACAACAATTCGACTTTTTCCCCTACTTCAGTGGTTCTCCAGTAGACGAAGCACATTCAGTCGTCCAAGGGATAATTTTACTATTCTGCGAGGTTTTTTACTACTTTAACTACTTTGATAAAATTTAAATTAAAATTGATATATAGTTAAATACATAAAATCGAGAACGATACAGTTACCGTTACATTATAACTAATCCCTTCTAAATTCCATAATATTTTTTAAGATAATTGATCAAAAAACATACTGTATCTATGAACCTACATAGGTATACATAGTCAACAAAAGATATTACACTGAAAAAGAAAATTTCAATCTTCACATGCATACATATCTTCACGCTATATCCCTAACGGGGCAGAGAACGGAGCGCCAAGCGTCGCGGTCCTTACAAACTTCTTTCGCTTCCTCAAATCTCATTATTCTCCTCACAAATTTTCGCCTAAGTATGCGAGTGCTTTGGACATTTTCGTCGGCTAACACTGGCTATTTGATCTTCATATCATCATAATTTGGTCTTCCTTGGCTTGTTTTAACTTTTAACTTTCACTCTGTAGAATTTCTTCATCAGTCTTTCATCACTAACACTATGAACCACATTCTTTGTCCGAACCATCTTAGCATTCCTTTCTTCATTTTTACAATAACACTGTCATGCAACCTGTCATACTGCGTATCTCTTTGCTTATTTTGTACCAAGGGTGACACCGCACACATTTCTAAGAGATCGCATTTTTACTGCATTTATTTTACTTTCACTCGATTTCGGGCATATCCAGTCCTCCCTACCGTACAATAAAGTTTGCACCAACGCCGCATTGTGTATGGCCATTTTGGCTGAGTTAGATATATTAACACTGCCTAATAATCCGGACAGAGCAGTGTTCACTTTATTGCCGGCTGCTACCGCTAGTGAGTTGGATGTGAAGATCGTCTCTTCACATCCAACTCACATCTTCCATCCCTCGAAAACGCACTCCCCAGGTATACAATTTCGTTCAATTGTTCTAGACATTTTCCATTTACCCACATTTCACACTTTGTACATCTTTCCTTTCAAACACCAGAACTTAGTTTTGTTCACATTCGTATTCACTTCACACTATTCTTTCATGCACGTAACTATAGTCTGCAACTCGGCTTCTAACTAACTCTTACGCATACGTCGTCCCGTATGGTGTGCACAGGTGAGGAATTGCAGCCCTGAAAAGAGCTGGCAGTGGTCGCGACGAGCACGTTTCCTCAATTGACCCCTTAATCTTTACACGGTCTTTATATTACAAACTAATTTGACCTGAGATTCTAAAATTACAAAGTGAGTTTCTAAAAACTTGTTAGAAAAGTCCAAACGGCAACAGTACAACAGATCAATATTTACAGTATGCAGTACAGTATGCAATTATAATTACTTATATAAATATAATAATTATGAACATAACAAAAGGTTACATTTTTTGTAATAGGTAACATAGGAAAAAATTAATAATTAAAAGAAAAAATTATACATGAAATGCTATTATAAAATATCTGAGTATCTAGATGACAAAAACCTAAAGGATTGATCTGCTCAGCTACGACCTAGCTTTTGTCTTTTTATATTAAATACATAATAAATATAAATTTAATTAATAATGAGCGAATAACTGAATTGTATAAATGACATTATATAGACGACATTTTAAATGATTTGATTTCTATAAATTTTATATAAAATTTGATATAAACTAGCTACTACTAGCGGTATTCTTCACGAACCACGAAGAGAACACCTCTAATAAAAATTTTATAACCATTATCATCTATATAGTAAGTATTAAAGTTAATGCTAGTCTAAACTAATATTACGAAGAGGTAAAACTTGTAAATTTGTATACAGGAGGTAATTTTAATATAGGGGTAAAATTTATTATTTGTATGTTTAAATGTAGGACATAATCTCCGAAACTATTCATCTAATTTCAAATATCATTTCACCAACATTTAGAACGGACTTCAGGGTGGACATAGGCTATGTATTATTCCGTTTTCCACGCGGAGGAATTTTTGATAAGCTGATAAGTATATTATATATACTTGTGATACTACTGCTACTTATGATATTTCTGTGATAAATATGTTATATATACTTTTGTGAATATGTCAAAACGAAGCTTCCCTCAATGAAAAAAATGTTTCAAAATCATTGTCATTACTATGTTGTCTTCTTTTGCTTTTATCTTTTCTTTGAAAATGTAATGTCGGGATGTTGTAAAACATGTCGTAACTTCTAATTTTAATAGAAAAAAAATGACCGATATGCAATTTTTTCATATCTACTACAGCAAGAAACACAATTTTTAAAGGCTTCTACAATAAACAACGAATTATCTTCAAAGAGTTTTATTCTAATTCAATTATTGGATGTAATTTCTGCGGCATCCGCTGTTCGGGCCAACTCGGCTTGGGCCGGGAATAGAACGGGCGACCCGTCGCTTCGAATTAGTGTAAAATCGTGAAAAACGCCTGTAATGCCTGACGCCAAAGCTCCTACAGAGTAAACTACGTATAATACATCTTAATTTAAATATTTTATATCTCTCTGTAAAATTTATTTCTTGAAAGTTATGTATAATTACAGGAAACACCATTTTGTCTTTATTATTACATTTACATATTAAAACTATTGTTTTAATATATTTTCTACACTACACAACACTTATACGCAATAAAATTATTCCAATTACTTTTATTTAAAAATTAAGTAGATAACTCAATATTTTACTATAATTTTCAATTAGGTTTCATAAACAAAATAAGTACCTATACACGGTGGTAGGTTGCTAACTCATCGCCTACACATAGGTACATACATAAATACAATAAGCTCACGCCATCTTCCATTCGGGGTGGACAGTGTCACAATTCATAAAGCAACAAAATCACAAGTCACTTCTATAACAGATAGCAATAAGTACTTATTTGGGAATTCTGAGATCACATCTTGAGATTTTGTTTTGGCGAACTACGACATTGCATACACTTAATAGATATTTTAGAAATACCATGCATCAATAATTTTCTCAGATTATGTAGCTAATTATGTCTAAGTGTGAGGGCACGTCATAGGTAAACTCATGCTATATTTGGATAGGTGTTTTTAAGTTTACTATTTTAACTCGAAATTCTAAAATTTGTAATTAGCTCAGTTTCATTCCCAAGGTGCGATATTATATACATTTACAATTAATAGATTCCACAATAAATTTACTATTTACGACTATAATCATTTGGCATTTAAAATTAAACGTTTCCACAATTAATTTGTTATTCTTCACTATTAACGCTATAATGTTTTTGCGATATAGTTTCGTCAATTTTTTTAACATAAATCACCATAACTACGAGCAAAAACCATTGTCACTCGTTACTCCCCGTTAGGGATACAACGTGAAGATATGTATGTATGTATTACTCATTACATGTATTTTTAATGAATTTTATTAAATTATATTATTTAAAATGTGTGAGGAAATTGATGAGATTTGAAGAAGCGAAAGAGGTATGTAAGGACCGCGACGCTTGGCGCTCCGTCCTCTCTAGCTACCCCGTTGGGGATGCAGCGTGAGGATATGTAGGTATGTATATTATTTAAAAGCGATAAATTTCTAATGTAAAATGCTTTTAAAAGAATCCCATAAATAGGTATTTGGACTCACAGACAAGAAATCCACAAAGAAATCATAGTCACATAGTTACCCATTGCTTATGTAAGTGCTTTATAAACATAAGCTTTTCCTTGTATCCTTTTTAGTTAATTAAACCATTAAAATTGATGTTTAGGTTAATATAACTATTAAATTATAAGGAAAGTAATAATTTTTATTTCACAATGAACTTATTTAAAAAAAAAACGAAATACTGTAAATACCGATCGTACGAAAAAAAAACTTTTTTTTGTCTTTTAAACCAAACGTTCTATATTCAAAAGCAAATGTGCTAGAAGTGTCAAAGCGCCATAATTGAAGGTGACAGTTGTTGGCGGCAATGGCGGCGCAGTCGCAGGACAGCTCGTTTGCGTTTGTGCGTAACAAGAACGTACTAATCTCGTCTTCTAGTCACAGTAATATAAACGGACGAAACGTTAAAGAGTGCTTAATTTAATTTAATTTTGTAATATTGCCAATATAAGTTCAATTATCAATAGTAATAATAGGTGTTAATTTGGAAGTAATGGAAACTATAGTAGGTACGTAGATGGACACAATATGTATCCGCTCAAATGCAAAATTAACAATGCATTAACGCTGTTTTATTACTTAATGAATTGGTAAAAAGCACTTAAAAAAATGTGTTACTGAGAATAATTATATTTAGGAATGTTTGTATCAGACGAATTCAAAATTTTATTGTATGTAATTTTTGTTTTGTGTATGTTGTCTCGGTCAGTGGTTCCCAAAACTTTTAAGACCATGGAACACTTAATAAATCCCATTTAATTTATGGAACCCTATAGCAAACTATAACAATAAAAAATACCTACCGCAATTTCAAATAAGAGTAAAAATCATTTATTACAAATATTTGCAATAAAGATTAATGAGAAGAATGAAATTATTTCACTGCTTCCTATAAAAACTGTTATTAGGTCTAAAATCGAGCATTTTGATTGTGTAGGACCTCCTATAAAATATAAATGGTTCAGTGTTTGTCAATATGTATGCTGAGATCAAATTCCGCGCAAAAAATAATTAACAGGTTACCGTCATTTGTGGCAACAAATGACAGTAATCAAAAAATTTCAATGATTTAACGACCAATGTAACATTCGCGGAACCTTAGTGTCGTACATACGGAACCCTTGTGTTCCGCGGAACCCAATTTAGGAATCTCTGGTCTAGGTAATTAGATAGAGGTAATTGCACTCTAAATTAATTAAGTTATGTATATTTTTGAATCGATTCGAAAGAATCGTAATGTAATATCTAAACACACGTTGTACATAATATACTTAGGTCCACGTATTAAAAAAATAATAGATAAGTAAATACTTCAATACTTATTATGAATTTATGAACTATCTTTTTTTGTAGGTACAGTATATTATATTATATATTATATATATATTATAACGACCTCGGTTGTAAAGACTGGTTATAGCGACGTAACGCTTATGTCCCTTGAAGTTAAAATATACTTTTAGAGGAAAATCATTGTATGTAATATACCTATATAAAAATTGATGTTCGTATAATGTTAATCCTGAAAGTGGTCATGTATATATATTTTTTCATGGAGAAGGTTTTTATCCTATCCACTTTGTTATTAATCGTCACCACGAAGACGAAGTCACGGACAAAAGCTAGTTGATATGTAAGTATTTTTTTATTTTCATTCATAACATATTGAAATAATTAATTGTGTAAATAAGTATATATGATAGTTTCTCGACGGTGCTGGTGGCAGTAATGGAATGCAAGTCACCTACTACATGTTCATTTTCGAAATACTTCGGATGGAGTTTCAATAATCCGTGAACAGAACCATTTGTCACAACATCATCCGGTACGGCGACCATACTGCTAATCTTTACGAAGACTTTCCAAAATTCAGTACTTAAGAAAATAGGTTTACGACTCTTTGTGGCGTTTATTTGCATATATGTTATACAATTTGTACGTATATATAACATATATATTTAAAGCAAGTTAGTCTTTCACGTTAAAAATTAAGTTAATTATGTTGAAGTATTTAATTATTATTATTTAAAAGCGATAAAATAAGCTCATCGTCAGATTCATCAAAAAAATAACGTGGAGATAAGAATTAAATGTTAATCCTAGATGATTTAAATTTAAATGGCAATGGATATTTTAAGACAATCTATATTTAATCGTTAATTGTTCTTTACGAAAACAATAACAAATTACTCGGGGCGTGTCCTCGATTTTCTGAACATCATGGTGACTCTGATGCGCGAGAGCATCACAATTACATCGAATCAGTATCGCCATCAGTCACGTCGCATTCACGCAACGCTTCTTCCAACGATTAATTTAAAATACAGTTTTAGCACTAACACGAAAAATGCGTAAAACACACAATTAACATCAGTTCCGCAAATAGAATACCTAATTGATGAGTGATGAAAATTTCAATTGGTAACTATTTCGCACCATTTAATTTTGCTTTTGCATCACATGCCAAAAATTCGATTGATGTAATCTATCTTACTTAGAATATTATTAAAATCGTAATATTACAGTGCAGTACTAAAATGCTATAAACTGCTACAATGTCTTTTTAATTACCTATAAAATACATAGCACGTAGCACGTAGCACGTAGACAGTAAATGTAGAATGTTCACAAACGCATACCTATACAAGGTTATTGTGAAAGGGGGTATAAATCCTCCGTAGTTTCAACGTATCGCTGTTGACTGTTATATCGCAGATGCAATAATTACGGGATATGTTTATTTTGTTTTCCATACAAAAAAAAACATTCATTTAGTAGAAATAAAAAGTACAACCCTATTATTATGCCCTGTATTCCAAATTCCAAAGGTATGCTAGCGATGTTAAAACGCGGTTATTGGGGTTGCCTCACCTTTATTTTTTTTAAGCTTTGAGTTTTTTCACTAGAACTATTGACTTTTGATAAAATTGTAGATCGCAGATTCTCGTTGTCATGGGTACTTTAATACCCTTTCGCATCTACACATACTTTCCAAATAACCTTGTATACATCAGGAAGCACATACAGACGCACGTTATACAAATAAATAACATCGAAGCATCTACGTCTGTCTACGATTTCGATAAAAAGCCTTTTCTTAAGATATATTTGCACATTACTATAACCCAAAACGTGTTTTTTAAATGTTTATGTCTGTCTGTTTGTTTGTTTGTCCGAGCTAATCTCCAAAATGATTGAACCGACTTCGACGGCATTCATTCATTCATTGGCAGGTAGACGACTTTTCGGACAGCAATCTAGTTCACTTTTTATCCCGTAAAAATACCAAACACAGGTGAAACCGCAGGGCATCGTTACTGAAAGACATATTTAAAAAATGTAGTATATCTGCATACGAATCAGTGACAGTTACTTTCAAGAATTGACTTAAAAGAACAATAACTTTCATCTTATTTTTAACAGTACATTGGTAACCAAAATCTATAGACTGCTTAAGCCATTATCGATTCAAAGATTTGAAAAAAAAAACATGAGCATTAAGAATATTATGCACTTCGAAGAAAAATTTTCAAGACTGAACTATCTTGGCTATTTTTTTAGGGGTTAGTAGTCAAAATAGGAAAAACGGAAGTATTCTGTCTGTCTGTCCATCCGTTGTCCGTTCGTTCATCTGTCATTGGCGTACGTGCATCCGTCGGAGCACTAATTGCTTAGGTAAGTTACACTCACTCGTTTTTTTCTTAGTATGCTGAAAATTGTCTCAACGGCGTATCCATGTAAACCAATTAAGTCTCTAATTGGAGACCTCCAAGTTAAACAGGAGAAATGTTCATTTACATGCCATATTTATCATTATATCGTTGCGGATCATCGCCGACCACTCCAGTGTTGACATGTCGACTGAATTAATGGGTTTTGCCACAAACGAATCGTGAGATCCGCCGCGTGCGCATCCGGAAGTTTGCGCCACCGACGTAGGACACAAAAAAAAATGTAGTAACAAAATTATCATTATATTGAAATACTGTTATTTATTATTTAATCAAGTGTAAGTTCCAATTGCACGTAATGAGTTCCGTACTTCCATGACATTGACTGGCCCGTTGGCGCAGTGGCATATGCATCTGCTTTCAAAACTAGGGTCCCGGGTTTAATCCCCGGTCAGGTCAATTTAGGAAATTAACTTTTCTAAATTGGCTTGGAGTCTGGGTGTTACTGGGAACTCTACCAGAGTTCGTTGTATATCTATAGGACAAGCTTACTGCTTAGTTTGGGGTCACACAATCTGTGTAATTGTCTGGAGTATTATTATTATATTATTATGACACCATACAAATAAAATGATGTAATTTCTAGAGAGTAAGACCTTTGCTCTTTATACATTCATACAACTTCGAATATTTAACTCCTCTGAAATTTTTTAATTTTAGACGCAGTGTTTTCTCGTAATAGAGGGGAAGGGACGTAATACCAAAGAAATTCAACAACAGTCAGTTTAAAGTCATTGTAAAAAGAACTGCGCAGTTCTTTTTACAATGACTTTCAACTGGCTGTTGTTCTTGGTTTAGGGTACACGAATCAGCACAATTATCTCAAGATCATTAAAAGATCATTGTTAAAAAACCCAAAGATATTATTAATGTTTTAAATAAAATCTTCAAAGGCACTGGTGAATAGTAACATATACTCGTATCACCATACCATATTACATTTTTCGAAAACTCTGCATTACTTTATATATAACTAGATTCACAAACTTCTGTTAAATCTAAACAAATTTATTAGCCATATTGACATAGAATACATATTTTTAATAGCGACCCGTCCCGGCTTCGCACAGGTAGAATTTTTTTTTAAAATGAAATAAATACCATTTTTTTTTTTAAATAAATTGCGCGCTGATAATGTAGCTTTCTATAGGTGAAAGAATTTTTGAAATCGGTTGTGTATTTTTTGTTTATCCATTACATACAAACAAACATAGTTTACCTCGTTATAAAATTAGTGTAAAAGTATAGATAAATGAGTCAGTAGGTACATGCTATTGCGCTCTATAACTTGTCGTTTTTCAAATGGAATACATTAAAAGGAAATACCAATAAAAATGTTATTTGAAACTATTAAAAAATATAATCCACTACATCCAAATCTTACGTCTTCATAAAACTATAGTCGAAAAAATATAGGTAATTACGCTATAAAATAATTGTAAGCTTTAAAAAATTGAAACAGTATAAACTAATAATTTTTATTATGCAACTCGATAAATATTTTTTTTTGCAAAACATTTTTGCTTTATTATATTTTCGATTTTTTTTAATTGGATCGCTGCGACCACGCACAGTGATCGAAATTAAAAAAAGATTGCAATACACAGTTAATAGTTATACTTATTATCTGTAGCTCACACACCTACGTATATTATCTATATTTTCCTTTTCAGACGTATATTATTACATACGTTTCTAACAAACATTAGGCTCACAACATTTTTATCTTAATTACTTAACGAACCTTAATAATTATTAAAAAAAAAAAAAAATACGAATATTTTGAGAGAATAAAAAAAGAAATCTGTAATCACTAATATGACGTTTCCTCTGGTAATATAAGCATTTTGTAGGAATACAAATATTTCAATTTTAATTAAAAGCACATTACGGACCAGACTTTTTATGCTTTTTGTCTTATCGCTAAACTTTGACACTTTTTTACGATGGTTGTTCATCTTTTACTTCATACCGCTAAGTGCTTGTCAGTGTTGCCGTATCAGCGGATATTTCAGTAGTTCACAGCTGACACTCCCTTGAGGTTTAAAATGCACTTCAAATTTGACATGCACTTTTTTTACGTACTCTTTTTTGGTCTTTTATTAGAATACGAAAAAACATGGATTTTTGTAAAAAATGTAGGTACCCTAATTTATTGCTAGTCAGTACTAAATAATAACATACAAATTGGTCGTTGATGATATAGTCACACTCTATTGGTGTATTTTTGTGACATTTTTGTGTTATTGGTGTCAGTATGTTATGTGAGTATGTATAGTGATATCGTCTATATAAATAAAAATCAATTGCCACATGTATGACGGTGCATCACTTGAAACAGCTCGACGATTTGGGTGATTCCTTTTTTATATTCGTAATTGTCAGGACAAGATTTGTATGAAAGAAAATAATTGAAAATCCATGGAAAGAGTCGGACAGGATGGTATTTTGTACGAAAATTTCAATAAAAAACGTATATTGCAAACATTCAACATCACTTCGAGGCGAAGCCAAGGTGGGTCGCTAGTTAAAAATAAATATCGATTTTATTTGAATTGGTCTTGATTTAGCGCACTTGACGTTGGCCAAAGACTATCGATTGTTTAACGATTAGTTTGACGCCTTTTATTAAAATTTAAAAATATGTCATATCGTTTCTTACCTATAATACCTATTTCATATGTAGGCCCTTCGTTTTTTTACTTCATCTTTTCACCATTATGCTCGTATTTTTCCGTGGAAACTTTGATTTTTCACTTTCTTTCGAAGTGAACGAGTCCACTCCAGTCATTATTTTTTAAATTGTAAAACATAAATTCTAGAAATCGATTCAACAAGGATTCTAACACAGAACACTTATAGCACTTTAAATCGGTCACTTTACTTAAGTAGAATATTACAAGAAATGTAACCCAATACGACATATTCAGTCATATTTCGACGAAATTTCGTAAATAGCCGACTTCATGAGACCACCAAGCGACGGCAAACCGAAGAGTATCAGTTACGAACTCACGCGCACATCCCGCCGCCATCTATGTTACGCTTGTCAACGAACGTATTAGCCGACCGTGACTGTCAAGCTTTTGATACACGGTATTTTATATTTTGATATAAATATAAACATTTTATAATAGATATAATATAATAGGTACAATATAATAGATATGTATGTATGTACTACCTAATGTTCGAAGAGATAGGCGTACTTATGGTAACTATCGCCAGAAAGGCTGATATTATTTGGTGGGTGTAGGACCTTTATTTGATGAAAATAGTACACCGGTCTGCCCAAATGTGTAAACAACTTTTTAAAATAAACTTTTTCAATATTATTTGGTATCGGTTCCGCAAATTCCAGATTTTATAAGTCGTAGTTTGACTATTGAAGAATAAATGAAAACAATATTAGTTAATAAAAGTCCATTACAACGAACCCGAATAAAATTAGGGCCTGGATGTTTTACGAACATATCTTTAGCAAAACTTGGTGGTTCGCAAAAACGAATTGATAAAACCGTCTGACATTTTCACCTCATATTAAGGGCCATAAAAGCAACAACTTATTAAAACGAGAGTTAAAGAATTATGTGCAAAAGGTACGGTTTTTTATTATTTACGGTGGAATCACTGCCACTGGTGCGAGAGAATTCAATCGGAAGTCATTTTTTCGTTTTTGATTATGCATTATTCACATTATCTTTTTTCACTGGCTCAAATTTTCTTCTAGATGCAAAAGGCGTTTTTTAAATTGATTTCAAATTGACTGTAACTGTTAAACTGACCAACAAAAGTATTGTTAGTTTTTGTATTGTGCACATAGGTACTGGGTGATACTGTAGGTACTAGTATCAGCCTTCTGGGTCTTTGTTTATTTTTTGCAACTTTATAACGCCTCTTTTAGCGGCGACTGATGAATCTTAGCACATAGGGGCTCATATTATAATACTGTTCTAGAATCAGCCATTCTATGTAGTGATCGTTCATTTTATTCAACTATAGGTATAACACGTTTTTGAGTGGCAATTACCTATACTGAACCGACCAATCGCTAGGCAAAGCGACACCATTCTTCAAATCACACTTAGTGACAACTGATAAGTTCCCTATACCTAAGCTCTGTTCACATATACAATCTGCATAAAATTTTCATAAATCTATCTGTGAAAAGCTCTTTAGCGAATTCTTTTCTTTAATATTATTTAGATTTTATATCTGCATTAATAATAATACAAACATTAAACTGCAAGTTTATTGCGAATGATGCTCTTTCTGTTCATTTGTACCTTCATCATTAATTTCCTTCTTAATCAAAATACGTAACTTTATTACCAAGTTATTCATTTATGTCTTGATTTCGAACCGTTTTAAACATAATAAATCTGATTAAATCAGTACCGAGCGCATATAGCTAAGCGATTTCAAAGAGTCGAAATTTGTCCCGACAATATTTATGATGACAGTGCGAGCTGCGCAGGCGCATGAGTCGCGGAGATCAAACGCGTCTGGACCGTCATGTGTTCTACACCACAACATGGAGGTCGTATTGCTCCTCGGGGAATCCTTAAAAAAACTTACGTTTGCGTGTTTTGTAAATAATATTTTATTGGCGGCCTTTTGGTAGTTCAGACAGGAGCAATGGTTTTGAATTACTTCGGTGTCAGTACGTATTGCTAACTTGTTTATTTAACAGTCTGCACCAACTGAAGGATTTTTATCTGACGTTCACTATATTTTTTTAAAAAACTAAAACCTAATTCCTACATTATTATTGTACACTATTGTGCTTAGTGTTTACGATTATACATATTTATATGTATGTATGTATGACGTAATTACTGATAAAATAAACGATATCTATAATAAAAATATTATATCACATACAATATTTCGTAGTATTTATTCGTATATTATGTTGTGTGATAAACGTTTGGAGTGATTTCTTTAATTGAAACTGTATTACAGAAAAACTATACTATAATAAATTGAACTTCGTCAAACGTTTATCACGCTGAAGACAGGTGAAAGAGTGTGACTTTTTATAGAGAAAGTCAACGTTCTAAATTTAATATAGTTAATTATGTCTTCATATAATTATTATTACACTTTGTATTATGTATGCTTAGATGGTTCGGGCACATGGAATGTATGCTTAGATGGTTCGGGCACATGGAAAGAATGAGTGATGAAAGACTGACGAAGAAAATATACAGAGCGAAAGTGAGTGGTAAAAGAAGCCAAGGAAGACCAAGGCTGACTTATGAAGATCAAATAGCCAGAGTGTTAGCAGACGGAAATGTCAAAAGCACTCGCATACCTAGGCGAAAATGTGTGAGGAGAATGATGAGATTTGAGGAAGCGAAAGAGGTGTGTAAGGACCGCGACTCCTGGCGCTCCGTCCTCTCTGACTACCCCGTTGGGGATACAGCGTGAAGTTATGTTATGTTATGTTATGTATTATGTATTTCAATCTCAGAAGCAGCAACGAGAGATTTAAATTTAATACAGATTTTCCAAGAATGACCACTAAAAAAAATAGGGACATAATTCATGAATAACAAGAGCCAAGTTCATAGGACAACCTTTCAAGCTATCTAATGAATATCTATCCTTGTCGCTTCCGAGATTGAAGATTATATTACGAAATGTAATTAGGTATGTATTTGTATATGATATCTACCTCCAGTGGTTTTCAGATTGTTACTTATCTTCGACTTGTTTCGATTAAAGAAGCCATTAGTACATCAGTGCCCCCGCCAAGTTGAGCACAGCCGTACTGTATCCTTTTCTTGCAGCGACTCACGGCACTTTTGACCCCCCTGTAACTTCGTTGCGGATAACGCTAGAAGTCTGAATGTTCAGTGACTAAGAGCTCATAATACAACTAGATATATTTCCAAATGACATTCAATTTCAACCAGTAGTTTAAAAACCATTGCGAGTCAAATTTCCTTAATTTTGTCACTGACACACTCACCAATCGGCAAAATTCTGAGATACTTCTAGCAGTCTCACAAACTTCAAATTTTGAATTTTAGTTAGCGTTTAGTCTATAAAGAAAGGAAAAAATGAAAAATCCCGAAATTTCATTACTCATTAAATGAAAAATAATGATTATTAAAAATTTCACTGACACACTAACCGATCACCAAAACTCTAAGGTGCTTCTAGCAGTCTTACAAACGTCAAATTTTGAATTTTAGTTAGCGTTTAGCCTATAAAAGAAAGAAAAACTGAAAAACCCTGAAAATTTTCAAATTTCTTTAATTTTGTCACTGACACACACCGATTATCAAAATTCTAAGGTACTTCTAGCAGTCTCACAAACTTCAAATTTTGAATTGTAGTTACCTAGCGTTTAGCCTATAAAGGAAGGAAATGAAAAATCCCGAATTCATTATTCATTTAATGCTGCGAACGCTCACATGTGCCTCGGAACGCTACTTATACGTTTACGATTTTCGTTTTATAATTTCGATTGCTATTACTGGTTTAATGATTGAAAGGCTTTCTTATTTATTTACTGTTATTATGTGGATAATATAAAATTGATATATTTGAATATTGTTTGAATAATTTTAGGTCATAGATACCTTTCGGTACTTATCTACGCTTTTAGGTACAGCTGAAGGACAAGATATATTATCCGAGAAAAAAAAGGAAGAGAAGGCTTTTTAAACACTACGATCTACACTCTATCCCCGCACTCACGCAAATACTTTCCGGGACGATACACGAAATTGCGACACGAGATCGTACCTCGCCGAAATCTGAGTAGTGTGACAATAGTTGTCTGATCCATCATCAGACCCTGATCACCATCTATCTATCTATCTATAACCTATTCATAGAGACCATTTCAATGAGCCTAAACATGATACCTCTACTGTAAGTGGCGAGGAGTTGGATAACTAAACCCTTTGAAAACTAAAAAAGAGCTGATATTCTTCAAACGGCTGAACCGATTTTGAAAAAACATGTCTAAGAACCACCGCTAGAAAACCTGCTTTCAAACAAAAAAACCGCATCATAATCGGTCCATTCGTTTAAGAGCTACGATGCCACAGACAGACACACAGCCACACAGAGACATAGACACAGACACACAGACACGTTCAACTTATAACACCCCTTCTTTCGCGTCGGGGTTAAAAATAACTGACTTGATTTTACATGAGATATCACAACTTTTTGTAGTGGAAGAACTGCGTTGTGAGACTTGGCATTTTTTTACATTTTTTGTTTTTGATGGGATAATATATTAACACTACACTATAGAATTAATTTTATCTATGTTCTAATCATCTCACGAAACTCAAATGAAGCGTATATATGTATATATAACTCAGTTCGAAGTCTAGTTTAACCTATATGACGATAATCTCTACTCTGTGCGACTGTTTACCACTGTTTACCCAAGGAACTTGGGTTTATCACAGACTATCGGGTTTGACATTGACAGTATAACTATTATATCATTGACCAATGTCAAACACATAATAGTTATACTTTATACTGTCAATACAGTATAAACGTAAACACTGAATGGTTTAGTAACTATTATACATTGTCGTACATTTTAGCTTTCTGCACTCCTTTTCCATATAAACTTTAACGCAATAGAGTACAATTTTGAGACGATTTCATAAAAAGAATCAATTTTCGTTAAATAATATAAATTATTATGAGAGATTTAAGGAAAATGCTATAAATCAGAATAAACCAAAAAATATTGTAAAGTTCGTTTATATAATTTTTAAAGTAGTGTATATATACAGTATTATAATTAACAACATACAATTCCGTCTTTTCTTAATCCCATGCGCCAGGGCAGTTGTAGTGTCTGTTGAGACGCAGCCAATCCTTGTCCGTGACGAATTCTTGTTGGCCCATTACGCCCTCGTGTTCCTGTTTTAATAATAACTTAATGTTATGTAAAGTAACAGAATAAACTGTAGTGTGGAACCGCGAAATCAAGAAAGACGTCAGAGCTGGTAGTACTAAGAGACACAGTCATACTACACGACAATCCAGAGGATTAATATAGGTAGGTACTTGAGATCCTTGCATTAGTCGATTTACTCCGAAGTATACGTTAATTTTTTGAGTGTGAATTTATCATTCCTTAAATTTTACACTCACTTAAATATTATGTGAAATTCGTTTTATTATGTATCGATTTACTTTCCAGTTAGACTCTAATGTACGAAACTAGGCCTCAAACACGGTGTTTCAAAGATATCTAAGTATCATATACATCCACATTTACTTAACAGGTTTATGTATCCTAACATTTTTTATTGAAGTATATGGGATACGTCGTTGTGGATAGCGTCGAATATATCAGAGAAAATATGACGAGCCGGAATCCAAAAAGCTTTTACCAGGTGAATTTGAAATCTTTCGAAAGGTAGGAACTAGTAGATTATCTCGCGATAAATGGGAATGTATTATACAGTTTCATTATTTCAGTAAACATAAATCGAATGTGATGAATTTTTACAATTTCTGGCTATCCTCTACCCAAAATTTCAAAAATTGACACGCGTTTCGCCTGCTAACGAATCTTCTTCAGGATATTCCAGAGATCAGACTCGGTCCTGATATCCTGAGGATGCTTCGTTAGGAGGTGAAACTTTTGTTGATTTTTGGAATTTTGGGCGGAGGATAGCAAAAAATGTTTCATTTTCTAAAGTATACGACATATAAATCGAATGAAATAATTATACAAAAAAATACATTACGATTTAAATTCAATAAAAAACTATGAGTACACTCTATCACTATTTAGTCAACTAAGAGTGCAGTCAAATAGAAAGTAATGCGGTAATAATATACGTCGATAGTATCTGAATTAAGTACCTACACTACGAGGAACAAACATGATCAAACTAGAATCTTTGTCTACGGAATTTTAAATAATGATGAGGGATGGTCAGTTACGAATACTTACTTGTAAAGCAATGATGGTGGGCAGACCGTTGACAGTGAAAGCGTAAGGTCCATAATGCATGCAGCTGACATAGTCGTATTCAATTCCCAAGTTACTGACTAGATTTGAAGTATAGATGTTGAAGTTGTGCTGAGTACCTATAAAGATATCGTTTTCAAAATATTTAATAGGAACACATACGTTTAATATAAATGTCGGAAAACATAAAGCAAATTTAACTATTTTCGTCAAAATCAATGAATTCATTGAATGAAAAGATTATTTAATTTTCATTACAATTAGTTACGCGGTTTAATTTGAAGACACACACACATTCATATTTTCCATATTCATTATTTTATCACAATTCATATCGCAAACCAATCTAGAAAAGTAAATTCCATGTATATTGTGTGCGAATTGAAAGCTAAATAATTATCACAAACCAAATTTTACCTTACTTGGGATTATTACAGACAATGTCTCCTTCATTATGTTACGATAACCAGATCCGATATATCTTACTAAGCATCGAGAAACTGAAGCTAGAGACTACACAGCAAATTCCAAAAACGAGCAATATAACATCAGTACTCCTTTTACATAACTAATAATACCGAGGAATATCGAGGGATGGAAGATGTGAGTTGGATGTGGAGAGACGGGTAGCAACTGGCAATAAAGTGTGAATATATCAAACTCAGCCGAAATGGCCATGGCCGTTCCAACTTTATTGTACGGTAGTGAGGCCTGGCTATGCCCGAAATCGAATGAAAGTAAGATAAATGCAGTAGAAATGCGATCTCTTAGAAATATCTGCCCCCTTGCGGGAAAAATAAGCAAGGAAGAGATACACCGAATATTCGGTGCTGGCGGAAAATGCTTTTAAAAATGAATTCTAAAGATTTCAGGAATTTATCACATGAAATGGAATTCCGCAAAGTAACACCTGAGTCTATACAATATCTAGAAGAAAGGAATGCTTAGATGGTTCGGGCACATAGAAAAAGTGAGTGATGAAAGACTGACGAAGAAAATCTATAGAGCGAAAGTGAGTGGTAAAAGAAGCCAAGGAAGACCAAGACTGACTTATGAAGATCAAATAGCCAGAGTGTTAGCCGACGGAAATGTCAAAAGCACTCGCGTACCTAGGCGAAAATGTGTGAGGTGAATGATGAGATTTGAGGAAGCGAAAGAAGTATGTAAGGACCGCGACGCTTGGCGCTCCGTCCTTTCTAACTACCCCGTTAGGGATACAGCGTGAAGATATGTATGTATGTAAAAATACCAACCAGGAATAATATTTTCTGTCACGATACGGACGTAGTTGTCCCTGTCGTAGGTGGACTGCATGTGTAAGAAGCCGAGGATGTGTAGCCATTCGTGGATGATCGTTGTGTGGCGGAAGCATCCCGCTCCAGGAACGTTGCGGGCTAAGTTATAGGTGTGTACTCCGCGAGATGCCGAGTAACCTACGTGAGCGTAGCAACCGTCGGGTGCACCCTTAATAACACACAATAAATAAACCATAAAGTATAACCCCCAGGTTATAGACATAAACAAAGAAAAGTGAGAACAGTACAAATGCATTGCATATGAATCTCATACATACATGGAGTCTAGAAGACATAATGTGATGCCTGAGAAGTTGGTACATTCCTGATCAATCACGATAAGTGACAATAATCTCGTCTTGCTCCTACTTATAGTATATGTTATTCTCTCGATTATTTTGTTATTCAAATAGTTTGAGTAATATGAATTTTTGAATACTGCTTTACTCGGGGTAAACAAATAAAAATCCGGCCTAGTACATGTCGGATAACGCAGAGTGAAGGGTCCTATCATAGTATTTATGCCTAATGTTAATTCAATTTCGCATTTTGTAGTATTTCTCAGACACTCAAAAACAAAGTTATTTCTGTACTTGCTTAGAGTGCATACCATATCGTCTTCAAACCAATTTTTTTCTTATTAAATTCTACTACAGGTATCTTAAATTTTACGTTCAACCCACGTTTATTTTTTTCTAGTAAAAAAGTTAGAGGAACGCACTCTTTTTACGACTTTCACTAACTATAAGAATAGATAGAACTATAGACTTACCTATAGATAGATATATATAGAACTTTTAAAACAATATAATTCTGGAAAGCAAGATGTCTTTAATTACATTACACATCAAATAGATGAGTTTTAGCAAGGTTATATCATTCCACTCTTTATTACATTACATTACATATCTTCACGCTGTATCCCCAACGGGGTAGTCAAGAGAGGACGGAGTGCCAAGCGTCGCGGTCCTTACATATATCTAGTAGGTAAATCAACAATACTAAAGAATACCATTCTAAATGTTATCTAATATATGAAAATGAATGTTTGTTTGTTCGTGTTGGAGATAGCTTGAATCCTGAGGAAGGGACATAGGCTATTTAAAAAAAACGCGCACGAAGTCTCGGGCATCATCTAGTAGATTATAAGAAATATAAATGTATGTATAACTTACAGTAAGGCGCACGTAGACGCGTTCTTCGGGTTCCCTGTAGCGGAATTTTACACAAGAATGTCTTTCGATATCAGCAATACCTTCAAGAATAGCCGCTTGTTGCAATGGACCTGTTAGAATTCAAACAGTTGTAACTTCGATGAAAGTAGTCGTATTTCAAAAATCGAACACCGTACTATTCAATTATGCCCACTAATATGCTCTGACATCTGCACAATCTCATGACAGTAAGATTCGATTAGGAGTAAGATTCGAACTTTTATATCTTGACCATTCCTGAAACTATCGATCTGCGCTCGTTTCGGTTTCATCGAGATGAACGATCGAATTGATCTAAACGTGTATTATCGTCAACATTAAGGGACAAAAAATAAACATAGATTAAAATAATTCTTTTCACTAGTTTACAAATTCATAGTGGCAAAGTCGATAAAAATGTCGCGTGCAGTTGCGGGCCATTTTTGTGCGATGTTCTGGGTTAATGTCTACCTATATACATTTCTCTTGTCTACAAACCTTACTTATGTTGAATTTTTATAATATGCTTTAAGCGATTTTTGTAAGTGAGCTGTTGTTGGATTTATATTTTGGCAAATGAGCTGTTGTTGAGTATATGTGTTGTCATCATAAATGACGCAAGTAAACCTGAGACCCCAGTGATATAATGAATACAAAAATACTTTATTGAAAAATTGATTCAAAAAATGTAAGTTTTTATTTAACTAAGTAGAACAGAACGTAATCAAGTACCGAACATCAAATAGGCAGTGTTGTCACTTCATCGCTCAGTCATTCACAGTTACACCGATGAATTAATAAAAAATGGAAAAGCTTTAACAAAGTAGATTTATGTATCGTTTTCAAGGTTGATGTGGACATGGTTAGGTGTATTTAAAAAAAATATTCTTGCGCTATGAATGATAATGGAGTGATGTCACATCATATGACTTCGCTTTTTGGCACAAATCATAAATCATAAGTCATAATTTAAATTAAATTGCTTAAATTGCTTGTGCATATATTACTTTATTGCTTTTGTTATGTTTGTTTAAGGGCTTAATCTTTACGATACATAAACAATATATACATGCAAATTATCTATTGGTTAAAAAAATCCTCACCAAACTCTCCCTCTCCGAATTCCCAGACCACGGTGTCATTTGGCCACTTGGTGTTAGGCCATGTGTATGCGTTACGACCCAATGCGTACTCCTTCAGCATGCCCTCAATAATGAAGTCATCGAGGACAATGTCGCCTTGAAACTTGCCGCTGTTCTCCTCCGGTTTAGCCATAGAACTGATGGGCATACGACTAACTCCATTGCCTGGTAATGAGAGATGTAATTAACAGTATAGGGATATTCTTTAAATTTTTCAGTGTTGAACACTTACTTTTTAAAAAGTATTTATTGCTACGGATAAAAGACAGGTGAATAAAAGCAAAGATATGTTAAGAAGATGAGATTATAAGTTCATTTTCATTAATGAATTTTTTCTGCTTTTGACGCGTCTGGCGCATGTGGTATTGGTCAGAAATATTCCCGATTATTTACGTAATAGTGGAGTGGAATGTCCTAATTTAAGACTAATAATACCGAGCTAAAACCATCTGATCAAACTTTCGGATTCGGAAAATTTGGCGAAAAGATGGAGTTTCGGTTTAGGTTCGGCTTCGGCTGGCAACATGTCAAAACTATATGACTAAAACACAAACCACATGCGTAAGTTTTTGCATTGTCTTCGGTGGCCATGTACAGTAGTAAGTATTTTAACCGACTTCAAAAAAAGGAGCAGGTTTTCAATTCAGTTGTATTTTTAGGCTAACAAAATTGTTAATTTATCAAATAACCGCTTTAATGAACGCAAGGACTTTTTGCAATAAACGCTGTTTATTAAACAGAAGTTTTAAACATTTACAAAAGAGTTACCATAAAAGGTAGTTTCGATTTTGTTTTCAGCCGAAACTGTGACAAATCGAGTTCCCCAATCGGGGTCGGTCGTAAACAATGTTGGACACTATCTCAGCCCGTTACATTATCTAATTCTGTTTTAATAACCTGAGATTCATTAGAGACAATTAACTTTGGGACTCATTACAATTAGCTTTAACGTTGAATATAATGCCAATACCAGGGTAAACAAATAGATCATTAGAACGTAATAGATGCATCATTTATATCTAGTTACGAGTAGAAGCACAACACAGCTTTAGTTATGCGTATTGTTAGTTTTGTAAATGTCATATCACTATTCACTAATTTATTGCAAAAAAGTCCTTTGACGCGATTGTTTGTTCAAAAAAGTATTTTAATACAGTTTTTATCACCACAGTATATTTTCCAGGCACTTCGTACAGGCATCTTAAGCACTGCCACGTGAAAGGAGATGATAGGGAATCATATTAAGTTAGCGCAAAGAATATTCTTTAAAATAGCTAGTTTTATTAATTTTATTAACGAATATAAAACCAATTTCACTTACTGGTCTTTGTGCTTTCCAAGAAATGTCTGAATTCCTCAATTTCCTCTCTAGTTCTCACTAGAGTGGGACTGGAGAGCACAGAGGCTATGAGACAGACAGTGACAACAAGGCGCAACATCTTCAGACTTTAGTACACAACCACGATAACTATTGCTTTTATATTATTACTGGAAGATTATCTAATTAAGATAGGGATTTACGCGGCAAATCAATTAATTATTATCAAATGAAACGTCGAAGGAATCGCTTTTATATCTATAAAACTACTTCATTCTACCTTTTTATTTACCTTGAGTTTTGCCTTTTATCTTGTATGTGTAACTCAGTTCCTTGGGTTTTTTACAATTACAATTTTACTTGTCATTATCTTTACGAAATTCTGTGCTATTCAACTTCTATTTTTCTTTCTAAATCTTAACATAACATAATATGTTTACGTTTGGATACATCAAATTGTTATTTTGAATATTTCATACACCGTTTTCCTATATTCGATTTCAATTGAAGAATTCTAAAAAAAAAGAAGCCAGTCGTCGTTTTTTTAGGAATAGTGAAACCGTTGTATCGCAAAAGAATATTACCTTTCTGACACTGTCTAATCCCGCAATTCCTATCCTAGAAACGCGCTCTGACCCTATGTAGATATTTGCAAACTCCTGCCTGTCTGCTGCGCTTGCCTGACTACATCTTGGTTGTTGAGCTCGCCCTTCTGCCTGACAAGGCGGGCCCTGCACCTCTGCATCGTCTGTGCGACGGTAATTCTTGTGTCATGCAACCCCTTTGTACAAAAGTTTATGTTTTCTACCTATCTTTACTAAATATAAATGTTTAAATCTTTAATATAGCCAAGACTATTCCCAAATTTATTCTTTCGATCGTATTAAACAACACGTCACGTCGATGTTACGATGACTGTTGGTATTTTGTCATTATCAATTATACTATACAGGAAGATTTATAATGTGAAATATATTAAAATATATTAAATTAATTTCATTTTTATGGCATCTTGCTTCTTTTTCAAAAGCAATTGTTTATTTTTTTTGATTTTGTTTTCTTTTCAGTATCATTATTCGTTACATTTTTGCAACCATGAACTCAAATAAAATTCCTGTTATTTTCGAACTGTTCCTATAGGGAAATAATGGGGAATATTTCTGTTCTGCCAAATTTTGCCAGATAATCAATTGATCCTAGAGGAAATACCTACGTCGACGTTATTTTATGTCTTCAATTAGCATTCGTTTATCGGTACTAAAGCTGATTAACCGTCGCGCAAGAGTTGGGACTTGGGACGTCCTAGAGTTTTAGAGGTGATTCCCGCAAAAGACGCGTTCTGAAATTGAAAATTAAAAATTGGTGTCTTACCACTTGTACCACTTTAGCTAAACTTGCGAGTAGAGGTAGATGAACGTACGTTTTATTTTCAAATAAAGATCACGCGCCTCACATCGAACGATTACCGCTCGCTTGTCGAAGATACGTAAATGTGCGAAATCACAAGAAAAGTATTATTTTAAAAAGGAACAATTTAATACGAAAAGATTAATGCTTTAAGCTTCTTAATAAAAAAATATTGAGTATTTCTTTTTTAATTATACAGTTTATTTCATTAATTACCTATCTAATTTTTGCTTATGTGTGTAAAAACAAAGTAAAATATTACGAAAGCCAAATCTGATTTCTAATTACATTTCTCGCCTTCCTATAGTCCCATTTTTTTTAGCTACGTCCCAACATTTTTATTGCGAATTTCCCGAAAATCCTTGATTGAACTAATAGGTTTTTTCAACGTTGAGTTTTGAGTAGTCCAAAATAAACGTCGAAAAACGGACGTATTGTAATCTATTCAATAAATGATTCGATACGTCTCTTTGTCGACGTTTTATTTTGGTTTACTCAAAACTTGACACCTGCATGTGGGTAATGTTTCGTATTTGAGAGAACAATTTCCATAATAGAAGTATCTTTAAGTACCTACCAATACTTGATGCATATTACAACCAAGTCAGTTATCCAACGCATTTCGACACGATCAATGGGTCCAATGAAGGGTCTAATCCAGTAACGATTGAAATCGTTGCGGCAATAAACCTGATTTTTTGTATTAATGTTCATAAATGTGTTTAAACGCACATGTAAAATTTTAACACACCAATATCCCGGATTCGCTTAAAAAAATAGAAGCAAAAAAGCATTGTTTTCTAATAATCTGCAACGACAAGTTTTTAACAAAAAGTTCCAAATAAAAATTATAAAAAGAAATTATTAAAAAAAATTAAACCGCCTTAAAAAAAACACTGAAAAGTATAAAATAACTATCCTTTACTAATCAAAACTCAAGTACAATTAAAATAACTTTATAAATACGATACACATACCCATATAATAAAATTTTACAGTTACTGAAGTCTGTGCCAAGCCCAACAAACTAATAGACTTTCCGTTGTTGCACATTAATTTGGCACATTATTCGGATACATACAACTTCAACTCTCTATCTTGAAATCATTAAACGTGGAAACATAACTGGATTAAAAAATCTTAAAAAGAAATCTAAAAAAACCCTGTTTTGCACAAAAATTCAGTTGCATCTCCAAAATTCTACAGAATTTTAAAATTATTTTTACTAAAATGGATAGGTACTTAATTATAATATCCTCAAATTTCTGAAACTTGTTACCTATTTGATTGGTAATGTATTTTCCTGCAAGTTACAATTACGTTCAAAAACAAATGTGGAGATTACTCTGCGCTAAAATGTAATCAAACCGCAACTCCGAATATCAACTTTATTGTTATCGCTATAGGGCGCGAGGATATTGAACAAATTCGGTTGCACAGGACTGCATAGATGGACTCAATAACCCAATTGCTTCGCCGACTTTCACGGCCAGCGCGGACGAAAAGCTACTGGCATATTCTATCTTTTTTTTCACCCAAAAGCAGATTTAAGAGATATTTAACGGAAATAAGTAAATAAACCTACACACTTTACGCCACACATTTCACACACAGGTTGAACAGACGATCCTAGCAATAAATTCATAAACCTTGATGCCAATTCTGAAAATAGTTCTTTGGGCTTTTAAGGTTAGTAAAGCGGAACAAGCGAATAAATCTAATTACAGTGAAACAAAACATGCAGTCAATTTCGTTTATATTATATTGTATTGTCCTTATATGTATACATATTACATAATATTAACAATGCGTAATTTCGTCATAAATCCTCATGCCCATGCGCCGGGGCAGTTGTAGTGTCTGTTGATACGAAGCCAATCTTTGTCTGTGATGTATTCACGTTGACCCATCACACCCTCGTGTTCCTGTTAAATTAACGTAATGGTAAAGTAACAAAAAAGAAACAATAGGTGGAATCGACAAGACATTTGATCTGGTAGTGCTTATCTCTATAAGCACTACCAGATCAAATGTCTTGTCGTCGTGTCGAGTCGAGTCGTGTTACAAACACAACAATCTGCTGGATTAATATAAGTGGGTAACTGAGACCCTTTTGATCTGATATTCGGATATTAATGTCAATTTTACTTTAAAAGAATGAATTTATCACATAACAACCTTCGTGAAAGTTTTATTTTCCCACTTAGGCTTTAATGTACGAAACACGAATCTATAAAAATGTCTACCTGTGTACTGATACAATTTCTCTAACATATTAATGAAATATATATCTAATATAAAGTATAGATACGTTGTTGAGAATAGCGTCAAAAATCGGAATCCAAAAAGCTCTCCTTTGCTCCTATATACTTTGTTCCTATACACATAGAATTTGAAATATGATTGATTATCTTTTTTATACTTTATCGAACATAAATTATCTCTAAATGGCAGAAATATAGAAATAATAAGCTTACAGTACACTACAAATTAAATACAATGTTTTTCTTCTCATGCTAAATAAAGACTACGCAGTGAGGAACGAACATAACCAAACCAGACTCCTAGATCGTGGAACTATGAATAATCATGAGGAATGGTCAGTTACGAACACTTACTTGTAAAGCAATGATGGTGGGCAGACCGTTGATACTGAAAGCGAATGGGCCATAGTGCAGGCAACTGACGTAGTCGTATTCAATTCCCAAGTTACTGACTAGATTTGAAGTATAAATGTTGAAGTTGTGTTCAGTACCTGTAAAGAATTTATTTTCATGATATTTAACGTTTAAAATTTCGTTTTAGAGAGTTACATGTGCAATTTGTTTTGAGTACATGCATATTTTTCATCTCAGACTCCAAGTCAATTTAAAAAAGGCAATTCTGCTTGTTTTTACGAGCTCGGATCGAAAGAAAACTGTTTTTTTTTACTTATTTATATTTATTGCATACATATCATACACAAAAAGAAAGATACACATAGAAAAGATGAGCAATGAAAAGTTATTTCTAGTAGAAATTTTTTTCAGCAGACTCACGAAAGTGACAGTTCCATGGAAGAAGATAGACATTCTGTGTACGTTGTACATACTTAAGTGCTATAATTCCGTAAAACGTATACCAAACAAATATACATGTAATATACATAGCTATGTGTCACAAAAAAAATTTATGTATACTTTTCGAGTAGCATTGAAACACGCAAATGACTCGCACTCTCCATTTAGGTGGGAAGGGTATTCCACAATGAAAAGATTTAGAAAAAAGTTCAGTGGTGTGAGAAGAAATTCAGAATGAAGTATTAATGATAATTCAAAATAAAGACGACTTTTTAATGAATAAGTCGTCTTCTTTTAATCTTCTAATAAACTGCGCTGCTTTCACAGAATACATCACACAAAATACATCTGCTGCTCTGACGGAATACAGATACATGGTGATTGTGATAGTAGTTTGGTTAGTTAGGTATTTAGTTTGGTTCATCATCAACTTAATAAAGTAATTACTTAATTTAACTTAAAAATGAATAAAACTAATACAATGAAAGCTGTTTAATGCACGAAAGTCGCCATTTATCTGTATTCCAAGGAGAATTCTCCCATTATGTCGCGAGAGCCATATCCGACGTACCTTCCTTAACGCCGAGAAACCAAAAGGTAAGCGTCATTGCGCTATTACTCCCTACAAAACCGATAATACTAACCGGGTGTAAGATTTTCCTCCGCAATACGGACGTAGTTGTCCCTGTCGTAAGTGGACTGCATGTGTAAGAAGCCAAGGATGTGCATCCATTCGTGGACGATGGTCGCGTGACGGAAACATCCTACTCCGGGAACGTTGCGGGCTAAGTTATAGGTATGTACTCCGCGAGATGCCGAGTATCCAACATGAGCGTAGCAACCGCCAGCTGCACCCTTATATACAAGTAATTAAATCATGAAATGTAACCACCAAGTAATTAACATAAAAAGGGAAGGTACCTGCGCCTTGCACATGAACCTTGTACATGAACCATAAATATCGGAAAAGGATATGATAAATATATGTACGTCCTTGACCTTTATCTTCTTTAGATTCTTCTAGAATCTTTAATCTAGCTGGATATCGCTCTCTGAAGAGGTAGTTGGAGACAAATTCAATGACCTCGAGTAACCTTAATCACTGAGGTTTCATTTCTGTCTCTTTATAACTCCCTAAAATACACCTACTCGTACATATATTGCTATATCTATATACCAACAGCATAAGATGAAAAGAGATAGAGGGGTATATGGTAGAGATGTTTCAATGTTAGATTTCTTGATTTCAACTTCCTCCTCAGAGTACGGCCTCCTGTTTAAATACTGCTCCATGTCCTTGACCGATCACAATTAACAACTATGTCTTGTTCCACTACAGTCTAAATGCATCATTCTCTCTCACTAGCAGCGAATAGAATGGCGGATTAATATGACATGTGACGTGTGCAAGCAGTGTTTCCATATTCTGTATTATATTATTGATCGGATCGATCAGGTACATACTCCTAAATATTTCCATATTTTGCCTCAAATTTTTTTTATATGTCAATGCTCAAGATTAAAATAAGATTATTCTGGAAGTCGAAAAGAATGAGTGATGTATCTAATGATTACATATTCAATAAATGACCTTCAGCAAGGTTGCATTATTACACTCTTTATAAATATATCAGCAATATTCAGGAACATTGTTCTAAATATTAAAGCGAATTGCTTACAGTGAGGCGCACGTAGACGCGTTCTTCGGGTTCCCTGTAGCGGAATTTCACACAAGTATGTCTTTCAATATCGGCAATACCTTCCAAGATGGCCGCTTGTTGCAAGGGACCTGTTAGAATTCAAATAGTTTTAACCTCGATGCAATGTCGTTTTTCGGCAGTCATACAACATGCCTATCGAGTGCTATAAAAATAATACATAAACCTCGGACCAAGTATCACAATGGACGAAGCATTTGCTCTAAGAGTGTGTCTTTAAAGTGTCCTTTTTTTGTTGACCGAGTTTCTAGATTTTTAGTAATGCGCGTGACTAGGGACTATTTATTTGTTTTTTTTTTGTATGTTTGTTACCTCATAACTCCGTCATTTATGAATCGATTTCGAAAATTATTTTTTCATTTGGTAGGTAATACTTCAGAGGTGGTCCCATTTAAATTTCACCGGTTAGAGCTTGGACTTCGAAGATACACTAGATAACAAGACCTGGTTATAACCTTTATTTATATTGACGATTCTCTTGTATATCGTTGCGCTCCGGAATTAGAATGAAGTTAATTGCAGACCTGCCTTAGATATTTATTTAGGTCAAGATCACTCAAAAGGGAGAAATAAAATTTTTTTATTAAATAAAATTAAACCGCCTTCAAAAAAACACTGAAAAGTATAAAATACTATCCTTTACTAATCAAAACTCAAGTACAATTAAAATAACTTTATAAATACGATACACATACCTATATAATAAAATTTGACAGTTATTGAAGTCGGTGCCAAATCAATGTGCAACAACAGAAAGTCTATTAGTTTGGTGGGCTTGGCACCGACTTCAGTAACTGACAAATTTAATTATATAGGTATGTGTATCGTATTCATAAAGTTATTTTAATTGTACTTGAGTTTCGATCAGTAAAGGATAGTTATTTTATACTTTTCAGTGTTTTTTTTGAAGGCGGTTTAATTTTTTTTTATAAAATTTTTTTGCAAATAATTATTTCATGACCGACTCATAACCTGACCCGAATTACACCGACAGCGCGAATTTACCATACTTACTGTAGCTAACTCTTTTACTCGTGGTTACGCTCAATGAGATAGAAAGAGATGCGAAAATTCGTTTGATACACGGTGGTAAGAGCGGCAACTTATTATGGCCCTGTCCATTATGTTTCTTGGTCCGAGATATAAACATAAACAGTATTACAAGAGTTTTAGTGGTTTTCTTCTTTCTTCATGGCATGGCGCACAGATTAGCGCATTTGCCAATGTCACGTATTAGAATCGTTATCATAATACCCCCACAGTAAAGTGATAGTAGACTCTAATATCTCTATAGGACCTCTTGGAAGAGCGCGAGAACTTCAGCTACACATGTTTATTTAGACCTACTCCATTTTTTTCACTTGCACAGAACTTTAAAACACAATATACTATCACTTTTGTATTTTAGAGCTCTCGAAAATGTAAAAAATAGAATATCTAAATAAAATGACAACCTCACTTCACCCATTCCCGCCAAAAAGTCAAAATTTTAGTGGTTATATATTTATTACTATGCTAACTTCACTGTTTAAGTATGAGTCTTCAGAGGATGATAATAGTAAAATTACTTATCAGTTATGAAGGGTACCTGCTTATTATTTTTTGAGTTAGGGGTTTCTCAAATTTTTAATTTACTTTTATCATTATTTGATCATTCAATGATAGGTAAGTTCAGTACGTAATGATAGGTAACGCAAGCGGGGAATCGAAGAATTCAAAGGAATTCAAAGAAACAACTAGGTACATGAAAATGATCGCTTTTTTCCAAATGAACACTTGCTCTAATTTTTTTCGCAGAATAATATTTTTATTTTGTAAAAAATGCGACATTATTTACTGTTTTTAATGTCTCTCTTTGAAAGTAACTGGCAAACGTTTTATACAGCGGCAATAACATCTCTCATTTCGTAGTGAAGTTCCATAAAGTGCCCCTAATCCCCTAATCGCACCAAACTAAAATGTCCGCAATCAAATATTTAATCCCATTCTCATTCTCTCCATTTAATTAGTAATGACACATAAATATATAAAGTAATTTAACTATAAATAGTCTTGTTTCTAGTTCTGTTTGTTCGACTATTTAGTAACATAGGTAGGTACTACATTTTTTTTTTTTGAAAGAAAAAAAGAAATGTATAATTCAATATAAATTCACATCAGTATGATTTTTGAACTGTGCACTAGGTAGAAACCTGTGACGCGCAATTCGTAAATAAATACATTTTTTAATAATATGCACGTTACAGCTTGGTGCCGGCCTTATACTATTTCAAAATTCCAAAATATTTCAGTAGTGTGTTTCAGTATGTATGTATGTGTTTGAGTATGTGTGTCTGTGTGTGTGTGTGTGTGCGCGTGTGTGTGTGTGTGTGTGTGTGTGTGTGTGTGTGTGTGCGCGTGTGTGTGTGTGTTTACTTTTACTTTAATTACTTTTGTTTTTCTGATTATATTATCTAGAAAGAATATTTAAGAGAAATAGTTTAGGCAACCTAAAATATTTATTTTCTGTTGTAGTTAAGTAGTAAATTCAATCATACTTTAAAAACAATAATAATAAAGTAAATTAAATCAATCAATTTGTAATCAGTTCATACTATCAAACTTATTTGATAATGAAATTAATTACAAATCACTCTCATTAAATAACAATAATACTATATAAATAATAATTGTGAATTATTTTTATCAATGATAGCGATTGATATAGATACATACAATTATTATAATATCAGTCATATTATCAATACATCTATTTCAATAACGCGGATTTGTTTCCGATTTTTAAGTAGCCAATATAGCAATATTTACATAAAATTAATCTTATCTGTTTGTCTGTACACCGATTTTATTAATATAAAATCAATAAATCACGATGGAATTAAATCAGTTATATTTTTGAGATTAAATAATGAATAATATAAACACTAAAAGAAAATCTGACCTTTTTAACCTAAATTGTTTAATCATTATATCGCAATACTAAATTGAACATACTGTGAATTTTATGATTACAGAACTATTTTTTACACTCGATCCCTTATATTATCTATGTTTACTAAGTATTTTCTTGTCGATTAGTATGTGTAATTAATGATCATAATAATAAACTCATATTATATACCTACTGAATATCCATTGTAGCCGTTTTGTACATCAATGATTTGAGAGGCAGAATTAAGCGACTTCGTGATCACAGTACAAATCTTTACCATTTCATTTACAACTAGCGACCCGGCCCGGCTTTGCATGAGTGAAATTTTTAATTTTTAACCCATGTTAGACTAGGATAACGTAACTTTCTATTCGTAAAGAAATTTTTGAAATCGGTTCAGTAGTTCCAGAGATTACTCCGATATGCAAACAATTTTACCTCTTGTACAAAGATAGCTATACCCGCGGAGTTATTACCTAAAAATTTGCAGACAGCGACGGCCACGAGATCACTGCGCGACGGTGACTAATTGTAATAAAAAATTAGTATCATGTATGACGATTGCGTATCTATTTTAGGTTTTAGCGTTTAGCGCCGCTATACAAATTACATTACACAAATTCTCGTTTTGACAGCAGATATCGCGCGATATTGGCTGTCGCATGCTGTCTGCAAGTTACGTAATACCCGCCCCGGCCGGCTTACGCGTTGTTGTAGCTTAGCTTATAACCATATAAATAAAGAAGAAGAAAAAAAAGCTTAGCTTATTAATTGTAAAAAAATCCTCACCGAACTCTCCCTCTCCAAACTCCCAGACAACGGTGTCATTTGGCCACTTGGTGTTAGGCCACGTGTATGCATTACGACCCATTGCGAACTCCTTCAGCATGTCCTCAATAATGAAGTCGTCGAGGACAATATCGCCCTGGAACTTGCCGCTGTTCTCCTCTGGATTAGCCATAGAATTGACGGGTGTACGACTAACTCCATTGCCTGGTAATGAGAGGTGCAATTTAAAAAAATATGCCTTCCTTGAAACCACTATTAAACGCATAATATTTATAAAGTCTATTATATTACTATGGATATAAGATGAATAGATAGGGACGAAGATAATTATTGAGACGCTCAAGAAATTCTAGGTATAATTTCCAGACGGGTTTAATTTCAAGAATCGATTTTTTTTCGACCATTCTAGTATCATTTTATAAGTTCCACTTTAAAATATATTGATAACATTGTTCAGAAATGTTCGTTTTACCGATTCTTTACATAACAGTGTATTGAAATGTCTCTGGTCTCAATTGACTGCCTTATCAAATTCTATTCAAATGTTAAAAATCCCACACTGCAGCATTTCTCAGAATGCACCTTTTCCTGTTTCTTGAATATAACATCAAGTAGAAACACTGGTAAATTTATTATCAGAGGGCCTGCCACCGTCTTTTGGATGTAATTATTAAAGTCCAAGAGCTGATAACGAATTTTCAAAACATATTTTAGACAAATGAAGGTATGGAATAAGTATATTTTAATAGTTGCGTAATTGGGAATGAAAAATCAGGAAGGACGTTTGTTTTTGGTTTTTTTTTTCAATTTATGAGTTTAAAGAATACAAAAACAATTTCCCGGATCATTTCGAAGGTTTAGAAATATGTCTAGACTATATCGAATTATTCTAATAATGCAAAACTGAATTTAGTCCTTTGAAACTTTTGTAGCACGCCTACTCATTATTTTAAAAAATGTGTACCTATTCAAGTAATATTAAAATGTATGTTTTTCATATCTTCGTTTGGCTTTAAATATGTACATGTGTCCGTGTGAAAATTAGTTATAAGTTGATGCTGAGCTCTCAGACTGTAAGGAATACAAGCACAGTGTACAATTTCAGCTATATTATATATGTATCTATTATTAATTTGGTTATTAACAACCAAATTTGTTGTAAAAAGTCCCTTGATGCGACTATTATTTGTTTAGTCGGCATAAGCTCTAGTAAGAAGGTAGATTTTGAATACAGTTTTTATCACTATTAAGTGTGATTGTAAACGTAAATAAATAATATCCCGTTGGGATACAGCGTGAAGTTATGTATGCATGTAAATAAAATCGTCTAAGGTCGCTAGTTTCATTAATAAAAACTTTTTATTTTTTATTTTACTTACTGGTCTTAGTGCTCTCCAAGAAATGCCTGAATTCTTGAATCTCTTCTCTAGTCCTCATCAGAGTGGGACTGCAGAGCGCCGAGGCTACGAGACAGACAGCGACAACAAGGCGCAACATCTTGACTTCAGTACACATCCACAGCAACTAATTATTGCTTTTATATTGTAACTGAAAGATTATCTAATTGAGATAGGGATTTACGTGGCAAATCAATTAATATTATCAAATACAACGTCATGTCGATGTTATGATGAGTGTTGGTATTTTGCCCTTGTTAGTTATGTACAGGAAGATTTACAATGTGAAAGGTATTGAAACACATAAATGACCTCGATTAATCTGTTTTAACTAAACGTATAAAGCACCTACACAATTTAGTAGGTCTGTACATAATATGAAATTGTCGTTTAGTAAAGTAACTTACCATTTTAGTCTTAATTATGCTCTCACGTAGAATTCTAAATTCTAATATATTTTATTTTTACGGCATGTTGTGTACCTAACATATGCCTTTTTGTAAATTATTTGTTCATCTTTTTGGATTTTGTTTTCGCTCCAATATTATTATTACCTTTACAACTGTGAATCTTCGATCACAAATTGTAATCGAAGTTGTGAACTCGTTTGATATTCGAATATTAGTTTCGACGTGGAAAGTAATGAAGAAGAGTTTTATTATTTACCAAATTTTACCAGCTACTCGGTTAATTTCAAAGGAAATAAAGCAATGTTATTTTAATTTATTAATTAATTTACATTACTTTATAATTCGATATGTCAATGTTACGAGTACCTATGCGAGTACCTGTGCAACCACTCAAAACGAGGCACCATTATATTTATCACATTATTAACATATGTGTCGCATTCACGAGATCTACTCGCAATACGACTTCTACAAAAGGACTCTTCAATTCAATATTTGTAATTTATTACCAAGTCATTACTAATACATTAAAAATATTATTACATAATATGAATATTGTATTACATAGTGATTAAAAATATTATCAAAGAAAGTCTCAATTTTTCAATTCGTAGATATCCCCTCCTCTTACAAGAATATGTATTGTATTTGTAATTATACCTATACCTATAGTTTCTTTTGTAAATATCGATAACATGAACCCACAATAGCATAATATTAAGATTGTAAAAATCGTACTATCCTCTACTCGCTCAATTTTTAAAGATATTTGTATAATTGGCAAAATAAACAGTCACTAATTCATCACGTAATCCAGTTCCTCATAATAATAACATCTACCCTATCCCTTGGCTGATTTTCACGGCCTGTGCGGGGAATAAACAAACTGGTAGGAAAGAGCTACTAGCATATTCTTCTATTTTTCTTGTCTCCAAAAACCAGCGCGGAAGTATGTTAAGAGATCATATTTAACGGAAATATGAATAAACTTACACACATACATATCAAATATTTCTCGCAAAGAGTAGTGCCACGTCTGGCAACAATTCTTAGATAAAGTTAACGAAACAGAACCATAGTTACAGTGATACAAAATATTTAGTCACGTGCTTTAAAATAATATTGTATGTGTAATTACTAATTGAGTTACATGATTTTAACAATGTACAATTTTGTCGTCCAATCTCAGGCGCTGGGGCGGTTGTAGTGTCTGTTGGTACGAAGCCAGTCCTTGTATTGTAATGTATTCACGTTGTCCCATTACGCTGTCGTGTCCCTGTTAACAAATTAATGTGGTATGTGGTGGTAATGGTAAAGTAACAGAAAAAACAACAGGTGGAATCGCCAAAGACATTTGAGCTGGTAATGCTTATAGACACAGTATGTTACAAACACTTTCAATCTGCAGGATTAATATAGGTTGGTAATTGAAATCCTCGCCTTAAGCTTTTTCATTCGATATTTTAAAATCGACAATTTTATTTTGAATTAATGAATGAACATAATATAATAACTTTCGTGAAGCTTGTTTTATTTTCACACTTAGGCTTCAATGCACGAGATATCTAACACGAAATTATAAAGATATCTACCTAAGTACCGTATCATTTTCCTAACAGTTTTATGTAATTATTATAGAGTACTAGCGATTCGCCGGCTTCGCAAGAGTAGAATTTTTTTTTAAATAAAATACAACCCGTGTTACTCGCTGATAATGTAGTTTTTTCTATAGGTGAATGAATTTAAGAAAAAGAAAAAGAAATCCGTTGAATAGTTTTTGAGTTTATCCATTACATACAAACAAACAAAGTTTACCTTTTTATAATATTATTATAAATGGATTTCGTTGTTAAGAATAACGTCAAACACCTATATCAGACAAAATAATATGACAAATCGGAATCCAAATAGCTCTCATTATACTTAGCTCCCATATACATAGAACTTGAAATATGATTATCTTGCCATATATATTATTTTTTTACTTTACTGAACATCAAGTGTCATCACAAATCAAGTAGCAGAAATATAAAAATTTGTAGTGTATTGTAAGCGCAAGCTTACTATACACTACAAATTAGTTAATAAAATATATTTTTTGTCATGAATTCCTAAATTCCTTAGCTATTTTTCGCTCAAACTCCAAAAATCAGTAATTGACACCGTCAGCTAACAGGCACCGGATCCAATTCGGATTCGGTGCTGGTTAGCTGACCGAGTCTGATCTCTGGAATATCCTGAAGATGCTTAATTGAGAAGCGAAACACGTTTCGATTGATGGTTTTTGGAGTTTGAGTGGAATATAGCTAAATATTTTAGGTATTCATCACATAAAATGGATTTCCGCAAAATAACACCTGAGTCTATACAATAATATATTTTTCTTCTCATGCCAAAGAAGGACTAGCATTGAAGAACCGACATAATCAAACCGGACTCCTAAACCGTGGTACTATGATGAAGGATGGCCAGTTACACACTTACTTGTAAAGTGATGATGGTGGGCAGACCGTTGGTAGTGAAAGCGTACGGACCGCAGTGCAGGCAGCTGACGTAGTATTCAATCCCTAAATTACTGACTTGGTTTGAAGTATAGATGTTGAAGTTGTGCTGAATACACACACACAACACAACTTCAGCAGATGAAAGTCAGTTAAAATAAATATGTACTATTAGGAAAGCTTTTTAATTTTGTAATTATATGTATTTAAGTTAGTCATAGGAATTATATACTGTTACACCAAAAATTGAATTACTATACCAGAAAAAACAAGAAACGTAGATAAGATAAAAATATATTATTGCAATAAGCTACGTGATTCATTTTCATTATAGACTATAAAAGATTACAAAAGTACTTATTTTAGGAGTTTTTTTTATAAATTTACGTAGCCCTATACATACATATCTTTATGATGTATCCCTAACGGGGTAGTCAGAGAGGACGGAGCTCCAAGCGTCGCGGTCCTTCTTTCGAAGCCTTATCGAACTCAATTTAATGATTAGGAATTAAATTTCGTTTTTCAAAGATTATTACAAACAGTGTAATTAAAATTATCTGTTTTGACTATTTAAAAGCTTTTGCAATTGAGAAAGCGTGTTCGTCGCGACCTCTGCCAGTCGTTTTCAGGGCTGCAAATCCTCTCCTGTACACACCATCCCAGACAACGTAGACATGAGAGATAGGGCATTTCCCAAAAGCGACGTACACCGGTTTGTCCCCGATGGTGTGAGCAGAGTGCAGTCCGACGTTGGGACCGCCACCCAACACGCTGGGCACCTCGCAGCGGAAAGTGGAGACAGGAGTGCCGAATAGCATCGTGGAATGTGAGAGGTGGGATTGAAGAGAAGATGAATGAAGTGATTGATATTATGGAAGAAAAAATATTGAATGTGTTATGTTTGACTGAAACCAAGCGAAAGGGTAGTGAACTTGCCGACTTACCTGGAGAGGGCAACGCTTTGTGGTTAGGGGTACCACAAAAAGAAAAGGGATGCCAAGGGGTAGGCGTCTTACTGTCCTCTCGTTTGTTAATTGTGTAACTGAGTAGTTATACACAGTAAGCCCGAGACTGCTCTCGGTGCGTATCAAGACAGGGTTGACGAGGATTTTTGTTTTGGTGGTGTAGGTATGCCCCAGTGTCCTCTGTCGACTTGGGTGAGCTACAGTAGTTTCGGTAGAATATTAGGCAAGTTCTAGAGACAGTTGAAGAGAATGAAATGTGTGGAGACATGAATGGATAGGTCGGGACAACTCGGACAGGATTTGAGTCTGTCTTAGGCAAGTATGACAGATTTAGAGACAGATATGGAGATAAGAGAGCGATTGACGCTGGTAGGATTGTGTTAGAAATGTGTATGGAAAAGAATATTTTTGTTTCTAATACCTTATTTAAGCACAAAACGATTCATCAGTACACGTGAGAAAGGAAGGATGAAAGGAGTACGATTGATTTATTCCTGGTGGACAGTCGGCTCAATAAGCAGGTTATAGACACGAGAGCACACAGAAGAGCCGATCTGACAACGGACCACTTTCTAGTGGTAATTAAAATGAGAGGTCTGTTTGCAGCATGGCGATGTCGCGTGGCATCTAAACCTGCAGCGGTTTGTCGTATCAAGAGCTGTAAACTGCAATATGGCGCATATTGCGCGCACTAGGAATGAATATGAAGGGGTAGTATCTGGTAAGCTTGACGATATGTTGAAAGTGACGAACGAGGATGTTGAAGAATGTTGGCAGAACCTTAGAGATAGTATGATCAAGGCTGCGAACGAAGTGTGTGGAACGAATTTGATTGGGAATAGTAAAAAGAAAAGCATGGCGAGACTAACTTGCTGCCAAATATAACTGCAGTATAAAGGGTTTGATGAATGATATAAGCAGAAAGCAGAAACGAAGCCATTGGTGAAAGAGAAGCGTGAAAGGGTGTTACACGAAAACAAGATGTCGGACAACTTCGAGGAAAATTCCAAATTATTTTAGAAAGAAATACGTAAGTACCGAATTGGTTCTTGCAGAATGATTAAAGTGGGTTCGAAAAAACATCATCTGCTAACAGGCAAAAAAGATGTGTTGTGCAGCGATAGAGTGACTATTATAGGGAACTATACGAGAGTGACGTCTCTGTCTCTGACACTGAGAGCGATTCTAACGAATCGCCACACTCGGGTCAGGAACTAGAGGATGTCCTTAGTATGAAAGAGATTGAGAATGCGTTAAGAAGTCTAAAATGTGGAAAGGCTGCGGGAAATGATGAGGTGATTGCTGAGATGAACAAGTATGGTGGTCCTAGGGTCTGGGATACATTTTATAAACTGTGCAATCTTTGCTAGCAGAAGAAAGAGGTTCCGGAGGACTGGCGCGCCGCAGTATAGTACCTCTCTATGACGGTAAATGTTCCCATTTAGACTGCGCGTGCTATAGGGCCATCAGCTTGGTCAGCTTAGCAAGTAAAGTCTTTACTAAGGTATTGACTGACCGTATGAAAGGCATTTCTGAAAGGTATTTGTGGGATGTACAAGGTGGTTTTAGGAATAGTAGTATGGATCCGATTTTCTTGCTTCTCGGTATCGTGGGGAAGTTTCTGGCCATAGGTCGGTAAGTTTTCTGCGCTTTCATGGATCTTGAAAAAGGATTCAATATTGTAGTGCGAAAAAAATTATGGAGTCTTCTGCCTGGATATGGCATGGAGAGCCCCTTACTGTAGGCTACTGTGAGGTCATTATATCGGGGCCACAGAGTCTGTGTAAGGATAGATGGTGACTTGTCGCCCTGGTTCCGAAGTCTGTTCAGGCGTCAGACAGGGCTGCGTGATGTCTGCCTGGTTATTCGTGCTGTATTTGGACTATTGTCTCTAGACTTTGAAAAGTAGTACGAGTAGTATGATATGTGATGGTACAGTGGAAATGTCATAACTACTCGCATACCTAGCCGAAAATGTGTGAGGAGAATGATATTTGAGGAAGCGAAAGAAATAATCGAAGACCGCGGCGCTTAGCGCTCTGTCCTCTCCGACTACCCTATTAGGGATACAGGGAGAAAATATGTATGTGTGTAAAAGCTTTTTTTAAGCAGAAAGTTATCTTCACGCTGTATCCCTAATGGGACGGTCGAGAGATTGAAGCGCCAAGCATCGCGGCTTATTACGAGTACCTAACTTGCAGACGGTATTCGACAGCCAAATATCGCGAGATATCTACTGTCAAAACGAGAATGTATCTAATATAATTTGTGTAGTGGCACTAAATCTACAGCAAAAAGTGCATTTTATGGTCTAGCGTCTAGGCTCCCAAACTTATTTTGTCTACTGAGTCGAGAGCTCATGCAGTCGTTGTCTAAGATGCCTCCTAGCTAAATGAAATTACAAATCACCCCCCAGGCCTCTACACAACGCCCCCATTTTTTTTCTGGGTCTCTTACCGCCCCCCTTTAGGCCTGCAGCGCCCACAGGGGGGCGTTATCGCCCACTTTGGGAATGGGTGGTCTAGCGCAATAGACACGCAATGACACATGATATCAATTTTTTATTACAATTAGTCACACATCGCGCAGTGTTCGCGTGGCTGTCGCTGTCTGCAAATAGGTATTAACTCCGCGTACGTATGTTTACATACTGGTCTTAGTGGTCTTTAAAAAATGTCTAAATTCCTCAATTACCTCTCCAGTCCTCACTAGAGTGGGACTAGAGAGCGCTGAGGCTACGAGACAGACAGCGACGACAAAGTATAAATATAAGTAAGTTGTCTTCATAGAAAGTTAACGTACACTCTTTGTATGTGTGCACGCTAATACGCACGCGCCATGGCACGCACATAACGGCAATATTTTGGACGAATATGGTAATTATTTTAGCGACGCGTACGGTCGGGGTTGCACGCGACGCAAACATGCGACCACTTCCGTTTGTCTTTATTTCGTTCTTCACATCTAAATCTCATAAACTAAGGTATTATAATGTCCTCAGATGCCTAAATAATTTTAGTCATTTGAATGTAGAGTTATCATTCTTCAACATAAATTTAACAAACACGAACAAATCCGTATGCATTATTTTTTATTATTAAGTACTAAATGTATAACTAAACGAGATGCTTTCCGCATCTTACACTCAACGCAACAACCCTTCGTATCCGGTTGAGCGTAGGCATATCCATTACGCACGGGGCGGCAGTTGGCCTTCTTTTCTACATATTCTTTGACAAGGCGCAAAATCATGACTTCAATATACATCCATAGACACTTATTGTTGCTTTTATATTGATAATGAAAGATAATCTAATTCAGATAGGGTTTTACACTGCAAATCAATTAATCATTAAAACGAACATGCCCTTGTCAGCTATACGCACAGGGCTATTTATGATATAATGTTAAATAAGCAAATAAGTGTGGGTAGGAATATCAAAATATACAAATGACATTAATTAAAACCTAGTCTATTTTTTTGAATTTCAGATAAAGATCTATGAAAGGTCGGATTATGCCAAGGACTTAGTTCGTACAGATTTCTAAAAAAATATGAGTCTTTTCTATACTCTCATTTCTTTCATTTTATCTTTAAATCCAAATATGTATTAATATTAGAACTTAGAACTGATATCAGTGTAACTGTTAGGCTTTGAAAATCTGTCCTCGCCGAATATCAAACAGCACGACTTACATGTCTTTTCAAGGTCGGTCTAGGACTCAAACTAGCTAGAATAATATAAACTTTTAACCTTCGCGTTGCGTTATCAAATATTTATAAAATATCTTAAGACACGGGAAATTAACCTAATTAATTAACGTGTAAGAGTAACCTAATAATTTTTACAAATATCGGGGGTAGGTAATATAAAATGTGACTCAGACATAGAGTGAAGCTTGCTGCGACAGTTTACTTAGACCACATCCGATACAACTCGGCCAAAACGTCAAATCAAATAAAAGGCAATCGACCAAAAAATTTGTACAGAAAAAACGCTGCCACCTGGACATTCTGTGTGTCTGTGTATCTGTGTGCAGATTTCTCTTGCGTAACCAAAAAAAAAAAAAAAAAACAAAAAAAAAAGGTCATGTCTTCTGTTTCTGTCCGTCCGTTACAGCCTGCGTGGTTACAGTCGCTTTAAGCTGTCATCTGTATGTAGATACACCTACTGACCTGTGATACAAACACCTAAATTGGTAATACTAATCTAGAAATATAATTTTTTTTATTAAAAAAAAGTAAACCGCCTTCAAAAAAAACACTGAAAAGTATAAAATAATCCTTTACTAATCAAAACTTAAGTACAATTAAAATAACTTTATAAATACCATACACACATACCTATATAATTAAATTTGATTGATTGATGATTATTTGAAAAGAATTTTCGAAATCGGTTTATAAATGACGGAGTTATGAGGTAACAAACACACAAAAAAAAAACAAAAAAAAACAACATACAGACGAATTGATAACCTCCTTCTTTTTTTGAAGTCGGTTAAAAACGAAATAAATAACAATTGACTTAAAACAAATATTGACTTAAACCGACCTAAGTTAATGCGTGTCTGACATGTTCTTAACCGTTTTTTTTGGTGGGGTTAAATAAATATTCATAGCAAACTTTCAATTAATATATTTTTATTTAAGTAACTCTGTCGCTAGTTATTACCGAATTGGCCCATTGAAATGTCTGGTCTACTGACGCCGGACTGATGGTAATGTATTTTCAATAACATTACCCATCTTAATAACGTACGTCGTAGTGTACGACAAACAACAATCAATATGCTCAGATTCAGTACTATGTAAGTTGAATCCCCATCTTTTACTTGTGAGCAATGAAATCTATATTCAAACTACTATGCACTGTTTAAATGATGAACAGAAACTAATAAGAAAAATTTAAAACAAATGTAATCTTTTCAACTTATTTTAATCATTGTATTCCAAATAAACTGAAATATTAAAATTTATTTTATTACTAAAAATGCTTAAAAAATTAAATATAAATGTTTAGTCGAGTGCGAGTTGGATTCAATGTCATATAACTTTTAACTCATTAATTTAATTAATCGATGTCTGAAGATTTAAGATCTAAAACTCTCGTCGTATTTTACTACAAACTTTAAATATGGTTTTTTATCAAGAACGTGAAATTGAGTTCATTAGACAAAATAATTAGAGATAGGGCGTCCCCCGAAAGCGACGTACGCGATTTGTCCCCGCTGGCGCTGGTGTGAGTAGAGTGCAGTCCGGCGTTGGGGGACCGCCACCCAACACGCTGTGCACCTCGCGGCAGCAAGTAGAGGGAGGAGTGCCGAATAGTAGCCAGAGAGGTGGGATTGAAGAGACGATGAATTAATATATTAGAAGAAAAAAGATTGAATGTATTATGTTTGAGTGAAACCAAGCGAAAGGGCAGTGAACTTGCCGACTTACCTATATGCCGCATCGCTTTGTGGTCAGGGATACCATAAGAAGAAAGGGGATGCCCAGGGGGTAGGCGTCTTACTGTCCTCTTGTTTGGTTAATTGTGTAACTGAGTATAAGTGTGTAAGCCCGAGACTGCTCTGGGTGCGTCTCAAGACAGGGTTGACGAGGATTTTTGTTTTGGTGGTGTATGCCCCAGTGTCCTCTGTCGGTTTGGGCGAGCTAGAGCAGTTTTAAGAGAATGTTAGGGCAGTTCTAGAGACCGTTGAAGAGAAGGAGAGAGTTATAGTGTGTGGAGACATGAATGGATGGGTGGACGACTCGGACAGGATTTGAGTCTGTCCTAGGCAAGTATGACAGACTTGGAGACAGATATGGACATAAGAGAGCGATTGACGCTGGTAGCATTGTGTTAGAAATGTGTATGGAAAAGAATATTTTTGTTTCTAATACCTTATTTAAGCACAAAACGATTCATCAGTACACGTGAGAAAGGAAGGATGAAAGGAGTACGATTGATTTATTTCTGGTGGACTGTCGGCTCAATAAGCAGGTTATGGACACGAGAGCGCACAGAGGAGCCGATCTGGGAACGGACCACTTTCTAGTGGTAAATAAAATAAGAGGTCTGTTTGCAGCATGGCGATGTCGCGTAGCGTCCAAACCTGCAGCGGTCTGTCGCATCAAGAGCTGCAAGACGCGACCACCAGGAATGAATATGAAAGGTTAGTATTTGGTAAACTTGACGATAGGTTGAAAGTGCCGAGCGAGGATCTTGAAGAGAGTTGGCAGAATCTTAGAGATAGTATGGTCGAGGCTACAAAGCAAGTGTGTGAAACGAATATGATAGGGAATGGTAAAAAGTGTGATGTGTGGTGGGATGGTGAGGTGAAAGAGTCTGTGTACAAGAAGAAGAAAACATGACGAGACTACCTTGTTGTTGCCAAAAATAGCTGTAGTATGAAGGATTTGATGAATGAGAAATATATGCTACAGAAAGTAGAAACGAAGGCACTAGTGAAAGAGAAGCGAAAGGTTGACGAAAACAAGATGTCGGACAACTTCGAGGAACGTAACGAATCGCCACACTCGGGTTAGGAACTAGAGAAAGTCATTAGTATGAAAGAGATTGAGAAAGCGATAAGAAGTCTGAAATGTGGAAAAACTGCGGGAAATTATGAGATTAATGTTGAGATGATGTAGTATGGTGGTCCTAGAGTCTGGGATACATTTTATAAATTGTGCAATCTTTGCTGGCAAGACTGACTGCCTGTCTGGAAGAGTGAGGTTCCGAAGGACTGGCGCACCGCAGTCATAGTACCTCTCTATAAAGGGAAAGGTTTCCATTTAGACTGCATTATAACAGGTTTGAATGACAGTGTTATTGTAAAAATGAAGAAAGCAATGGTTAGATGGTTTGGGTACATAGAAAGAATGAGTGATGAAAGACTGACGTAGAAAATCTACAGAGCGAAAGCGAGTGGTAAAAGAAGCCAAGGAAGACCAAGGCTGAGTTACGAAGATCAGATAGCCAGAGTGTTAGCCGACGGAAATGTCAAAAGCACTCGAATACCTAGGCGAAAATGTGCGAGAAGAATGATGAGGTTTGACTAAGCGAAAGAAGTATGTAAAGACCGCGACGCTTGATGCTCCGTCCTAATAAAATTATTATTGTTAATCAGGTGTATGTTCGCGCGCCGAAGTATTTTGATATTTGAGAGATTATAATATACATACATACATATCTTCACGCTGTATTCCTAACGGGGTAGTCAGAAAGGACGGAGTGCCAAGCGTGGCGGTCCTTACATACTTCTTTCTCTTCCTCAAATACGGTTAAATGTTCATAAAACAATGAAACTTCTGACTTCTAAGAATAATAATATCGTTCTTTAGTCCGTAAATTTGTCTTATACAATGTATTAACAAAAATGTTAAGCACAAGACAAAAAGGTCTGTGACTCAGCAATGGTTGCAGAGGAGCCCGCAACTGCTAATTTACAGTCACATCCTGTGATCAAGATATGACACCTCGTGAACTGATATTTATTATAGGCATATAATGATACCTAAGTGTCGTAATATCATTCTCACAGCCAGAATTCTTAGTTCACGAGGTATCAAACATCGATCAGTAAAAAAGGATATACCCTGCGCAATTCTAAATTATTACGACGTGACTTAAAAATCACTATAGAACTAAAAAGAAAGCATCATGTGTATTTTTTAGAGTACCACGAAAAGCTGCACATTGTTGAGCCAGTAACCACTCCTCACATTTACACCTGAGCACTGGGAGAGATAAACATGATGATAATAATGATAACTTTATGGGTGGTGGCAGATCGTTCCAAATTTTGGAAGCAATATATTTAAAGCAGCCCATTGTTTGCGAAAAAGAATAGATGGGGATAGCTAAAAGTTGACCATTGTCTCTCAGTCTAGGACGTTGCACTTTGCACGTCAGTTTATGGTACAGATAAGCGAGTATCACAAAGCGAGTGTAGAAAGCAATCATATTTTAAGATCCTCGATTTTGCCATGTTAAGAATCTTATTAGAAATCAATTGTGGAATGATGTGATTCCTTGCGCGGATGTTATAACTAAAATCGCATACAAGCGTTTTGAACTCTCTGCATCGCTTTACTTGTTTTCTAGTTTAAGCAAGATCCAAAGACTATATCGCAGTACTGAAGATGTGATAGTACAAGGTTGTGGCAGAGTTGAAACCTAAGGTCGCTTTTTAGAAAATTGCGAATTTTGTGTAATGCCTTTAAAGTAAAGCACTTCCCTATCTTAGTTTGGACATGATCGTCGAATTTGAGGTTCTCATCCAGAAGAAGACCTAGATTACGCCCACAATATATACCTAAATCCTCCTATCTGAACAATTGGATCCGCAATTTTAATATTAAGTACTTGATGTTGTGTATATTTGCATTAAGAACGAGTCCATGACTCTTAGAGCATTTAGAAATTTCATTGAGATCTTCGCGTTCGCTTAGATACATCAAGAGAAACATTTTTAGAGACAGGTGGAGTATAAACATACTCGTAAAGTTTTGTGTTGTCTGCACATGGATGAAATCGACAATTTGAAATAGCATTGCAAATGTCTGCAATGTATATTGAAAATAAAGTTAGACCTAGAACAGAACCCTGAATTAGCACTATCGTAACTGGTAGGGGCTGAGATAAATGAGCAACCCCCGCAGCGTCAACACATTTGACACGTTGACTACGACCTTCAAAGTAAGACCTAAACCAGTTGCATGTGGAGATTGAGAATTTAAAATAACTCGAGCTTAGCGAGAAGAACTAAAATCAAGCAAGACGAGAAGAGTACCACTGTCTGCATCACAACAGTTCTTCTATAGTTTATGTTCTGTGTTTGAAAGCAGAATGACTTATACGTTAGCTACCAACCTAAAAATCTAACCCTAGGCTCGCTTGATGAATTTGAACGTGTCTCATCTACGTTTACAGAAATTATTGCTGAGCCTACAATTAGATGTACCTAAGTACCTATGCAGGATTATTTATCTGTGACAATATCATTCTGTCTGTATTATATTATTATTGTTATTGTAAGATACTAAACGCATTAGTAATCTGGTTTTTACCACTTAATTCTATATATCATTACAATTTTTACATATCAATATCATATTATGGAGATAAAGAGAAGGTAACAAAGTACAACTTTATAGGTATCATTACTAGTACATTATTATATACATATACGGGATGTTCAATAAATTCCTAAATATAGGATTCGGTTAGTTTCGACACCTAAGATTAATGCCGAAACCGAATCTAAACTAAACTCCCAATTTTGTGCCGAAACTTGTCCAAACCAAAACCAAAATTTCTACTAGATCACTAATAAAGATTATGACGTTCTTCGGCTACCTGGTAAAATTCGTATCACTTACGCGGCATCTATATATTATGACATCAAGGGTCTCGATGAAATAAAATACTTGAGATGTAATCAATAGCCAACTGTTGTAGGAATTAATTGTTGTAAATATAGGTTCTTTTTACAGAGTTTTCAAGTAATATGCATACGCACCGTGGCAGAAAAATGACCACCGCAGGGTTCCAATAGGTAAAAATTCCAAACATCTCTTTTTAATTTTTTTAATGGAGAGGTTAAATTTAAGAGTTAAGGCGACGCATTGATAAACAATAATTTAATCTAAAATAGGCCGTCTGGTCTATGCAAAAGTGCTTTTCAAAAGTATTTTTCATAAGTGCGCTAGCTTATGAAAAATACGGAAAAGTAGTTATTTTCGTTTATTTTAAAAACTGTAATTAATTTTAAAAAATCCAACTGTCATTTTGAAGAATATGTTTAGATTAAAACTATACAGAAAATTTAGAAACATAAATCTATCCCGTTACTCCTAAAAATATGAATCTCTGTTTTAAAAGAGGTTTCTTTGATAATTTTTTTTGTGTTACAAAAGTTAACTAATCGTGTATCGCAACTGTCAAAATAAAGTCAATGAAATGAAGAATTAGGTTACTAAATATCATTTTCATACGTTTTGTAGTCACTTAGAAACATTGAGATCCCTGCCATCAAAATTTCGAATGCGTCGCCTTATGTATTATAACAGATATATCACACCCTTAGAATGAAACTGACCTAACTCAAAATTGTGAGATTTTGTTTTGGCAGGTTACGACAATGAATTCTACTAAAATAATAAAACGCATTTTTCACGAATTCATGTTTAAATATTTTTACGATATGTGGCTGACGGGACGGACAGATAGGTAAATTCATACTATAGGTAGGTACCTAGGTAGGTAGTAATCTAGGTAGGTTAAGTTTATTGTTACAACTAAAAATTCTGAAATTTTGAATTAGGTCAGTTTCATTCTAAGGGTTAGATATGGTTAGCTAAAAATGTAGGAAAGTAATAAGGAGTATTAAAAATAGAAGAATATTTTAATTAGACGGTCAATAATTACTACATTTTGTATAGTTTCGATTATAAACTTTGACGTCATACAAATCAAATATTAAATGGTCATTTATTAATTTCAACTGCCAAGGATCACTTTTATATATGTGCTAGCTTAAAATCGTCTTAAAATAAATAGCCCTTGGGTACATTTTCAACTTGTGATATAACTTTATAAAAATTAGTCGTTATATTACAATATTAGGTATTAATCAGTTACCTACTACAATTAATATTGTCCTTAATCGAAGGTGATTTTAATCAGGTCAAGAATAAATTTGATAAGGATTTGGTAAAAAATGTATAGACAATAAACCAAATTTTATAATCCAAAATTGTATTTATTTTTTTTCTCTATATATAAAAATATTTCCATAATTCTACGAAATAAAGAAGAATATCATTATAATACTTATTTATAAAATATAACAAAACTTAAAAATACGAAATTGGACGTGAAACCATTCTTTCGCTCCTTTTAATTTTTAATATAAAAATTATTTGGACTCTCAAACATCATTTTGACATACATACTGCTTTACTGAATTACAAAAAGTGCTAAACACTAAATAACTTAAATTTATCAGTTCAGTAAAGTTACACAGCTACATAGATGCCACTAAAAGACAATTATTTCTTGGCAAATTTTGCAAACAATAATCAATCACATTAAAAATCTCAATGTCGTTTTGTATATACTTGCGTGGCACATTGTTTGAAAAATATACATTTAATACCTATTAACTTACATGAGCCCGCTGCATTACAAGCTAAATTATATAACATTGAAGTACTTGTGCCCTTATGAATATAACTGGAAGTTAATTTGTAGATTTGCTAATATTTACATTATTGGACAGATTAGACGATGGATGTACTTGAATAAAATGAAAAAATAGAACATTCACAATAATTACTATTAAACTTTATTATACACTGAATAAATTCGAAATGAATTTAAAACGCAGATCATGTTCTCAACGACAAAAAAATATTACATTCCATGGAAAATTATTTTTTTTGCAAATTCTGCTTTCGTCTTTTATCACTTTTAGTTTAGTAATTGTTTTATAATATTTGTCAAAAATTTGACTAATCAGTGGGATCGAAATAGAACAATTGAATTTCTTATGCAGACATTTTTAATCTAGTTATTTGCTAATAATTAAAACTAAATACTTAACTGAGAATATATTTTTCACAAAAGAATTATTGCAACGAAACGTGTTTGCTCTCAGCAAAATCTTATTTTTTACATTTCGGCAGTGAATGACTGGTTTTTACAACTGCGAATTCAACAGCTTAAAAAAAGCATAAAACAAAGGTGCAATATCGTAGCATAGTTATCATACGAAATGGCGGAATACGGATAGTATGGAACACAGACACTTTATGCAAAGTATCACATAATGTAACGCCAAAAATAATTGCGTTTAACTTCATGATTATTCGTGGAAATAAAATATTGTAAAACGAATAATGTCATGTAGAAAATAATAACAAATAAAATAAATAACATTTCACTGTTCATAACAGTGGTAAATAGTATATTAAAACAAATTCTGAGGGTATTATGTACTTACAATTAGAAAAATTACAAATTTATTGCATTGTATTATATAAAATAAAACTGATAGATATATTATTATACATAATATGATAATACACTACAAAAACAAATGTCGCACTTCAATACAAGTGTGATAGAGTGAGTACCAAATGTAAGAGTTAAAAAATATTTCACTTGGTTCCCGTAAGCAAACTACATAGCTACTTAAATTACCTGAAAGTTTCACTCTCAGTTTTTTAAAACTAAACTGCACAATTACTAATAATATTACATTAAGTAATTTAATAAAATGGCAATGATTACAAACACCCCCCTTAGCAAATACGAGGTAAGGGTTGTTTAGACTTTTAATAAATAATAATATAAACGACGTTTTTAATTATCATAGGAATAGAGTAAAAATTACATTACAATATTGAATTCTTCAACCGTAAAATAACAATACCTACCAAAATAACAAAACACAATGTAACTTTCACTCTACATTATCTACATTAATTGTAATTAATTCCGTGCCGCAGTATAGTACTCAGTAACCTTTTCTATTAGTTTGTCAGTACAGAAATGCACTTTGGGCAAGATTTTATTCTATGATTTTGTAAAAGGCCACAACACAATAACCACGGATAGATCACACCGTAAAAACTGCATCGTTTTTTATTTATATTACAAGATATATCAGTTTGGAGCTCTTTGGCAAGGGATATTCTTGTTAAATAGTGCTATTACACATTTTAAACTAATACAGTTAGATATGTGTATGTATTTGCGTATTTTTTTTATAATATTAGTAGATACAGTCCTGGGAATATGCAATAATATTACAGGTATTTCTACTATAGTTTTTCTTTTTTATACAAAAAAGCTATTTACGTAAATAAACGATGCAACCAAATCAGCGATTGTGTACTGGCCTTGAAATTACAACAATTTCACTAAAGTCAGAACTGGGTTATCTAAGCATTAATTGTTCCCTTGGCCTTACAATTATACGATATATCAATAAAAAAAATATATTGGCAGTGTATGTTTCACATTTAAATATCGATCATATCACTGTATGGCTTATAGATAATGCTTACCTATTGTCTAAATATTAAATAGTCAGTTTATAGAATGTTATACATATATACATATTGCAATTACAAAATATAATAAATACTATTATATATCTCTATGTTTAAATTGTTGTACGCAGTTAGTACGTGGGTAGTTAGTGTAAAGAGAATTGTCATTCAAAATAAATGCATCTTTTATATAAATACTACATTGGCACAATAAAAATATGATTTTTATGAAGCGATGGTTATATAATGATTACGATGACTTTACTCTATGCAGTCTTTAAGTTTTTATTCAAGGCCAAAACAAACGATTTTAATGCAGTCACTCATAGATACTTACGGCGACACTGTGGCTGACACATACAACAGGAAAGCTGATCCATACACTACATGTATCGAAGAAATGTCTTTTTGATTTAACTGTACTTTAGACTGTCGATACTAGACATGTCCAAGCGATAGCTTATAATAGCAAGTTTTTGGCATGACCAGATTAAGAGAATCAAAATATTAAAGATTCGACTGATCATGATTCTGTATTGAAAGAAAGAAAAAGATAGAATGTTTTTTCCGCGTTAGACACGTCCAGTAAAAATCGATGCTTTAGTCCCACTCAAAACACAGGAATAGCAGGCAATTTTATTCGTGACATCTCTAAATGACATGCTTTGGAAGAAACTTAACATATTACATATTCTTGAGCAATACTATTCAGTATTCGTACCGATTAATCATGTCTAAGTTCGGAGTCAACGTCGCCAAAGTGGAGGTCAGTGGTCGCCCCGCAGTAGTTCCATGAGGAGGTTGAAACTTGGTCCGTCACCGTCTTTACTTTTATTCGCTGGGTTCAACATCTCTTTCCCGACTTGCATGAAGAACTGTAAAAAATGAGATACGATGAGACATAAGACTAGAAAAATTCGTGGCCACATGAAATTAAAAATAAGACAGGATTCGCTACTTTTAGATCACCATTTCGCTACCTTTCCTACGTTAAATCTGGAAACACTGGTTAACGTTACGGTTGGTTGTCAAAACCAGATTGAAACGTATTTTAATGATATTTTACCAGTTACGGGACAGATGACGTCACTTGAAATAAATAATGATAATAATAATAATACTCCAGACAATTACACAGATTGTGCAATTAAACTAAGCAGTAAGCTTGTACTATGGGTACCACACAATGAACTCTGGGGGAGTTCCCAGTAATACCCGGACTACAAGCCAATTTAGAAAAGTTCGTTTCCTAAATCGACCTGACGGGGTCGAACCCGGGACCCTAGCTTGGAAAGCAGATGCTATGCCACTACGCCAACGGGTCAGTCTAATAAATAAATGGCTTTTATAATAGACTTGTACCTCTGAATAACATTTTCAAATTACGAAACAGATTAAATAAATAATAGTATATAAGTGTACATACATAATGCTCATTAATGGACAGCCTACCATATAAAGAATTTTACAAAATAATTCTTGAAAAACATAAAAATTTAACTTTGATCTGAAATTCCGAAATCGAATTCACTCTCATTTTCGCCAGTGTCATATTATCAAAATATCGCATCGATTTTTACGTTTGCATGAACCCTTGTGCCCTTCGGTATGCTGCCCAATATATACCAAACCATTACAAATATTTAAAAAAAGAGCGAAGACTACAGGGAGACTTTTTGGGGAGAAGGGAGAAACGAAGTTCAAATTTTATTTACATTTTCCATTTTTCAACATATCGTGCCATAAAATTGTGTGCAATAGAGAATTAGCATGCATTTATTTTTTGTGTATAGCAAAGGCAGAGCCATTAAATAAACTTACAAGTTTTAAACTTGAAAAAGTGGGGTCATGTATTTCGTATATAAGACGAGAGTATTTTCCACAAGAAAGCATCTCACTATGTCCACATCAACCTTAGGAAGGTTTCCGCTTTCGATTCTGTTTTATTAAAGCTCTTCTCCCTTTTTTATTATTTTGTGTACGTTTATTGTTTACGGCGTTAAAGTACCTACGTAACTGTGAACGGCTGAGCGATGAAGAAACGTCACTACTAGAAGTTTGATTTGAAATTATGCTACGTTTATTTAGAGTAAATCTTTCATTGCAGCACCTTCTCCAGTTTTTATCAATGAATAAATCCCCGTTAGGGATACAGCATGAAGATATGTATGTATGTATTAATGAATAATGAACATAATGTCTCGTTATAACTGAACGTCACAACTTCCCTATTATTAGGCGATTGGTTAAGCGAGATTAATATGACAATATATGATTGAAGTTTACGTGTCCTTTTAAACGTCAGTAAACTTACTATCGCTCTGCTGGAGGAATGTCAAGAAGTTAGTGATGAGCAAAAAGAAGAATTATTCCCTTATACAAGTGCTTTTAGAATCTGTATAATACGGAAGACATCGGCTGTATGGGCATAGTTTGATCCCTTAGTCTCTCAGCAATTGAGGAATTACAAAAAAAACGAGGTCTATGAATTTGAAATGGAAATGGATATTGAATTTAGATTTTCTATTTATTTTTTGCGCTGTTTAAAAAGTTAACAGTACAAAACAGATAGTATATTGTATTCAAGTTCTGTGCATATAAGAAAAATTGAAGTCTGAATAAACATACTGAAAACCTGAAGTCCTCACGTCCCTCCAAGAAGCCCTATTTAACTTCGGTAAAGCCTATAATCACTTTAAAAGTGTTAGGGACTTAGTTATAAAAAAATAACAAATTTTACATGAAACAAGTGCTGTATCAGTATCAATAATTGAAGGCTGTATGACTATAGTTCACTTTGCCTTCCAAAAATATAAGAATAAGATTTAAGAAGGACTTTTTGGCGGAAACGGGAGAAGTGAGGTTGTCATTTTGTTTAGATTTTCTATTTTTTACATTTTTAGGAGTTTTAAAGTACAACAGTGATAGTATATTGTGTTTTAAAGTTCTGTGTAAGTGACAAGAATGGAGATCTAAATAAACATGTGTAGCTAAAGTTTTCGCGCTCTTCCAAGAAGTCCTTTATAACTTCAGTAAAGCCTACTATCACTTTACTGGAGGAGTTTTACGATAAGAAATAACTAATTTACTTGTGATTCTACATAGATTCTACTTATTCTGTGTCTGTATACTAGTTTGTGTTAAGGCGTGATATTGGCAAATGCGCTAATCATTTACTGAATTGTTTTCTAGCTTTACTTGACGTTGGCAATGTACTCACGTACGGTGCCATTTAAAAAAAAAAAAAAAAGATTTAAGAAAAAATAAAAATGTCGAAGAACTGACCTGGCAAGTCCGCTGCAGCTCGGGTATGCGCAGCAGCAGCTCGCCGAACTTGGCGGGCGTGTCGGGCGAGTGCGCGGTGGTGTACGCCTGCAGCGCCGCCAGCGCCTTCTCCTGCGACGCCCGCACTTTCTCCGCTTCCCGCAATTCAGGCGCATCTATGGACACAGTTACACAGTTATAAAAAAGCGAGGTCTTTTTGACGGGAATGGATATGGCCAAAACAAATTAACATTTTTTTTTTAATTTCGGAGCAGGTAAACTTCGGAGTGTGTATACATCATATATATGTGTATACACATAATGAGAAGGAATGGCATGGAGCTATCTGCTTCGGTGAATTGTATATATATATATATATATAAGCGAGGTCTTTTTGACGGGAATGCATATGTGTATTGTATAAACATTCCATATGCGTATTGTATATGATAAAGAAGTGGAGGTGAGGTGAGAGGAGGTAAGTAAGTAGGGGAGTGAATTCAATTCTGCCAACCTACTGAATTTGACAGATCCATAAGCACAGTTAAAAATATTTCATAATTAATAGCTAATATTATAAATGTGAAAGTTTGTGAGGATGGATGTATAGATGTTTGTTACTCTTTCACGCAAAAACTACTTAACGGATTTTGATGAAACTTTAGAATAATATATCTCATACATCAGAATAACACATAGACTATAATTTATACACGAACGAAGTCGCGGGCAAAAGCTAGTTACCTATGAAGAAATTGATCTATACTAATTATTAAGTGGGATGAGTTCGCGGCCGCGCCCCGCCTCGCACGAGACGACGAGTGCGAGACGGGGCGCGGGGCGCGGCCGCGAACTCATCCCACTCACCCTGATGATGGACCTCCAATAGGTCCGAAACTAGTCGGTACCTATACCGATTATACGTGAGTAAAGCCGTATTTAATAATTACTGCGTTAATAATGTCTCACGAAAGTTTTAATGATCTATACTAATACATACATACATAAATATCTTGACGCCGTATCCCTAACGGGGTAGTCAGAGAGGACGGAGCGCCAAGCGTCGCGGTCCTTACATACTTCTTTCCTCTTCCTCAAATCTCATCATTCTTCTCACACATTCACGCCTAGGTATGCGAGTGCTTTTAACATTGTATTGTATGTATTGTATGTATTGTATGTATTGTATGTATTGTATGTATTGTATGTATTGTATGTATTGTATGTATTGTATGTATTGTATGTATTGTATGTATTGTATGTATTGTATGTATTGTATGTATTGTATGTATTGTATGTATTGTATGTATTGTATGTATTGTATGTATTGTATATATTGTACGTATTGTATGTATGTATGTACTACTAATGAGATAAGTTTGTTTGTTTATATGTAATGGATAAACTCAAAAACTACTCAACCGATTTCAAAAATTCTTTCAATTATAGAAAGCTACATTATCAGCAAGTAACACGGGCTGTATTTTATTTAAAAATATCTACCCGTGCGAAGTCGAAGCGGATCGCTAGTCAAAATAACTCAATTTTTTTAGTCGTGCACTTGGAGCCGTAAAAGTCGTTAGGTTAGCAGCATTGAACTCACCCACCCGCGGGGTTATTACCTAAAAATTTGGAGACTGACAGCTACTGGTCACTGCGCGACCGAGACTAATTGTAATAAAAAATTAGTATCGTGTATGACAATTGCGTGTCTATTGCACCATGACCGTAAAACGGACTTTTCGCGGTAAATTTAGCGCCATTATACAAATTCTCGTTTTGACAGCAGATATTGCGCGATATTTGGCTCTCGCATGCTGACTGCAAATTAGGTAATAAGTGTGACTTCCCCATTTCTGCGCCGATGCCTAACAGCATTAACGATACGATAGCCGTCGGCGGAAGATCGATGATAAAGAGGTGGAGGTGAGATGAGAGGAGGAAAGTAAGTAGACGAGTGAATTCAATTCTGCCAACCTAACGAATTTGACAGTTCCAAGAGCACAGTTTAAAAATTGGGGCTATACGATATTTTTTTTACGCACACAGGGATAAACTAAACTTAATTTATGGGAATTTATACTTCTGGCTTTCGTTATATTTTCCTATAAACTTTAGGCAAGGCTTTATATTTACTGAAATATTAAAAATTTTAGGTCTAGTAGTTTCGGGTTAAGAGTAAGGAATAGTAAAGTCAAGTTTGAGAACCAATTTTCTCCTTCATTCTCCCTATGAGTATTTTAAAACGTTAACTAGTGTAAAATGTGGGTTAGCAGAATGCGTTACTATTCCAAATTGAAAGTTCGTACGTTACATAGGTTCTGACAAAATCGATTATGACCAATAGGCGGATGAACGCACGAGTTATATTATAAGGTTACCGTTTTTTCTTTCAAGGTTGAGAACCTTAAAAAAATTTAAAATACGCGTTACAAGTTTAATTCGTCTTTAATTCGTCTTAAACACTAATTACTAAACCGTTAAACAGATTATTATGGAATACATTTGGAAATACTTTTTCCTATCCAAATAATACCAATTTGCCCGTATAAAACTCCAGTAAAGTGAATACACTTGTACATTAACCTCCGCGAGAAAGTTATAAAGCATTTTGTTATTATCATTTCTAAAAAAGTTGGTTTCGAAAGAACTAAATACGGTATTGAAAGAAAAACCACAAACTACTTTTTAAATGTTTGTCTCCAGTGTTGCCTGATAAAAAATAATAGCAATCGCTTCCGGAATATTTTATTATAATAATAATAATACTCAGACATTTTTTACACAGCACCATCTAGTCCCAATGTAAGCAGCACAGCGCTTATGTTATGGGTACTAGACAACTGATATACTACTTATATATTTTTCTTTTGTAAATAAATACATATTATACATAAACACCCAGACTCGGGACGGGAATCGAACCCGCAACCCCTCTTTACTTTCCAACGCGCTAAGCCGTTGGGCTACGGAGGTCGTCGAACCTACCTGAAGTGAGAAGTACGATGACCTTTAGCGCAACATATTCATATCGATCAACTCGTAGTCTTCTCAAGTGGTCCGTGAAACTTAGCATTCGTTCTATACACGGCGTCAAACCCAATCTGCAACAACATTCAAAGGGAATTAATATCATCATTTATCACCAAAGAGGGATATTCTGATGGAAATGACACATTAGAGAGAAACGGGGAATTTTAATGGTTATCAAAGTTCTCATACGTCGATGTTTTCATACAAATAACTCTGTATTGTAACACTTTAATACATAGAAATTTTAGTACTTTTTTGTTTGCATAAGTGTCCCCAATCGATATATGTATATAGGTTACATCACGGACCAAGAACCAAAATGGATCGAGTCTTTGCACTAAGAGCGTGTCCATTTCTTGTTGACCTAGTATCTAGACTTTAGTAGGGTCACGGTGTAACACCTGAACATAACGTATTTTCATTTTTGTGAACATCAGTAGCCAAAACAAGTATTTACGAATATTTTGATTATAATTATTTCAGTACTGCAATATTTTGTATGTCAAGTCGGTCACGATCGACTTGACTTGATCAGACATCAGACCATCAGCTGACATGAATTACACCGACAGTGCGAGGTTTCCATATTGACTATAGCTAACTGTTTTATTCGTGGTCACGCTCAATAATATGGAAAAAGAGACACGAAAATTCGTTTGACACACGATGATAAGTGCGCTGCCATTTTGGATAAAAATTAAAATGGCGGCTGATGATTGCGCCAAAATCTTCAAACTCCTTTCCAATCAGTCATCTTAAATGAAGTGTGTGTAGGTGTGTGTAGGTGTGTGTATAGCGAGGCGTGGAGCCCTCGACTCACTTGGCGCTCTGGTGCAGCGTGATCCCGCGGCCGGCGCCCACGCGCACCTCGCCCGGCGAGCCCACGCCGCGGTAGCAGCACGACAGCACCAGTAGCTCGCACCAGCTGTTTATCAGCAGGCAGATCTGGTCGTCGATCTGATGATCACATACCGTTTAATGTTAATCATCAATATCGTCAATCGACAACATCGTCAAACTACAATATTATCATCAATCAACAATATCGTTAATCAACAATTTCATCAACAATTATTTACCAAATTACAGCACAGCAATATTTATCTAGATAGGTTTATATAATTTTTTACAAAGTAGTCCGATTTTGATGATTCTATATTATTTATATTGTTTATTATTTAATAACCTCCGACGGAAAAGGGGTATTGAAATTAGACGCCGTTATCTCTGTCTGTCATTTTTTACATTCTTCGAACCCTTATAAGATTGCTAACGAGACCTCGTAAGTTATAGTTAATGTTCTAAGAAATAATATGACTTACAAACCTGAAAATAGCCATAGGCAATGACTTACTTGCCTGCCGGTTCATTACAAATAAAAAATAATTTAATATTAAGCAAAGCATATACCACACAACCTTGTGCGCTTGCTTGGTTATCATTTCAATTTGAAATACAAGAATATTTATTGCAAGCAAGGGTCACCGAGTAACCCATTAAGCTTGTTTGCATTTTAATTGAAACTACAAATGTTTTCATCGCAAAAAAAGCATCCGCAAGAAGTCCAGTGAGAATTGCTTGCCTATCATGGAATAAAAGTTCTAGAAGTATCAAGCTCATTGGTTTCACTTCAAGCAATCTATTTTGGAACTTTTTTTTAAATGATGTCAATCCCGAAAATCTCGAAACTGACAAGCGGTCGGGACCCGAGATCCCAAAAACCAGATTATGTGTGCAAAGAATTTATAACGAGGCAGTCATTTGCCTTATCTTCTTATCGAAATATTTTTATAACTTATCTACTTACCGAAATATTTTTAAAAAGTGGCAAGCTCTTGCACCATTTGACGATTTTATACAGTCGATGGTCCGCAATATTACATAAATCGGCCAAGAAATCTGGGCTGGAGTTCTGTGCTGTTATACCGCTCGCGGCCAGCAAAGGGTTAGCGGATGGACTGCCCGTGGACTTCCCTAGTCGACTCAGTTCTGACTCGTTATACTGCCATAGATGTTCTACATCCATTATTTCCTGAGAAAATTAAAATATTTCAAGCCTTCAAGTTGGTTTTCATGGTACTATATCTCAAAATTAGCCCTCGGTATGCCTATGATTCATAGGAAAATTAAAAAAATTGAGTTGTTCAATTCGAATTGACTATCTATTTTCAGACAATTTTAAGCCTTGCTCAATGTCTACAAGATATTAACGAAAATTTGATCTTGCAAATCAACTTAAATACATTTAACAAACTTATCACTTTAGAATGATAGTAATTGTGCATATGAAGATCCCAATCACAAGCTATTAATAGCTCTCTTGCCGAAAATAACTAGAGGGTTTTCTTCTCCTTTCTTTGTTCGCCGTGCGAGCTCGGGATTATATGGCGTTCATTCAAACTAATTGAATTGGTAACTAAATTATGAAAAATAATAGATAGAAAAGACAAGTGAAGACAGCTAGAATGGAGGGTAGAAGTGAGGAGGACTACCTCATAAGGCCATTAACTAAACATGTTGTGTCCACGCGAATGTTCGAAATCGTGGTTTTATAAATGACCAAAATGGCGCTAGTGAGTTATCAGAGTATCTGAATTCTACGCTTAGCGGTTGTAGTAAACCGACTGAATATAAAAGCATTCATATTATAGTAGACTAATTGAAAAAAACATCGCACATAACAGATCAACTGGTAACATAATCAAATAAAGGCTGTCTTAATTTAACGTAATTTGAGAGACACTTTTGTATAATTCTTCTTGTATCTAAATCCACTATCCTCCATAACAATGAGCAGTTAAATCATTTTTATCATGTGTCAAAACATCAGACCAAGGAAGGACCATATTGGATGGAGCTTTTTCAGACGGAGTTTTAAGAACGTGACCGTTTTTTGTTGGCGCGAGGTTCTAGACTTGTACTAGTGTGCTAGGGAAGGCTCAAGGAACAACAATACACAGCTGAACATGCCAAAACACTTAAGATTTATGTTAGGTTTAGAATGTTAGTGAGAATGTTTATGTGCATTAGTTTAAGACGTCACTAACATTCCCAATTACCTACCTTTCCTATCGTTTTATCCCTTTTCACGGGCTACCTGGGGGTAGTTGGGAAAGATGTGTCAGTAACAAACGAGAACACGTCAGTTATCGTTCAATCATCGCTCGGTCAATCGTATCGGTACCATACGGCACATCATCTCGCGGAAAATCACCTACAAAGGAAATCGCCTCATCGCAAATCATCCTATCAACTATTTATCGTCATAACATGGAAAATCAGCACATCAGCGCTTGAGGAAGACGGCAGCTGAGAACATCACGACGCATCTATAACACCCAGCACGCGAGGGCAACGGGGAACCAGCGGGGTTATTACCTAAAAATTTGCAGACAGCTACAGCCACGCGATCACTACGCGACCGGTGACTAATTGCAATAAAAAATTGGTATCACATATGACGATTACGTATCTATTATTCTATGACTATAAAATGCACTTTTCGCGGTTGATTTAGCACCACTATACAAATTACATTACACAAGGTCTCGTTATGACAGCAGATATCGCGCGATATTGGCAGTCGCATGCTGTCTTGCAAGTTACGTAATAAGCGTGCCGGTTAACCCTTTCATTTCCTATCTGTCGCTCATCCAATTTACAAGTATTTGCCATAATTATTTCAGTACTGTAATGTTTTATACGTCGATCTGGTCATGAGCTGACGCGAATTACACCGACTGTGCCAGTTTGCCAAATTTACTATAGCTAACTGTTTTACTTGTAGTTACGCTTAATAAGATTGACAGTTTTTTTTATAACAGGGGGGCAAACGAGCAATCATGTAACCTGATGGAAAATAATCACCGCTGCCTATGGACACCCGCAACGTCCAGGGAATCACGGGTGCGTTGCCGGCCTTTAAAGAGTCATGAAAATTCGTTTGAACAAGGCGATAAGAGCAGCAACTCATTATGACTCTGTCCATTGTGATTATTGATCCGATGTCAAAACCATAATTTTGTATTATAGGTGTTCGAGATTACGAACTATGACGTCATGGCCTTTCTCTGTCGTTGAAGAAACTTTTTAGAAAATTAATATTTAAAAATAAAAAAGCAAGACGATCTTTGTTTTCCTTTATTCAGTCATTATACGTCAATTTCGTGCTAAGCATTTTATAATAATACATTCAATCAAGAAAGTATCGGGAATGGATGATTTGTTTATGGTTCCAAATTCATTTTTTTGTTTTTTTTGTTGTTGTTAGATTGGCACAACTGTTTTCCATTTTGGCGCGGTTTGAGTTGCATCTGTTATTTAGATTAAATACAATGCTGTTTTAGTTATATCGATCTAGTGTATATTGCGAATTTCATAATGGACAAAAACATCGAACAAAGAGTTTGTCTTAAATTTTGCATCGCCAATGGAATTTCGTGTTCGGAGTCCCTGAAAATGTTACAGAAGGCTTACGGTGAATCGACTTTATCAAAAACACTTGCTTATGAGTCAGTGCTTATGTGTGGTACAAAGCGTTCAAAAGCGGTGGAGATGTGATGGAAGATTTGCCTCGCTCTGGTAGGCCATCAACGTCTGCAACTGAAGTTAACATCGCAAAAGTGAAGAAAATAGTGACTGCAAATGCTCATTCAAGTTTGAGAGAGATAGCCGCTGAAGTTTCTGTGTCTCACGAGTCGATCCATACCATTTTAAATAATCACTTGGGTATGAAACATGTTGCCGCTCGGCTAGTCCCAAAAGACCTGTATTTTCTTCAAAAACACAATCGCATAAGAGTCGCAAGACATGCTAGAACGAGTCAATTCCGATCCAACATTCATGAAACGCATTGTTACTGGTAACGAGACGTGGGTTTACGAGTTTGACATGCAAACTAGTCAACAAGCTTCGGAGTGGCGCCTTCCAACTGAACCGAAACCGAAAAAACCACGCCAAAGTCGATCAAAAGTCAAAGTCATGTTAACTGTTTTCTTTAACTATCGCGGTGTTGTGCAATCGGAATTCTTGCCGGAAGGTCAAACGGTAAATAAAGAATATTATTTGGGTGTTATGCGGCGTTTCAGAGAGCAAATTCGACGAAAAAGGCCAGATTTGTGGAAAGAAAATTCTTGGATTTTGCACCACGATAATGCGCCTTCGCACAAGGCCATCATTGTGAACGAATTTTTGACCAAAAAGTCAACAAATACCATCGAGTAACCACCTTATTCACCAGATATGGCTCCAGCCGACTTCTTTCTTTTTCCTAAACTCAAATTACCACTTCGTGGCACCCGTTTTTATTCGGTAGACATAAAGGAGAATTCGCGGCGAGCACTGAACTCAATTCCGGAAAAAGCGTTTAAAAAATGTTTTGATGATTGGATTATTCGTTGGCGTAAGTGTATCGTTTCTGAAGGAGCATACTTTGAAGGTGATAAAATAAATTTGGATGAATAACTAACATTTCGTGTATTATTGATCTATTCCCGGTACTTTCTCGACAGAGTAGTATATAGTTTTGATGGTGTCAAATAGCATGTTTTATATGATTTTGTTGTGCTATTAATATGGTAACCAACCTACCCTGTAGGTTGGTTACCATATTGGCACAACTTGGCGTCTTAGTGATCAGTAGTAAGTACTATTAGTAAACAAATGGATAGTTAACAAGACACCAACCATTGTCATCCGTTTATTGATTATCGACTGCTCTTATTTGTTTAAATTTACGTATTTGTTTAAATAATCAAATTTTAATACCTCATTAAAAAAAAACATTTTTTTAATGTATTCAGTAAACTTTTAGTGTTTACTCAGCATTAAATTATTGCAAAAACTTTATAATGTAATAGGTAATAGAAAAATAATTATATCTGTATGTACTTACTTGTAACAAAGGTGGAATGTCGGGCGACAGTCGACTACTGCTCGATTCTCCTCGACTGTTATATGAACCAGGACCATTTACCTGTGGAAGTAGTTTTATTTACATGTATACATAACTTCACGTCACTTCCAAATACGGGTGGGCAGAATGTAACCTCATACAAAATATTTTTGAAAATCATCAAATCATCATGCACTACCGCAGAAAAACCTGTAACTGAGAAGAACGAACAAGATATCTACTCGGGTATCATTTTTAAACATTCCACATTTTGATTACAATGTTCTAGGGTTGTATAGTCTACTATAATATAATATTTGTTACAGCACTTCCAACCTCTTATTTACAAACACAGTAATGATGTTCGATATACGGACTTAGAGAAACAAAAGAAAAGAACTAATAAGATCATTCGTATTTTTTCTAAAAAATTGTTTTGTCTTCACAATTGAATGGGGTAACTGAAATAGATCTGGGATGACTTAAATCGAAAAATGCATCAAAAAATGTTTTTGGATCTATGAATAAACAGTTATCCATATCAGCGTCCGTAACTCTGGGTATATATAGCATGAAACTGATTTAAGACTCGTTGCGGAGGTAGTAGTCTCTTGTTGTGTAGTTCTTGTTATAACTCTTATACAAGTGTTTTTTACGTGTAAATATGTTCAGAATGTAACAAAATTATTTCTCTTGTATTCTTATTTTAAGTGACTGTATTATCTTATGAGGATAAACATTCGTTAACCTTATTACACTGACTTAAATATATATTTCTATTTTTGATCATTATTTTCCATTAATATGAAGACGGTTCATAGATTTTAATATTTTGTGACTAAATAGTCACAAAATATTTGCTTTGGACATCTTATCAAAGCTCTCCTCTGATTTCTAAATTATCAATGCGAAAATTCTTAAAAATTAACTAAAAGTACCTTTTATTTAATACTATGTAAGTAATAAAATGTTGACAATATTACTTCAATCTTATTTTTTTTATTAAGTATCAAGTTTTTGTTTGCCTTTAGGTATGACAATGGTGTGGGTTACCTGAATAACTCCAACATAAAACATTTTGTTCGTTATATCCACATTGTATCTTTGTCGCGAGGTAACCAGGAAGTCTAATTTAAACTTACTTTAATTTAGATTGGCGCGTTGGCGCAATGGCATAGCATCTGCGTTCCAAGCTAGGGTCCCGGGTTCGATCCCCGGTCGAACTTTTCTAAATTGTCTTGGAGTCTGGGTGTTACTGGGAACTTCCCAGAGTTCGTTGTGTGGTACCCATCATACGAGCTAACTGCTTACTTTAGGGTCACACAATCTGTGTAATGGTCTGGAGTATTATTTTATTTTTTAAACTTTAACGCCTAGTTCAAGTTTCAATAGGTATTTGGGAAGGGTTTCGTGTGTCACGTTGGCAAGCATATCGTAAGAAGGGAGCGACTCACGCAAGTGAGGCTGGAGGCGTGTCGCAGCGCGTGCGGCGCGTGCGGCGCGAGCGGCGCGTGCGCCGACAGCAGCGAGCCCGTCGACGCGGCGCCCGACAGCGAGTACGAGCACTGGTACGTGGAGCGGCCGCCGCGCGTGCGGTCCTCGCGGATCGCTGTTGACAACCGGCAAAGGTGTATTCAATGCCTCAATAAATTAAAAGAAAACAGGCGTATTCTTCTTTCTTTATGGCATGGCGCACAGTTTAACGCATTTGCCAATGTCACGTATTAACAAGTAGAATCACAAGTAAATTAGTTTTTTCTAATCGTAAAACTCCTCCAGTTAAGTGATAATAGGCTTTACTGAAGTTTTATAGGATTTCTTGGAAGAACGCGACAACTTCAGCTACACATGTTTATTTAGACCTACTCCATTCTTTTCACTTATACAGAACTTTAAAACACAATATACTATTATGTTTGTTCTCTAAACCTCCCAAAGATGTAAAAAATAGAAAACCTAAATAAAATGACACTTCACTTCTCCCGTTCCCGCCAAAAAGTCAACAAGCGTATTCAATGACTCAATAAATTAAAAAAAAAACGAAGGCGTATTTATCTCCGAACAAGAAAGACAATGCACAGAGTATGCCGCATTTGTTGCTGCTCTTACCACCGTGTGTCAAACGAATTTTCGTGTCTTTCTAACTCATTGAGTGTAATCAAGAGTAAACAGTTAGCTATAGTAAGTATGGCAACCTCGCACTGTCAGTGTAATTCGTGTCAGCTTATCGAAATTATTATTTGCAAAATACTCGTAAACCTTAAGTGGTTTGCCTACTAGTAGTCACAAAAATAAAAATAAACCTTAAGTGTTTAGACTACTAGTAATCACAAAAATAAAAATAAACCTTAAGTGTCTTGCCTACTAATAGTCACAAAAATAAAAATAAACCTAAGTGTCTTGCCTACTAGTAGTCACAAAAATAAAAATATGTCATGTTCAGCTTTGTATCGTTGTAATGTGACCTTCCCTAGTCACGCACATTAGTAATAATCTAGTAACTTGGTATTGCTACTGCGCAGTTTTATTTATACTACTAAAACTATGTTATTCACACAAAAACAATATTCATTATTATTCAAATTTTACTGTAATTCATTAGAGATAAAACGGACATACACTTTTTGCGTAATTTTATTTGAACTACTAAAACGATATTATTCCGGCGGAAACAATAATTAATATTATTCAGATTTTACTACTATGGTGAAACGGATAACCGGATGCCGGTTACCAGTTACGGTTGCGGTATATTCGGCGAGTTGCAAGGCCGAATGGCAGGATATCCGGTTCATCGTGTTGCTGCATAATGTGACAAGTTAAGCGTTGTGCAGGTGCAGCGAACGCGATCAGTTGGGATCAATAATTTGAGAATCTAAGGGGTTTTTGTAAAAATTTAGTTTAAATAAAAGTTGATTTTATGAAATTATCGTTGATTGTGAATATCGGTATCTGCCGGATATTGAGTTACTAACCGGTATCCGGCCGGAGAGTAAATTCAAGCGTGATTGGCCGGATACTATGTATATTGGTCGGATAGAGTAGTTATCGGATAAATACCGGATATCCGTTTCATATAGCTATTTATAGTAACGAGAGAACACTAGATTGAATCTATACAATATTTGTATTATCTATACCACTCTATATAATATTGTGTTAACCTGTAATCCTCACGTAGATACCTACATGCTGACACAGATATAATATAAAGTAGTCTAATGACTTTCCCAAGTGTTCAGGATTCCAGGATAGATGTTTTTGTCTAAGTCTGAGTGTTACTAATGCACCTCCCCCCCATTTCACCAGGTACCCATAGTAGAAGCCCAGTACTGAGTTTGGGTTTACGCTAATAATTACTTAATTTGTGCTTTGGGGTTCAATAAATGGTGTGATTGTCTAAATTCTTGAGTAATTAAATTAATAATTAATAACAATAAACGTGTAGCAACCAAGATAAACTGATTCGTCTGTGAATATGGTATGTACTTTCGTCATCAAAAAAATAAAGTAATAGGAAATAATCTTACCTTCCAACTTCATGCCGCATCCGAGACACTTGTCGAATCTACAAGCGGGACATTTCTTCCTGGTCGCCACGGTGACAGGACAGTTACCACCTCTCAAGCACATGTAATTCTTTCTATTTTGTACAGTACGCTTAAAGAAACCCTTGCACGACTCGCAGGAGAATATTCCATAGTGGAATCCGCTGATTTTGTCTCCACAGATTGGACATGGACTGAAAATACAAATAACAATTATAAGTCCAAACGATTTTATAAAGAACTTAGTGTTATTTATGAATGAGAAGATGAACACGACACACGTCTTGCCAACTGAACTACTCGAGTACATCTACTAGAGGTCGCCCTGTGGTCCAAATTCGACCGTAAACATAAAATTATAATATAAACTCTTTGGCGACAATCTCTACTCTGTGTAACTGTTTGATCCATGGAGGTTACGTATATGTGAACACAAACTAGTATGACTTGGAAATTTACAGTCTTTTTCACATCGGCAGTATGAACGTAAAGGACGAGTGACTTATTCAGTTTAATGTATTTCTAATGCATATTACATAAAAATATTAGCTTTCTGCTATCCTTAAACCATATTAACTTTAAGTGTACCAAATTTCACACACCTCCGTCCGCGCAATTTTTAAAAAGGGAATCAAGGTTTAACGTCACGTATTAATATATAGAATATTTATTGAGCCATCAAGGCTGTTTTATTATGTAAGTACGACATAGGGTATCCTAGTGTGGGAACTAGAGCAATAAGTACCCAATTGTACGACGAACATTTTCTTCTTATTTACATTTAAATTTTTATTAGAAACAATACAGTGTGTGTGAAATAAATAAAATAAATAAATAAGCAATTTATGTGATACATATTATACATACATACATACGTACTCATACAGCCATACATATCTTTACGTTGTAATCCTAATGGGGTAGTCAGAAAGGACAGAGCGTCAAGCGTCTCGGTAATGATAAGTGATATTAGAATAAAAATTGACAATGATTTCCTGTTTGCTAATAACATCTATAATACTAACGGTATAATTATTTTTATTTTGTATAGCTGATATCTGCGTTTTTATCCGCATTTTTAATTTTTAAAATAGCCTGTCCTTCCTCAGGATTCAAGCTATCTCCATACCACATCGCAATCGGATAAAAGGTATGGCAGCCCATAAAATACGAACAAACAAACATTGATTTTTATATATTAGATTTATTCTATCTTGCTTTTGTATTCTTGTGGGCCTAAAATTTCGAACAATTCTTTATAAGGTGTTAAAGTGTTTGGAAAGATTGATAATCCTGCTCACCTGTTGATCAGCTGCTGACGACTGATCCCCTGATGGTGGTGGAGACGGTCGTCGACGTCAGCGTCCTCGTCGTGGGCCGGCGAGGCGGGGAATACCCCCGCCGGCCCCGCGCCCGCCCCCGCCGCATCGCGATATACCACGTGAGGGTGCCGGCCCTACGGATACAATACACTACAATACCGTATAGACTCAGGTGTTACTTTGCGAAAATCCATTTCATGTGATAAATTCCTAAAATCTTTAGTTATTTTCCACTCAAACTCCAAAAACCACCAATCGACACGTGTTTCGCCTCTCAACGAAGCATCCTCAAGATATACCAGAGAAAGGATTCGATCAGTTAACCAGCACCGATTCAACAACTGAATCAGCAACAAATAGTCGTGCAGCTGATTCACTTGTTGATTCGGTGCTGGTTAACTGACCGAATCCTATCTCTGGTACATCCTGAGGATGCTTCGTTGAGAGGCGAAACACGTGTCGATTGGTGGTTTTTGGAGTTTGCTAAAGATTTTAAGAATTTATCACATACAGTACAATGTTTTTTATTACTCATGCGGGATAAACAGTATCTAAACCCACATTTTTGCGGTTGATAAGTAGCTACTTTCTCATTTTACAATTTGAGTGCGACAAATTTACTTGTTGCACGCAAATTTTGTTTGGCACACGCAAATTCACGATTTAAAAAAGAATGTAAAATGATATCTGAAAAAAACCTAATCGATTTTAGTGATGACACTGATGTCAATGGGTACTACACCCATTGACATCAGTGTGAAAGATAAAGAAAATCTTGATTTCGAAGTTTTAATTAATATATTAATAAATAATAATAAAGATATTACTTTCTACAATTTTTCTTTGTACGGAAATTATCTCCGCATTAGTAATAAACAATAGTATCTGCAACTCGCGCGGTGTTGTCGATTACCCACTCAAGCGAATGTTTCGAATGTCGTTCGAGTGCACAATCGACAACTTACCGCACTTGTTGCGCAATAGACTAATGTTAAACTAGCTGACCCTCGGACTCAACTTACAGAGACGACACAACTTATAGAGACGAAAGTCGGACCATCTCATTCACCCCTGCTCAGTTTATTTACATACATACATATCTTCACGCTGTATCCCTAGCGAGGTAGAGAGAACGGAGCGCCAAGCGTCGCAGTCCTTACATACTTCTTTCGTTTCCTCAAATCTCATCATTCTCCTCACACAGTTTATTTACACTAACAAATATCAACTCTCGCTCGCATTAAGTAGCACATAACCAATACTGGACATGTGTGTACATCTCTGTACATTGTTCTATTCGGTGGTGTGACAAAAACAGCAAAAAATCAAACTATAAAACAGAACGTAGTAACCGCAACGATGTTTAGACGTAAATTGTTTTCATACTAAATAAATGACATTACCACTCTATTAGTGGAGTACTCCTGTCCTCGGACCAAGTCATAACGAACTGCTTGACATGAGCTTTTGCTTTAAAAGCGTGTCCGTTTTTTTGGTGCGAAGTTCTAAACTTATACTGAAGTGCGTGATTAGGGAAGGGTTACAGTGCAACAATATACAGCCGAATAATAGAACTAGTAACCAAAACTTAAGATTTACGAGTATTTTGCAAATAATTATTTCAGTACTACGTTTTGTACGTAGAGCCATTTATGAGTTGACACGAATTAAACCGACAGCGCGGGTTTTGCGAATTTACTATCGCTGTTTTACTCTTGGTTACGCTCAATGAGATAGACAGAGAATCGAAAATTCGTTTGAACAAGGTAATAAAAGCGGAAACTTATTATGACTCCGTCCATTGTGATTCTTGATCCCAGAGCTGACCCGCAGGGTTAATACCTAAAAATTTGCAGATAGCGATAGCCACGCGATCACTGCTCGACCGGTGACTAATTATATTAAAAAATTGATATCATGTATGACGATTACTTGTCTATTGCGCCGTGACCGTAATATGCACTTTTCGCGGTATATTTAGCGCCTCTGTACAAATTATATTACACAAATTCTCGTTATGACAGCAGATATCGCCCGATATTGGCTGTCGCATGCTGTCTGCAAGTTACGTAATAAGCGTGCCGTGCGAATACGCGTAGTCTCGTAATCAGTGACCAACCAATAGCTGTCATGCGTGTTTGTTAAGCAAAGTCAACAAATGACGCTAATGGCGGATGGAATATTAACTACTTGTTTATTTTTCGTGATTAGCGGGGAACGTAATCTACTAAACAATGTTTGATGAGATATGGCGTACGGACAAAAAACACCTAATAGAAATAATAATAACATAACATAACATATCTTCACGCTGTATCCCCAACGGGGTAGTCAGAGAGGACGGAGCGCCAGGAGTCGCGGTCCTTACACACCACTTTCGCTTTCTCAAATCTCATTATTCTACTCACTCATTTTCGCCTAGGTATGCGAGTGCTTCTGACATTTCCGTCTGCTAACACTCTGGCTATTTGATCTTCATAAGTCAGCCTTGGTCTTCCTTGGCTTCTTTTACCACTCACTTTCGGCTCTGTATATTTTATTCGTCAGTCTTTCATCACTCATTATTTCCAAGTGCCCGAACCATCTAAGCATTCCTTTCTTCATTTTTACAATAACACTCTTGTGCAACCCTGTCATACTGCGTATCTCATCATTGCTTATCCTGTCAGCAAGCGTGACACCGCACATATTTCTGAGAGACCGCATCTCCACAGCATTTAACATACTTTCACTCGATTTTGGGCATATCCAGACCTCACTACCGTACAACAAAGTTGGCACCAACACCGCATTGTGCATTAATATAATAATGCGCCAGACGATACACACCAATCATCTGATCTCAAACTAGGGTATTCCCTGTGCTATGAGAACCAGACGACGACCTGTGCTATGAGAACTCGGCTCTGGGTGTACTGGGAGGGTGTCTCCCGGTACACCCAGACCCGAGACAATCTAGAAAAGTTCATTTTCTAATTTGACCCGACCGGGAATCGAACCTGGAACCTTCCGCGCATGAGTAAACGTCTAAACCACTGCGCCATCTAGGTCGTTAATACTTAATATCGTTCAGAAACCAATCTAACATACGGTATTAAAATAATTTGCTTGCAGCCATAAATGGCTCAGTTTGCCTTGAAAACATTTGTCGATAGCATCTCTCAAACGAAATTAAAAAATGAGTTTTTAACATTACTTTCCACAGATGTTACATTTTAATAGTAACGTCGCTTACTCACACAAGCCTATTTTGCTTACATTTTTCAGTATCGCTTGTTAATAAGCAGCAGTGGCGTGATTCGTGGAATTAGTAAATAGAATGTTAGTAACTAGTTTGTGGTGAAGATACATACATATATACATATCTTCACGCTGTATCTCAACGGGGTGGTCAGAGAGGACGGAGCGCCAAGCATCGCAATCCTTACATACTTCTTTCGCTTCCTCAAATCTCATCATTCTCCTCACACATTTTCGCCTAGGTAAGCGAGTCCTTTTGACATTTCCGTCGACTAACATTGGCTATTTGATCTTCATAAATCAGCCTTGGTCTTCCTTGACTTCTTTTACCACTAACTTTCGCTGTATAGATTTTCTTCGTCAGTCTTTCATCACTCATTCTTTCCATGTGCCCGAACCATCTACGCATTCCTTTCTTCATTTTTTCAATAACACTGTGGTGAAGATAGTATGAAAAAGTTAAAAAAAACTAGCAATTTACTTTTAATAGTTTTTTTAATGATTTCGGGGGAGGACTTCGGACCCCCTTACCCGTAGGATATTCCATTCCCCCCAAACCCGCGTACGCCTTGCCATCCTAGTCCCAGTTAAAAAGCTGAAATTACACCCACGGCAAACACACCTTCAAAGCATAATTATTTAATGTAAACACATTAATTATTATTGATTGATTGCTTAAAATTCTAGAATCTAATCGTTCTTTTAAGTAATCATATTATACTTTGTTTTGATACAAGATATTTCTATTTTACATACCTGTACAGGGGAATGTGTGGGTGAATGCGAAAATTCCGAGCTATATGAGTAACAGGAAGAATGCGATGCGTCGCTGTTGTTACGCGACAGAGATGGAGTATAGTGCCGTGAGGCGCGCGGACTTGCTGATGGACTACTGTATACACTGGAACAATAATTATAGTAATAACATAATAATCATTATTGAATTAATATCTCTTACTTCAGACGTAAATTTACTACAAAACAAAAAGAAATAGGTTAATATATGTGCGTAGTTTTCTAGTTATACCTATTACCTAACGCTTTTTATAATTAACGTGCATTCACCTAAATGGCGCAGTGGATTAGACGTTAACTCAAGAAGGTTCCGGGTTCGATTCCTGGTCGGGTCAATTTAGAAAATGGACTTCTCTAGATTGTCTCGGGTCTGGGTGTACTGGGAGACGCCCGCAGTACTCGTCGTCTGGTTCTCATAGCACAGGGAATACCCTAGTTTGAGATCAGATAATTAGTGTGTATCGTCTGGAGCATTATTATTATTATTACTATTCATCTTTACGCTATATCAATGATAGTGTGAACAACTAAAATTTATAAATTTCTCCTTCGTTGCCTTTCGTTCGTTGTTTTGAAATATGCAAGTGTTTGCGAAAATTGGGAATTCCACAGTATTAAATATAAATTATAAAAGCACAGAACAGAGAGATATGTAAAATAAATGGATGAAAAAAAATAAAAAGTAGGTAAATCTTTTTTAAACAATACTTATTAATTTTTTGAAAAAAATTCGTCGACTGCAGAGAACGACTTCGTTCATACATTCATAATTTCAAACTGGAACACTTCTCATACAAAATTACGTTTTTGACAGATGATAAAAATAAATTGATGTAATTATAGTCCGTGAGATTTAATAGGTCGGATTTGACATCTGTCACATGGCTGCGACTAGTTATGGGACCAAACAAATATGTCTCGATTATTTTTCGATTCTAACGAAAATCGATACCATTGTTTAATAACATAATAACATCATAATATTTCACTTATGATTATTAGTTTGTTAGCTACATAGTACGTTTGTTGAGATATGATATTTGTTACAGTAAAACACATTTAAGTATATGAATAAACTTAATTCGATATATTTATTTTTTGGGACTAATATATAAAAAACTTCCTCAAAATAAAGGCAGACTGTAATATTGGTGAAAAATAAATATTTAATCAATTTCTGAGCTTGGATCCATGTCCGTAGAGCTATTTTCGTCTCCCACTATTATGATTAATTCATTTTCAATTAAATTGTCTATTCTGACGTCTCTTTCAAAGTCTTCCTTTATTATTTTATTTGTTTTCTTCACCACCTTCGCCCAGTCATCTTTTGATATTTGATTACATGCTTCTGTCAGTAAACTCATCAAAAAAACAATACAGAACTAAAATTATTTAAAAAATATAACAATATCTTAATTTTAAATTATTCGATTATTACGATATTTCAATCGATTATCGATTTCGTTTGGTAACGAAACGATTGCAAATGGTAGCAGTACTAGAGCAACACGCCTCGTGATATAACATTGTAACAAAGTCCATTTAGAAAATTCTTTTGGAGAAATATCTGTGTTTTTAACTAAAAGAAATCAAAGTTAGTAGTTTTGTGTAATGATCAGTAGTAGACCTATTAAATCTCACGGACTATAGTTGCCTACTACTAATTTTGTAATAACTTTGGAGAAGAAGCTAGTTACTGAGATACATGCCATACGCCTAATTCAGTAGTTAGAGATTTCATTAATATTGTAAAATTTGTCAATAAAGAATTATTTATTTATTTATTTTATTTAATTACGGATTGTTAATCACTAGCTTTGGAGTCTTATCACTGAATAACTTCAGGAGTTCCAATATTACAATTTACTCCTACATAACATTATATAATATGCACAATATGGGCTCATAAAATAACTATTTATATAAAATAATTAGAACCAGACAGTGAGAATTTGCTGCTCGTCGCTTAAATTTGACGACTGCGGCTGGTACATTGCATATTTCTCTTCTTCTCTCAGTACAAAATAAATGATATAGAAATATTAGGTTGTCGTATAATTGGTAGAGTTGCAATTAGGTACTATTCGGCAAAGAAAATTGCGCGTCAATCTAACACAACATGAAGTTAGCAACGAAGAGTTTATTTTAAACTTATACTTTTTGGCGCATTAAGTGAAAACGATCAGAGTGAAAACCATCAATTTTAAATATTGAGATTTGTAGATAAAATTCTATAGCTCCATTATATATATATCCCTTAATTAACGTGCGTTAGGAAAATACAAATAGAGTCGCTGAGTGTCGAATAGAAGGGGCATAGCGCTTTTTCGTTACGGACGATTTCTACCAACTCACCTCACGCAAGCCACGTTAAGGAACTTAATTCTAAAAGTGATCGTACCTGTGTGTGTACATAGAATGAACAGCTGAATCAGTACTGGCACTGGACTGGACTCGAGGCAATCGACCCAGAAGCGGTGACCCATGTAACGCGCCTAACAACTTGTCCATGCCCACTGAAGGCTCGCACTTTAATTCTGAAACAAAAGAAAATATACTTCGACTGAGCTGCTGAAGTAGTGGAAGGCACTTCCCTTTCAAGCCGGAGGCAAGCCAAATTTAGTAAACGTGCTTTTTTAAATTGTATTGGAATCTGGATGTTACGTGTTAGATCATTGTGTTGTATTCACAGTAGCCTAGTGCTTAATTTAGTTTGGAGTCATACAATTGGTGTAATTGTCTGTCAAACACAGGAATATTCTAAGAGTTAGAATCCATACATATTACATACTTACACACATATGTTCATGCTGAATCCCTAGTCAGAGGACTCTCATTATTCTCCTCACACACAACAATAAGGGTTAGAATAACAACAATAATCAAAATAATGTCTAAATTCTACACTAAAGAAAAAAAAACTACCTTCTAAAGTAAGCCAATATCACATGATTTTAAGTCACAATGCAATGTTTATCATTTCAGGTAAATAAATGCAACTTTATAGAAATCAATAAATATACTTTATGGATAAATTGCGCTATTTTGAATCTTTATAAAGCTTAGATAATCTCCGCCAGAAATACCAGAAAAACGCACAAACTTATGATTATAACTAGTCTTTATAATGTTCCATCGAAAAAAGTCAACAAGAAGTTTCAACAAAAGGTAAAATCTAAACATATTGTGCTCTCAACGTGTGCGATGACGTCATATTTGTATCGGTCATTACACTTTTTTGTAGCAAAATTCTTGAGTCATTTCCTTAGAAATTACTAACAACTGATCTAAAATTTGCTTCGGCAAATACACTGCTATGTCGACTTGACGACCTGAGGTTATTCAACTAAGTAGGTGAACTAATGCTAATTGGAATACATGAAGTGTTGACTTCTATGGGCGTTGGTCCAACGTCACACGCCACAAAATAATTTCAAATCAAGATCACAAAAGATTTTAAAAATGTTTTGACATCCGTTATTTGAATACAGAACAAAAAACTACTGATATACAAACACTGAATAATAATAATCATTACTGATATATAAATACTGAAAAAATGTAATTGAATAATGTAATCTAGGAATACAGAGGAAACGAAAACTTGGAAGATTGTCTTGCCTTAAGATTTTTAGGAAAAATTGTTCGGTGTACGAGTATAAAACATGTGACATTATTCGTAACAAACAGCTCAATGGTAGAATATAACACAACATTTGATTTAATTTTCTTTGCACAGTTTTAGTTGTGCAATTCCAAGAAAAGTACGCGTCTTTAATTAAAAACAGCAATCGAGTGTATGTTTATTTGCCATCACCCACATAAATCTGTTACTGCCATCACCCACATAAATCTGTTACTGCCATCACCCACATAACCTGTCATCTGACAGACTCTCTGTCAAAATTAGGTACTTTAACGAGTCTAATGACTATTATTATAGTATGTTATTGTTTCAAATATGCACATTTATTTATGATTTTAACTTTCACTTTGTTATTGTCACGTTTTTGTGTTAGCAGTACTAAATTTCTGTCAGTGTATGCCGATTATACCATTCGAATAATCTCCATTGTGTAACCATTCTGCTGCCTAACGTAACTATATTCCATAAATTTGAAGTGTCTGTGTAATTTCAAATTAAGGGTGTTTTCTAAACTCATTCATATATTTATTTACCCATCCCTAAAACCCAAATACGCGATTTTAAACTTTTCATCTGTCTGTGTGTTTGTTTTCTTGTTTGTGCCCTATCGGCTGAATCGATTTTGACGGGACTTTCATTGGTAGGTAGGTAGGTATTTTTGAGAGTAATCTAGGCTTCTTTTTTCCTGGAGAAGTACCAATAATAAAACCACAGGGCACTGTTAGTGGCAGATAGATGAACATAAATGAACCTCACCTGACAACTGCATCTCTTTTTTGATTGTTAAGTTCTGCACCTCTCCCAGCGAGGTCTGCGGCAGGCCTGGTGCGATGTTTTGATCCAGGACCAGAGACTTGGCGCTACTTGTAGGAGACGACGGCCGCCGTGCAAGCGACAGGCACGTGTTGTCTGTTAGCACAGATATCTGGAATAGACAAGGAAATAGATTAGTGTGATTAATTTTTTTTAACATATGTAATGATATTGTTTTATTATTTTCTATAGTTTCGTATCACATGAGCACATGACACATGACGGCAAAAAAGCATAACTAACACTTATGCTTGGATGCTTCGTTAAAAGTAAAAGATATTTTCATAGAAAATACGTAATATATGAAGTTAAAAATATGTATATAAATTTATTATAATTAATATATTAATTATTTCGCAAAATGACATTAAGACTCAATACAATGTAAGATATTATTATGCTTGTTATCATTAACGATTTTTAAATTTTAGGTAACCCCTAAGACAATTTTAATGATACTTAACCCTAATCTGTACGGGACACCTACAACATAAAATGGGATGTATTTAACGGATGCCTTACAGTAAGGATCTCTTACTAACAGGATAGTTAAGAGGGTAACACCAAGAGATGGCAAAATACTCACTCTGTTCATACTGAGACTCCTCTGATGGGATTGCAAAGGTGCTGTATATTTCAAATCTAACACTCTCTGATCGTCGAGACTCTGGAATGCCTCCGATTTCATTGGTTCCGTCTTTATGGTTACATTTCGTAGTGTGTCTATGGAATCCCGTGATGACTGAAGATCCAGGGAACTGCTGTTCTCATCTATAATCAATAAAAGGTTTTAAAATGATATGTGGTCATAACACCTTTATTTAGTTGCCTATTCTTTAAATAACTTGTGGGTACAAATTGTAGTATACAATAACTTTCTCACCAAATACCCCGTGTTTGAATTTAGAAAAAACTTTTTATTTAACAGAAAAGAGATTTAGACTACTTTATTTGAACTACATATAAATATTTCGCGAAGTTTCAACTCGTGGACTTCATAAATAACTCCAGACGCCGTGCTCGAGCAGCAGCGGTGACGTTAATTAGACAAGCCAACACACCTGTACAGACGACACACATTTACGATCAGATAAGCGGATCGGCCGCCATTTCGTTTGAAAACACCCACACATCCACACTTCATTTATTTTACTTGCCTCAGTTCGTAGTACGAGACATGCTGTCTGGAGTTATAAGGTCTATGTTTCAACCTCACTAAATCTAAACTGTTATTTTAGGAAGATTTAGCTTTACTGTATCCTGTGAACGTTAGCATTATTGACGCTCGTGTGTATTTACTGAATCCGAACTGCTAATATTTTGTAAAGTTTTAGTCTTACTGAATTTGGACAGTCAATTTGCGAAGTCGTGACTGAATTGTTCCCGTGACATTACCGTTACTGACCAGCGTCTATAACGGTAACGTCTATGTATAGAATATATTACCTGGTAATATATTGCATAGATTCGAGTGTTACTTTGCGAAAATCCATTTCTTGTGACGAAATTCTATAATTTTTACTACTAGCACCGAACCCGGTGCTAGGTAGCTCACCGAGTCTGAGCGGCTAGACAGGTGACAAACGCTTGGAATCGAAATGCTTGCTGGCGGTATCGCTCGTCAAAAGTACCACTTGGTAACGTTTCATCAGGCGGTTTTCTTTACATTTCGTTTGATATATAAGAAAGTTAGTAAAGTTTGCCTACCAATTTAAAATTCGTTACGCTAGATAACGTGGTATTTGTCATTCTATTCTATTAGCGTTTATGACAATTGCGCCACTTGTCTAGGCCACCAGATCTCTGGTATTTCCTAAGGACGCTTCGTAAATAGGCGAAATACATGGCGATTAACAAGTTTGAGATTTTATGGGGCAGACAGCCAGAAATTATACGAATTCATCGCGTGAAAGGATTTCCGTAAAGTAACACCGGAGTCTATAAAATATATTACTTCATAATCAGTAAATTTATACCAATGTTTCACGGAGTGTCAACCTTAATAAATTTGGATTGGTAATATTTTGCGAAGTTCTATGGTTTTACTGAAATTGGACTTCAATGTGACGTGAAGTGTCAACCTGATAGAATTTGGACTGGTAATATTTTGGGAAGTTTTATAGTCTTACTGAAGATGGACTCCATTGTGTCGTGACGTGTCAAGCTTATTGAAATTGGACAGGTAATATTTCGCGAAATTAGGACTAGGTTGTTCTCGTGACGTTAGCGTTAAGGAAGCTTTATAATCTTACTGAAGTTGAACTACCTAAGTTTCGCGAAGCATCAACCTTACTGAATTTGGGCTGGAAATATTTCGCGAAATCATGAATAGATGGTTCCCATGACGTTACCGTTATTAACGCTGGTGTCTATAACCATCTCAGAGTCCGACAGCTCGCCCTCCCACGACATGGGACGCTCGCGGTCGTTGCTCTGTCCGTCGCACTGTGCGCCGCTTGACGACCGCTTCTTCTTATTACGCATGTTCACCTGGAAAACGACAGAGCACCATAAAGACACAATTTGTATACAGGGCGCAAAACATTAGTCGTATTTAAGAGGAAGCTTTACTTTCGATATAAGTAGGTACACCAAATTACATATTACACTAAATTACCAACTACACCTGCCCATAAGTTCACCGAAAACCGGCTGCCCGCGTCACTGTTAGGAAACATCTCGACAATTACTCGTATTTCCCTTACAGTTGGATTGGAAGAGGCCCGGCGCCCTGGCCTGCTCGATCACCCGATTTGACCCCAATGGATTTTTATGTCTGTAATCGAGCCAAGGATTAAACTAATGAAATAATGTCTCGGGAGCACTTTATTGGAAAAAAGGTGAGGCATTTGAAAAAATGAAAATGGAGATTCTATTAGAATTTACTACCACTCAAGTGATAGAGAGTCCAAAAGTGCATTTTAGTAACCACGGATGAAGGATCACTTCGAACATGAGTAATAAACAATTTGATTGTTAATGAATGTTTGATCTCTTGATCTTTATTGATAATGTAAAAATAAGGCAATCGAAATTTTTGTTTCGTTTGATTTTTGCTTTTAAGGGCTGATAATTGGGCAGGTATCTACATGTGTGATACATCAATCGATAGGGCATTAAGTCTAGATGTTTTTTAAAATGTTTCAATGCTTCAGTCCACTCATTTTTTTTTAAATACCGTTAACATAAGAAGTAAATTAATTTTTTTACGAGTTTCTGATTATTCGAAACGTTCCGTTTAGTTACTTACGTGGGTGGAGATGATTATATTGGTGTTTGTAGATTGAATTCACATAAAGCTATCACGCGAAGAAGATTTCAGTTACTAATTATTGTCTGTTTGCATATTTATTATGATCATGCTAGTTAACAAATTTTGGAAACTTTCCTAAAATCATATTAACATGATAACTCGAAATCCTTAGACTTTAAACTAAGTTAAACTAGACATATGCCTATTACGGTGAGGTATTCCATCATCCTCTCAAGACTTTGCATCAACCTTCCAAACACTGTTTTATACTTACTTTAAACATACAACGACGTGGTGCCTATAAGTGGGAACAGTCTATAATTTGTAGTGATTAATAATCGTAAAGGATTACCTCGTACTGATGCTGTGTAAAGTCAATCTTGGAGATTTCGGCGTCAGTGGAGTCCTCGTCGTGTGGTTCTGAAGACACGCTGATGCGTACGCCGCTCGAACTATACGAAAATTGACCTGTAAATAAGTAATGTTTATATATATGTAGAAAAAAAATTTTCAGTCATATACTAGGTACATAAAAATTGATATCCTGTACATTGAGTATTTCTAAAAAGATATTTCGGATATTTATTTACATACATTCTATCTCCTCTACAATATGTTGTGTGTATGTGTGTGTATGATATATTCATATGAAAGTATGTGTAAGTCTGATATATAATTAGTAACGACGCAATTATTATTTTTAACGTTTTTATAAGTTTGTGCTACTAACAAGGTTTTAAGTTAATTCTAGATTAAAACACTTGAAAAGAATAAATTATAGACTACACAATCGAAAAACCTATATAAAAATCAAGGTTAGATATATGTAGACTGGTATGAGTAGGCAAGTAGGTAGGTACATCATTTAGAAAAATCTTTAAGAGAAAAATGTATGCAAAATTTATGCATACTGTATAAGATTAAAAAAAGAAAACGCAACATTCGCAAACAGCCGCATAAATAGCCTTATTTCGTTCACATGATATTCGGTTTAAAAACTTTCACCTATTCACTTTATAAGCTTCGAATGCTTTTTTTTTATTAAACATAGCTTTATTAATGAAATTATAAGAATTTTATTAAAAATGAGGTAAAGAACGAGAGAGGTGATAATTACCATTGCTCGTCTCCGGACCCGACATGCCGATAGTGGTGACAGATACGTGCCCACCCTCCACCTTCACAGAGTCCCCCTCACTGGCCATCACTGTTATATCACAAAATATCACACAAATTCACAGCATTACCACAGAGTCGATATACTCAAGTCGATAATTTCACTGCACTACTCTACAAAAGCACCGTACACATTTATTTACGAAATAATATCCAAAAATACTGTTCGAAAATTTTCAAAAACTATGTCTTCTCTTCATAATGTTTTAGATAGAAAAATATTTCCTAAACTCCTTGTTGATCATCTCGCATCGCTGCTCATTTTTAAGGCATCAGAGGGATTCAGTCTTGTTACATCCCGTCTTCGTCTGATCTCAATACAGTTTTCACATAGCCCTTCTTTTCTATAAATGAAATGGCATTGATAAAAATACCAGGTTTCTTTTATAGCCAAAAGTGGATTTAGAGGATTAAAACCCGAAGATGAAACCAGCATCTTGGTTAACCTGAAACAAAAAGAACATGTTTAAAAAAAATTTACACAAAAAATATTTCATTGTTACAAACATAATTTACCTAAGAACAAAAGTAGACTCATTGTAAGTAAAAATTAAATAAAAACTTAAAAAGAGCGCGGCGAAGTTTGCGCACGAATCAATTTCGGAATAAAAGGTGTTTGTGTACAATACAGTGTACGCGACGCGTCGCGTCGAGCCGCGGCCTTGCCAGCCGACCAGTGCTGCGCGATAGCGTACACGATAATAATATCGATAGAACGAGTCGACGCCCGTGTCAGTGGCACTTTGTTTACCACGCACCGAGGCGAATGAGATAAGAACAGACTGCGTCATAAAAGGTACTGAATGACACCGTTTCAGTTGTTTATATTCATATTATATTAATAAACCGTTACGTATATTTTAAAAGAACATGTATTTCAAAATATGCAGGCATATTTCATTATTATTATTAATTTAAAAGCTAAAATCTTTGAAAATTCAATATTTGGATTTTTTTTAATATTCCATTATTTATACAAATTTTGTGACCCCAAGCTAATCACTAGTCGTATACTATGGATAACAGACAACGAACTGGGGGAGCTCCACGTAACATCCAAGTCAATTGGAAAAGTTTGTCTCTTAAACTGACCAGACCGGGGAATGAATCCGGGCTCCCTGCATGGAAGCAGATGCTCTGCCACGCGCCAGCGGAGCAGTTGTAGAGCTTCAACAACGGGATTAAACGCATATGAAATTATTTGATTATAAAAATTTCCAGTACGGTCTTTTATTTTAGTAATTATTTTCTCACAAGTATCGACAAGTCATCAGTCACTAGCGTCGTTCAAATGAGGTAGTGGGAGGCATCGCACGGCCTTCACAAAGCCGGTTGTACCGACCGGCCGCGAGCATTTCGCCTTTCGCGCGCCGGACTGGTCCGCCGCTCCCAATACCTCGACTTCAGGGCAATACACTAGATAAGTGTGAGATGAGTGTACCGATCGACATCTTGAAAGTTTAACTATTATAGTTATTACTAATTTAGGAAACGTTTGAAAAGCATTCGTCATAAATTTAATAAAGGAAAATATATCTAAGTCAACCTTAGAATAAAAGTGAACGGTATGATATCTATGTCTATAAAATGTATACAAACATAGATAATTCTTAAACAATCGTGAGCGTCTGGCAAATCAATTAGCATTCAATGAAGTATTTTGGCTTTTGTCTCAGCTATTTCTCAGTTATCGTTATCAAGACGGCAGATAGCCCATCAACACTGCTTTTACAAATTTGCAACATAATTAATTTACGATTACACAATCCTTAAGGCTAATTGTCTTTGTGTACCACAATTTCATTGACTACTCAATAATATTTGTGGGGTTCGGAGAAAAAATTACGCCAAATAAATTCAGAGCCTTCAGATCAATAGAAATGCCAACAAAAATCAGAAATTGCAATTGATTAAAAAATTTAAAAACCTGTTTAAAAATTATTTAGCTTATAGTCCTGCAAAAACAACAGCGCATTACGTCTTTCTTGTTCTGTAATTAAAAACAGTGATCGGCACTCTATCCATCTTTATCATTGCCATAATAAACAATAAGTAAGAAAGAGATGGGGATCATTTTGGTGTCCTAATAAAAGGAGTTCGTCCGCACGCAAGATGGCGTCATCGTGGCCTAGACAAGGCCGAGCGGTCATTTATACCATACGGATACGTCAGACGAGTATCTTTGTCTACTTTGTGCTTACAGCGTATTTTTTCTTTCGGATTCAAGTCATAAACGTGGTTATATTTACTTTATATTAATTTAACGTCTTCGCTTTCTTAGGTAAATATGTTAATGCAATAAAAATAATGATATCAATGGATACTCTGAAGGTTATGCGAATAGGATAGATGAATAAAAAATAAATGAAACTTACACATATCATAGATATCAACATGATTTCACAACCTCATTTCATTGTAACTGCAAATATCTTTATAAACAGTGATAATGATAAAATTCCTTGATAGAAATAAAAAGACAGCTTACACTGGCATGATAAATAATTGGATATTCATCGTAGCGATGTAACCTGACGCCTATTTCACAACTCAAAAAGTATCTTATTAGTACGTTTAGTTTGGAGAACTATCTTGCGATCTACATGTTCATTTAGGCCGGTGTTGATAGACTCGGCTATGTGATGTCCTTGCGATGTTATTCTGTGTTATCGATAAACGTGAGACGAGGCGTCGACCGATAATTATCTTAAGGTCACAGCACTATCTGCGTGACGTAAACATCGTGCCATGCATTGTGATAATGATTATAGTGAGAGGACAGGTGCACATTTATTTCAACAACAGAATCAGTTTACATTCACTGATAGGTAGATTGAATTGGAATGTTCAAACAGAATCAATGAAAAACACTGAAACATATATTACCGTATGTAATGTAAAGAGATTACATTACTTAAAGTATTAAAACAATACACAATACTATTCATATAAAACGCACCCTGGACTAACGACTAAGAGTTATTAAAAACCTAAAAGCTCAGTTTCAAGACATTTATTTTCATGTCCTTGACCCTGAAGACTGCTGAAGAGGTCATGTATCCCCTAGAGTACGACGCACCCTATCACCTACGCCGCAACTAAAATAGACGAGGTGAATACTCTCTGTAAACTTACTACAAACCCATGAACTTCGGAACAAAGAACTTGACGCTTCATTCAGCACGCGTTGAAGGAAGTGGTGTTTTGCGTGTCAAGGCATTTTATGTTCCATTGTCCTCTAAAATATACCAGTAAAATGCACATAATATTAAATAAACCACGGTATTATAAAACAATGAATAAACATAGTTGGCCGATTTTCATTCGGTAAAGGCTAAATAATAACATTTGATATATTCGAAACATTACTTAAATGAAAAGAAACATGATAATCTTCAATTATTATAAGTTTATAAGTCGTGTTTGATAATGAAAACAGTTGTACCTAACAATCATATATCAATTTCTTTTAAAGGCAAATTCTCAAATTTTTTAAAAATAAGCACACTTTTACAGAAAATTAATTAGTTTCGGTGCCACAAAACTTAGTAATGTATTTTTAATTTAACGTACCAGACGACAGCTGTTCAAATTATATGCGACTACATGCAAATTATGAATTCGAGGTGACATTGTCTTATATTGTGGCCTAGTTAGCAGAATTATTTATTTAACAGTTACTTGAGGCCACGAATTCAAAATACATCGCAAAATCTGGTGACATGTTCTGGAATCTAGATGACACTATCGTCCTCTTATATAAAATTTTCAATTATTAATAAAAAGGGCTTGGATGGAATTAGAATTTTTGTATTAACTTCGTATTTTCTTTAAATTTTTAATTAAATACTACAACAGTAACTAACTAATCTGTGCTATTTTTTATATTAATTATTTAGTGAAATTTTATTAATTAAAGTGGTATTTACTAAAAGTTATTAGAATAAAACACGCTTAGACGAATATATATATATATACTATTATAATATATTCATAGTAGATAGTGAATTATAGGTCATCGGCCGCAAGGGTCTAACGGTTCATCGCGAATCTTAATATGTACGTACACCTACCTTCCTACTTACTCAATCTTTTCCGTGAAAGTTAAAAAATTTAAAGCTTTTCAATGCCATTTTCAAAAGAACTCTTAAGAAGCGAAGAAGACTAAGAATTAAAGATTAAAGAAGATACATACATACATGATAGATAGCAGGAAACCTAAGCAAAGGTTTTTCGAAATTTCTACATAAAAGAAATCTATAGACTACGTCATGTATTCCTTCTCATTCACACAAGAAAGAGACACAACGTAGAAGCAAGTGCCAGTTTCTCTCTTTCTGATAGTGTAATAACTATAATATATTTCGAAATTTTGTGAAAAATATATTTCCTGACTAAATACAAGATCTAAATAATATTTTTGAATTAATAAGTGCTTGTAAAAATTCAAAATATATAAAAAATATTCATGTTTTATTATTAGGGTTCAGTAAAACGGAACCCTTATAATTTCTTCCTGTCCGTTTGTCTGTCCGTATGTCACAGCCACTTTACTCGAAGATTATTGGCACTATGTATATAAACGAAATTTGGAAGGCACGGAATTCTATAGACCACTATACAATGGCGCAGCAAATAAAAAAAAAACAATTAGGGATGGCACTCATTACATGTAACTTAGAGATGAATAAAAAAGTTCAGTACATATAAGCGTGTGGGATATCTTTGGATAGGTCTTCGAAAATGAAATGGAGGTTTCAAAGAGACTTTTTTATTTAAGTCAATAGTTGTCGACATATTTAATTGAAAAAAAAGTGAAACATTTGAAAAAATGTAGTGCGAAACAGTGCCCGAAAATGCATTAGAAACCTAGGATCACACGTCGAACGTAAGTAATAAACGATTTCATAATTAATAAATGTTTTATTTCTTGATCTTTATTAATAACTAGCAAACCCGGGGCCCGTTTTACTGGGCGTTAGTTGAAGTTAAAATAAATTAAACAGTTTTTATAATTATTTTGATACTGCAAAAAAAAAACAAAAAAAAATATTCTACTGATCCGATCGCTACCAAACTACAGGAACAACCGCTAGGCCAATCTGAAGATACCCTGATTGTTTCGGAGTCGATAAGGAACATACATACATACATACATCGCCTTTTATATATATAGATAAATTAGCGACCCACCCTGCCTTCGCACGGGTAGAAATCTTTTTGAATATAAAATACGGCCCCATATTACTCGCTGATATTGTAGCTTTCTATCGATGAAAGTATTTTTGAAATCCGTTGAGCATTTTTTGAGTTTATCCATTACATACAAACAACTAAGTTGACCTCTTTATAATATTGGTATAGATAGTAGATATAAGAATAAGGTTATCGGAACTTTTTGTCGAAATAGCACTACGGTTTGATTTTTGCTTTTAAGGTCCGTGAAATAGGCAGGATACACTTCTAACGTCGTAAAAAACGCGTCTCCCCCTCTAACTTTTTAACTATATGGTGAAAAATTCTAAAAAAATTATAGAACTTAAAAGGCGCTTTCAAAGAAAATTATTTTGAATCAGATATGTTGTATAGCTTTTGGGATATGGGTAACGTGACCGTTCGTCCCGCTTTGGGCGGGACAGTCTTGCTTTCAGGTTGTCTGTTCCGTTGTCCCCACCCAGAGCAAAAATGTCTCGCTTTTGCAAACAAACCAAACCATGATTAATACATACCGTACGGATTGGGGTATATTCATTGCAAACGAAATGCGCGGCTGACGAACGGCGGCAGCGAGGGCGGCGTGGAAAAGAGAGAGTGAGTGACAAGCGAGAGCGATTTTGAAACTGATTTGCTCCGCCGCAAATATAAAATAAATGGGTCTGCAACTGAATCTAATGTTGATGAATTCCAATTACATATTTAATACATTGTTCTCATGTTCTTGTTTTTGAATAACTAGTAAAATAAGCCTTTTTTTTTACTAAATTTCGCTCTGACAAAAAAATAAATGGTCACGTTAGATATGGGGGATATTATTGGTGACACGCTCAGTGACGACAAAAATAACGCTATGAAATCTAATATGAAATACAAACTTGTTTTTAGTGCCTATTAAATGAATATTGTGTACCCCGACTACGGAACCCTTCACTGTGCGTGGTCCGATTTCCGATCTGGTCTTTGCTGGTTTTTTGTACATTATAATTGGATAGATGCGTATAAATAGAATTATACCGTTATAGAAATAATTGATATCGCGTATAAATCATTTTCATTAATGTTAGTATTTATGTTTTTGCACTGATCGGTTAGTTTAGTAAAAAAAATTTTTTATTTACTGTTATAATAACTGAAAAAGATAGATAATAATTTATTTACATAAAAATCCTGGAATTTTTGGCGGGATTTTATAGAGAGCGGTTGGGCGTTTATTTTAATTATTCGGCAAATTGTTTCTAGTGGATTTTGTGATATAAAATTGACATAGTTTTCCGTCCCAAAGTGAATTATGTGATTACGCTATATACGCTATTGTGATATTTATTCAAAAGTGCTTATTTAGTAGTGTGATGTTGAGTTTTTTAGTGCCTTCGTCCGCCTCAGCGGCTCCTACTAGAAAGACTACCTCAATATATTTATCGCCAGAAACTCCAAGAAACAATGAAAATATATTAGGCCAAGATTTTAATGAAATAACATGAAGAATTTATCTATTTATCACTAAAGACATCGGTTGTATAGGCTAAGATCCCTTTACCTTCCTTCCTAAGGAAGAACCGTACTACTACTTATAAATCCCGTGCTGAGCAACCTATCTACTTTAACGAAGATTAATTAATATAAAAACGAAAAAATCTTTTAAGAAGACTTAAACCGATTTTAAAATAAAAAGACACAAAATACAAAACAAAGTACAAAATGATTGTTATGCTTTACTAATCAAAACTCAAGTACAAAAATCCATACTAGTGTTATGAATGCGAGTCTGTCTGTCAGTCTGGTCGGCTTTCACGGCTAAACCGCTTGACTGATTATGATGATTTAGAATGGAGATAGATTAAGCCCATGGTAAGGACATAGGCTACTTTCTTTTTTAATTCCATGTGGAAGAAGTCTCGAACAAAAACTAGTAATTTTATAAATTGAAATCGGTGTCAAACCAATAAAATAGACAAAGAAAGTCTACTAGTTCGGCAGACTTGGTTGGAACCGACTTCAGTAATTAATAAAAAAATGAAATTATTGTATAGGTATTTGTATATTTATAAAGTTGTTTTTGTACTTTAGTTTTGATCAGTAAATGATAATTATTTTGTACTTTTGTGTGTTTTTTTATTTTGAAGCCAGTTAAATTTTTTTCTCAAAAAAATTCTTTTTGCCCATTTGAGATGTCTTATCGTAAATAAATATTTTTCTAATTGATAACTTTGTTAAATAGTACTGCATTATCATTCATCTCTCAACGGATCTTAAATTGTTACTTGTTAAATTTCTATGGGGCCACCATGGGACTTCCCTTTTCAAATAAAAAAAGAATCATCAAAATCGGTGCATAAATGCCAAAGACGTCGCGTAACATACACAAAAATTCAGTCGAATTGAGAACCTCCTCCTTTTTTGAAGTAGGTTAATAACCTCAAAGAATAGTAAAATTGTCCTATGCATAAAGCTTTGTTTCCTGTACATACCAGTAAAGTAGGAAAAATCTTGAAATATTGTTAAAAGTTAATTTAATGTAGATAGATTAGCTTCATGACACATAACATACAGTATACAATATTTATGAATAAAATGAATATATACTATATACATAACAGTACATAACTATATTTTCCAAATACTGTCAAGAATTCAGGGGCAGAAAAAAAATAATTGATTGATCCATTAATGGATGTCACTATGCATTTTATAATGGTGTTAGAATGTACACGTTATGACGGCGAGCGCAGTTAATTACGAGTTACGAGTACATACATACATAATATGTAAGTCCACAGTCTGTTTCGAGTTTAATGTAACCTTGCAAATAGCCTTGTCGTTCCGTGCTCATTTCTACCAGACGGACACTGTTTTCTAAGACATCCGCAATATATCCAGATAAATTTTGTGACAATAGGGTCCAGGAATCAAACATTCGAACAAGTGTGTGTAGATCAGAACCCTTCAATTAACATCTTACATTCTCAATATATCTAATTAATTTTCTTTACATTTTTCTAAGCGATACTATAAATAGAGGACAGCAATTTCTAAGTGTCTCTCGTAATTAGTATAAACAATACTTACCCCAAACGGCGTGTAATATATGTATATTTGTATATATGTATACATTCGTGATAAACAACTCATTTCATACCCCACACGACTCAAAATTACTAATACCTAAAACCTAACTCACTAATCCACACGTGTAGATTACTGGATTTAGAATTTTGGCTGGAGGATAGCTATCAATTATAAACATTCATCACATGAAATGGATTTCCGCAAAGACCTAACATCTGGGTCTATACAACACGTCAAAAGAAATTATCTTATTGACAAAATAAGCTATGAAGAGATACACATTATGTCTTACGAAGATCAAATAGCCAGAGCGTTAGTTACCGGAAATGTCAAAAGCACACGCTTACCTAGGTGAAAATGCATGTTCTGACTACCCCGTTAGGGATACAGTGTGAAGATATTTTGTATGTAAATTATCTCTTAACTTTAACTATATCTTTATTGTTCACACGTGTTATATTAACTATTACAAAGAAATAAAGTACAAAGGCGAGCTTATCTCTGCAAGAGATCTCTTCCAGCCAACCTCACAAAACGTTAGACAGTATGTAACGAAGGTAAGTAATGTACAAAAGCGTGTTAATATATAGTCGTATTTGCACAAATTTGTATTCATACATATTCATATAAATAATACCTAAATAGCTTATAAATACATACATAATATTATGTGAATGCAAATATATACTATATATATACATATATACATACACATAGATGCACATTTAGATATACGCGCATACTACGCATTGACGTATACATACCATACATCCATAAATGCGATAATTTATGGCATTGTATCAGATAAATAATACTCTTTTAGTCGTTTTTTGAAAGATGACACCGTAGGACAGTTGCGAACATTAGAAGGCAGTTTATTCCACAGTAACGCACCTTGTGCGGTGAAGGAGTTATAAAAAAAGTTGGTGTTGGAAAGAGGATATTGTAAAGTTTTAGTGACACAAGATCTTTTCTTAGCTTCAAGAGCTTTAACTTTCTACATAAGTTCCCTAACTCCCCTAATGCCGGAGTCCAAAAATCTATTTATTTATTTTGACACAACAACGAATGATTCACAATATATAATGCCAAGTTCTCAATTTAAGGGGGTTACAGTCCCGTGAACCTATCAATTACAGGTGTGTGCAACACTCATTACATCTAATGATTAGGGATGGCGATTTGAGATCGATTAATCGAAGAATCGATCTTTTGAGGTCTAAAATAGATTTTTTGAATGTGTTGCATTGAATCGATGTCGGACACCCAAAAATCGAGTTCCCATTATGTTTCTACAGCGGTAATAACGCAACTATAAAATAAAAGAGAAAAGTTTTGAGAGATTTTTTATTAATAAATTACAGATAATATCAAACACTGCCGCGCCGCCACCTTAGCGCTTTCGGAGCTACCACAGATTTAGCGGTTTTAGTCATCTAACTTTTATTTTCGCCATGCAAAATTAAAAAAAATCGTGGATCGATTTTTCATCGTAGATCGATTTTTTTGGGTATTGTATTTTTTGTGAATACAAATAAGATTCGAATCGATTTAAAAATCGATCTTTTTTGGAACGAACCGCCATCCCTACTACTGATCATAACCATATCATAACTACTAGGTACTCGTTTTTTAATTTAGATAAGCCATAGTTCGGTATTCCAGCGCTTTTACGCAACATAACGATGATGAATGATCCATTCGTCGTTTGAACTATCGAGACCTACGTGTGCGCCAATAATTATTGGCGCACACGGTGTAGCCGAAGGGTGCGTAACAGCACTAAAAATCAATGTAAAAATGGGATACAACAATGACACTTGAGTGTTGTCAAAGTAAAAGTTTGGAAACAATGAAACTATGTATTTTATTCCTAATAATATTATTAAGACTAATAAAATAAATATTATCTCTGCATTTAGGTACTTCTCAATGATTGAACACAAGATTTATTCATACGTAACCTCACTCAAAATGGTTATTGTATAAAATGACAATAAAAATCCTAATATCTTCATCGATTTCTGAATTAGAATCACTCCAGCCATTCAAGGCAAATAAAGTTCCGAATTACTCTTACAGCTAAACATATTAAAAATATTCTAGAAAAAAGACACAGAAACAGGTCGACCTTCCAAATTCAGCTGGCTGCAAATTATACGCTTCGTAGTTTTGACGTTCTCAAAATAATATAGGAACGCGTCAAGCTGTCATCTACATACAATTGGGCTACCAGTAAATAATACTGAATGCTTGTCCTCCCATCCATTCATCGTTCATAAAAGTAAGTTCCACATACGAAGTGTAGATCAAAGGAACAGTTTTTGTTATGGTTGGTATATTTATTAACGTTACTGTTGGTAGAGTAAATCAATTCATTTTTGGTTATAAGAACAGGAACTAAACAAAAGTCAAACTTCAATATTTGAACTTTAATAATAATAATAATAATAATTTTTATTGTGATACATAGGTACAGTAAATGATAACATAATATACATAAGTTCAGCTATGTCCCGCCGCAGAGGCATACAATAATCACAGGAAACAACGAAATACAAAGAAAGTAACGTTATTTATATTTATGTTATGGCATGCGGTCACATTTTATCATTTACATAATCATGTACATTGTAATAACACTTATCTATGAGTAATTTAAATAATTTCCTTTTAAATAACCTTAGATTTTTGATCTCCTTTACATTTCTTTATGTTTGTATTTGAGGTAACTACTTATTGCTCCATATTTCAAATGTTTTTGTTCGTTTTTGTCAAATAGTTAATGAAAAAGGTTGTCACAAATGGACACAGAGTACAGCCACGGAGATAGCTAACTTGATAGGTGTTCTTCCAACTGTTATAGTTATTTCATCAGAGTCCAAAATGTCAATTCGTATTCATTTTCAAGCAATAAAGTTACGAAATTGGGCCTATGTTAGCGTTTAACTCTTTTGGAGCCATTGCGCATTGTAGTTATGTATTGTCTTTCGCCTCCAATATCTGAATTCAATATCAGTAATGGAGTAGTACACAGATATCTTATTAAAATTTATTGTAATAAAATATTTAGATACGTATTACTCATTGTTACAATTCATATTCCTGAAATTCGATTAGGTCACTTTTGTTCTGCGAATGCAGCATACTCGTACAAATTGTTCAAAAAGTAATCAATTGCAATTATCTTTAGATAACGCAAGTTGTAAAACTTAGAAGGTAAGTAGGTACAGCAAACGGTTGCAGAATCACGCAATAAGTTGTATCAAACTACTAACCAATTAAGGGAAAACAATACATTACAAAATACTCGTAAATTACTAAACACCGTTATACTTTTGGATATAACATAGAATAGTACCCTTAAACAATCAAGCCGTAGACAGCCTATCTACTGCCGTTAGTAACTAACGAGACATTGACTGCAATATTTGCAGGACTGCAGCTTGCCTGACTCATAAACAGTATTGCTATTGAGATGGTAAATGCCATAATGGTCGTAAAGTATTATGGCTTTCCATACGTTATGTTTAAGAAAATACGGTATAAGGCAGGGTTTCCATTGGCGTATCATTTTATACGGCGATGTTGGCTTTGTTTACACAAAATAAAATCTGCCAAAAACAATGCAGTGAGTATTGTAAATTTATAATGATTGCTTGGTGCGCTGCTCTCTAACGCAATTGCGGCCGATCGGCTTATTTGATCTAATTGTATGTCGTATTTACAGCCGGGCCGACTTATGCCGACGTACGTGACTAATTTCATTTATTAGTTTCATAATGTATAGACTAAAATATGTATCTGTATAGCAATACGTGAAGCGAAAACTTCGGTTCCCTTTTTAAGAAAATAGCGCGGACGGAGGGGTGTGAAATTTGGTACATTTAAAGTTTATATGGAGAAGGACTGGAGAAAGCTGTAATGTTATTATATTATATGCATTAGAAATAGATGAAATTGAATTAAATAAATCACGTATTGTTTACGTTCATATTGCCAATGTCAAAACTATTTGTTTACGTTCATACAGTCAAAGTCAAAAAGACTCAATTTCAAACTCATAATAGTGTGTGATCGCATATGGTATATGTAACCTCCTTGGATCAAACAGTCGCACAAGATTGTCTCTAAAGAGTACATTATAAGTTTATATTTACGGTCAAATTTCGACCACAGGGCCACCTTTAATAATTATAGATACGGCAATCTGCATTTTTACATACACATCCTTACGCTGTGTTCATAACGGAATAGACAGAGAAGGCGGAGCGCCAAGCATAGCAGACCTTCTCGAATTCTCGAACTTCTTTCACCTTCTCGAATTTCGTTGTTCTATTCGTACATTTTCGCCGAGATATGCGAGTGCTTTTAACATTACCATCAATTTTTGAATTTCTTGTTACGTTTATTCAGAATTTACTAATACTACTTGTAATCTATTGAACTATCTATTACTATTTTATAACGTCCGTACAGAATATAGTTTACAATACATATAGCATAGTAAATTATATCTTGAATTCTTTAAATTAGGCACGTTGGACAACATTTGGATGACTAAGATCTTATGAGTTCGAGTCACCAATATCAGACCGTTTTGCTATATTTATTTAGTTTTTTTTTTATATTTGACCTCTGCTATACATCATGCAATGAGTATTTCGTAGTAGCTTAGGAGTTATCTTACTGGCGAAAACAAATTTCGAATTATTCGATAATATTATTGCCGCGTATTTTAAAATTAAAACTCTTTATCATTTTATAATCATTTTAGATGTGTATGTTGAATTTTGAAAAATGGCTACGAATGCAAATTTAGATAATATGCTTATATTATCGAAATTTTGGACTGAATTTGCAAAAAAGAGTAAATAGTAAATCATACTATATTAAATAGTATTTCTTTTCACATTCCAATTACTCTTCTAGTAAAATGACATTACGCTAACATATTTTTCTTGGAAGAACCGAAGAACGCGAAAATGTATGCTACACATAATTTTGAATTTAAACCTTGCAATTCTTGTTCACTTATCAGATAATTTGTTGAATGTACAATATAAAATAAGCATGCAAAGATCGCAATACTTGGCACTCCGTCCTCACTGACTACCCCATCAGGGATATAGCGTTTGGATATGTACTATGTATTAAAAAGTACAAAAAAAATTAGAAAACTGTAACTTCTCTATTCCTGTCCACGACAAAAAGTTTAACTTTATTTACGTATCATGATTTCATTTCAGTAAAATTCAAACCATTGAAATTATTTTTTCAAACCATTGCCCATTGTCCCAGTGTTAGGCAAGTTTCTCTATATTTTTGTTGATTTCCACATCTTTCGATCCTTGGCTAACACTTGGCTAACACTTTGGCTTGGCTAGCTTAATTCCAAAACCATTCCAATTATGAATTATAAAAAGTAGGCAACATGAATCAGACACTCAGATGCTGATGCTTGAGTTTGTTGTGAGATTGATATATTCATCAATCTCACAACAAATATATAATAATAAAATATGTCACAATCGCCAGGTCAAATGGAGACCAGGTGATTAAAATGTTATCTCCTAATACAATATTAGCCGTTAACTAATGCGACAGTAATGTCGTTAGCGCGGCACAGGCGCAAGTAAATGTTGAACACCTTGGATCGAACACAAATTGCGGTCTGGCATGCAGGAGATTTGTGGCTACTTTGCGTTCCTAAGGCCTTTAGGTATTAGGTCGGCGTTGCACTTTCCATCATAACGATGTGATCTGAAGTGCCTTGATATTTAAGTAGGTAGCTGTCAGCCTGCTGTTCAATGAATGAAGAACGACTTAAACTCAACCTATAGGTAACATTCTTTATATCCACTTCGCTGCGTTCTGAAGCGAGGTAAAAAATAGTTCCATGAATAAAATCAATTTTTAAATATGAAAAAACATGTCGAAAGCTCAAAGAAGTATGTCTGTAATTAAGTACTAAGTAAATATAAAATATGAAATATAAATAATCATGTATTATGTATTAATAAATAATGCTACCACAAAATGCAGACATCATCTAGATACAATGTGTTTAGCTACAAAAAAAGAATTTTTGGAATATGATTCATGCGAACACGACATTGGTCACAAAAAACAGTATCTCCCGCGTACAAAAGAATGACGCGCCATAGTTAATTTTAATAAATGGCTACCTGACGATTAAATAGTTTATAATAACATAACAAAATAATATATAAAATTTCAAAAAACCTTGATTTAAATTTTTTATAACGCAATTCTAATAAGCTGAATAAGAGAAAAGAATCATGAAGATTCATGAAGATTCATGAATTTATAACTGTTCCATTGTTCAAATTTCAAAAATGGTTAGAATTAACTTGGATTTACCCAAAAAATCAGAATTGATAAACATTGATTCCACAACGTTGACAATTCGATTATCTAGTAAAATCTCACGTAGTACGAGTAGGTACATCTCCATTATATTAATTAAAGCAAATATATTATAATCTGGAATCCGACCTCGACATTCTATTAAACAATCAATCTCTATTGGTTTATTCAATGAGAATGATTTCAAATATATTTCGCATATAAATCTAATTCAACAGGTGTTTGAAGCCTATTACTATTGCAACGACAATAAATTGATATAGGAGCTTAAACTAAACTATTTCATTTCCTTGACAAATCAATGTTGCAATCAAGTCGTAATAATAATTCATATTTTATCCTTATCTAAAAATATTACCCATAGGAAAGCTAGCCATGTAGTACTTACTACAAAAATAACTTTATAAATACGATACCAATACCCGTATAATTAAATTTGACAGTTATTGAAGTCGGTGCCAAATCAATGCGCAAGAACAGAAAGTCTATTAGTTTAGTAGGATTAGCGCCGACTTCGGTAACTGTGAAATTTAATTATATGAGTATTTGTATCGTATTTATAAAGTTATTTTTGTACTTAAGTTTTGATTAGTAAAGGATAGTTATTTCGTACTTTTCAGTGTTTTTTTTGAAGTCGGTATAACTTTTTTATTTTATTTTTTTATTTCTCCATTTTGAGTGACATTGGCCTAAATAAATATCTAGGGCAGGTCTACAATTATTTTCTTTTCTAATTCTGGAACGCAGTGTTAACTTGCATTCTATTGAAGAGCACAAACCGTGTGCTCTCAAAATAAAAGATCCGAAGAGATCGAACACGAGGTATAATATATACCCCCAATATCAATATCATATCAATATCAATCACTTATAAAAGAGCAGTGAAAACGTTACAGCTGTATTCTCTGTCCGCCACAAGACTGACTCGAATTTACTATATCACAGGTAATTAATACCTTCTCCCTACTATCATACCATGTGGGAATAACGATAGTTAACAAATGACATACAAGAGAAGCATTAATATAAATAAATAAAGGTTATTATCATTTCGCGTTATTTGGTGTTATTTGCTGTATCTTCGCAACCCAAGCTCCAATATCAGTGAAACCAATCTAGAAGTGTATCCTTTCAAATAAAAAAAAAATTCAAATCGATTCATAAATGGCGGAGTTATGAGCTAACAAACAAAAAAAAAATCAACCGAATTGAGAACCTCCTCCTTATTTGAAGTCGGTTAAAAATGACCGACGAGATGGCGCAACGGTTTAGACGTTAATCAAGCGCGGAAGGTTCCGAGTTCGATTCCCGTTCAAGTCAAATTAGAAAATGAACTTTTCTAGATTGTCTCGGGTCTGGGTGTACTGGGAGACGCCCCCAGTAGTCATCGTCTGGTTCTCATAGCACAGGGAATACCCTAGTTTGAGATCAGATGATTGATGTGTATTGTCTGGCGCATTATTATTATTATTATTATTATTATTATTAAATGATAGTCGTTTTATCAGTCTCAGATTCGAATATCGGCCAGGACAATTTAGGAAACGAATTTATCTAAATTGTCTCGAAGTCTGTATTACTGGTTGCTCTCTAGAAAACCGTACGACAACACAAGCCTAGTACTTAGTTTGGGGTCCCACAATTGGTTGTAATTATATGTAGATTTTTGTATTAATTGTGCATTTCATAACAAATGTCATTAACATATAATTTGAAAGGGGTCACATTATTCAAATGTACCTACCTGCCTACATAGCTGTGCAATTAGTCAACTTTTAAAGTCACTGCATTGGAATGAAGTTTCGGAAACTTGTAGTATTTATAGTGATGTAATATTTACGATATAGTATAATAGTTATAACAATTTTATCTCACATATCCGACAAAACATTCGAACAATGCGGGAGCATTTATCTCGAATCTTGAACTGTGAAATATAAATAATTACGTATCTCCTAGTAACAACGTGACTTACATATCTTTTGGAATGAGAAAGAAAATTTTTTGATGTGTTAATTACTTTAATTAAATAATCTTAGGTATTAAAGAAATGATTAATCACTTTAGTATTCACATCAGAAAAATGAAAATTATAAATGTCAAAACAGTTACAATCTTTTTTTATAAATTTAAATATATCACGTTATTTCCTATTCAGGGAGATAGAGTAAAATGCACAAAAATTCACAACACGCACCACATATTAATCTTAATTACAATGTCAAATTGTTAGACCGTTGCCAATATCAAATTCATTATAATATCTGTCTGCCGACTTTTAGGTTCTTCCAAGCATTCTTTATGATAATGCATTTAGTGGCATCTACATTCCGAGCCGATGATCCTGAGTTAAATTCACGGCCAAGTCAATTTAAAAATGGAACTTCTCTAAATTGTTTTGAGTCTGAGTATTACTGAGTGATGTCTGATCTTCCAGTATGATATGTGATAATTACCCATAGTATAAGTGCAGTGCTTAATTTTTAGACAATTTTACAGTTGATGTAACTGTCTAAAGGCCATTATTTTAGAACTTACTGTTGTTTAGGGTACCTATACTGAAATATTGTATAAATCCTATTTACAAGTACGAAGAACATTGTCACTCACAATTATATATTACATCATAGATTATGGACTTGGCCAGACCTCGAAATATCGGAAATATTACATTTACATGAATGACGTTATTTCAAAGTATGGCATAATTTATTACTATTACAAAGAAGCAATCGCAGATTTAATTTACTGTGCGTTACAAAACATTGTTACAAAATATTGTGTACTAACACAACTCACTTTTATTAGAAAATTGGCCCAAACGAAAGTCAAGAATTTCTTTGTTAATAAATGAACCTGAAATTAATGCGAATGATTTCTGTTTTAACGTCTTCAAAAAAGAGGAGGTTCTAAATTCGTCCATATGTATTTTTTACGTATATTCAGGAACGACTTCAAAAAGGAGGAGGTTCTACATTCGTCTACATGTATTTTTTATGTATGTTCAGACATAACTTTTTGATGTGTAACATCTTTCCTCTCGTTTTCCTGCAATCTGTGGGTGTGATGTCGTGAAAAGGTACGGAAGTGAGTAACAGAAAGCCGGGGAAGCGCGCGTTATTTGATTTGACAAATAAGCGCGCCCGGTGGTAGAGTTGGTCGTCAGATGTTACCAAGTACCAACCCATTTTCCTATAATTATTCGAATAAATATTTCAGTATTTAGATTTTTTAAATTTTGAGGTTAATTTCTGTCGCTGCTCAATTGATATTTTTAATTTTGATCAAATAAAAACAAATTAATTACAAGAATAATTTCTTTGATATTAATAATTTCTTAAATATTTATAATTCTAATTTAATTCTAATGATTTCGTGAGTTGCAGAGATGAGTAAATCCAGAGCAGAATATGTGCAAGATTACCGGCATATCGAATAATACCTGAATAATTTTTTTTAGGATGGAATGTTAATGTTGCTTATTACCAAGGTGACATGTCAGATGTTACATATCATATGCGACTACTGTAAGGCTCGCTCGTTTTTTTTTGTTTATATGAATCGATTTAAATGATTCTTTTTCCATTGAGTTCAGTGTAGCTCCATGGTCCCATTAAAAATTTTCTGATATATGAGCTTAGACTTCGAAGATACACCAAATAATCCTAATTGTTTATGAGCGTTTATTTATATTGATGCTGATGATTCTTTTGTATATCATTCCTTTCTAGTATTAGAAAGCAAGTTAGTTGTAGACCTATCTTAAATATTTATTTAAGCCAAGGTTACTGTAAAGAGAAATAAAAAATTTAAAAAAAAATCTTCAAAAAAGACACTGAAAAGAACAAAATAACTATCCTTTACTAATTAAAATTTAAGCACAAAAATAACTATACAATTAAGATACAAATTTGACAGTTATTGAAGTCCGTACCAAATCAATGTGTAATAACAGAAAGTCTCCTAGTTTGATAGGCTAGTTAAGTTAGCTAGTAGTTTACGTTAGTAATCTGTGCTAGTAGTTTGGTAGATTATTTTTATTATTGAGTTTTGATTAGTAAAGGATAGTTATTTTGTACTTTTCAGGTCTTTTTTAGGGTTCCGTACATCAAAGGTAAAAGGAACTCTTATGGGATCACTTTGCTGTCCGTCTGTCTGTCTGTCAAGACCATTTTTCTCAGGAATGCGTGGAGGTATAAAGTTGAAATTAATATCGAATACTCAGGTCTGCAACCTCTTGGAGGTGTGAAAAGATCAAACTTCTCAGTCAACGTAATCAAAAGATACGGCCATTTATGCTGTATATTTTAACACTCGCCAGGGAATCAATACCTATGGGGTACTTCCCGTTGACCTAGACCTAGAATTTTGAGATTTGGCAAGAAGCTAGGTCTCACAGCACATGTAAAGGAAAAAATCCGATAATCGTTAATTTGTAGTTATTTGCTATTACAAATTTACATTTGCAGTTGGAGAGTATGGGAGGACGTGTCTTTCAAAGTTAAGTTTGTTCTTTAATCCGACTTGTATTTTATGGGTAAACACATAACACAATTACATTGTGTGATGGTACGAAACCCTCGATGCGCGAGTACGACTCGCACTTGGTCGGCTTTTGTTTAGTCAATTTAATCGTTTTCTAAGTTTTTTGAGTGTTCATGTTAATTTATTTCAGGTTTTTCTGAGCGATTCTTTAAGAGATAAGGTGGGGGAATGGTAATTAAAAGCATTTATATTTTAGAGTTCCGTAGTCAATAATTGAACCAATATGGCTAAAATGGAACCCTTATAGTTTTGTCATGTCTGTCTGTCCGTCTACCCGTATGTCGCAGCCAGTTTATTCTGTCATGTTTAGTTTTTATATCACACGCGAAGAACTTAAAAAAAAAACATTTTTTATGTCTAAATACTGCAGATTTTTTTTTCTAAATAGTTAATTTCTAACCTCCAACATCAAAAAGTTAAGTCCATTTTTGTATACTTGACATCTATATTTCGGTCACTACCTTCCTAGTTGCTACAGCTGTTCTCAGTTTCAGACGTTGCATCTCTGGCTGACGAGATAGAGTTTCATCAAAAACAATTTTATTAATTTTACAATAACTTTTTGACTGTTAGCTTCCTGAACGAATCATTTACATTCTGAAGCTGCCACGCTGGCATTTTAATCTTTTTCTTGAGTAAATTACGTAATAAAGTAACAAACTTAACCACTATAGCATACGATTTGCAATGCGGAATCGACAACGCATCGAGGGCACGCAGGACCGGTGCCACCCACTACTGAGTGTCACGGAGGGGGGCACGAGACGGGAAGTGAGGAGTGAAGGGGGGTCTATGGTAAATGGGTCGCCGCAGCCGCATTCCGCGACACGGTTGACATTTCTCGTGAAAACTGAGACGCGATTGATCTGATGGGAAATTCGCGCAAGTACGAGTATTCCTATATAGTACTGTTAGTTGTAGCCCACGCCTTTAGTAAAATCTATATGCAATTATTGCATTAAACATCTCGTATGAAATAAGAATCCGTTTTCATTGTTCGAAATTACTGCTGAACCCCAAGTTAATGGCGTCTCCGATAAGCGCTTAGCCGGTTGTTTTGTTTTTTAGTGTTCCGTAGTCCGGTACTAATATCAAAAAGCGGAATGACTTATGGAATAATCTGAGTATTTGTCTGTCAGTCACAGACACACTTTTTGTTTAGGAGGAAGCTCCCAAAAACAGTTTCTTACGTCGGCGTCAGCTCCATACTCACACTCCGCCGCCCGAAAGCGAAATATGTCGTTATAAATGGAATATTAACTCATGTAATAAAATATCCTTTGGCCAGTATTCAGAAAACTGTATTGTCTTCCTGTTAACTGCAATTTTATATAACTTACTCCAGTAATTTAGGAGAAATATTTAAACTCAAAAAGGCATCACATTGCAGAAAAAAAGTATCGAACGAAAATACATAAATCGCGTTACGGTTTTAGGCAGTCGATAGAAAATGTATGAAGAAATGCATATTTAAATTTCACATTCATTACACGTGCCTGTCTCAGCAAACCTATTTAAAAATGTTCCAAATTTCGGCAACCAGGTTTTAAAACAGTTGTGGAAAGCATGGGCCCAACCCTAGGACGACGTCCTAGATCCAACGCAAATACATACCTACAAACGTGAATTTTAAACGGTGTGTTATTGGTTTGGCTTGGGGGTTAGTAAGGAGAGTTATGGCCAATTTCACCAACGCTATCTAAGTTGTCACATAACTATGTACCACCTAATATGTTGATTAAAAAGATCCCTAAACCGTTTCTTAGATAATATTCGTTTTCACCAATCTAACGGTTTTCTAATAATGTCAGACATTCTTATGTGACGTTAAATTGTTTCCGTAGTGATTGTTTCCAAAAGTTTATCGATAAAACAGATATTATTGTTTTACTTCTAAGCTTCTATACAATACAATAAATTCCTCGAGCACAAACGAAGAATAAATTACTCTCCATATTGTCAAAAACTTACACACAAAACTATCACATAGTGTTACTAGAGGTCCGAAATTCGAGTTTCTAAATTTAGGGGATCTTTTAACTGCATAAGGCTCCTAATGTTTTGTGAAACGCAAAATCATCGTTAGCGCACCCCTATCATTTTTAGGGGTTAGCTAACTATTAGGGGACTTTGGTGAATTGCGTGGAGTATCAGATGAAAGCTTTTAAATCACAAATTCAAACACTATATGTTACTTTTATTTTCAGTAATATTTACTTTCAAGGAATTTTTTTTAATAATATCATACGGTCTATTTTGTCCTCACAATCAGGCTTCATTCCATGTCCATATACGAAATAAATGCATAATAATAATGCTCGTATATCTCTGTTTCGTAAATCACTGTTTCACCTGCCGAAACCAGAAGCTAAGCATTCCCTTCTGTCATACAAAACGTAATGTATGTATGCACATTAGTTTCCTTAGTTTCCTTAGTCATTGACGCATATAATTACGTATACGTATAACGACTTACTACCTTTAACATGGTCGACGATGACTCAGGCAATGAAGAGCTTAATTCGAAATACTTATGTAATTTAAATATTAATAGAATATAGAAGTAAATTGGCACCTACTCAACAAACAAAAATATTTGTGTCATTTTGAAAATTCTAATAATTACCAAACTGTACTTAAACTTTCTTTTTTTTAACTTCTTTAACATTACCGTTTTAGTATTTTATAAAATTCATTCTTGAAGTAATTTTTGAGTGATGTTAATCGGATAAATATTCTAAAAATATTTGTTTATAACCTAATTTTTTTTTAAATCTAAACCAGACACTTTATTTTTATTGCATAGGTATGTATAAGTAAGTACAATATATTATGCACCTATGTATTAAATTTTAATAACAAAAGGATATTTAGCGAGTAGGTACCAAGAAAATAAATAACCTTTAAGCTTTTGCTTATACCGAAATGCTTATAAGAATAATTGTAAAATTGCGTCATACTCTTTTTTAATGGTTTGGCCTTTATCCTTTGTGGTCATAGTCTTTAGCAACTTTGAAAACATCAACAATTATTAAAGCACAAAAAATCGGCGCCTTATTTTTTGCAGATAGCAGAAAAAAATTCAACGACAGTCAAAAAAGCTTTATCCTATTCAGTAACAGGTGTAGTGAGTCACGTTCTTACGCTTGTTAAACAGCAACATCACCCATTGCCCACCGCTAACCGTAACTTTCAGTAAACTAGACCAGTCGCTAAAGAAGGCCAAACCGATACGTGTGAACGTAAAAAAATATCCTTCGAAGTGTAGTTGGACCGGTCCAACAGTCACTATGACTGATTTTTCCGGTGCCTAAAATAAAACACCTTAATTGGCGCCCGCAGATATAAGAGAACATTTAAAAAAAACTGTCCGGAAATTGCTATGCTGTGTGATCACGTTGTTATTCCGTTTATGGATCGGTTACATTAGGATGATATTCATCGATGGTTCTTTAATGATTTAATACAAAACTGAATAATTCTAACAACATGTACAGCAAACTATTGATCACAAATACATTATAACTCAAGTTTTAATATTACGAAATACAAAAATAAATTGTCGTGAGTGAAAAAAACCATTTTTCACATAATAATTTAAAACGAAGTTAAAAGCTATTAGAACACGATGGCGCCACTGTCGCGACCTGTTCCACAGCCCTGTGTGAGTCATGCAATAATGGCTTCGCGGAATCGAATTTCGAACGCAGACTGAACCGTTGCGAAAGCTTCGCCAGCCTCGCGAGCGCAAAGCAAGGATGTATCATGACTGGCTCGCTTTTGCATTCAGGGTGCAGAAGCTGTTGAATCTTGAGACTAATGCATATTTTGCTGTATTGGTTCATTAATGTAAAAATAATTATTATTAATATTATAGTAAATAATAACTAAATTTATATAAATTGCATGAAATCACCCCATAATATATATTTTTTGAGAGACAAAAAAATTAAATTTTGAGACAACAATAAATTTCGAAATTCGAACAACGAATTCTCAGTTTTCTCTTAAAATTTCTATTTTATTTAATTTTATTTGATAATCAAATTAATGACCTCATAAGAAATATTTCCTATTTCCGTCCCCTGAAATTTCTAAAACCAAAATTTTTAAAACTTTATTGTTAGGTCTCTAATTTAGTCACTACTTTCTATATCTGTGCCAAATTAAAACTTTCTCTGTCGAATACTTTTCCAAGAAAAATATCAGGCAGACAAACACCGAAGTAATAGCGTTCTGTTTATCAGTGAATGAAGTTAATCATTAATCAAATAATAATGTTATAAAAGTAATCAATTTCTATTTGCCTAATACTTAAATATTCTAAGAAATAATAATACAACTAATTTCTAAAGTTAATACTAAAAGAGTGTACATTTTTTTTTCTTTCTTCATGGCATGGTGCACAGATCAGCGCATTTGTCAATGTCACGTATTGTATTTTAATAAGTAATTGTTATCGTAAAACTCCTCCAGTAGTGTTAGTAGACTTTACTGAAGTTTTATAGAATTTCTTGGAAGTGCGTGAAAACTTCAGCTACACATGTTTATTTAGACCTACTCCATTCTTTTTATTTAAACTATAAAAACAATAAACTATCACTTTTGTACTTTAAATCTACCAGAAATGTAAAAAATAGAAAATCTAAATAAAAGGACAACCTCACTTCTCCAGTTCCCGCCAAAAAGAAAGTGTACATTAAAAATAATTAACAGAAGACGTATACTATCTTATATGGGTAAAACTAATAATAGAAAACTATTACCTTTAAATTTTGATATAGTCTAAAAGCACGGACTGGGTGTTGCGTTCATATTTACGATACCAATCATAATCGCACGATTTACGGTTCAAGTAGTTAGACTATAGTTTGCCACTAGACGACAGAATTACATATATACATATACCTACACATAAAATAAACTATCGCTAACTTATACAAAATTAATTAACACGAAAAGTACCAAATATACTTTGATGCAGTTTTTGTTGGTATTGTAGTCTCATAAATATTGCACATGAATCACTGGGTTGCAAATTGTATTTGTTAGAGTGAAATAAATGCGAACTGTCTAGACATATGTTTTATTTAACAACCACTTATTATTAGCCCGTAATAGCAAGAAAACAATTTTAATCGACCACACCCATTTTGTTTCAATCACAGAGTAGACATCAACATGTACCAAAGAGCTGCCAACTACACATACAAAACATAGATATATTTTATTGCTATGCTATCACAACAGTATTAAACTAATATAAGCCAAAAAGAGTAAAAGCCAATTTAGTGTAACAAATAAGCTTTTTGTACTAGTATGGAATCGAAGCTAGAACACCTGCATTCTAAATAGTAAAACGTAAGAACAAAACGTTGCACATTTGTCTGTTTGTCTTTCACGTGAAAACTAAACGTATCTACTATAAATATGGACAGCTTGGGCATTATGCCTCGCACCAAAACAAGTCCAATTTGTCAATACTACCTGAATGAATCCACTGGTAAAGTATATAGAATGTTTTTGAATCGTATGTATCAGTAAAAACTTGAACACAGGTCGATAACAGGCTGACAATGTATCATGTCAACTAGCGGTATTTGATTCCACATTTTACAATTCCATTAAAGATGGCGTGACGGCTGACGATAATCCATTGAATATAAACAAAATTTCTCTGTTCAATACGAGCTTCACCTCACAAACGAAATATCCTTAGACCATGACGACTCAGTAAAGCACATGGTCCTCGGGGTGCCAATTATATTATACTTATAGATAATTAACACGAAATATATATTATACATTAAAATTATTTATATATTATACATTAAAATTACGTAAAAACTATAACCATAGATAAACTTTTACAAAGTAACTTCACGCCTAACCTAGCAACCCTCAAGGAGGTGGATCATCGCTTCTCACATTTAGAAGAATAATTGCATAATACTTACCTTAATTATTTTTTTTAATAGTTATACAAATTATGTGTCACCAAACTAAGTACTATGATACGGTAAACTAGGGTACTATGGATAACAGACTGTACCAGACAATGGTTCAGGAGAGCGCTACCAGTAATACACACTCTTAGCCAATTTAGAAAACTTTGTTACCTAAATTGATCTGACCGGGATCGAACCCGGGGCCCCGGCTTGGAACGCAGATGCTCTGCAACCGCGCCAAGGGGCCATTCATTTTAATCAACTTGAAATACAGATAAAACTTGAATTAATTACGAATCATCGAGTCTAAAGGTCATTGCATCGTAATGGGGTGACGACGTGAACGGGACAGAGAATCATACCACCAAGGGAATACCACGTTCTTGTCCAGTCCGTGCGACCGACACTTGTGTTCTTTCTCGTACATCCGACATCCATACTTAATATTATAAATGTAAAAGTCTGTCTGTCTGATCACCATTCGCGGTTAAACTTTTTTTACCGATTTTGATAAAATTAAGAATGGAGACAGATTAAATTCATTAAATACAGGGAAAGGACATAGGCAACTTTTTTTTTGACTTCACTCGGACGAAATCGCGGGCAAAAGCTATTTGCTATAAAACGATGTCTGAAAAATTATTCGCCCCTTCATCTGGGTCACATCAAAATTCATCACGAATAAAGTAATTTATAGTATATGAATTTATGGACGGTTTTGATCAAGTTATTTTTGATAAGTTATGTTTAATAAAAGTATTCTCAATTCTAAAAAATGACAATATATTCATAATCGATAAATTACATTTAAATAATTGAGTAATACAATGCAATCCTGATAATTTAACCTGAATCTATGTTATCAATCCTTATTATCAATGTAGTTATTTTATCAGATTTTTCTGAGCTGTACTTTTGAAGATAGGTGACTTTTTACGTTTTTTTCGCAATTTTTAGGCTTATTTCCGAAGTATCAAAAATAAAAACAAAATAGTCTGTCATATATTTCTGAATACGTTACATTTCATACCCCAATTCCTAAAATGAAGAACTTTTTTTACTTTCGATTTAACTCATCAAACCCAACCTCCAAAATCACAACTCTACCTAAAAAGTTAACATCTGTGTTTAGCCCATAATAATTCTAAATTAACCCCGAGGTTATTCCAATAGGAAATAAATTTTTAAAGGTTTACAATTTTTTGTGCAGTAACCTAATAATAACCAGTAAAACTTCCTCGTATCTCCTCTAAAACTTCTGACATATTCGTACAAGAACACCTAAATTCTGTTTCTCATCTTCTTTCGCAATTAACACGTCTATTGAATGTTAAATACGTGCCTCTTGGAACTAAGAACTTTCAATCTAGGCATGTTTTATTTGCCAACTTTAGATCGCTGTTTCGTCGACGTCGACGAAATTACACAAAAATCACATACAAGTTATTGTAGAGCTTTAAAAATGTTCATGTTCTTTTCCATAGAGCATATTCGTGTACACATAGCTGGCAGAAATGTCAAAAGCACTAACCTAGCTAGGCGAAAGTGTGTGATAGGGACGACAAGATCCGCGATGTTTGGCAATCCATCCTCTTTTAGACAATTTTTTAAGAAAAAAAAGTAATTTTTCAAACATAAAATATGTATAAAAATTTGTAAGTATAATTCCCTAGTTTCCTGTAGACGGCAAATATATAGGTCTACCATTTCTGGTCGGCCATGCATCCTAGCCTTTTACTTTAGCTGTAGTTGCAACATGCATTACGCCCCGTCGGGGTCAAACTTCAAATGTAACGTGAACGGATGTAATTTAAAAATGTTGGTAAGTATTACTAACCCATTCCCAATATTGGACAGCTGCATGGAATGTTTGAGTTGTCCTTCAAAAACATTGCACAGGAGTCTTGTGAGTCGAAAGACTTGGTAACAGTAATCCGACACAATTTTATAAACGAGTTTTGTCGATCATTTGATTGATTTATTTATTTATGAAACTCATCCATTTATAACTCATAGTTTCCACTTTTAATTTAGATACTCTTCTGAATTAAATTATACAGCGGCGCGTCGCGATTTCGCCCGGGTTGAATACATAATATGTAACCTATGTCTATTTGGAATAATGTACCTTTCAAATGGTAAAAGAAGTATTGAAATAGGTACAGTGACTCCGGAGATTACCCTCCAGGTCTACACATATAAACAAACTTACAAAATGCCCTCTTTCTCTTTATGATATTATATTATTTCATTATAGTACAGATATAATTTCAAATTAATAGTTTCCACAATAAGTTTAGTGCTTCTATATTAACTACGATAAACAATAAAACGCACACGAATATTTTGATCACTCCACAAGTTATAGTTCAAAAATTATTTTCATACTAAAATTTTAAACCATTGACAGATATCATCATTGTCAGGATAGTAGCAGAAACAATATAGAAAAAAAATATACTATACGGAACTACACTGCACAACACAAATGCCTTGAGCCTATGTCCAACTAGAAACCTGTGATTTCTCTGTAGTATTCCTACGAGATCATCATTAGATATAATTTGTAGACTGTATAATTGTTCTACAATGTAGAGCGATAATAATATAAAAATTAGTTACTCAGTTCAAAATTTCAGGTGTCTATTCGTTATTGTCGTTTTGTAGCCAGCAACTCCTGTGAGTCGGAAGCTCGATTCGGCCTTGGTATCTAGAATTCTGGACAATTTCACAATCAGAGATTACAATTATAGTATAAAGTACACTAGAGTAATTCAGATGATTAAAACCCTTTAATCAAGATTATATTTTTTTCTCGTAAGTTATTTACCAAGAAACTTTATACGTTCATTATGAACCACATCTTCTATATCGATAATGATAATGTCCAATGTGTTATTAGATTCTAACATTCTATTAACATCCTTTACCCAAAGATTGCCTGAAAGAGATCACTTTAGCGATAAGGGCGCCGAAATGGTACTGCTTTCAGTGTTTTTTTTATTTATATACATTGTAATATAGTTTTACTGGTGCTTTAAAGAGCATTATACTATTACATTCGACTCGTTAAACATATCAATAAAGTAAAATAGATATCACAATATCACATAACGGTTGCGCGGTAACAGAGATGGTAGTTCAGTGTTGCTTCAGGGAACCGTGTCACAGCACTACCGCTAGTTAAAACTATGGCTAGCTAGATGTGCTCTAGTAGGCAAATAATGAGATTATCTGTGAAGATTGTGACGTCTGACGCAGTATATAAGATATAATGTGTCTAAATATGTCATCCTGCCAATGATAATAATAGCTTTAATCAGTAATCACTATGCACGAAGTGCAATATCCACTGATATTAGGTAGGTATATTAACTGGCAATAATTTTTTTATTTTTATTTTCAACCAATCACACACACCTTGATCACATCTATTGGATAAGCTCTCTAAACTAAAGATAGTAGATTAATTCAACCAGTGGGTAATGATCGGAAAGTGAAACATTGGGTGCCTTAGTGTGGATGTTAAATATTTTACATCCTATTATTTAACGGACGAAAATATTGTATCCGCTGTCAGATAAACTTTTTTGTGAATTTTTAAAAATTAAATTAATTAAACAAGGAAAAGCGGCACACTATAAAATGGAAAAGGACACGGTACGCACTAAGTTTATATGTGGATGAATCGCCTAATGTCGAGGGGTGACCTCGAGGTCAAATGTCGCCATTGGATTACTCTCATGAATTCCTTTACAGTTCAGATATATGCCTATACGCATAAGTCACTACCGCGACAATTTATTACTGATGTTGTATTGCACATTACGAGTTGTTTTGAGACAATAGCGATACCAATTCAGACCTGGACGACTATAAGAAATGAGTATCTTGAATTTCTTGAAATGCAACCCCCATACAGATTGAACAATCTTGTATTTTGTCTAGATCGCTACATAATATATTACGTACTAATTTAGATTATTTATATGAATGACGATAAAAGCGCCCTTATATGTAGCAATCTTTTCCCCAGCGTGATTCGGTAATACCCAGCTCACTATAATACTCGATAATGTTCAGCTCATATAATTGATAGGACAATTTCAGAATTTTCAATTTAATACATATGAGCCTTCGTCGAAAAGTACAGATTTTAACTGTAAAATCCCCACCCAAATTAATTAATTGATTCTCAATATTTGCGTAGTCTCATACAGACTGACGCGTGTCGGGGATTTCACTGTATATGTAGCAAAACACATATAACTATAAGTAATGAATTTATAAAACTAGGCTAATTAAAAGGAGATAAATAGCATGAAAATTAAAGTATCTATTTAAACATAGGTACGAAATAAATAGGTAATTAAGTAAGTATATAAATAACGTTTTATACATCAAAACATTCATCATTATTATATTTATTATAATAAGGAATAAGCATTAGGTATAGTAGACCTTAATTTGACCATGTAAGTTAATCGTGTACAACACAAGGTTGTTATTATATCTTAATTTCCATACATACATATAATAACCATTACTTATCATTATCACATATAACAAATTACTACTTACGAACGCAACAAAAAATACGTAACGTTTATACACTTGTAGTAGCCGTTATAAAGCCTCGATGACGTTATAGTACATAGGTACATCGCAGATGGAATATGAAATTCGTAAAATAAGTGAATTAGGAACAAAGCGCTAGGGGCTCGGCGAAGGTCCCTGCTCCCCAACCGCGGCAGACGCGCGCTGAGTCACGCGGCCGCGCGCTTCCGCCTGATAGCAAGGTCACCGGCCGCGGCTCACACAAGCGCATCTACACACACACACACACCCGCAAACGTGAAAGTAGTGAGAGTACGCTCGTGCACAACTCGTACGGTGTTCTTGTTTTTATTTATCGTAAATTTGAAGAAAGTTGCATTGACAAAGAAATTTAAATATCTTAAGTACCTAAGCATCCCATGCCTAGAGCTATACCTCATTCATGAGTTCCAACTGTACGATATTCATAATATAATAAATATTTTATTAAACATAATAAAATTATTCATAACAGCGATAACAATGAATATTTGAAACAAATTGATAGTTCAAATACAATTTATCGTTTTCAACTAATGGTTGACAATTTTTACCGACTACACGTGAGCGTATAATCAACGAATTAGTTAAATCAACAGTCAGGGCCGGATTTAGAGGTCTGGAGGCCTCGGGGCAACAAAGGAGTGGAGGCCCATGGCCCCAAATTATTTTTCAAATAAAATGACCAATTTTTTTCAGTCGAGTTTTTCAATAAATAATTTATTGTGAAAGCAACTAGATTCTTTTAGTATTTAACAAGCATATATAAATATTATCGGAAACAAGAATTATCTGAAATTAAATTTTAGTGTTAACGAATGGAACCTTCCGAGATTTTTTCGCCGAAAAATCGTTGATGAGTTCGTTGAAATCCAGTTCCCGAAGTAAATCGTTTTCAATGCTCAGGAGAGAAAGTTTTGATAGACGGTTTTGTCCCATCGTGGTTCGAAGCCTATTTTTTATAATCTTCATTTTTGAAAAGATTCATTTTTGAGAGATCAATGATTTCTGTTAATATTTAAGAACAATATAATCATGTTTGTACAAAGTACTGTAGGTAAAGGTAAAACCGCGAAAAAAAATATCAAAGGAAAAGATGTTTACTAGTGTTTACTAGTTTTGGAATTTGAAATTTGAAATATTTTTTTTTTCCGAAGTCTCTATTGTGGGGGCCCCTCTTTTGTGGAGGCCCCGGGGCTGTCGCCCCGGTTGCCCCCCCCCTTAATCCGGCCCTGTCAACAGTTGATCATTGGTCTAAGAATCTGTTTCCCTCTTTTAAAAAACGAGTTGATAGATTCAACTAAATAGTTTTATTAAACGAAACGAAATATCAACAAACGTAACCTATTCCTTCAGTGAAATGTATATAATGAATATATCTTTGATCGGTTAGTAAGTAACCAACTGATTCGTTAATGTTGAAGAAATAGTGAAAAAAATAAGCTGTTTCCAACTACTTGACAGACCGAATTAATCGATAGATATCCTATCAGCTACATTAAAAAAACTATATACTAGACAGTACAAAATTTACAGTTGCGTTTCTTTGAAACTACTAATACGGCCTACAATCAAATATACCATTATCATGCAAATAATATACTTACTATATTTACAAAGGTAACAAACGTGTTTGTAGTTGTAGATAATAATAAAAATAGTAAGATACTTAGTTTTAAATTTAGAAAAAGATATATGTAAGTATCAATATAATAATGTTAGACTAAATAAAAATTAAGAAAAACCATGATGTGGACAAGACACAACCCTACCGAAAAAGTTTGTATGTCTTCTACAGTTATTTTTTCAATGCAACATACGATCGGCACCTGCGACCGTGTCGACGCAATGAAAACGACAAAAGACCGTCAAAACAAGTCTATTTCTGTCAGAATAAAATGTCGAGGTCGTCACTATACGATCAGTAATTGGTATTACTTATGTTTTTATTTTGTGATTTTTTCGCAGCTCAACCAAACATGAGGCGCAGAAAATATTTACAAAATGTTCCACAACTCCCAACTTTTCTAAATTCGTTTTATTTTGTTTTTTATCTTCTGACACGGAACGTCACGTTTTAGACTGTGATAAACTGATGACGTCAGTATACATTAATGTATTATTCTAACCGAAATCCATAGAGTTCAAAGTTAACGAGTTAGCCGGTTGGAATGTTAAAAGGAATTTCGCTGTGACAACAAAGCGATAAAAAAATCAAATAGCACTGCTAACATTAAGACTGAGGCGGTAACTGTAAAATTAATGGCTAATTAGAGTGCAGTAGTTCAACGATTAATCAATTCCATCCGGCTTAGAACAAACAATGAACTAAACGAGATACTATTTCGACATTCATTTTGCAATTAAACAGCGCATGTTGTTGGAACGGTTCGCGTTAAGTAAGATATAGATAATGATAAGAGTATTGTTGCTAAAATACTAATGTCCCAACCACATCTATGATTAAATTTTTGCCGTTTGTTTTCTTATATTTTAGAATAACATTTATCAGAAAGTGTAATAAATGTTAAAACAACGTTAAAAAATGATAAACAGACAGGCATAGGTTTTATAACTCCAGGCAGCCTATCCCGTGCTATGAAGTGAGGCAAAAAAAAACAAATAAAATGTAGATGTGTGGGTGATGTTTTCTAACGAACTGGCGGCCGATCAGCTTATCTGATAATAAATGTGTTGCATACAGGTGAATCAGCTTATCTGATTTACCTCAACGTTGCTGCGCGGACACGGCGTCTGGAGAAGTTAAAGGCTATAGAGGCAGGTATAATAATTTATTTCCTTCAAGCAAACAAACTGGCACTAAACATGGAATTCGAATTTCAAAATAAAAAATTTTTACTCGAATAATCACAAATCACAATAAAATTGCCTATTGGAGAATTTATTTTTTATTTTATTCTCCAAATACGAATTTTGGAAACGTAATATGTTAATGTTATTAAACACTTTCTTACAAATAGGTATCATTTTTCTTAAATTACTTTATTACGGATTTATCAAATAATTATTAGGTCCGTAATCCATAATAAGAACTTCTGAACATCGATGTGTTCTGAAAAATTAAATACTTAAGTTCACAAAGATTGTATTCAGGTCTTTTATAGTAAAATTAATTATATTGAATAGTGGTCGCATCAATTAGAATTTATTAACTGCGCGCTAAGTTAACATCGCTGCAGTTACCGATTAAAATTATTATTATATTATTCAAGTTGCTCAACCGTTGCAACTTATGAGCGGGAACTGTTGTTTTAATTAGATGTAAATCTAACAGTATATTTACTTATCTGTGATTCGAATAAGCACAATTACCACCCACAGGCAGTCGTACGTGTGGCGAAATATGTACACACACAAACACACTAAGGTGTTTCATTTACATGCTGATATGTAGGTATTATATGTATGTACAATTGTACATGATTTAGTTTTTGGTAAAAGACTTTTTGGCGGGAACGGGAGAAGTGAGGTTGTCATTTTATTTATATTTTCTATTTTTTACATTTTTGGGAGTTTTAAAGTACAAAAGTGATAGTATATTGTGTTTTAAAGTTCTGTGTAAGTGAAAAGAATAGAGTAGGTCTAAATAAACATGTGTAGCTGAAATTCTCGCGCTCTTCCAAGAAGTCCTTTATAACTTCAGTAAAGCCTACTATCACTTTAGTGGAGGAGCTTTACGATAAGAAAACTAATTTACTTGTGATTCTACTTATAAATACGTGACATTAGCAAATGCGCTAATCTTTGCGCCATGCTATAAAGAAAGAAAAAAAAAGGATATACATTTTCACGTATAAACAGCTATAGACTTCATTCTGTTCTACTTGCCAACTAAAGAATTAAAGCGGAAACTTACGATTTTCCTTTTTTATTGGAATTCAATTGGGGGAATGTATTGGGAAAATAGGGACACGTGATGGGACAATCAACATACACGACATACAAAAACATGAGATCACATTCCGGAATTCACGTTTGTTTTATTATTCCCGGTTGTCCTTTATGGCCTTTCCAGGAAAAATCTTTATCCACCCGTGCATACAATCATAATATAATCGCGTTAAATATAAACAAGAGAGATACGGAGGACAGAGGTGAACCCACAATCGCGGATTTTGTTACCAAGGCTTTTTCCACGACACAAGAATGTGCTGGTTCTGCCAAGAGGTGGATGAAATGCCATGTACTCTGTGGAAATGCCTATGCACATTTTGTGTGACTGTGAACTAATGATGCGAACTCATGGATCCTGCTTCGGTTAGTATTTTCTGAGTCCGGAGGAGGTTCAGCACATCACTTCAAGGAATACCCGCGGTTTTTGATGCAGTGGGACTGGGTGGTGTATTGTAATATAGCCAAGGGCGTCGCCAAGGGGTGGCAGGGGGGGGCAGTTGCCCCCCCCTAGAGATCAAATGTAGTTAGCCGCAAAGCGACCAAAGTGCGAGCAATTGACTTCCTTACCTATTAATAAATTCCGCATCGCATGACAAAACGTAAATAAATTCACAAGGTTTAATGTATATTGTAGAAAGTATTGAAATATTCAGAATAACATTAACATTTTGACATCCGTTTTTAAAATCGCCGCCATTTTCATCACAACTATATCAGATTTGCCAAAACGCAAGGCCATTAAACAGTGTAAAAATATGTAGGTAGGTATGGTGTGTGTGTGCATTGCATTTCTTTCTACGACAGCCAGCATTCACGTTAGTTTTGTATAATTTGTATGCGGCATACCTAAATATAGTAGAAGTTATTGTTACGAGCATACAATTTTAATTAGTTTTGTGTACAATGCCATCTGTAAGTGTTCATAAGAAACACCTACAGTTGAATAAATCGACTACAATCCTTGTAAAACCTTCGAGGGCTTGTGAAGATTTATACATTGATATTAGAACCGTTCTTATTAGAATCGTCATCGAGGCAAAGACTTCCAAAGTGTAACGCTTCATGCTCTCGGCGTTCATATTTTTTATCCTCCATAATATTGCCCCATTGCCCCCCCCCCCCCCCTTGCTGGCGCTGGCGACGCCCTTGAATATAGCAGCGATCATAATAAATCAATATTGGTCTGGTGGGATAAAAAAGGAAAATCGTAAGTTTTCGCTTTAATTCTTTAGTTGGCAAGTAGAACAGAATGAAGTCTATAGCTGTTTATCGTGGAAATTTAGTTGACTTGCTATTTATCGACAGGCATTATTGAAAATTAGCTTATCAAATTAACTATTAGCCGACGTCAAAAGTAGCTGACACATATACTAATATCATAAAAAGGTAAACTTTGTTTGTATGTAATGGATAAACTCAAAAACCAGATACTCAACCAATTTCAAAAATTCTTTCAACTATAGAAAGTTACATTATCAGCGAGTAAAAAGGGCTGCATTGTATTTTAAAAAACACTTCTAGTAATGCGAAGTCGGGTCGCTCGTATTTTAAATTTTTGAATTTCTCTTTCAGACTAGCTATACAAGTATTCGAGTAAATTCAGTTACGAATTAATTTTGGTCGTCAAATCTACCACAGGTTTGGAAAAAGATCTCCACTGGCAAGAAATTCAGTCAGGTACCCATAAACGTAAAGCTGAAACGGGTGTACGTCTGGCCCGTCTTGTTTGATGGGAAGCAATGACGAGGCCGAACGTGAATCACTGGGTACCTACTTATTCAATCTTGCCTTGAATATGCCCAAGCTGTACAAACGTTGTTCGAAACCTTTACGTCAAAAAATATCATTATCTTGCAATACTTCGGAGAATTTCAAGTACAAATTCATACTTCCATTATTGATACCGATCGAAATTAACACTCGTTTATTAGTGTACCTACTTCGCATAAGTGTAAGTATAATTAAAAATTTCCGATACAAACAACAATATTGTGGTTTACACGTCGATTTCTGAATCGGTTTCCATCAAACATTGGTCAGAACTTTGTAATAAGCTTTCAAGCAAAAAGATCGTATTTAGCCGTTTACGAGCTTCGACCCTGCAGACACAAACAAAGGGTGCCGAATTTTTAAATTTTTCTGCTGGGAATCGAGAAAGAATTTTTAATTGCTAATTTTAGTAGGAACGACAAATAGAAGCACAATTTTTTTGAAATTTCGGCCATCTCAAATTTCTGAATATTTGTAAAATTACAAAATTGCCAGTGTTAGCTGACGGAAATTTCAAAAGCGTTCGCATACCTAGGCGAAAGTGTGCGAGAAGAATGATGAATGAAATTTGCGGAAGCGAAAAAAATATATGACCACGATGCTTGGCGCTCCATCCTCTCTGACTACTCCGTTAGGGGCTACAGCATGAGGATAAGTATGTATGTATGTGTAGTATAAATATAGTAGACTTTCAGTACAGTATCAGTCTTAAAAACGGCCAAGTGCAAATACTAGGTTGTTATTAAACCTTCAAACGCAAAACACTGACAGTTTAACAGTTATTGAAGTCGGTGCCAAATCAATGTGCAACAATAGAGTCTTACTTTGGTAAGCTATGAACTGTCAAATTTAGTTATATAGGTATGTTGAAATACGATTATTTATAAAGTTATTTCAATTGTACTTGAGTTTTGATTAGTAAAGGATAGTTATTTTATACTTTTCAGTGTTTTTTTTTAGGCGGTTTAATTTTTTTTAATAAAAATTTTTTATTTCTCCTTTTTGAGTGATCTTGACCTAAATAAATATCTAGGGTAGGTCTGCAATTAACTTCATTCTAATTCCGGAGCGCAACGATATACAAGAGAATCATCAATATAAATAAAGGTATAACCAGGTCGTGTCATCTAGTGTATCTTCGAAGTCCAAGTTCCAATATCGGTGAAATTTAAATGGGACCACGTCTGAAGTATTACTTACCATACGTAAAAAGAATTTTCAAAATCAGTTCATAGATGACAGAGTTATGAGGTAACAAACATACAAAAAAAAAACAACATATAAACGAATTGAGAACCTCCTCCTTTTTTTGAAGTCAGTTAACAATGTTTGTTGTAAGACTTTCTCCTTAAAATGTAAAAAAAAACCGCCCAAATGCATGGTCAGAAATGTGACAGACGCACGGTGAAGGGGTATGTAGTCGGGAAGCACAATATTAATTTAATCGACAGCAAAAATAAGTTCGTAAATGCAGTAGAAATGCGACCTCTTAGAAATATACGCGGTGTCACCCTTGCGGACAAAATAAGCTATGAAGAGATACGCAGTATGACAGGGTTGCACGACATTGTTATTGTAAAAATGAAGAAAATAATGCTAAGATGTTTCGGGCACATGGAAAGAATGAGTGATGACTGATGACTGGTGAAAGACTGACGAAGAAAATCTATAGAGCGAAAGCGAGTGGTAAAAGAGGCCAAGGAAGACCAAGGCTGACTTATGGAGATCAAATAGCTAAAGCGTTAGCCGACGGAAATGTCAAAAGCACTCGCATACCTAGACGAAAATGTGTGAGGAGAATGATGAGATTTGAGGAAGCGAAAGAAGTATGTAAGGACCGCGACACTTGGCGCTCCGTCTTCTCTGACTACCCCATTGGGTATACGGCATGAAGATATGTTATGTTATGTTTATGTTAAAAATAAGTTTGTATTTCGTAGCGTTTCTCTTAACACTGAAAAACAGATAGGTATTTCTGCACTCGTTGAGCGTGTAACCGAAATTATCTCATAAAATAACGCATATGTTGCGTTATTTTATATCTTAGTCAACCAAATTTTTGTTGATAGTGCTTATTAAATTTATTTTTTTCAGAATTTTCCATCTCATAGTTCAAAAGTTCGGAGGGGGGACACTTTTGACGACTTTAGAAGAACATAATATATCTGCAATTAATTAACTTGATTAAGTCGCTTTGAATCCTCTATTATGTAATTTTTAAAAACCTATCCATGGATACCCCCCCCACCCGCTTATATTTATGAGAGTTAATGCCAACCACAAAATAAGTTTATCGTAGAGTTTTCTTTATAAGTAAAAAAAAATATACCTACATAATAAAATTCTGATAGGTATAATTTTCTTTCAATATATTACACACTACTTAATATAGTACAATAACAATATATTACATCTCAATCTCAATCTTCATTATTTTTTTATTTCTGATAATTCTGAGTTCGAACTTTGGAATAATTGGAAATAAGCACGAAAATTGGAAAGAGCAATTTTGACGAAAATGTTCGTAAAAAATTGGGAAAAAATTAATGGTAAATTAAAAAAAAATGAAATGTGAATATAAAAATAACGTGTCATTTGAATTTTCGAATTCGTTTTTAAGCTGCGTATCTTTTCTCATCTCAAGCAGAGACGCTGCCTCAATTTGAGGCACGCCGCGCTACGAGGCCTTGCCTCGCCTCGGGCCGAGCCACATTTTATCTGTTTTAGTCATGCTCAAAGGATCCTTAATCTGAATCAATTTGAGTAGTCTCAGTTTGCCTCAAGTAAATGCTGCTCGGATTAAGACTGCTCAAATAGATTAGCTAGAGACTTGATACCACGTTATGACGAAACCAAAAAAAATTTTTATACAGACAGACGGGCACCGAGGAGATTCCGTTTCTTTTTTCAATTTTAGGACGTTTGGAACAAAGACTAAAAAGGAGATATATTGGCAGTGACATATGAAAGGGATATTTCAACCGTACAGAAAATGCTGTAAGTTTTTATTTTATACTAAGTGAAAGAAAAACGAGCACAGTTCACCTAATGATGAGTGGATTGAGAGCCGCAAACAGTTAGGTACAATATAAAGGCCTGTCACGTGTTGATCAACAAGCTCGTAACTTTGGATAAAAGATAGCTAAAAATTTACAAATTCATCACTTATACTATAAGCAGAAAGGCATTCTAAAAATGTTGTTTTCGAAAAGTTTTTTCTTTACTTCACAAACACGATTGACGAATTCCAATGGAAAAATACAAAGACTAATTGACATTCAAGATTATAAAATATGTGCTATTGAGAAAAATACGTGAATATCTGTAATAGATTCGGTTGTAGAGAACGCTGCTAGTTGCTTTTAACTATACTTCCAACTTCCACTTATACGATACTGGCAAACGATACCACTACGTATTGGCCAGAGACGCTGTCTTAGTGATTCATTCGTCAGAAGTTATTGCAGGATATAAAAAAACGAAACGTTGTACTGTTTTTACAATATTAGTAATGATTACTTTCCCGTACTGGTCGTAAAAGTCAGCAAATAATATATTGTAGTGTTCCACCGAAAAAACCCTATCCCTTAGCATATGTTTACGAACTGCGTGGGAAGATAACCAATTCTCTCCCAGACTAGCGCAGAAGTTCATCCATTTCCTGCCTAAAACTACATAAAATGAAAACAAGTCCTTACCTAATACTATGTATAATGATAAGTTTAACCAATGAATCGACCAAATGACAATCGTACTTATGATATGCTTATAATCAGTGTTCTGAAATCTTTATTGTAACCGCCAATTGCAAAATAAAATTTGGCGCAGGGATTAATAGTCTTTAATAAGGGTTTACTTACCAAACCTTCGTCTGTCAAAAGCTGCTCAATTTAATTATTAGCCATTATTACGAAAGAATAACCCGATTTCAAGTATTGGCGCTTCTAAAGGTTTGGCGCCTTGAGGCCCCAACTCTTTCCTTTGGATTATGATTATAGTATAAGCGTCACCAACTCAAAAGGTTTAGCTGATTTAATGAAATAGCAATTGGATTCGGGAAGCAAGTGCACAATACATTGAATAATTATTTAGATACTTTGAAAGGGTTTTGCACGGGAATGGATTGGTCCAATCCTTGAAAAAAATTCTCTGACTTCCCTGACTGTGCTCGACCACTTTTCGTTTCGTTTTTTTTCAATGAGTGTTTGGATTAAGTTTGGTTTGGATTGAGCAGTAGTTTGGATTAAGGGTCGGACTAAAGCATGAAATATACGTATCATCGACAAGACCGACACTGACAGGTAGCAAGTGCTTGCAAATCTACGCAAACCAAACGTCCAAACCACATGTTCGAATTTGTGAACGCTTGTCGAGGCTTGGCAAGCGTGTAGACGTACCATAAAATATCAAGCATTTGGCATTGATTTTTATGCTCCTTTTTTGCGCAGAGCGTGTCTAACACAAGCTGTCTCGAGAGGCCCGCGAACCGCGATATGTTGTTACATACATGTATAAATGCGTAACATATACAATGGTATTTAGTACGATACTGTGGTACTGTGATACGTGTTTATTTATAATTTTTAACCAACTACTGCGAAACAAAACTGAGGGTTATGATTTTAATAGTATAAGTTTATAATATTAGTAGCAAACTCGCAATGATACTGGTCTGGTCTGGTGTGACTTACGTAGCTACTTCTACTAATGTACATATATAATATTATGTTGATATTACGTTCATTCCGAAAATCGAAACCACTGAATCTATTTCAACGCAAGAAGTACCACTGTATTTGTCTCAATTACGCACGTGATTAAAAGTGGCTAATGGCTATGTTGGTTTTTGAAAAATTCAGTATTGCGTTTATAGCACGACGGAAATCTATTACTAAAAAGCATTCATAAGACAGAAACATACGTACAAAACATACATACACAACAGGACAAAAGCGTGACGCAGAGAAATATTTTTAATGTTAAAAAATATATATTAATTCCTTTACTCTTACCATAATAGTTGTCAATCAGAACATATCGACATTTGGCACTTCGTTGGCGCTGACTATCCTGTAGATTTAGAAGTCTATGCCGAGGTTCTGGATTGGATCGCATTCAGCAATTGTGTAGGCACTACCCCTAATAGTAGTGGTCAGTGGACACCAATAAATAAAAACTAGGCTTACTGCTTATTTTGGTGCTTTTAAACTTTTTTAAAGATTAAAACAAAATAAACTTGCCTCGAATATTTCCAAATAATTCCAAATAAAGTCAATAATCTCTCATATATATTAATGTATATTATATATATAAGTATATTATATAAGTATCTATATTATAAGGATTTCATTATTTTTTCAATACTTCGAAACTGAAGATAAAGTTCATTCTTTGATTGAGATCAAAGACCTCTGTGTGCCGTTATTATTTTACGACGTTCCTACATAATTAAAACTAACCGATACAGTGATAAATAATACCTGCCAAAATACAAAATACCGTCTGCTACCTCCAGCTTAGCTTAACTTAAGGGTTCCAATGGGATTCCATAGATATTTTGGATAAAATAGAAGGTAAATGAAAAAAGAAAGAAAAAAATGTATTCGATATTTAAATGGCGATAGACGTCTTCTTATATGGGCTTCATATATTATGCGCTAGAGATTGTATTTTGAAAATAAAATTGAAAAATATCGAAAAAAAACCAGTAAGAAGCTTTATAGAAATGTTGATTCGAAAATACGTCACATTCTCTTTTGTCATGAACTTATGATTCTCTAATGGAATTATTTTAATTATTACAATTCTACATGTCATACAGGCGTACAGGATCATGGTCATACAGGATCGCACTTTGTATTATCCATTTCATCAAAAAGGAAGACAACATTTTCTTCTTCTATAAAATCTGTAAATCTTCTACTTCTGCTCTTTTATGTAAGAGTACTGGCAACTCATTTATTAGCAACATTTCTGCCACTTTCATGTACAAATTATTTAAAATGTCTGTATTCTTATTAATTACGGTGGCCTTGCACTAACTGTTTAAACTCGATTTAAGGTTTAAATGCAATCCTTTAATCGATATTAAAAAGTTCATGCAAGCCACCCTAAGTCCCCAACACGCCCCAGTAAAGTGATAGTAGGCTTTACAAGAATTAAAAAGGGCTATTTGGAATAACGCGAAAATTTTTGTTGCACTTTTTTATATTTCAAGCTTTTGAATATCACGATTACTCTTAAGTACCTTTAAAACTTCCAAAAACAAAAAAAATATAAAATGTAAAATATAAATAAAATATAAAATGACAACTTCTCTTCTCCCGTTTCCGCCGAAAAGTAATCTGTAAACCCCAGAGTAAACCAAAAATAACTGTTTTGAATTTGGACTTTTGGCGGGAACGGGTCGGGTACAGTAACGTTTAAGTTTCTATTTTTTGTACTTTTTATGTTTGTATGTATTTTAGTCAGTATTTTTTGTACTTTTAAAGTTAAAAGTCATTTAGTTTCTGTATTAATGTGATAGTATCTGCCCAGGTATAGTGTGCCTTAAAGTTCTGACCAAGTGTTGAAGAACTGGAAATCTAATGAAAGTTGTACAACTGAAGTTTTCACATTGTATAAGTTAACTTTATTGAATAACCGACTGAAAACAAAACACAAAAAATAAAAAACATTAGAGAATATACAATAATTATACATAAATACATATAATGTGCTAGTATCTGCCTAGGTAGTTCTGACCAAGTGTTGAAGAACTGGAAATCTAATGAAACTTGTACAACTGAAGTTTTCGCATTGTATAAGCTAACTTTACTGAACAACCGACTGAAGACAAAACACGAAAAATAAAAAACATTTGAGAATATACAATAATTATACATAAATACATATAATGTGCTAGTATCTGCCTAGGTAGTTCTGACCAAGTGTTGAAGAACTGGAAATCTAATGAAACTTGTACAACTGAAGTTTTCGCATTGTCTAAGCTAACTTTACTGAACAACCGACTGATGACAAAACACGAAAAATAAAAAACATTAGAGAATATACAATAATCACACATAAATACATACCTACACGCTGTTTCCGTAACGGGGTAGTCAGAGAGGACGGAGCGCCAAGCGTCGCGGTCCTTATACTTCTTTCGCTTCCTCAAATCTCATCATTCTCCTCATACATTTTCGCCTAGGTATACAAGTGCTTTTGACATTTCCGTCGGCTAACACTCTGGCTATTTAATCTTCATATCATCATAATTTGGCCTTCCTTGGCTTCTTTTACCACTCACTTTCGCTCTGTAAATTTTGTTCGTCAGTCTTTCACCACTCATTCTTTCTATGTGCCCGAACCATCTAGACATTTCTTTCTTCACATTTACAATAACACTGTTGTGCAACCCTGCCATACTGTGTATCTCTCTTTGCTCATTTTGATCGCAAGGGTGACACCGCACATATTTCTAAGAGATCGCATTTCTACTGCATTTATCTTACTTTCACTCGATTTCGGGAATGTCCAGGCCTCACCACCGTACAATAAAGTTGGAACCAACACCGCATTGTGTATGGTTATTTTGGCTGAGTTAGATATATTCACACTGCCTACTAATGCGAACAGAGCACCGTTCACTTTATTGCCAGCTGCTACCCGTCCCTCCACATCCAACTCACATCTTCCATTCTTCGAAAACGCACTCCGCAGATATACAATTTCGTTCACTTGTTCTGGACATTTTCGATTTACCCATATTTCACACTGCCTGTACATTTTCCCTTTCAAACACAAGAACCTTAGTTTTTTTACATTCATATTCGATCCTTTCACTTCACAGTCTTCTTTCATGCACGTAACTAGTGTACGTATCGTAACAGTGTAACGTAACGGTCTGCAACTCTGCTTCTGATGGTGCTGTAAGCACAGCATCGTCAGCGTGCAAAAAGCAGTTTACCACTGTATCATCACATATCATACCACTCATACTAAATACTTTTCAATGTCTGTAGGAAACTGTCCAAATACACCACGAATAGCCAGGCAGACATCAAGTAGCCCTGTCTGACGCCTGAACAGACTTCGAACCAGGGCGACAAGTCAGCATCTATCCTTACGCAGGCACTGCGGATCCGATATAATGACCTCACAGTAATGGGCCATCCACGCCATATTCAGGCAGAAGACTCCATAATTTTTTTCGCACTACTCTATCGAATGCTTTTTCAAGATCCATGAAAGCGCAGAAAACTTTCCGACCTACCGCGATGCGAGAAAATCTTATCCATACAACCCATATCGTTCCTAAAACCACCTTATGCCTCCCACAGATATCTTTCAGAAATGCCTATCATACGTTAAGTATAGTACCTTGGTATAGGTTTTACTTGCTAAGCTGGAAATAATTTGTAAAATAAATAAAAATATTTATAGCATTATGGCATCACGTTTTTAAAAAAACTATGAAATATATCCTAGCCCCGTACTAAATCATTATAACCTCATAATTCCTAACTCCATATATGATTAAAAAACATATCTATGTATACCTAACCTACTATGAAAATAACTTGTAAAACTAAACGGAGAATTTGGAGCGCTACCATAATATGTCCGCTACATGAGTTAAAATTTTAACACGAAATCATAGAAGAAATGATGCCTCTAAGTACTTAATTTACAGTTTTAAAAAAAAAAAATACATTTTTAAATTCCATACTATTGTGTCGCGAAAAGTGTACTTAAGTATATTGAATCTATTTATAAAATGAGTCTGTCATTATGATAATCGAATACCAACCTACCTACCTACCTACCAAATTGTTGTGCCATTCCATAGTTTCTTTGTACACCGTTAGTTGACTATTGAATCCAACGCATACTACCATAAAAGAATATAAATGACACGATGTAATATGCTTATAAACTTTCTACTAGCGTCATTATCAGATAACTTTTCGAACCAATGACAATAACACTACCAGAAGCTACTGATATAGACGTACAGATGGAACAATACATACGTAAATGTTGCTAGTAAAAAAACCAATAACACGTGTGTAGATAAAACAGTTAATACCATCGACCTACGTTACACACAGTCTTGGTAAACATTATTGTTTTTAAGATAAATCAATTACGGAAAACACTTGTGCGCACGACAGTCTATACAAAAAAAATTTAGGGGAAGGACGACGCGTGCGAGGGACGGGGGTGTTCACCCTCCGCGTCATGTGACGAGCGACCTTCAAGCGGCGCACCGACCTTGAGCGCCGCTCGCCCCGCGCGCGGGTCAGAGGTGAATGCACGCTGCGGCGCCCCTCCGCGCCCGCCCCTCACCCCGCAACTGCCGCACCACGGCCACTGAACGCCCCGATACCACTCACCTCGTTCCTGGCTACGACACTCTGCCATCACCGGCTCTCACCACCGTCATCATGTTGGCGAACACCCACCCACTGCGAGCAGGTACTAGCGCAACGCGGCACACCTTTCCCATAAAATACCACCGACAAGTTTATTGACATCGAGTCTCACGACGGTTGCGCAAATAATAACAATTCTTTTGATAATTTTGAACACTTACACATTCGCGATTCGAATAAGAAAACACTTCTTGTGCAAAATATTTCGTCTACTCACTCAAAAAATACTTTTGACAAGAAAAACATTGAACACAGCTGAAGAAAGCAATGATCAAATTAAAGAGTCCTCTCACCTCCGCAAAACAAAGCGGAATAAAAGTAATCGAGCGAGCGTGACATCTTGCGAGTGTGGCCTCGAAATCAATCGTTGGTTTTAGCGCCACCTATAATTCTATAATAAAAGCTATATAAAATGTCCAAAATTCAACAAAGTATTTATATTAGAGAGTAATAGAGGACACCACAATCAACTCGAAATTAATGACATTGACATTTATTACAATGACATTTGACACTTCGTGTTTAAATTTTTTTTTATCACACTTAAAAATGTACTGATTACTTATTCAGTGACGTTGTATTACTTGTTTGAAAAGTACACATTGGTGTAAAATACTCTATTATTTGTTCTTGTAAAGATCTACATATTATCTAGAAAATAATACTTAAATGCTACTAAACTATTTTTGAGTGTTCCTTTGTGTGAAAGTAGTTTTACATTTCTGCGATTAACTGATATAGTTATCTGCTCGAAGAAAAGTTGAAGCCCACGAAAAACCTCTACGAAATGAGTCATTAATTAAACTGCCGCATTTTTTGTCATCCACCAAGGCTGTTACAATAGAAGAATTATATGGTTGACTGTAATGATAAATGATAATAGTTTGCCATAATGATTGAGGATAATGAACGTGCATACGGAAGAGCGCCTAAGAAAAACACCTTGTTGAAAATTGTTATTTTAGGGGATGGTGGTGTTGGAAAGTCATGTTTGATGAGCAGGTTTATATCGAATCATTTCGATAACCACAGCTTTCACACGATTGGCGTGGAATTTATGAATAAAACCATAGAAGTTAATGGTGCCCAATATACTTTGCAGGTGTGTACATAATTTTGCTTATCATTTATGTATATTATTTACTATGTCATAGCTCATAAGTTCTTCGCGTGTTTCAATGTTTACACAGAGTATTAGGGGCTCATACATGCTAATTATATGTATATGGATGTTCTTCTTTTCCAGCTACTTGTACATAATTTACATAGTGCTTCATATGATGTAAACTATGGTTTAAAAAAATGAGTAGATCAGATCATGTACTTGAATTGATTAATAATTGTTTTTCACATAAAGGTACATTTTAAGTTAAGATTTTCTTACTATAACTATAGATTAATTAGTTTACTAGCGTAAACTATAACAATGCTGGCAGTAGCGTACATTTCATAGAGATAAATAGACACTCTACTCTGACAATTTACTAATTAAATAAAGTAAAAAGAAAATATATCGCAACCAAAAACATGTTGAACAATGTGAATGTTGTTGTCGTGAATAGTTTACACTCGCTTTTAATAAATACACGAGACTGTGAACCAATGCCGCCAGTGTGTTCTAATTAGGGTTGCCAAAATTTCTTCGGCTGATTGTAATATTTAAAAAATTATAGAACATTTCAAAAAAATGTAGTATTAAAAAAATTTTGTCAAAATTTTGTAAAAAGAAGATATATTTGTTACTTATTTATTTTTATAAAAATTATATTTTTTTGCACTTGTATTTTTTAACAATATTTTGTGTACAATGAAAATATAAACTTTTAAACTTTCGCGCTGCATTATAAAATATCTAAAAACATGGGAAATTAACGCGATTACCTTTTATTTTCTCTTGACGTTTCGGCCGACTTTCATCGGCCGTGGTCTCAAGTAAACTGTCGCAGCAAACTTCACTCCGTGTCAGAGGCAGATTTTATTTCATCTACCCCCGATATTTGTAAATAATTATTAGGGTTCCTACACACAACACTCACGGTGTCCACACACTGAACCGGATGTGAAAAACGAGGTTTTGTCATTTGAATCACAGGATTCCACGCTGTTGATAAATTGTATCCGCTTTCCCGATTGAAATTTTTGTGTCTCTTGATTTCAATTGCTTCATGCACGACTCGGATAAAAGTGGCGATCAGTGGAAAGGACTTGTGGGCGATAAAATTCTATCCAATGATTCGTATCCGATTGGAGATGTTCTGCTATCGCTGATTTGGTAGTTTGCTGGTTTTTTACAGCTGCAATGTGTTCCTTAATCCTTTCAGCAATAGTCCGCTTCGTTTCGCCAATGTATGAGCTACCGCAACTGCAATCTATTTTGTAGACCCCTGGTGTCTGCAACGGTAAGACATCCTTCGGTGTGCCCACTATTTTGTTTACCTTAGTTCCCGGTGTGTACACGATATGGATGGAATACTTTTTTAAAATAGATCCTATTTTGTCCGTCACTCCTTTCACATAAGGCATATAGGCGGGTTGTCTGCTCACGTCCGGATGTCTGTCCTTCTTTTTAGACCGCCTCATTCGTCGGTTAATCTGATATCCGTTCTTTATGAGTACCTCCTGAACATAATCGAGCGCTTGCTCCAGATGTTCAGGGTCACACAGATCCTTAGCTTTGTTCTTCAGTGAAGTTGTAACAGATTGCAGATGACTGGGATGGTGATGCGACGTGGCGTGCAGGTATCTGTCTGTGTGTGTAGGCCTCCTATAAACACAGTATAAACACACAGAATAAACACAGAGAACTTGTCGATGTTCAGAGTGATTTGTATGTGTTACATAGTAAGTGTAGTGTTGACCTCTCAAGGGAGGATTTCGAATTATGCGATCGGTTAACTTATTTACAAGCTAGTCGTACCTACGAACTGTGTTGTGCAACCCACGAGAGAAAATTCTCTAAAGCATACAATGGAAGGTATGCCGAAAACAAAAACACATTAGAGGCACAAGACAAACTGAAAGATACGGTCGTTAATTTATCCTCTGCGAATTTGGATCAGCCTACAATAAACATCTTGGCCAAAGGTATGAATTTCGCGGTAACACCGAAACGAATACCGTATGAGCAGGTGATTGCTAGTGTTGAGGAGGTTATCATACGTAACAAACTACCCACATGTGACGCGGAAACGCTAAGACAGGATATCGCTGTCACTTTACGGAAATCAAAGCTTCCCACTAGCAACATTACTACAGAAGAGCGTCTAGCACTGAAACACATTCGGAGCAATAAAGATATTTTAGTGTTAAAGGCCGACAAGGAAAACGCCACTGTAGTGATGAACACAATAGAGTATCACACGAAAATTCAAAATTTGTTAAGGGATAACAAGGTGTATAAACCAGTGTCATACAACCCCACGGCCAGAGTAACACGGAGGATAAGAGCTTTGATCCAAGACCAAAAAGACCTTTTTACAGAAGACGAGTACGAAAGCTTATACAAACCTCAATCTCATCAACCACCAAAACTATATGGCTTACCAAAAATACATAAGTCTAACGTGCCCTTGCGTCCTATCGTAAGTCAAATTGCATCTCCTACTTACGATCTCGCGAAGCACGTTGCATCAGTATTGCAGCCTCTTGTGGGAAAAACACCGTCTTTTGTAAAAGACTCGCGTCATTTCGTTCAGATTATACAGAACCTTACATTGGAACCGGATGACATCATGGTGAGCTTTGATGTGGAATCCCTATTCACCAATGTTCCCATTAAGGAATGTCTGGACGTAGTGAAAAGCAGACTAAGTGACAGTGAGATGCCTTTAAATTATATTGATCTGCTAAAAAATTGTTTAGATGGCAGTTACTTCCTCTTCCAGGATCAATATTACCTCCAGATCGAAGGTGTCGCAATGGGTAGTCCTGTAGCCCCTGTACTAGCCAATATCTGGATGGAACATTTCGAACAGAAGGCTCTTAGCCTAGGACCGAAGACAGTAAAACTTTGGAAGAGGTATGTGGATGATATCTTCTGCATCATTAAAGGAAGCACGCAGGAAGTAGATCAGTATATGAAACACCTAAACTCCATTCACCCAAGTATAAAGTTTACGTATGAAATGGAGAATGGTAGATCACTGTCATTTTTAGACGTAAAAATAACCGCGAGACAAGAAGGTACTTTATCATACTGTGTTTATAGGAAGCCTACACACACAGACAGATACCTGCACGCCACGTCGCATCACCATCCTAGTCATCTGCAATCTGTTATAACTTCACTGAAGAACAGAGCGTACGATCTGTGTGACCCTGAACATCTGGAGCAAGAGCTCGATTATGTTCAGGAGGTACTCATAAAGAACGGATATCAGATTAACCGACGAATGAGGCGGTCTAAAAAGAAGGACAGACATCCGGACGTGAGCAGACAACCCGCCTATATGCCTTATGTGAAAGGAGTGACGGACAAAATAGGATCTATTTTAAAAAAGTATTCCATCCATACCGTGTACACACCGGGAACTAAGGTAAACAAAATAGTGGGCACACCGAAGGATGTCTTACCGTTGCAGACTCCAGGGGTCTACAAAATAGATTGCAGTTGCGGTAGCTCATACATTGGCGAAACGAAGCGGACTATTGCTGAAAGGATTAAGGAACACATTGCAGCTGTAAAAAACCAGCAAACTACCAAATCAGCGATAGCAGAACATCTCCAATCGGATACGAAAATCATTGGATAGAATTTTATCGCCCACAAGTCCTTTCCACTGATCGCCACTTTTATCCAAGAGTCGTGCATGAAGCAATTGAAATCAAGAGACACAAAAATTTCAATCGGGAAAGCGGATACAATTTATCAACAGCGTGGAATCCTGTGATTCAAATGACAAAACCTCGTTTTTCACATCCGGTTCAGTGTGTGGACACCGTGAGTGTTGTGTGTAGGAACTCTAATAATTATTTACAAATATCGGGGGTAGATGAAATAAAATCTGCCTCTGACACGGAGTGAAGCTTGCTGCGACAGTTTACTTGAGACCACGGCCGATGAAAGTCGGCCGAAACGTCAAGAGAAAATAAAAGGTAATCGCGTTAATTTCCCGTGTTTTTAGATATTTTACAATGAAAATGTCATATTATGCTTTATCGCATTAAATTTTTAAATTAATGTAGATCGAAAGCTCATTTCAAGATAAATGCTGGTTCGGTTACATGGACATAATAATGGGTCATTGAATTTTTCCTTATTTTTTCGATATTTTTCCATTTTTGAAATTGTTCCGAATTTTTTCTCAAATTTGAATAACTGAATGAAACGAAAACGACTAACAGTGGCGGAGTGAAGTTGTTGTTTCAGTGCTCATTTATATCATTTAGTTTGAAATGTAATTGTTAAATAAATAGAGCATGTTTTGCTGTACAGCGCGGGTTCTAGGACGCGGTCATAGCGCGGCGGTCATAGCGCGGCGGTCACGCGGCGTCAGAGCTGCTACCGCGCGACTACCGCGTAGGGGGCGGCTAAATTTCACAAAAAATAATAGTAATATCTTGTAAATATTTGAATCATTTCATATTTTTGTCGCACCTACTATTTGGACCGATGGAATGAGCACGGAATTTTTCATTACTTATACTGGGACGCATCGGGGAATCCCCTTTCTTTAAATGAATGTATAATAATATCTTGCTCATTGTAGCGACTGGCATGGCAACACCTCTGTATTTGCGGGACTTGCAGGGATTCCCCGTATTTTATTTTATGCTTGGATTATTTATGACTAATATTCAGCGAGAATGACTTCTATCATATAAAGAATAATGTTCAATATTGTATAATAACACCTGTTTAGGTTACAGTACGGGTAAGTCCCTTCAGGGAAGTCCGTGAGTCATGCTTTGACAATTCAAAGAAAGTTTGATTGATGGATCGTCAGTTGTCCAATTCACGTTAACTTAATCGTATCCTATATATGTATACGCTTTCCAAACTGTCATTTTAGTGCTCATAAGTATGTGTTGTGATTGTTAAATTATTGAACTGCGTGAAAAATTGTATTGTTCGTGTACAATATATATTCAACTATGTGAGTATTAAATATTATTTTTACTTTTTTATTTATGTAATTGTATGTTTGACTATGTGCTATGTTGTTCAAGCTTTAATTTATTAAAATAAAAAGATCAGGACAAGTAAATTTTTTTTATTTTGAAATGTTCTATGATAGTTTCGTTTACGACTCCAACTTGTAGGTACTTTTATTATTTATTATGTAGATCAAATTCCAACAACATCTACTCAATTAGAGTCTGCGTAGCGAAATCCATGTCTAGACATGGATTTCGCTAACTTAGAAACAGAGACTGATACAGCATCGGCATTGTCTGCTATTCAATACCAAAACTTAGACGATATTGGAAAATGGTCTGAACACATAGATGAAAATATGCGATTACACCTCATTCAGCAAGGCCAGGCAGTTGTTCAGCATATCAATACTAACTTCGCCGAAGCGTCAACAGTAATACGTTCAGATTCGTGCTCTTATCATCAAAAGGAGAGACATGACAGCCTAATCTACCCAGGAATGGTTTTACCGCACATTGACTGACGGCGAAAAAGTTTTACGTCTGATGGATTTAATACTTGGTGGAAATTAAATCCTAAGATTTCAAGTCACGAATCAAGTGGACTACACCAACCAAAATTATTGCAAATGGAAGGAATTGGAGAGCAGACTTCAAAAAGGACTGACTATTGACGAGAAAGAGCAAAACTCAGTGGCAAAGGAAACAAAAAAAATGGCAAGAAATTCTTATCGGAATGTTTGATATCCTTGCCAAACAAAATTTGGCTTTACGTGGCCATACAGAAAACGACACCAGTTTAATGGAAGAAAGTTTTTAGAATTGGTGCATTTAATTGCAAAGTAAGTTTGCTTCGTGAACATCTTGTAAGATCTAAAATGTGTGGCTAAATTTCAATCACGTATATGTCACCAGAAATCCAAAATGAATTTATTGCAATTTTGGGCATTAAAGGTCGCTAACATATCATCGGACAAATAGAAAAATGGCAAGAATTAAAAGTAAATACAAAAATATTTTTCGTTTATATTCGACAGCACTCCAGACATTTCTCAAAAATATCAAACAAGCCAGATATTAAGATACGTAGTGATTGAAAATCAGGAAGTACAAGTGGTGGAATCTTTTATAGATTTCGTTGAAACAAAAGATAAAACTGCTGAAAGAATTTCAAAGATTTTGAGCAAGCTTGAAGCAGATGGCCTCGATATAATCAACTGTATAGGTCAAGCATATGATAATGCTGCTGCTATGACTGGAAGGTATTCAGGAGTTCAGCACAAAATTAACGAAATAAATCCCAAAGTTGAATTCGTACCTTGCTCAAATCATTCGTTAAATCTGATTTGTTTATATGTTAATTCAGTTGATGCGAGTTTGGTAATTTTTTTCGGCACATTAGAACTATTCATTTTTTTCCGTGTCCACACATCGTTGAGAAGTTCTGATCGCAGCTACAGGTAAAAGTTTAAAAAGGATTCAAGACGCGATGGAATGCAAGAGGCGATGCCGTAAAAATGGCATGGCATCATTACAAAAACATTCTCGTCTTGGTCGTTTTCTCGTCAAAACTGACAGAGACAGGTGAGAGCTGAAACTCAAGAAAAGATGCAGGAACTTTGCTAGTTACGATGCAGTCATTTTCCTTTCTTTGTTTCTTTGGTCTCTGACAAACGGTGCTACATGAAGTGAATGGCGCACAATAATATTAGCAAACAAAGGGACTTAAGACTGTGCGCTCAGAAAGTAAATGCTTTGCAGATGATACTGATAGAGAAACGAGAGGAATGGACAGATGGCGCTGTAAGTTATACAAAAAATATGTGTGAAGCACTTGACATTTCCATTGAACTTCAGAGGCGCATAACAAGAGGAACATTTTTGATGACGGCACTAGAGATGCTAACTTCTCATGTGAAAACGAGTAGACGAAAGCTGTTTTCTTCGTTAGATAGAATCGTTGTAGAACTTATATGTCTTGCACGTTTTAATTGTTATTTTCTTTTTAATTTTTTGTTTTCGACTTTCAGAGTTAAAATTGTCTTCTGGATGATCTTTTTTCTATTTCCATTTTAAACCTCATTTTCCTTATAATTTTATTGGTTGGTTGTTTTACTATGGGCGATAACGTAGGAACAATAGACTTCGTTAATGAATGAACTGTTCAGATTGAACCTGTCTTTTCTGGGTGAGTCAAGCTGGCACGGCCATCTTCAAAAAATTAAAAAAGGGATATGGCAAAATAATGTGCTCGTTATGTGATAATTATGTGCCCAAGTCAATATTTTTGTGCTCTCTAATTAACGCGGCAAATCACTCTTGCTAATTCGCCGTGCCAGCTATCGGAAAGCTAGCACGGCCCATCTCCTAGCGGGGCTAAATTTGACTTTGAAAATAAAACAACCATCGTAAAATTACGTGCTTTTTATGTGATTTAAAATGGCAGAGACCAATTTATGAAAAAACCACCCCTTGTACGGAAAACAACCCTTACAAGGAGTTAACCATTTTGCACGGGCTGTCAAATAGGTATACAACTATTATAGAGAGCACATTCAACAATGCAAAAAACATGTTTTGATGAGGGACATCAATAACTTTCTTTTGAAGTCATTCGGGAATTTCATGCTTTCGTAATGAGCATTCTAGACTTGAATGCTTCGGTTTGAAGTCACTCAGGTTTTTGTGCTCGCGACAAAGGCACCCAGGAGTTTTGTGCTTTGGTTTTAAAGCATCCAGGAATTTTGTGCTTTGGTTTTAAAGCATCCAAAAATTTTGTGCTTGCGAAATAAGCACCCTGAAATTATGTGCTCGCGAAATAAGCACCCTGGACTTTTGTGCTGTTGTTTGAAAGTATCCAGGAATTTTGTGCTCGCGAAATAAGCACCCTGGACTTTTGTGCTTTAGTGTAAAATCAATCACGAATTTTGTGCTTGCCATAAAACTGTTTTGAAATTATCTGCTTCGGTTTTAAAATGACATAGAAATTGGCGCGTCTTGGGGAAGTGATGGAAATTAGGTCATATTGGAAAAGGTTTAATGATAAATTAATGAGTCAATTACAGAGTTTTTTTGATTCCTAAAGTCAGTTTTTAACCGACTTCAAAAAAAGAAAGAGGTTCTCAATTCGTTTGTATGTTTTTTTTTTTGTATGTTTGTTACCTCATAACTCCGTCATTTATGAACCGAATTCGAAAATTCTTTTTACGTTTGGTAGATAATACTTCAGAGGTGGTCCCATTTAAATTTCACCGATATTGGAGCTTAGACTTCGAAGATACACTAGATAACACGACCTGGTTATAACCTTTATTTATATTGATGATTCTTTTGTATATTGTTGCACTCCGGAATTAGAATGAAGTTAATTGCAGACCTGCCCTAGATATTTATTTAGGTCAAGACCACTCAAAAGGGAGAAATAAAAAATTTTTATTAAAAAAAATTAAACCGCCTTCAAGAAAAAACACTGAAAAGTATAAAATAACTATCCTTTACTAATCAAAACTCAAGTACAATTAAAATAACTTTATAAATACGATACACATACCTATATAATGAAATTTGACAGTTATTAAAGTCCTGTAACTGAAAATTCCTGGATACTTTCAAATCAAAGCACAAAAGTCCAGGGTGCTTATTTCGCGAGCACAAAATTTCAGGGTGCTTATTTCACGAGCAAAAAGTTTCTGGATGGTTTAAAACCAAAGCACAAAATTCCTGGGTGCTTATTTCGCGAGCACAAAATTCGTGGATGCTTATTTCGCGAGCACAAAATTCCTGGATACTTTCAAACAACAGCACAAAAGTCCAGGGTGCTTATTTCGCGAGCACATAATTTCAGGGTGCTTATTTCGCAAGCACAAAATTTTTGGATGCTTTAAAACCAAAGCACAAAATTCCTGGATGCTTTAAAACCAAAGCACAAAACTCCTGGGTGCCTTTGTCGCGAGCACAAAATCCTGAGTGACTTCAAACCGAAGCATTCAACTCTAGAATGCTCATTACGAAAGCATGAAATTCCCGAATGACTTCAAAAGAAAGTTATTGATGTCCCTCATCAAAACATGTTTTTTGCATTGTTGAATGTGCTCTCTATAATAGTTGTATACCTATTTGACAGCCCGTGCAAAATGGTTAACTCCTTGTAAGGGTTGTTTTCCGTACAAGGGGTGGTTTTTTCAGAAATTGGTCTCTGCCATTTTAAATCACATAAAAAGCACGTAATTTTACGATGGTTGTTTTATTTTCAAAGTCAAATTTAGCCCCGCTAGGAGATGGGCCGTGCTAGCTTTCCGATAGCTGGCACGGCGAATTAGCAAGAGTGATTTGCCGCGTTAATTAGAGAGCACAAAAATATTGACTTGGGCACATAATTAGCACATAACGAGCACATTATTTTGCCATATCCCTTTTTTAATTTTTTGAAGATGGCCGTGCCAGTTTGACTCACCCGTCTTTTCTTATTGTGGTATTGTCTTGAATATTCTTACTATTTTTCCCTTCGGGCTTTTTGGTCAGGACTAATGTTACAATCGGGACCAATGGTTCTATTCAATTATACTTCTTTTAACTTTCTTTTTTTTGTTCATATATCCGTATATATTTCTTTTTGTATTTTGTGTAATTCGGGATTATTTTTTGTGGATTTGTATCTTTCTCTTTTATACAATCGGTTGGCTGTTCGAACTTCTTCAGTATTTATTTTTGAATGGAACATTTTAGTCTAAGAAAAAAACTGAACCGCTTGGCAAAGTATTATTTTGCTGAATGAACGCTAACATAAATGAGGTAACACGTTAGAAATTCGTGGGATACACAACATTAGAATTTCTTTTGCTATCCGGTGCATGGGTAGTTCATTCAATGATTAAATTAGGTTTCATTACTGTAAATAATGTAAACTAAGAAAATATCATTCTCCTTGAGATATTTTCATTGTCCTAGTTTCAAGAACAGAGGGAATGATATATAGTGGAATGAAAAATCTTACTTTGATCGAAAGTTCTAATGGAACGTTTTAGAAATCAACAATCAAAGATCTATTTAAAAGGCTACCTAAACCGATTATAATTAATACTTTTGATAATTTCAATTGCACAACTTATCAGTTTTTGGGCCGAGGCGGATGATCATCCACTGTAACGTACTTCTGAAGATTTACAAAAAAATATCGTGCTCGTCAAATGACATGCTGTTTCACTGCAAAAGCGCGCGAGAAAGTAAGCCAAATACGTAATGTGTAGGGTTTCGCGACTGGAGGAGAGGGGGAAACATGGTAATATGGTAATAGAAAAAAAACCATAATTTCGTGTTACAGAGGGAAACGATCAATATAGCGTAACAATACTTTGAACCATTATTATAATTATTGTAATAAGCAGAAAACTATAATATTTTAGGCAATGAATCTGGGTTTTTATTAGAGTACAAAATTAGTATCCATTACAAAACATAATTTTAAAAACTAAAACGGGAGGCAAATGTGATGGACTAATGGGGTGGTACAAGTAGGAGAATGATTTATTACCTTATTTTCCTACAGTTTCAATTTATAACTAAATAATTCTAGCAAAATGTTGTTTGCCTTTTTTGAGTAATTCATACATACATATACATATTTCCACGTTGTATCCCCAACGGGGTAGTCAGAGAGGACTAGTTTTTTGAGTAATATTGACCACATTTCCTTGGAAACGGGATCTAAAGCGTGATATGAGAATCACCTGCTACGAGCAACAATACGCGATGCCTACATTATATTACACAATTAGGTTGCATTTTAATTTCATGACTAAGGTTCCCTGTGATGATATTATGTAAGTGTACGAAGCCGAGGTTAAAAACCACGACATATCGTGGGTATAAAACTGTGTAGAATGGTTCTTACCAAGCCGTGAATAGCGTTTTTTTACCTATTGTAATATAATATTTATAAATGAATCCCTTATTAAATATGTTTTATTTTATTCGTATTTAACACCTAATATTTATTTGTATTTGACAACTAATATTAACATGTTGAATTTCTCAAATCGTAATTTTATGAGCCTTTTAAATTGCAAGTCAATAGTGTGAATTTCAAAAATTACCGCTAGGCAGCGGATCATGCGCGCCCTGTTTTGCAAAAAACGGATGGCAAAAAACGTTTGGCCACACGCATTGGCCAAACCCCCCGACTCCGATGATCAAGGTCGTCGAGTACTACATGCGCCTTAGAAATTAATTTTCTGCTTTCTGTGAAAACCAAAACGCAGGGTTCGCTGATATATGTTAGTGGATATATGTTAGTGGATGTTGTCATTTATCATATATATCACGATATATATCATTTGATATTTATGTGTAGGTAAGTATATATATCAATTGATATTTTACTGTCTCCTGAATTATAAATTTAGCAGACTAATCGTTACTGGCAACGCCTTAAAAAACTATGACTAAATGGCAATGATTTTCCCGATATAGCAATTTTATCAGAAGTTGGGGGATTTACCTATAACTTACGCGTACAGCTAGCTTTGTATTCAAATTCAAACCTTATGTTCATGTGATAAGGTTTAATTTACATGAGGTAATAAAAATTGTGGATTCCCTTGTTCTTTTATAGTTAGTTATTTTCACTTTCATGGGAATCACTGTAAGCGTAAGCAATCGTTTTTGACTCCATTCTAATAAGACAATATTTTTTGTGGCTACGTTTTTTTCGTAGTTGCAACCAGTACCAAAGGGAAATCAATAGTACGACTCGATCATAGAATATAAACTTTGTTTGGGATCCCAGTGCGAATACGAAACGGAAAGCACAATAGAGGACGTAGAGAGTCCGGAAGTCAACTTGACTGGGAGCCAGACGATGATGTCCCACTTATATATCTGTACATGAGACCTGATCCTGAATTCGAATGATCAATTAAACTAGCACTGACAAAAAAATGACAAGCCACTGCAGATTATATCATTTGTTAAGTGCTGATTAGGATAGACTCATTATTATTAATCTTAAATACTCTAGCATTGAAGATTATACATATAATATTTGTGGGCGTTAAAGCAAAAAGGGTCCAGTGGTCGACATTTAGTTTCCGAGAGCCAATATTGGACAACACAAATGAGTGATTTACATCCTGTAATGAACTGTGTTCCTGTACTGAACGACTAATAATGGACACTTAATAATAAGGAAACTCAATGTTTGCTTTAAATTCGTTTTTATTTCAGATTAGACATATCTTACTTAAACAACAATCACGTAGATATAAATAAATAAAGGGTTCCAGTTCCATTTGGATTTCTAGGTTCAATTATATATAATGTTAAAAACGAAACAAACTCATGCCATCGAAAACAAGTTCTTCATATTACGATATTTTTTGGCGAGGACAAACATTGTGAGTGTAATGTACATCTTTTTTGTTACTGTTTTTGCAGTAATTAATGAAAAGGGGTATTTAGCCTTTTCAATGGAAATTAAGATGTTTCAATGTTTTTTTAGAAATCATCCTCTAAGGTAACAACCTTATTTAACAAAATAGGGGACACCTTGTATGGGAGTTCAAGAGCGAACACTTGAAATTTAGCTCTGTTTTTTCTGCTTATTTCTTTTCTATTTCTTATTTGTAATTCTATTTATTTCGAGATTGACATGGGTTAAGTAACTTAATTAAATATAAAATGCCTTTTTTAAGCAAGAAAAAATAGTACTTTACTAGTTAAGTCAGACTAATGTGAATTCCCCAGTGTTGGTTTTTTTACATGAATTTGGTGGAATTCCTCTTCAAAGTACTTTTTGGAGTTGTAACACAAATTATTTAGTTACTAGTGTGTCATGATATAAGGAGACCTTAAAAAACTTGTGAGACTGAGAAGTACAAATAAATCTAAGTATAACAGGAAAGTTATGGTTGTAATTCATACTTTCCGTCTTTTTATAAGTCAATGAAACAATGAAGTACATATTATTCTTGTCTCTCTGTTATGTTTAAAAATCAACATCTGCACTATACACCTGACTAGACATCTATAGTCAGCTAAACACTGCCTTCTGTACTAACTCTTTGTTCTATCAAACGACCTTAACAAATAACAAATGGGCTTATGGCCCTGAAGTAACATTTTTGTTGCATATGATGTAACTATTTGGATGTAATTTGTAACTGTTTTGATGGTATCATTTTCCTTCAACAATTTTTAAACGGAACATACATAGGTATGCAATACCTATTATATGTTATCTTTTAGGGTTATGTAGCCAAACTGTCTGTAAAATAATTAAAATGTCTGTCTATCTGCCCTTATGGTACAGGCGATATAATTCATCATCTATAAACCTACTGACCTGAAAAGTACATAGTAGTAAAGTAGGTACCGTAACAAATTATGTTAGTAACTTCATACTATTTTTCATTGAATGTACAAACCAATAATATGCAAAAAAATATATTGGCTCCACTTTTAGTAATAATTCATACAGACAGTAAAGTGGCATATATATTATATACATATACATACATAAATACTTATAAATAAAATTTAGGTGTGTCTATGGTTTCAAAATAAAGGCTTTTTCTTAAACTTATATTTTGAAACTTTAAACTTGTATGTTATTTGCACGTTACCAAAACCCAACCATGGTTTTAGTTTTTGTTTGTCTTTCTGTTTGTCCAGCCTAATTCCTGAAACGGCTAAACCGATTTCGAAGAGACTTTTAATTACAGATAGTCCTTTCAGAGAGCAATCTAGGCTACTTTTTATACCGGAAAAATACCAAATTTGTCGCGGGTGAATCTGCGAGCCTACTAGTATATAATACAACCATGAGACGCCTATCCATCCTGTATCCTATCCATTGCCTATACGAACTCCAACTAGACGTCTAGTCTTTCCTACCAGAGATAATTCACCCACAGCTCAAAGCTTCCAAAGCACAGATTTTTACAATCTAAAGCACCCATTCCCAAAGTGGGCGATAACACCCCCCTGTGGGCGCTGCAGGCCTAAAGGGGTGCGGTAAGAGACCCAGAAAAAAAATGGGGGCGTTGTGTAGAGGCCTGGGGGTGATTTGTAATTTCATTTATCTAGGAGGCATCTTAGACAACGACTGCATGAGCTCTCGACTCAGTAGACAAAATAAGTTTGGGAACCTAGAATCTAAAGCAATAATCCAGGGGACATTTTTTGCATTTCCAAGGAACTTTCTAAGATGAATTTGTACATTCACAGTAATCGTTAGGCGAATGTGGAAACGGTAATTCGTTTGAAACACGCTTCGCAAACGTTTCGTCGGGTCAACTAAGTATGAGATTATGTCGAAAAATGTGCAAACGTGTAACTATGGAGTTAGCGCCGCTTAATTAGCGGTGCTATTTTTGTTCTCTAACTATTGAACTATAGACAATTCTTATTTCTAGGTATGGGATACAGCAGGTCAAGAACGGTTCAAGTCGCTTCGCACCCCTTTCTATCGAGGTTCAGACATCTGCATATTGGCTTATGCAATTGACGACCGAAGTTCCTTCAACAATATCAAGATGTGGTTAAATGAATTTCTTCATTACGCTGGTGTTAAAAATGGCATTGAGAAATTTCCGTTCATGGTTGTTGGGAACAAGGTTTGTACATGATTTTTCTTCGATATTTTGATGATTTTTTTATATAAGTAGCTATGCAAGTATAACAGGACTGTACCACTGTCACAATTTATTACAAAACAGTATCAAGTCCCCAGCAGCATGGTGTAGTTACTTCACCACGATATTTCTTGGAGCGATGATCTGAATCTCTTGCCGACACATGAAATACCAATTGAAACAGGTTTGACCGACGAGCGCAGTTTTCAATCAGACAGAATATGCAAAGCGTTTCTTATACTTCTGAACAATACATAGAAAATAAAACCCAGTGAAGGGAAACTTAGCACTCATGAAAAAACGGATACATATAACCTCCCGCTTATTTACACGACATTTAGCAGCTATAGTATAGTATAGTTCTATGCGTTTGTTTTTGTCCGTACATTATATGTAATAACTAATAACCGACCAGTGTTATATTATTGAGTTTGTCGAGTCTCAATCAATTAATACGTTTTTTCATATTTGGATAAAAAAGATTAAAACGATCAAAACTGTGACAAATAATATATTGTTAAATATAACTTCTGCATCAGATTGACTTTTCAAATTCATTATCGCGTGTGATCTGCATTGTCGTGGCACTGCAAGCCGGAATTCTGTCACTGCCTCCCTCCCCACAAATGCTTCGACACAGCGCAAGAAGAGTTCCGTTACGTTCCGAAGTAGATTCCGGAGTCCTTTGACAACAAGCCAAAGACTACCAGTTGTAATAGACAAAAGCCCCACACAACTCAGCCTCTCCCTAAAACAATTGTAGCGAGCCTACCGCTTACATGTGTCGAAAGTATATACCGGAGAGATCCGGTGCGGGTTTCCCTTCTCTGTTTATAATATTTTTTCTGATCATACCGAAATTCTTCCGAGAGGCGTCCGAAATATACTTATTTAACTGTCTAGTAAGTGCTTTTAACAACATAGCGAAAACGTCACAATGAAAGTCTTGAGACGAAATTTCCTTTCAATAATCTGAGATGTTACAACCTCTTACATTTTTCACAGCATTAGTTTTGTCTATTCTATGAAGCTTTTATCAAAAATTACTAATTATGAGTCAGCGATTCATTGTATTCCTAACAATTATATTAAAATTACAGAAAATATATATCTGTATGATGTCATCTCAAAAAAATATCTATGAAATAATGTCAACTGATTATTCGAGTCATCATTTCCTTTACGAAGAATCAACTTGCTAAAAATAAAGCATTAATTCATTTATATACGTTGATAAAATAAAAAGTTTTATAAACTGTATTACAAAGCTTGCTTTATTCCAAGGCTTGTTGGGTTATCTCTTTGTGGTTACTGCTTTTCTAAAAGGAATTCCACAATAGAGTAGGTATAACAGACAAAAATAACTAGTTTTAGATTGTTTGTGGTTTAGTTATGAATTATGCTAGTAACTTAATTATTTATAAATAGCTTAACTATTTCGTAATATTATGTCTATAAGGAAGTATTGTATATTATTTATTATATATTAATATTATCTATATTAATACGTGAAGTGAAATTTTGGGTCCCTTCGTAAGAATCTTGTAAGCATACTGCGCGCCGCACGGATGGCATTGTGAGCGAGTTTGGTGTATTGTATGGTGTATCCATAGGGTGATTCCAAATAAATAAAAAGAAGTAGATAGCACGCTTATATTTTATCCAACACACACGGCAGACAGAGCAGAACAGAGAGAAAACTGACAATGTTGCCAAAGTAAAAAATAAATAATATTATACAATGTTGCAAACACAAAAAAATGTTGGTAATTCCAACACATTGTTAAAGTTTAAATGGAGAAGTTAAAATGCAGAAAGCTAAAATGTTTATGTAACATGTGTTAAACTTTTTTTTTTCTTTCTTTATGGCATGGCTCACAGTTTAGCGCATTTGCCCATGTCAGGTATTAATAAGTACAATCACAAGTAATTAGTTTTTTCTTATCGTAAAACTCCTCCAGTAAAGTGATACTAGGCTTTAATGAAGTTATAAAGGACTTCTTGGAAGAGCGCGAGAACTTCAGCTACACATGTTTATTTAGACCTATTCCAATCTTTTCACTTGTACAGAACTTTAAAACACAATATACTATCGCTTTTGTACTTTAAAACTCCCAAAAATGTAAAAAATAGAAAATCTAAACAAAATGTCTACCTCATTTCTCCCATTCCCGCCAAAAAGTGCGTTACACTTACAAATACATTAAATTAATTATTAATTAATTTAATTAAATTAATAAAACACTCATTTGTTTACGTTCGTACCGACAATGTCAAAGAGACTGTCAATGTCAAACTCATAACAGTTTCTGATATGGTATATACCTCTTTAGACATGTAACCTTCTTAGAGTTGGATCAAACAGTTATAGAGATTGTTGAGAGTTTTTTTACATACATATCTTCACGCTGTATCCTTTATCCCTAACGGGGTAGCCAGGGAGGACTAAGCGTCAAGCATAGCAGTCCTTACTTTCTTCGCTTCCTAAAATCTCATCATTCTCTTCATATATTTTCAACTGTTTGTATTATAAGTTTATAATTATAATTTACGGATAAATGCAACCACCGAGCGACTTCTAGTATGTATAAATCTGTAGAGTTCTGCATGTTTGTTTTATTATAACTATTTAAATAGGTATAGGTCAGATTGCGATGAAATTTTTTATACGCATAGAAAATTAAGGCTGCTAACTTTTCTAAATCGCGATGGAAGACACCAGAGTTACAATGTGCTTATTCAGTACACACTAGGCTCAGTAGGTTACGCAGATTTAAAATTTCTGATAACCATTGAGCCAGAAGTTATTTTCTTATATGGAAATTTTTAAAAGGGCTCCATTTGGGGAAAATTTTTAGCTTTTTTATTTTATGATTTTTTTGGTTTAATTTATTTTAGAAGAAATTAAATTGGAGGTTTCTTTGGAAATTTAAGAACTGTTAGGGTAATTTGACTTTCGACCACCTGGCGTCACTGTGCGCTATGCGCTGATTTCATTGTGATTTGTGAACCGTTTAATGAAATGTGGGACATATTTAGTTCATACACGTAGATAAATATCGATATTTGTAATCAAATCCCCGTGCGAAGCTGGGAGCGTCGCTAGTTATGTATTGACATCACCGAGTTCATTTAGTTCGATAGCTGACCGAGTCTAAACTATACTAATGCCCGCCATACACGATCAAATACGCTTGGTCAAGCCCTTCCAATTGGCATGAAGCGTTGTTTGGCATTAAGCGTTGTCGTCGCCACACACTTTCAAGTATGCATGATCAAGCCCGGCCAATTTGCATAAAGCGGAGGTTGGATCAAGTGATCATATGTGGCATTACGCCCCTACAATGCCACATATGATCACTTGATCCAACCTCCGCTTTATGCAAATTGGCCGGGCTTGATCATGCATACTTGAAAGTGTGTGGCGGGCATAAGGATACTTCTTCGAAGAGCGATATGAGTTTGTATTTATGTTTGAAATTGCATTATAAATTAATTTTATTATAAATATGAGATGTATTTCCACAAAATAACACCTGAGTCAATACAATTTATTGCTCCATGCTTTGATTATTAAATAATCAAAGGCCCTATATTTGAAAATGTTATTTTATAATTTCAGTCAGATGTATCGTCCAAAGATAGGGAGGTCTCACACGAACAATTGAAACATTGGTGCGAAGAAAACAAAATAGCTACGTACATCGAAACATCGGCTAAAAATGACAACAATGTCTTGGAGGCTTTCTCATTAGCAGTACACAGGTAATTTTTTACTATTTTAAGTAATAATAATAATATTTATTGGCAAAAATTGTTTTACAATATGATTACAATACATTAGCTAAACGCGACAAATGAATATAACAAAAACAGCATCCGTTGCCGTACTGGGTTAAAGCCTGTATGCCTGTATTCCAGCTTTCGGCGCCACTCCCCTCAGCAAAGTAATTGAGACAAAATATGTGGACCAAGTTAGGCGGGTTAGCTAGGTTTGATGCTTAGTTTTCTGACAACGAATACTTAATATTTAGTAAAGCTAAGCTAAGCTACGAGTAGTATAAATGATCCTCTCATTAGTATATGGTGTGTGTGTGTATGTATGTGAGAGGGTGTGTATAAACCGAAGTATATAAACTTAAGATACAAATGAATATAAAAATAACGCAAGTTATAATCAATTAATAAGTAGAGATTTTCTTGAAGCATATTAACCATATAAACAACCTTCTAACCTTGAAGCATAATAACAAAGACATCCAAAACTTCACCGTATCACCTTTAGAACCTTTTCAGTTTCACTGTAATCGAAAGTTTGTAACCATGCTGTAACTTTCTTTTTACATAGATTTTTATTGAGTGAGTAAATTGAGAGCAATTTATTGATCTTGTTCTAAATGTAAGGTCCAAAAAACAATAAAATCTTTGAGTAAACGCAGAATTGAACTGTTTGCCAATTTCGCAGATTCTGCCTTTACAGCGGCTTATATCTTTGTGATGGTCATACGCCACTGTGTTGTTTAAGTACTATCCCTAGGATAAATAGTTGACTAACTGTTAGCACTTCACACATTTTTGATAGAGAAGTTTAGTTGGAAACGAAAATGGATTAAACGTGCTTACTTTAAGAATAGCACGTTGAGCAACTTCTGCCCATCTCACTGTCGCAGGAGGAGCTCCTCCCCAGGAAGTTATACAATAGGATATCAGTGACTGACAGAGTACAAAATAAATTCGTTTGACAAGTTTGGACACGGCAACATGTCTAGTTAGGTCTGAACAGTGTGAAGTCCCCAGTTTTATTACCTCTATTTACCACTCGGTGATCGGGCGCCCAGCCCAGCGCAACTGAATATGTTCATTACCCCCGCGCCCTATGGCGATAACGATAAAGTTGATTTTCGCAGTTGTTTGATCATAATTTAGCGCGAAGAAATCTCAACATTTGTTTTTGCACATAATTGTAATTAGCAAGAAAACGACATTACCAATTAAAAAAACTGGTTTTAGAGATTTGAGATATTGTAATTACCTATCCATTTTAGTTGAAATTATTTTACAATTCTGTAGAGTTTCGGAGATGCAACTGAATCTTTGTGCAGAATAAGGTTTTTTCTGGAATTTTTTCTATCCAGATTTTTCTATGGGGTTTTTTTGTCCAATGATGTTTTCACGTTTAAGGATTTCAAGATAAAGAGTTGAAGTTGTATATGTATCCTAATAACTAACTCTCAGTATTTTTAGATATCGAGATCCAGGTCATCAAACACTCCAAAGTCTGCATAGGCGAATTCTTCTCTTAAGTAAATGTTGACTTGTAATTTGCACGACAAAAGAAATGCCCGTTATGCCGACAGAAGTGTCAAGAAATAACAATTGGTGTTTTCAATCCGTCTATTCGAAAAGTGATGACTGGTTCTTCGATAAATGCGACCAAAGAGAATGTAAAATTACTACGTAATAGTGCGACCAAAATAGGCCTTTTCTCCTAGACTTTCAATAGAGGGCAGAAATGAATTTGAATAAGGAACACAAATGTTATTCCTTAATGTTCCTCGATCAAAGAGGTCAAACGAAAATATTTTGTGAAATATGTTACTGGCTGATTACCAGGATGGTGACGCGCTAATGAGAAAAAGAAAAACAACAAATAATTTAAAATGTGTGTTACCTAAAAACTGTCCATAGCGGTAACAGCTTTTTACTTTTCTCATACAGAGGAATGAAAAGTAGAACGAATTACTCGGTAGTAAAATTAATATTGACCTCAGGCGACATATGTACATTTCCCTTGCCTCGCTCGGGATTCTAAAATCCTTCTTTTCGCTATGGACTTAAAATCTCGCCATAAAAATATTAGTTTACTCCCTTGTAATACAATCTACTATTTTCAATTGTAACCATTTAACGCAATGTAGTCAAAGACTATTCTAGATTAAAGTGAGATAGACCTGCCCTACTCCAAGAAATAAACTTTTGTATGCAATCCTCCAACTAAAAAATGCAATAACACACACAAACAAACAATATTTACGTTAGCGTCTAATGCAGAGAACAAGAGCAAAAGAAAAAGTAATTAAAGGTTTTATAATTTTAAAAACACTTTTTGTGAAAACGCTTGGCGTACAACAGTAACAGCGTTTGCACACACTGGTGTTAATTACATCTTATTTAACACTTCAATATTTGGTACATGAGGCACGTCTACTAGTTTATATAGAACTCTGAATATAGTAACAACATTTCTGTTATGGTTTCGTATATTTGGAGCTCGAGCGTGACTGAAACCTGTAACATTATTGGTTCAGTCCCGCTCTGCTCAAATAAAAAAAAAACGAGTCTTGTAGATTCGATTTGTATACAATATTGTTCTTTCATTTTAGTAATAACGCATCTAAAGACACAAAGTGCTGATGATGCGGAATTGCATACGAACTTTGTTCCCTATGTACTTACGTAGCAACTTACGTGTGCGCTGTATTGTTTATCTACTTTTTTTGATGACCGTCAAAAGATACCTGACCTCCTTAAAGAGGAAACTGGCTTATCATCACCTCAAAGAGTATAAACCTCATTAATTGTGATGTTCAATAATTTGAATTAAAATAAATAAATTTTAGCCTCATTAAATGAAAAGATCATGCCCACGGGACTATGGACTCCCGTCCAGAGTTGCATAAAAGCCAAATTAGTTTCAGATGGTTTATAGATAACCAATTACTTACCTCCAGTTATTATTTTTAAACTTAAACCCGGGTTTTGAAGTTAAAAAACGTAACATAACCTCAAAATAAATATTACCCATCTCTAGAGTTAAGTTTACAGCCAGTATGATAGAGAATTGTTTCATTTTCGGCCTGCACCTTCATACTTTCATATACACATGACTTAGAGAGAGAGAGAGAGATAAATTAACATGACAAATAGGAACTGTTCGGGAGTTTTGCGCGGAAATGACAAGAAATTGATGTACTTTATTACTTATATTCTAAATTAGTTTTTCGTGGCTATTATTGTGCTAGTAAGGTGGTATTAGTATAATAATGTGCTATTCATGGAGAAGAATATAGTAAAAGTAAGAAATAAAGGAGGGCGCTACTGACTGCTTCGGATTGATAATTTCGCGTACAATTCCCTTGAGCACTGGAATGTGGGAACCACCCGCGTATTTTAATTAGTTAGGTTAGGTTAAGTACTATTGAAGACTTTATTAAAGACATTTACTACGAAACAAAGAAAAAAGGAAAGGGAGGAATGAAGAAAGAAAGACTGAAGACATTTACTGTATAAAAAAAATACTGTAGACTAGGCTGCTTTGATCCCTTTGCCTACACAGATAAGTGAAAAAGAAATTCAAACTGCGCGAGTTCCGCGTCGCTCAGCGTCGTATTGCGAAAGTCCCCTTACATCAACTAAAAATTAAAAATAGATAATCGGATACAATATTTTGCCCGTATCCGATTATTTACTTGCAACCCCAGTTCCTGTTGATTTCCGGTTGCGGGTCGATGATTACACAACAATATTAGATCTTATTTTGTCTTAAATGAAATCCCCCGTTCAAAACATACATTCGGATGGCAAGACGATGTCAGATGTAAGACAAAACAGTACCAAGAATGGACACGATAATTTGTTCATTACACATTTTATGTTTATGGAAAAAAAATCCCTGAACAGATATTTTAAAGTGCACCGAGTTCAATTTTAATGCAAATCATGGTCAAACAAAAAAACATAGCCTTTCTCCTTCGAAAACTTACTTTAAGTAATTACAAGATTTTCATTGTGTTATTTGAAATTCTTGCCCATTAAACACCTAGGGTGGTATTTTTGATGCATGAGCTGAGGGGGCTTTAGTATAATCACAGAATAGTTAAATGTACCACATACAGAAGGCTCACTCTGCAAAGATATTTAAATAAATAGCTACTTTCATGGCGTGGTAATAAAGTGCAATCTAGTTAGCCACTGGTGTTGTGCCTACAATTTTAAACAATTCTATGGAGCTCGCATGCAGGCGAAAATTAACCAAACTACCACGCGCTAGAGCTTGTTTTACTCTGACGACTCGCACTAGTCCTTGCGATTTGCAATGAACGATGCAATACTATTTATTGTTTTATTACTTACACATTATAACGACAACTATATATTAATAAATAAGGCGACCTGACTTTCATGCTTGACTAGGAATTAAATAAAAGTATAGCGTCTGTGATTTTGAACCTCGACGGAAATAAGAGTATTTTAAATTCGACGCCGTTAACGTTTGTTTGTCTGTTTGTGTGTTTGTCTGTGACATCGTAGCTTCCGAGCAGATGAATCTATTTTCATTCAATTCTTTTTTGTTTGATAGTTATAGTTTTCTTGAATATTCTTTGCTTTGTTTGATGTAAATCAGTTGAGTTGTCCGGGTATTCCGCTCTGAATCTAATTATGATATTAGGCACTATTGTTGCTTAAACTTCGAGTTCGATCTCTTTTAGAAGGCAAAGATGTGATGATGACCAACAAAAGCTGTTATTAATTAGGTACTAATTGTTTTTAACTAATTTGATGATACGTCTGTTACGTCTCGTAATGCATTTTCGAGACTCAAATCCCATGTGTTGCGTGTATCGATGCCATCCCATACGTGTCACATCACATGCGTTTTTTACTGATGAAAACGACATTAGATACCGCTATGACATCATGAACGAGAACTAACCTCGATCCTTATTTACAGGTGGGCAGATTTAGAACAAAAAGCAGAGAAGGAATTAGGAATGATCCATCACCCAGACACTGTCACTTTACACGGTTCCAGCGCAGTATCGAGCTTCAGAACTGCTTGCTGCGCGAGATTCCAGGACATATGAGTCATGCTATAATTAGATAGTTCGATAGAGGTCGAGCACTATAGATATCGGACCACGTTAGCGGCATTGGGCACCATTTCTAAAAGAAAGCTAAGATGTAGTTCAACTTAACACTGACGAAATCAAACTCACATTTGTTTTCTCATGCAATATTTTAAGGGGAGGCATGATTTTGTTCCGAGGTTTGATTGATCCTTTTATTGTTTGAATTATGTCATTGTAAGTGGACCAAACAAGTTGCATTAAGCGATAATAATCGAAACGCTAATGGTCATCTCTAGTTACATGCGTTAAACGTAACTATATGTGCTGCAAAGGCGAAGGCAGAGGCCGAAAGGTGAAGTTTCAGCGGGTTTGTAATGATTTTGTATTCGATCTTAGGGCGTATGATTACGAGGATTTTTTTATAAGCTACAAATCGTGGTGCATAATCAACGCGTAAAAAATGCTCGTGTACCTACGCGCTAAGATTCAGGGTTATTGTTACCAAAATTTTGCTTATCGTTAAGTAGAAGCTTATACGTCTTCCTGCCGTCCAAGGTCCCAAGATTTGGTACTCAATCAGTTTATTTTGTGTAGATAATAAGAATCAGCTTGTGTTCTGGCTGTCGCTGGGTACTTTCCCAGTTTTCTCTTTCGCCTATAGTGTAAACTTCATTTGGAAACACACAATTGGTGCGATTAATTGGGAAATTTATCTGAATATATTAAACTTATTTTATTAGAGTGCTGTGTAATAACTAATAATTTATTATCAATATTAATACCTAGCCGTTCCCGACCACGTATAAATAGATAATGTTTTCGCATAATAATATGATTAAAGTTTAATCACAAGACTATCCATTCTATCCTAAAAAATGTTTGATAAAGATATTAATAAATTATAAGCACTCTTCCAGTCACCGCTCCTGTACCTCTTCTATGAATTTCACGCATTATATTCGCGAACGACTTATATTGTATGACATATGTCATGCAAATGTATATAAATTCATTTACTAGAATCCCTAACGAGTATAGTGCACAAAACTTATGGTAGAGGTCCTGTATTATAGGTTCATAGGTAGTTTTGGTCCAAAATAATAGGAGTCTTTAAGTATTTCTATTATTTTATTTGCACCTAAATCATTCCGTAGAAATAACGATATTAAAAAATACAATTCTGTTATGAGACACCAGTTAATTAATCGCAAATTAGTTAAGGACTTGAGGTCAGTGGTTAAAAATTTCTCTAATTTTATTATAACATCAACAATGCATTTACATTTCGTTGAAGGGTAGGCTACGTTTGTTGACAGCTCGCTCCTTTGAATAAAACTAGTTAAATAAACCATTGTCTAGTTGTCAAATCATAACTACTTGATCCGATTAATGGTCATCTCTAGTTAGCACTGTTTTTAATAAGTTTAAAAGTTGTTACACTGTTATTGACAATTAAAAGTTAATTATTAGGTATTTTACATTTAAAATATATCGTCATAGTGTTCAGTTACTCTATTACTACGTATCTTAATGCTCAATCTTTATCGGGGTGGACAGAAGACTGAGTGCAAAGCATCGCGGTCTTTACATACCTCTTTTGCTTCTTTAAACTCTTCATTCTTCTTAGACATTTTCTCCTAGATATGTAAAATGCTTTTGATATTTTCGACAGTTTTAGATTATAAAAAAGTATAGACTTTTATCAAAATCCTCATACACCTCATAGAAGATATTTCTGAAAATCAAATCTAATATCAATTTCGAGAAAGCCTGCTTTACTATTTTTATTATTTTTTTTAAGAAATTTAGTCAACAAAATTCTTTCTCGTAAGATAAAAAACATTATCGAAAGGTATTTAGTGTCTTGAGTTTACCACAATCAGTCAAATGCACGTCTGGTTTTGTTTTAATATGAGTAGCATACATAGTGATTTCGTTAAGGCACCTAGCAACAGTCAAGTAACTAAATGACGACGACTGTGACGATATATGTTAAATAAAAAAAGCGAGTTAGACTATCTATATTCTATGACGGAAGTATCACGTTCAGTTTGACGAAAGTCCATCATTCTGGTGAGATTGACGTCAGACTGATCGTGTAATGTGTTGGCAGGCGGAACAATGATTTGAAAAATTACGTTTTGCATATTTTCAGAATAATGACTTAACACAGAAGACGGATTAAAATAGCAACAAAAGAACCAGTTCATTCTGTTTTTACTTACGGCGTGGACAGGGCGTTAAAAAATACTGCAGAATAATTGTATGTTTAATATTCGTATAGGCGAGGTATTAACTATCAAAGGTCTAAGTAGCTTAAGAAGTAGACCAATTGTTCTACAGAAACTAAAAGCAGTCGCTGAATTTTAATTTTGCTTTGCTTCTGTGCTATGTCATTATTCTTAGTTAAGGCGACGCATTGATGAACAATATTTTAAGCTAAAATAGACCTTCTGCTCTATGCAAACGTGCGCGCGCTAGCTTACGAAAAAAACAGTAACTTTCGTTAGTTTTAAAAACTATAATTAATTTTAAAAAATCCAATTGGCATTTTGAGGAACATGTTTAGATTAAACTATACAGAAATTTTAGATACATAAATCGGTCCCGTTACTCCCAAAAATGTAAATCTCTGTTTTAATAGCGGTTTCTTTGATATTTTCTTTTGTGTTACAAAAGTTAACCAATCGTGTATCGCAACTGTCAAAATGAAGTCAATGAAATGAAGAATCAGGTTATCAAATATCACTTTCATACGTTTTATAGACACTTGAAAAAAATGAGATCCCTGCCGTCAAAATTTCCAATGCGCCGCCTTAATCGGTTGGCGCGGTGGTTAGTGTATCGCTTTCCAAACCGAAGATCCCGGGTTCGAATCCCGGCTAAATCAATTTAGGAAATGGACTTTCCTAAATTATGTTACTCATAGATAGCCTAGAGCTTAATTTATAGTCACATAGTTGTTATCGAAAATATGTATTTTATAAAATAAAAGTACTCAATCTAAATGACGATATGAAGTCATTACAAACTGAGCGTGTAATTTCTGTCTATAAGGGTGGCTTGCACGAACTATTTAAACTCGATTTAAGGATTTGACATCTCGCTTGCACCTATTATTAATTAGTTGGTACAAGCGAGATGTCAGTTCCTTAAATCGAGTTTAATTAATTGGTGCAAGCCACCCTAAGATTAATATATTCGTATTACTGATGTATTACTACTATTACACAAAATCGGTTTTTCTTTTCTTTGATTGAAACAAAGATTATGTTAGAATAAGGTGATTAAAATGTTCACTATTCAAAAGACAATAATTTTATTTTTTATTGTTAAGTTTTGTTAAGTTCATTTCAGCTACATTCCATTATGCATTTTAAAGGTGTTTTTGTGTTTGAAAGTTTCCTATAAAAGACCAGAAGCGTTTTGTAATACTATTTACAACAAAAACCAAAGAGTGAACTCATTATGTTGTGTTATTAATTTATTTATTAATAATAAGTATGATGGAGGTTATAAATATCGTAAGTCACCTATAATAATAACTATAAATTCTCATGTACCTACTACATTTAGACTAACTTGAACTTTTATTTTAATATTATACAGGGTGTATATGAAAACGGGACAGTTACTTTAATGGATGAAAGGGCATAACTTTAGTATGTAGTTACAAAAAGAATTATCGAAAAAAACGTATCCGTTTAAGAGTTATGACCGTTTTAATTTTCAAGTGTTATCCCCACCATTTCTCGTAAAATTGGGTTGATCGTGTACAGTTACAGATTTTAAATCTTACGTTTTTTTTTATTTTGTAATAATTTCATCTGTTACTGAAATACAGCCTGAAAACCATTTTCGAAAATAATGCGTATACCCCAATGGGGGTTTTCAGGCTGTATTTCAGTAACGGATGAAATTATTACAAAATAAAAAAAAACGTAAGATTTAAAATCTGTAACTGTACACGATCAAAACAATTTTACGAGAAATGGTGGGGATAACACTTGAAAATTAAAACGGTCATAACTCTTAAACGGATACGTTTTTTTCGATAATTCTTTTTGTAACTACATACTAAAGTTATGCCCTTTCATCCATTAAAGTAACTGTCCCGTTTTCATATACATCCTGTCCTGTATATACAAGGTTATTTATTGTGAAGGGGCTACAAATGCGCCGGAGTTTCAACGTGTCATTGTTATATTGCAGATACAATAATTATGGGATGTTTAATTTGTTTTCCATACAAAAAAAAATCATTTAACAGAAAAAATGTACAACCTTATCATCATGCCCTATATTCTAAATGTTTGCTAGCGACATAAAACGCTGATATTAGGGTTGCCTCACCTTTATTTTTTTTTAAACTAAGTTGTTGCACTAGAACTATTGACTTTTGACAAAGTTGTAGAACGCAAGTTTTCCGTTGTCAGGGGTACTTTCATACCCTTTCACATTTACCCATCCTTTTGAAATAACCCTGTATATAGTACAAACGATAAACGATTGTTAAGTCTAAATTAGCCAAAATATGTTTAGCCTCGTATTGACAGAGAACATATTTTAGCTATAATTTTTATGAATAAGGACTTTACAAAATAAAATCTTGATTCCAAAAAAAATATGATTTATAAAAATCAATAAAACGGTAATATCATTGAAATGTCTGTCATATTGGATTCGGCGTAACGTCGTCAAGACGTAAGTGCTTACGACGTTAAGCATTTACCTTTCTGCATTTGCTTCCCATTTTAATAAGAATGGTTACTAAATAGCGTTATTTATAATTAGAATATCCCGCAATTAAAATACTTAATATACCGTCCTTTTTCTATAACAGTATTTGTAATTTTTTTTATTAAATCACAAAAAAAATAATGCTGTCAGATACATTATTTAATTCAGTATTGTGCTGTATTTAGGTAAACAACTAACATCTAAATATAGCTTATAAAAAGCTGGATCTTTGGGGCAGCGGCTAATGAATCTATTCACCAAAACGAGGCTCTCGGGGTCGATTCCCGCCAGGTCATAGGGAACGAACTTTTCTGAACTGCCTTGTGGTCTTACGGGTTGCTCCCTCTGTTTGTTATGTAGTACCCATACTGACCCATAGTACAAGCCTACCGCTTACTTTGAGGTCACATTATTCATGTGACAGTCTGGAGATTATTTTTATATACAGGGTGTATATGAAAACGGAACACCTTCTTGAACATGCTATAGTATACCGAGAATGCATCTTGATTACGCTTCAATAAAGTATTACTGTGTAATAAAAACAATGATACAGGTCAAATCACAATTTACTTCAGTTGTGCTTCCCCTTAACACGACAAGTTGTTTATTTCCGACACCGAAATTTAATTTTTACAATATTTTACAAATCCACAGAAATCTCCTTTATTTATGTAAAGATAAGGTTGATATTCCTGTGTATGTGGAAATAACGTATTTTTAAATTAGAGTTCATGATCGTAGCGATTTGTAAACAATTGTTAAGGGGCATATGCATTATTATTGAAGTTGGTTTTTATGCTTTATTTCAATAACGTTTGAAATTATTACAAAATAAAAAAATATGTTAGATTTAAAATCTGTAACTTTACACGTTCCAGCAACTTCTACGAGAAATAATGGTGTTAACACCTGTAAATTTAAATGGTCATAACTCTTAAACGGCTACATTTTATTCGATAATTCTTTTTATAACTACATACTAAAATTATGCCCTTTTATCCATTAAAGTAACTGTCCCGTTTTCATATACACCCTGTATATTATTAAAATATTGTATAAGTTTTTTTAAACAAGATAATAACAAATATGCTGATTGAGGTAACAAAATTAATGAAAATAGTTTCTAAAGGCATTTCCATATTTTATATTTTGATTACATTTCAACATATAATCTAGAATCTATATTATAAACTAAGCACGAAACAACAAAATCGATGATAACTAAACATATCACTTTCTCATCATTTTATTCAGTATCTCTCTTTGATCGCAAATATATTATTTTTATTTTTAATCAAAGTTGAAATCTCTGATCTCTAGAAATAAGTATTATATTAATCTATAAAATTGATGTAAGTGGACGAACAGACATGTGATTTTTCTACAAATAATGGGCGTATTCAGTCGGTCTCTTGATTTTATTATTCAAACGGCCAGTTGCAAGAAAGTCTATCAAAGTTAATGTGCCATTGAAAATCATGCTGGCTTTATTGATACGATATTGGCAAAAAGTGACAGTATAGTCTTTAATCCGAGACGGTTGCGAGCACGGGAGGATTCTGTTCGTATTTATAAAATTTAATATAAAATATTTTTGTTTTTAATTAATTTCAGTTATTTATTTTGTCTGTATGCTTTTGGTAGATTACAGAGGACTGTTTTATTATTGTTCACAATATATATGTACATACATACAACCCGTAATCACAGACGAATTCAAGGTACCTATTAAAATACATACACATGTATCAAGGTTTAAATGTAAACATAACATAACATATCTTCACGCTGTATTCACAACGGGGTAGTCAGAGAGGACGAAGCGCCAGGAGTCGCCTCTTTCGCTTCCTCAAAACTCATCATTCTTTTCACACATTTTCGACTAGGTATGCGAGTGGTGTTTACATTTCCGTCTGCTAAATGTATTTGTTAGAAAACGAAATCGCCCAATTTTAGAACGTGAATCCTTCGATCACATATAACTATAAGAACTAGATTCACAATCTTCTATAAAATTGAAACAGATTATTGTCCAAATTGACGTAAATATTTTTAATATCGTATAGTATTATCGGCAATATTGTGTAAATCTAAAGTAGACCTTACTGTCAAACCATAAGGTTATAAACGTTCGTAAACGATTCTTGCATGACATGACATGATTGTTAGATAAAATATTTAAAATGCAACTACGTCTTGCGCATAAAGTATAATTCAAATAATCTATTGGCGTTGCTATTTATGTCATTTTGATTTGTTACGTGAAAGTGACAAGGATAAGACGTATATTGTCAGGCAATATTTAAAAATATGATTACGAATTTAATAACGTTATTACTATAATGAAATAATGAACAAGTAAATAATACAATTTATTTATTAAACGAAAATAAGAACTCGCGTCTTTTTTTAGCGTTCTAAATGTGTTTTTGCAATTTTTGAAGGAGCACTTTGACATGTTCGCTGTTAGCGTTTTCGAATACTATTAAACAGAAGTGCACTCAAATACTCATTTGAGTGCACATTTGGTTCGGACATTTTTGAGGCGTTGATTGTGTGATCGAAGCGCGTATCATAAAATCCTCGCCACTTGTAGATGCTTATTTACATTGAGGGAGGGCTCCAACCTATGAATTAGCCACAGGCCTCAATGGTATAGTTGCGCCGCTGTCTTTAATGGTGCATTAACTTTAATGAACTTTCTTGCAACTAGGCGTTAGTAAGACACTACAGACTGTCCTGACCTGGCCAGTCACAATTTTTGAATAACTGCCGCATTCTTAGACTAAAGTGTTTTTATGTAATTATGTAAGACAAAACTTTGATAGTGAAGAATTGTTCATCTCAATACGGAGCTAGTTTAAATCTTAACGAATGAGTTTGTATGCGCGCTATCTCACTGTGACGTTACACTCTACATAGGTACTGCCAAACAATCAATCAACGAGTACCCTATACGTAGACATGATAGAATCAGAGAAGTTACATTTACTTTTCTGCTCCATCGTAATTTATAGTCTTGCGCACTAGTTCACGGCTCTTTAACGAACTATTGTATTTCGTTCTTTAAGTTCACTAATTCGCAGCTCGGTAACTTGTTACTAACATTGGTTTACTCACAAACTACCTACGAGCTGTCGCTAGAAGAATGGAGTGAGCGGTTGAGAGTACTGAGCGTTGAATTGAGACAAAGCGAAATTTGTCGCTAAGGATTTCATTCTGTTCATTTGAGGTAGCGCTCTTTCGAACTAGGTCGTTCCGTGAATTCACAACTCTTTCGTAATATATCATTAACAACTAAAGGCAGTAGATTTTCATACGTAATATATGTAGTTATGAAACTTTCTTATAATAATGATAAATGAAGTGCTGGGGACCACAGCAGTGTATTACAAAAATAATTACAATTAAAATTTGTAATTGTAATTGTTGCCTACAAAATGTTTTTACAATTACATTTCACATTTACAACTTTTAATTGTAATTGTTTTTACAATTACATTTTGCCCAGCACTGGTCACCACAGATAATAACTACATAGTAAGAATTAAGTTTCTTGTAATTATAGTAAAACTTGTAAGTTCATGGAAAAGATTCATTTAATTCATGGATCACAATATTGCATAAATTGGTTGTATAATTAAAATGCACAAATATGTTCGAATTCATTATTCACACGAATATTTACGATTTAACTAGTGCGAGAAAATCGTATTGCATTACAAAAAACTAACAAAAAATGTATATTAATAATAGAAATTGCTCTTATTTGTAAAAATTTGGTTAACATGTAATCCACTATGAATAAAGTTTTTGTATTATATTGTATTGGTAGTTCTCACGAAGTGCCTGGCTTTTTATATTTTCAGTTACCATATTTTAAAGCCATACTTAATTTCACAGTTTTAATAAGTCGCAGTTGTATTGATTAGCCATTAGAACACTAATATGGTCGTATATTGCTATCGTAAGAATTTTACACTAATACGGTGTATGTCATATTATTGTACAAAACGATGGTTACTGAACTGTGAAATTAAGTGTTATTGTTAGCAGCTTTTCGTAATTTTCCAAAACTTATGTGCTTATAAGAAAGTATTATTCTTATTTATTACGCTGTGATTGGTAGACTTTATGTAAAATAAAAAAAATAAGTTCTCACTTTTGAGATAGCATAAGTAATTATTTATTATACTATTATGTAATGTTGCGTGTTTTGTAAATGCTTCTTATTTTTACAATGTAAAACCAAATAAAAGTTTGTTGAACATCCCATATTTAGTTTTATTATTTCTCTGCAAAAGCAATAAAAGAGGGAATATGAGATGTTCTACAGCCTTAGAAACCTTATCTGCGTCTATTTTGTTTCAAATGTCTAATCTGAAACGAGGTAAGAGCCACACAGAAATCAAACTTGTACAAACTTTCAAAACCGCAATTTTCGTTGTAAACAACTCGATTTAAAGATGACGTTTAAAATCTGAAAATATAATTCATACTATGCATTCCCAGCGGAAACAAAACACCGAAAATATACCCAACCAATTTATTAACATAATTTGAACACACAACTAAGTTTGTAAACAGATCTTTGGAACTTACTACATAATCAACAAGCTGAAAAATATATTTATCATATTCATATTCGAATTTATTAATCATAGATACGTACATCACATTTATACGTAGGTACACACATATATTATTTAAACTTGAACCTATATAAACAATTAGTACATCATGTTACAATTTTAGCTAAATTCTACTTAGCACTTGACCAGGGGGGTTATTCACAAACGTCGGAAACTTTCCGTGGCGGAAAGGCCGATCGTCGAAAAGCATCAATTCAATCCGACAGCTTGGATTTGTTAATACGACTACATATAATATGATATATATATAATATAAATATAATACGATTTCAGATTTTTGAATTGCGTATAGAAAAATCATCGAAAAGTTTTCTGTCGGATACGGAAAGTTGAGTTTCCGACGTTTGTGAATAACCCCGCAGATCAATTTATAACAACTGTCGAAATACATCATGAGAATAGTAAAAGAAAAAGGTATAATATCCTGACAGAACATATAAGATGGAGCTCTTAGCTTTCAACGATATATTAGTTATGGGACTGATATTAAGATAAAAACTTAAGTATTACAAAATATTGCTAGGGGCACTAAAAATATAATAAGACCGTCCTAACATTTCGTCAAGTAGAGATAAATTGGGCTAGTTATAGACTACATACTGTTTCTTCTTTTACTATGTCACATGGTCTCTTAATACAAGTATAATAATATTGTCATATGTAACTATCTACATAGAAGACACCAGATTTCCCTTACAGTTGAATGTTGCGTCTCGTTGCGTTACAAATGTAACATTATTGGAAGCCCTAATATGTAATATCCCTAACAATATTGAAACTATGATTTTCAGACCATTTCCTAAACACCTCATAGAACATAAATTAAAAAAACTTACAACAAACATCTCTTAATTTGTAGTGATTCGATAATAAGGCAGTAATATAATGGCCACATTATGATTTCAGATCTCGCATACCAACTTGTACGTTTACATTTCTATATAACTTTGTATTTCCTATAACAACTATATAATTTTTTGTCAAATTGTAAACTACTGAGTACTATTTCTACTACAAAATATTATGTCAATGTTTTTATGTTTATTATTAAATAAACACAAATGATAAAACTTTTCTGTAATCAAAATCTCCCCAACTAATTACAGAAAACATTTTATTAAAGCTTTTGAATATAGGCAGGACAATGATTGCTGGATGGATTGCATGTCATTTATTTTAAAATGAATGGGTTATTATAAATATTGCTAATAGACCTGGAATTAATATTTTACATAACAACAAATAAACACAAAAGTAACTACTTAATAGTTATCTGTATATTAATAAATTAGGTATTTTTTCTATTTGAAAAATAAATAAATAATTTGAAGTATTATGTACAGAGTATATTTTTTTATGGTGGAGGGGAGAAACAAGTAAGCGAGTCACCTGATGGAAAATGATCACCGCCGCCCACGGACACCCGCAACGTCCAGAGAATCACGGGTGCATTGCCGGCCTTTAAGGAAAGGAGAGGAAGGAGGGAGATGGGTCATACTGTATATATAAAACATTTTTGGATTCTGTAACAGAATTTCTGTTTGTTCAATTCAAGTAAAATCACGTCTAGGTCAACTTCCAATAATTTTAATTCTTTAAGTCACAAAAAAAACACCAAAAAAGATGGCGATCTTTTTTACTTATATACTTTTTCAGGAAGTTGCAAAAAAGTATTACTGGATTCAATCGACACATAATTTTTTGGCTAAGCATTAATGTGTTTAAGCCTGGCAGAAATTAGGCGCGAATTTTCAGAACACAATTCAGCGGCCTCGTTTTTGGTGTCATGAACAAAAGAATACCTCTACATACTAAATTGAAATATCGCTTTGAGTACTCATATCGCGTACTAAATTAGCGCTTGCAGAAACATACGACAATTGTCTATGAATGTGTCATTCAACGGTTGCCTATAATGATAGACGAACCACGACTATTTCCGTAACTGAAAGATAACGTACATCCTAAACCACTAAAGATGAAATTTAGACAATATGTTTCCTAGGGGGGTACACTACAGATGCACTAAGAACAGATTAAATTAATTAACTGGCTAAATGAAGTTTAATCCCTAAAAGTATTAAATAGAGGACATGAGTTTGTAATGTTAAAAAATAGTAATTTTTTAAGATAAATCCATAAAAATTGATATTTGTCTGAGAATTTCTTTCAGAATTTTTGGAAATTTATCCTCTTTTAAGAGGATAAAATAGGGGATGGCTTATAAGTAGTTAATACCATGAAATCTGGTATTTAGCTTTTTGGCTTGAAATAATGAATAACGTGTTTCAAAAAATCATTCGCTAAACATCTAAAGGGGGTAAAATAGGAAACGGTAGCTCGTATGAGAGTTCAAAAAGGAATAGAACAAATGTAGATTACATAGAGGAGTCATGATAAGATTACCAGCTTATTAATTTCTACTTTTCTGTTATTTTCTGAAATTGTATTTATTTCAAAATATACGCGGACGAAAGTTGCAGGCAGAATGCTAGTACATTATAACACAGAATATGCACTCTGATCGTAATTTGTTTGGTTATACATACATATCTTCACGCTGTATTCACCCAAAGATACCTAAGCGAAAATGTGTGAAGAGAATGATGAGATTTGAGGAAGCGAAAGAAGGTAAGGACCGCGACGCTTGGCGCTCCATCCTCTCTGACTACCCCGTTGGAGATACAGTGTTTGATTAAAGTTTAAATAAATTGTCAAATTAATTCTATCACAACATTTCAGAACATAACGACTGAAATATGTTTTCCTACAAATACCCCTCGATAAAAGCATTTTTTCAGTATTTTCTAACATTGACGTAACTAAGATTACTTCATTGTTACGGACTCCATGGGCAAATAAAAAATTATTATTCCTGTTTGTAATAATATTTTGTCGCTTACTTGACATAGCAAAAACTAGTTATGACACTGTTATGTTCACTGAGTAAACAAAATTTCTATATACTATTTGCATTTCTATAAACAACTTATTATGCAATTATGAGGCGTTTTTATCGTATATAACACGTTAAAGAAATAGGTATTTAAATTTAATAGATTGGTAACACCTGTTCCGTCCAATATTATCTTTTATTAAAAATAACAAAGATACGGAACACAGTATCCATGTATTCGGTCGTTATTTTTATTTAGCAGTAACTAGAATAACAGACATTACAATTTATCTGTTATATATAACTCATCTCTATGGCTTACACTAAGCAGACAATGATTTTTATTTAAAACCGTGAAATAATGATATTTTTATGCAAAAGAAGCCACTAATCCAATAATGACATTTGAACTCACTATCAAATACAAAGGAACATTTACATTTGCTTGGTGTTAATTTGGATGCTCAGTTTACTATCATTTTTAATGATTCTACTAGAATTGTTTGAAAAATGTTATTTTTGTTACGTCAGTGGTTTCCAATGGATTTCAAAGAGGTTTTCTCGCCTTTATCATCTCTTCGCTGACATTCCATAGGTTAAATTCCTCGTCTTTATTGAACGGGTATTTGGAGTTGTATTCGGAGCAATCACGGTAAAATCTACCGGTTTTTCTTTCTATTTTGTGGTCAGTTGCGCAGTACACAACCGTCTCAGAACCCTGGAATTCAAATTTTTTTTTCGTTAATAAGTAGCATATCTTTTTTATTAAACTTTAAACACCAGCATGTACTTAATTATTATTGCTCTATTACAAAACCTAGCAAAGGATTCAGAGAAAATTTTGCAAGAGAGCGATAAACGAATGAAAAATAAAGTTCATATGAATTTTATTTATATGACTTTTAAAGTTCTAAATGATTTTTCATCGTATAATAAGGTTCTAGACTTATAATTTCATCAATTATAATAATAATCAACACGAATACAGAACAACAAAAATAATTCCATACATTTTATATTTACAAGTTATGTATAACAAAAAACGAATAATATTCTGTGTGCCAGATACTACTCTGACAGCAAATCGTGACCCTATGCGCGATCTACAAATTAAATATTCGTATTTCTGCAAAGGAACTTGTCATGTACATCTCCAATATAATAAGTTGTAAGAATTATTATAAGATATGAGATGTAAACGACATCTCTATGGCGTTAACACGCCGCACAGTGCCTATATGTCATTTACCAATTCCGCAGTATTATTTACCAACAGAAACCAAGAAGAAGTATCGCGACATTGTGTACCAGGTTTTGATATAGAGCAGCGAATTATACAGTATTACGCCATTTCTAATACACTTTGGAATAGAGTGAGAGTGAGTAGACAAACTTATTTATTTATATTTTTCTTAAGGCATTGGTAACAAGGCCATCACCCTACTGACGTAACTTCTGGAGAAACATTAACTGTCCCTAACACTCCTCCAGTAAAGTAATAGTACGCTTTTTTACTGAAGTTAAAAAGGACTTCTTGGAAGGCGCGAAAACTTCAGCTACACATGTTTATTTAGATCTCCTCCATTCTTTTCACTTACACAGAACTTTAAAACACAATATACTATCACTGATGTACTTTAAAACTAAAAATGTAAAAAATAAATGTTAAAAAAATGAGACAATTGAGAGTTACACGAGCTAGCAATAAGTCTTCATTATATATCTAGACTGTATTTTACATTTCCACCCACGTCAATATTCTAGAAGAATATCGATTCTGAGATTATTTGTATGGAATTTAGATATGCTTACATTACATCATATAAACGCGAAAACATGATGTACTTAATCAAATAATCATGTAAACATGCTGTAATGTAAGCATATCTAGATATATTAGGGGTTTAAGTATGAAATTGCCGCTTCGTACTGAAAAGTAAAACAATTTTTTTGTAGGATGAAATATATTTATTTAATCAAAGTATTTACCCTCGTTGTCTATACGTTTTGCCATTTATCGGAAGATCATTTAAATCCAGCCCGGTTCATGGCCCGGTAAGTTAAAATAATTTATGAAAGCATTGACATACAAATTTTCCGTACATTATTCGCATCAACATATTGTGAAAACTTATAAATGAAGTAAGTTTGCAAAAATTGTTAAAAAGTGTACATAGTTTCATCGATGTCATTATTTTTTGTTTAATAAATATTACTAAAACTCATTGAATTGTTTTTCGTAGTTATTTTATTCGTAATGTCTTGGTCCACTTGAAATTGTAATTATAAATCTGTGGCCTGAGAAAAAAATGGTTGAGCATGGATGTCCTAAACTAAGCACTAGGCTTTCACAATGAACTCAAGGAGATCCTAGTAACCTTGTACTTCGCTAAACACTTGACCAATGTCAATTGGGCATTTCCCTATGTCGTCCCTGTTAAAAAAAGTATGTATAATTACATAGGTAGATATTACAAAACTTAAAAGCAATGTCCCTAGGATACAAGCTAGTCAAATACTATTTGCAAATAGACGAATTTAAGTCAGAGGTCCCGTATCATTGACACGGCCGAAATGGCGGTAGCTTATGCTCTGAGTTTTAGTTTGGTCCACATCGCTTCTATATACTTATATTAATTCCTTGTTATTGTTGTCTGACCAACTTAAAAATAAGGAACTGGTACCTTTTACATTTGTCTTACTCACAGATAAACTTATTGGTCTATGTTCTCTTAACTAGTAGGTAAACTTTTAAGGTGACGCTTAGGGTAATTTTATAGCGAAAACAAAATGACAAAATCTAGGGAGCGCGGTAAGGTGTGGTAAGGCGCGGTAATGATCTGATTGGTTACATCGAAACACGGCGTCGAGAGCGGATAGGCGGAGAGCTGTGGGCCGGGCCTTGTCGACGTTTATTTTATTCAACCATATGCGATAGACATCGCAGGTGCCCTCGTAATCGTCGTCTAAGGCTTACCTACTGGTCGGTGCTCCCAGACCAGAATTGAAGCAGAATCACTATTCATTATATGGTGAAGTTGGCACCAGCTACAGTAACCCTTTGCATCTGATCTATGGACTCTTCATTTTAAGTACCTATACCTATACCTTCGTAAAATATTTGTCATTACTTTGTATTCATTTATGCAGATTTTAAAACGTTTAATATTTATTTTATGTAAAATACATCACACAATAGAGTAGGAAGAGATCACTTGAATATTACGAAAATTAAGATTTCTGTAAAATCATTGTATGTACATAGTATTACTAATATCACATAATAGTATTAAAATGTATAAAAACCGGTCTTGTACGTATCCGACTACGCACAGCAAAGGGTTTCGTAGTCAGCATGAATATTCACGGTTCTTCGCTAAATGCCTTTCTAAATATTTTATAGTGTCATCTGTTATTCTTGAATAGCTAATATCAATGCATACAAATATTTCAGCCTACTGGTATCTCAATATTAACTTACTGATACTGATATTCTACGAGATACCGATAGAATCAATGATCTACATAAATATATTCTGTGTGAAAAAGTTTTTCAGGGATAACACCTATTCCAAATAAATTTGAAAATATAATATTATCGAAATACAAAATTTCATCAAGATTGTTCCGGCTGTTTCCGAGAAAAAGAAAGTTATCTGCTGTCGCTTAACATGTCACCAAAAATATCTCACATCTCTAAAACTACAAACTATACTCATCTTCTATATTCTAACCAATTTTCGTCAAGTATTTTTTAAATTCTATTACTTCAAATTTTTCCAGAATTTACTTGAAAAATTAAAGAGTGGACACCCTTTTTTCTTCAACTATTGACAACTATTGACTTGAACAAAAAGTAACTATGAAACCTCTACATTATTTTTGTAGACCTATCTAAATATACACCACACGCTTATGTGTACTGGAATTTCTTTTTCACCTCTTAATTACATGTTTGGAGTGACACCCCTAATTCCTTTTTCTTCGTAATTTCATTATACCATTGTATAACAGTTCATAGAATCCGTATAATTTCCAAATTTCATCTCTATGTAATAGAGTAAAATGGCTGTGATATACGGACAGACAGACGGACATAACGAAATAATACAAGGTTCCGTTTCTTGTCATTCGGTAATAGAAACCTAAAAAAGTTTTATAGCACATAATCCATGCATAAGCAATACGGAATAGATAATTAGAAATTACTGAATACGCCAATAAAAACGTGCAATAATGAATGACCTCCAAGCTCCGACTACCATAAAATCTTCTGATTCAACAAAAGATGTTGCGTCGATAATATAATACACTAATTGTATTATTAAAACTCGTATTTACCATAACAAAGAAGAAAATTATTACAAATATAGAGTCCAGGGCCTCCGTTCACTAATGAAGAAGAGACAGAGATGAGAGACAACTGCGAAATATGGATCCAGTGTAGTGTATGTATAGTGTAGTGTATATCCAAAGTATATTATTGGTAATCTTTAACTGTACAAATCTTTCATAAGGTTTATGCGGTTTAAGTTTTAACCAAAAAATCTTACCCTACTTCGATGTGACAGATCACAGATCGTTGTTAATTTAGAGCCCCATATATACGGCTATATACAAGGTTCTTGTGAAAGGGGGTATAAATCCGCCAGGGTTTCAACGTGACAATGTTGCCTGTTATATTGCAGAAATAATAATTACGGGATACGTTCATTTTCTTGTCCATACAAAAAAATATAATAGAAAAAAAAGTGTACTGATATTAGAGTTGCCTCACCTTTATTTTTTTTTAAACTTAAGGGTGTTTCATTTGATTTTTAACGAAGTTGTAAAACGCAAGTTTTCCATTGCCAGGCGTACTTCAATACCCTTTCATATTTACCCATCTTTTCATACTAAGCTTGTATATAGTACAAACGATAAACGATTGTTAAGTCTAAATTAGCTAAAATATGTTTTGCCTCTTATTGATATAGAACATATCGTAGCTTAAACGTTTTATAATTTTTATGAATAAGGACCTTAATGTGTACAAAATAAATACTTGATTCCAAAAAAAATATGATTTATACAAATCAATAAAACGGTAACATCATTAAAATGTCTGCCATATTGGATTCGGCGTAACGTCATCAAGACGTACGTGCTTACGACGTTACGCATTTACCATTCTGCATTTGCTTCCCATTTTAATAAGAATGCTTACTAAAGAGCGTTATTTATAATTAGAGTATTCTGTAATTAAAATACTTAATATACCGTCCTTTTTCTATAACAGTATTTGTAAATGTTTGTATTAATTCCCAAAAAAATAATGCTATCAGATATATTATTATTTAATTATTGTGATGTACTTAGATAAACAACTAACATCTAAATATGCCTTAAAAATCTGGCTCTTTGGAACAGTGGTTAGTGCATCTATTCACCAAAACGAGACTCTCAGGTTCTATTCCCGCCAGGCAGTGTTGGGCAAAAGTAATTGTAAATACAAATTACAATTACTTTTTGTAATTGTAATTTGAATTGTTTGCCTAACAAAATGTGTTTACAATTAAATTTTACAATTGCAATTTTTAATTGTAATTAGTTTCTACATATACATTTTGCCCAACACTGCCGCCAGGTCATAGGAAACGAACTTTTCTGAACTGCCTCGGAGTCTTACGGGCTGCTCCCTCTATTCGTTATGTAATATCCATACTGACCCATAGTATAAGCCTACCACTTACTTTTAGGTCACATTATTCATGTGACTGTTTGGAGATTATTTTTATATGTATTATTAAAATATTGTATACATTTCTGAAACAAATTTTCCATTGTCATGGGTACTTCAATACCCATTCCCATTTACACATCCTTTCCAAATAACATTGTATATAAAATCTAACGTTATATACTGCTTACGTGTTTTTATACTAAATGAGGTGCACTATTGAGGTGTCAGTGATAGAATTTGTTTTTTGATAGAAAACTTTCAAGTAGTTAAAAAACCCTAACACCTAAGCCTTCTAACCTAACCGCCAGTAGTATTTGGATAGAAAAGACTTCGTAAAGTGGAATTTTGTTTTTGAAATTTGATTAAATACCGAAAACATCAGCTAATACGGGCATAGTTCTGCCTCCCAAGAACTAGTTAACTATAACTATGATCAAGTGTAGAAACGGGAAGAGATACTTAATGTAACGCTTAGCCATACTTAATGTTACCACGATACAAAGAATTATATAACAAGCGTTTGAAGTAATTGTGTCTCGCTAAAGTCCATAATAAGGAATAACTTAGATTTAATGACTTAATAACTTAAGGTATAACTTAAAATAAATATAGGTAATACAAAATTACGTACTTGTTTTGCAGATCTCATAAACAAAAGGAACACAGGAGCCATAAGAATGTAGTGATACCATTTTATTGAGTATCTGAAAAGAGAAATACATATTACAAAATGATTACAATTACAAAATAGTCCTTAATATAATAAAATAATTTATACAACTCTAATCAAATTCCGGTATTTCATAACGTTACGCTCTTCGGCGTAGATAAATATGATCATTAATATTTATCATGATCATCAGTTACACCCTGCCGCCGCTTTTAGCAGTAAGAAAATATTGAGACTTTTAGGAACAAGATAGTTCAGTGCTTATCCTTATCATCCGTCGCTTTTGACCGATTTCACGATTGCGTGTGAAAAAAAAAATCAAAAATTATACAGGTATTTTTTTTTAAATTACTCTTAAATTAAACGAAACGAGTACAAAGCATTGTCCGTGCGTCTCCCCGTTGCTAGTACGATGTAGTAGTAATAGGGATACGCACGATGCATAAAGCCTTTTACAAAATAAAAGTCAGGAACGACCAACCATGCGTTTGTTGTACACGGTCGGACACCGCCTCTATATTCTGTATTTTATCGACTTTATTTAGTTAGCTTTCCTACTATCATGACTGATATTTGCATGATGCGAAAACCAAAATTTTCAAATATTCATCAATCGATTTCGTGCAATCATCAGTCACCGCATTAGATGATAGATTCACTCAGTCACACTCATGACTGTGGTAAAACTGACAGCAAAACCTACCGTCTATTGGACGCCTATAAGGACTGTAAGATTCGACTACTAGAATACTGCGCAGATATTAATGACCTCCGTTTGCTATTGGTTGTATTCCCTACTAAGGTCATTAGAAAGTCAAGCGAGTATTTGGTTGCAAACTGTCATCAACACAGTTCGACCTTCGACCCGACCAGTGAGTGGCCTTGGTCGGATGCTTGTCAGCAACCGTGTAGAAAATATGTTATACTCTATAACAATCGACAACCGACGTATTATAGCGGAGATTTAACTTACATACCAGAAATGTACGTCTAAAAAGAACGCCTTTATAAATAATCTTACCGTAGTTGAAGATGTCACAGTTTTCAGTTACAAGTTACAATCTTATCAAGAAATAATGTGTTGGACAAAAAGATGACTAATATTATCACCATTTTATCACGATACTTGTAAAATTTAAAGTGCTTTTGTCTCCTTATAGGTTAACAACGCTTCAGAAAGTGCATGCTTGCTTTAGTAATACATTACTTAAATGGCGACCACGACTCTGCCTCCGACGTTAAATATTCGAGAGCAGAGGCTCTCGAATATTTAACGTCGGATCTCAATGTGACTATTCAAATCACGACGTACCGCATCCCCCAAAATTGTCTGCTTTCACTTTGAAAATTTGATTTCACTTTCATTAATTCACACAATTGCTCTCATTATAAAATTCCTCAAAGCGTCGTTAATGAGCTTATTGGTATGTGGGAAGGTACTCCGCAGGTCTAAATTAAACTGTTTCATATCTCAGTTCTGGTCTTGGTGTATTCCGAATGACACAATTTTAATACACTTATCCTTGGACTTGTAAAAAACAAATATCCAGGAATTTAATCACAATAAACAAACAGGGCTTTCCCAGATTTGTTGGACACCTAGCAATCCTTGTGCGAGTTGAACTCTCGCAATTTAATTAATATTTCTATTTTAATTTACAGTGATATTTTTAGTCCAAAAGTCAAGAGTGATCTTAGTTTAAAAAAATACTAATGATTTCAAAGTCAAATGTAAAATATTTATAAATAGTATTGAAATCTTTTCTATTATACAATACTGACTGTACTTACTAAGGCAAAAGTTAATATTGACGATCATATTCTGAATATTACCAAATTATGCAGTTAATTAGATATCAACATAACATCTTAGAAATAAGGTTCAACTGATAGTAATTTGTAATAAATACACTCAGGTTGTTTTTTCAATGAATGATGATGAATAATATGTATCATAAGTCATAACTAAAAATTAAACAGAAACACAAAGAATAAAGATACAAAGGTCAGTCTTATCTTTTAGGGTGTTTTTTGAGTTATCTCATAGATTATGTTGACATTTAAAAATACTACTTACCCGGTTGTAACAAAGGTTCAATTTACAATCTATAAAACTTGACAATAATTATTTTATATTTTAGTTAGTATGTTTAGTATTTGCGCTTATGAAGGAAATGTAAAGCTCTATAGTGAAGTAAAGAATCTATACAAGGTCTTTACTTTTTATAATAAGACCATACTTTGGCCCATTTTTATGACCTGCATGAGAAGATAAACCACTGATATAGTTTATATTTAAATTACAATTAGCTTCATTCTTTTTTATTTTAAACCAATAAGTCTATCAAATTCTCTTGATAACCACTTTCCTTTACCTAAAGCTTGGCTGAATGAGATTACTTTAGTAATAAAGCAAACTTGTACTTGTCTTATAGGCTTTGTAATCTACTTTCCCCATTATATTCTAACTTTGCTCACATACAAATAATGTAAAAGTCCATATTTAATACTTTTCATGCTTATAAGGCATTTCTACCTAGTTAATGACTAGATCTAACTAGGATTAACGAAAAAAAACAGGCAACATCTAACATTAACATCAATGTAATTTGTTTTCAAAAATTTTGATTTCCAACTCCAGTTGGTACCAGATTCAATTAAACAGGTATTTCCAATAGGTACCACAAAATACTGGGTCTGGTATACCAGTGTCATACAAGTAGAATATCATGTATATTGTACAATCTTCGATGGTTTGGCAACATAGAAATAATGAGTGGTGAAAGACTGATGAAGAAAATCTACAGAGCGAAAGCAAGTGTTAAAAGAAGGCAAGGAAGACCAAGGCTGATTTACGAAGATCAAATAGCCAGAGTGATTGCTGACAGAGATGTCAAAAACACCCGCATACCTGGCCAAAAATGTGTTGCGAATGGTGAGATTTGAGGAGGTGAAAGAAGTATGTAAGAACTCCGAAGCTTGGTGCTCCATCTTCTCTGACTATCCACTAGGGATACAGAATGAAGATATGTATGTATGTACTAAAACCAGGTAACTGATTTCATATGTGTGAGTAAGAGAGTGAGCAGAGGCACACAGAGCCACACTGAGCATATTGTGGCCATATGAGCATTATAAAAATAAAAATGGCAAACTCATGGTAAATGACAAGACAATGTTGCAGGAATTGCTATTAGATACTGGATACTTTTGAGGTAATACTGGTTTTCATTGTGTCAATATTGAGATAATAACAACAGTAAATAGTGATATTTTTAGTATTGGTTGAAAATCCATAATTCAACTGAATTGACTATAATTTACTAAGTTTTATAATTATAATACCTGAAAAGATTTGTGTAACAAAATCCTGGACAGCAAGTATGAACATCTACTCCAGAGTCTCTCAGCTTATCGGCAAGTGCCCTTCCAAAGTATGCATTCATAAGCTTTGAATTACAATAACCTGGATTATGACGAGAACTACTCTTGCCCTGCTTAGCTTGTTCAATTTCAGTCCTTAGATTTAAGTCTTCAAAGTTGATTTTCCCCTGTTCATGGAGTGTTGATGACACTATGACAATTCTGTAATTCAATACAATCTGTTATAAATTATGTCACAGGAAAAGTCAATTATTACACTAAATTAGTGCCTATTAACTGTATTATGAATAATTTTAACTGGTATAGATAATCTTAAAAAATTTACCTGCTGGGTGCAGCTCTTTTCAACAAATCCAATAACATGTTTGTAAGATAGAAATGCCCTAAATGGTTGATACCTAAATGTATTTCAAATCCCTCTTTGGTTTTTTTATTTTGAGATAACGGTACTACTACACCAGCATTGTTGATAAGAACATCAATTTTATAAAAACCAGCTTTGATAATTTCAACAAAGTTCTCTATAGATTTGAATGATGCAAGATCTAGTTCTATGGGAATCTGAAAATTTGAATAAAATCATATTAAAATTTCACGAAATTAAAATATTTTGCAGATTTGAACAAAATTACGTAAATAAAAACACTAATACTCGTAATACTCGTTATTACCATCTCACCACCAAACGGCTGTTCTTTTCTAATTTCAGCGATAATTTGCTTTGCCTTCGCGACATCGCGGCAAGCAAATATTACGCGTGCCTTTCTTCTAACTAAAGATTTAGCAGTTTCCAAGCCAATACCACTATTGGCGCCAGTGATAAGGAATGTTTTACCCCTCAAACATGTGTTACTTAAGCATTTCGCCCAGCTCCGTGACCTCCACTTGCGAATTAGGCCTACTGCCACTAGTACTGAAATCGGCACTGCTGCATAGAGCACTTGATTTGACACCATTTTTGGCAAATTTACACCGAAGTTACTTTATTATTTAGATATATGTGGAACACTATTTCCGTCACAATTCACTTTTGCGTTTAAAAATTATCAATGCCGCTCTTACGATTATTACCTCGAGTCGGACAATAATAGAAAGAGTAAAAGAAACTTCATTCCATTTCAAACGTCAAAATCAAAAATGACATTTAGTTCGACGCACAGATTCGAAGTCACAAACTTTTTCGTTCAAAAATGATATTTAGAAATGAGCTTAAAATAAAATTGTAGACAATCTTCATTTCAGTTCTATGGAGTTTGCTAAAAATTAAGCGGATGGTTTAACAAAGATTGTTTGTTATTAAATACTTATATTTTACAGAAGACTAATTAATAATTATTGTACAACTTGGCTATAATCTCGAATCAACTTCAAATGGCCGTACAGTAAGATGGAACGTGTATACAGAACAATAAGAGATGAACAACAGAAGACCAAAGTAAGAAAAATCGGAACGGACTAATAACGAATAACGGACAAGAAACAAATGATTTACTAAGTATGCAACTTTATGTAATGAATGATATACCTCCACCAATCACACTTACGACATAAACATAGAGAAGTATCAGAGGCCAGCCGTATTTGGTTATTCATATAATATTAATATGTATAACATTCGAGAAAACTTATTTACGAAAACTACATTTCCTTTCACATCATTTAATAAAGAAACTATGTACTATACGACGATGTTATAATATTTAAAAAAGAGGTAGATAGGTTACGTTAGTACTAATGCTTGTAAAATATTGTCCCGGTTACGCACACATAAGCCACAGAGCACACGCTTTGTTTATACACACTAATAAAATGATGAAGTGTAAATAAGATAGCATGACAATTACCATAAGCAAAGTGAGACAAATATACATTGCACTGCGTCGCTATACAATATAAGACTTCAATTACATTTCAACACAGCATTTCAAACTAACAAATCACACGGATCTCTAAAACCATTGTGATTGGTCAATTTCACTTTCTTACTGCATTTTTAGCGAATCTGTGACTAATTCATAGAATATTAGTAATTAATGCCACAGAAGAGACATTTTCGAAAAATATGATTGATGCCTAATGGTAAAACAGTAAAAAAGGATTTATGTTTGATTTTTAAATTTAATTTTTTTTGAGTAATGTACATTTGGAAACAGAATTATTTAAGTACATACATTTATAAAACAATTTTGCTATAAATTTGAAAATGATAAAAATAAAACACTAGGTATTTTCATGTAAAATATTTTTTACTTTGTGGGATTTTTGAATTATCAGACTGCACTGCTAAAGCTTCTGATTCATTTTAAAAAATACGTATATTATAACTTACATACCAACAAAATACACGTAATCAAATGTTTAATAGGCACTGCATGACATTGACAGTTCTGTAACATAAATTTTTATATTCTTTGACCAAATATAATATATTGCTCTCTGTCGCACTTGGTAATTGGGGTATTACCTATCGCATTTCATTTTTTTATGATTTAATATTTTACTGATATTTTAGATTTTGGAAAAAATTGTGACATAAATGTATTCTGTGATTGTGACATAATGTTCTGCAGCGATGGAGTGAATACTATGGAGAACTGTATGAGAGTGGCGACTCCGTCTCTGATACTGAGAGCGATTCTAATGAATTGCCACACTCGGGCCAGGGACTGGAGGATGCCATTAGTATGAAAGAGATTGAGAAAGTGATAAGAAGTTTGAAATGTGGAAAGGCTGCGGGAATTGATGAGGTGACTGCTGAGATGATCAAGTATGGTGGTCCTAGGGTCTGGGATGCCTTCTGTGCACTCTGCAACCTTTGTTGGCAGAAGGGGGAGGTTCCAGAGGACTGGCGCACGGCAGTCATAGTACCTCTATATAAAGGGAAAGGTTCCTACCTAGACTGTGCGTGCTATAGGGCCATCAGCTTGGTCAGCTTAGCGAGTAAAGTCTATACTAAAGTATTGACTGAACGTATGAAAGGTGTTTCAGAAAGATATTTGTGGGAGGCGCAAGGTGGATTCAGGAACGGTAGGGGTTGTATGGATCAGATTTTCTCGCTTCGCGTTATCGTGGGAAGGTTTCTGGCTTTAGGTCAGAAAGTTTTCTGCGCTTTCGTGGATCTAGAGAAAGCATTCGATAGAGTAGTGCGGAAGAAATTGTGGAGTCTTCTGCCTGAATATGGCGTGGAGGGCTCCTTACTGCAGGCTGTGAGGTCATTATATCGAGACCACAGAGCCTGTGTAAGGATAGACGGTGACATGTCGCCCTGGTTTGAAGTCTGTTCTGGTGTCAGACAGGGCTGCGTGATGTCTGCCTGGCTATTCGTGCTGTATTTGGACAGTTGCCTCCAGAGATTGAAAGGTAATATGAGTGGTATGGGATGTGGTGACACAGTGGTAAACTGCCTATTGTACGCTGACGATGCTGTGCTAATAGCACCATCAGAAGCAGAGTTGCAGACACTAGTCACGTGCATGAAAGAAGATTGTGAAGTAAAAGGATTGAAAATGAATGTGAACAAAACTAAGGTTCTGGTATTTGAAAGAGAAGCGGAACAAACGAAATGTGTGATTAGTGTAAATGGAAAATGTCTAGAACAGGTGAATGAAATTGTGTACCTGGGGAGTGCGTTTTCGAGGGATGGAAGATGTGAGTTGGATGTGGAGAGACGGGTAGCAGCTGGCAATAAAGTGAACGGTGCTCTGTCCGCATTAGTGGGTAGTGTGAATATATCTAACACTGCTAAAATGGCCATCCACAATGCGGTGTTGGTGCCGACTTTGTTGTACGGCAGCGAGGCATGGATATGCCCGAAATCGAGTGAAAGTATGATAAATGCTGTGGAGATGCGGTCTCTCAGAAATATGTGCGGTATCACGCTTGCGGACAGGATAAGCAATGATGAGATACGCAGTATGACAGGGTTGCACAACAGTGTTATTGTAAAAATGAAGAAAGGAATGCTTAGATGGTTCGGGCACATGGAAAGAATGAGTGATGAAAGACTGACGAAGAAAATATACAGAGCGAAAGTGAGTGGTAAAAGAAGCCAAGGAAGACCAAGGCTGACTTATGAAGATCAAATAGCCAGAGTGTTAGCAGACGGAAATGTCAAAAGCACTCGCATACCTAGGCGAAAATGTGTGAGGAGAATGATGAGATTTGAGGAAGCGAAAGAGGTGTGTAAGGACCGCGACTCCTGGCGCTCCGTCCTCTCTGACTACCCCGTTGGGGATACAGCGTGAAGTTATGTTATGTTATGTTTATGTTATGTTATGTTAAATGTATTAAATAAGTATACTTACGCATGATACGTGATTCGTGAACCTTTGGAAGTCATACTAGTATAGTTTCTGCAATATCTAATAACACAGGACGGCATTTTAATATTAATATTAGGAACGTACATACGAGTTGCAACTGTCACGTTGTTACAGGAATGAGCTCCAGGTTGAGTAATTAGCAAAGTTTTGGGGTGCCAGTTTTCGAGCGCAATAACTCATCTACCTCTTTTAAATATAACATCATTGGTACTGTACATCAATGTTAACGGCTAAACCTATTTTTATACTTGGTTATAAAAAAAAGAGCAAGTATTGCTTGACGAACACGGAAGACAAGAATGTATGCCCTTTGCCTTGCATTTCGAAAATTGTGGAATAATACAGAAAAAAACTTGTTAATTATCAGAGAATGTTTTGTAGAATTATTAAATTACTTTTTATCACAATACTAATATTACATTTGATTACTTTTAATTTATCTTTATTTACTCTACTATTAACAATGAGAATAAAAATTAAAGGAAGTCAGGAGAGAATAACAAATAATATAGCATAGGTACACAATAAAACAAAAAAAAATGTTTTCGGTACGTTTATTTATTAATCAGATTCTTCTCCTATTACTTATTTATTACATTATCTAAGAACTCAGCTAGTTGGTTATATTTTGTTGGTACCTAGTCCATACCAAATTTCTAAAGGAACTATCTAGCCATAAGATCTACAGATAATGTCAACAGAACCCACATTATCTCAGTCATCATCATGTGATTCTTGCAAGTCTGCCAACAATATTTGCACAAATACTATCGCCAGGCGATGCAGTGATAAACAATAATTTAATTAATAAAATTAACAGCTATTTTCGTTTATTTTAAAAACTATAATTAATTTTAAAATCCAACTGGCATTTTTAAGTGCTTAGATTAAACTATACAGAAAATTTAAAAACATAAAATGGTCCCGTTACTGAAAAATGTAAATCTCTGTTTCAAAAAGGTTTCTTTGATATTTATTTCTGTTACAAAAGAACCAATCGTGTATCGCAACTGGAAAAATGAAGTCAATGAAATGAAGAATCACATTACTAAATATCGCTTTCACAAGTTTTGTAGTCACAGAAAAATTGAAATCGCTGCCGTCGAAATTTCCAATGCGTTGCCTACATCATCTCGGTGTGTTTTCAACATGTCCCAGAAGGAACTCGCGTAGAATGTCAGCGCGATTATTCACAAACCTCGGAAACTCAACTTTTCGCACCCGATAGGAAATTTTTCGATGATTTTGTCTATACGCGATTCACAAATCAGAAATCGTATTATATTTATATTATATATTTTATCATATTATATATAGTCGTATTCACAAATCCAAGCTGTCAGATTGAATTTATGCTTTTCGACGATCGGTCTTTCGGCCACGGAAAGTTTCCGGCGTTTGTGAATAATCCCCCGGATATCCCAAAAGATTGCTTAGGATTACCATTTATTGCAACCAAGTGATCATAACAAATATTATTTGCCTCAGATGTCCATATTTGTTTTCATCATTTAAATAATATAGTCCTATTCAGTTACCTGGAACAAGAAAGCTGTTGTATTTTACAAATAAAAAAAAAATCGCAAAGACATAGTTGCTCGCTCGCATAGTTGAACGTGTATGTGAAATGTCGTGTGCGGAGACGGATCATTACATATTCTTTCTTATGTGTTTACAGACCTCCCTCGTCCGATTATTCTCAATTTTTAATTTCTGTAGAGGAGAGTCTTACCATGCTTAGCAAATGTAACAAATCAATCATAGCATGTGGTGACTTCAATGTGGACATAAGAAATAGCTCTAAGGAAAGGGAGATGCTAATCTCACTCTTTCTTTCATTTGATCTTGTGCACATTTTTGATGAACCGACCAGGGTTACATACCGTGATTTCATATCTGGCTGACCGAGAACAAAAAGTGAATGTAAATGGGGTTACATCTGTCGGTTCTAAATTAATGATGGGCGTTCCTCAAGGATCAATTTTGGGACCGTTCCTATTTTTGGTTTACATTAATGATCTTCCATTTATGCTTAAAGACCTTTGTGAAATAATATTATTTGCTGATGACACATCATTATTATTTAAAGTTAACAGAAAAGACATAGATATTAGCGGACAGAATAGGACCTTGGCGGATGTCTCGAGATGGTTCGCTGCCAATAATTTACTACTGAATGCACAAAAAACCAATTGTGTTAAGTTTTCCCTATCCAATGTACCCAAAATTCATAATGGACTGAAACTGGATGGGAAAGAATTAGAATTAATGAAATCAGCTACTTTTCTTGGTTTAACAGTAGACAATAAGTTACAGTGGGCGGACCATATCGGGACTTTATCTAATAAGCTCAGTTCGGCAATATATGCTATTAGGCGCATTAGACAGTTGACAGATACAGCTACGGCTAGGCTGGTGTATTTCGCATATTTCCATAGCCTTATGTCTTATGGTCTGCTACTGTGAGGATCAGCGGCGCATATGAAATCTATCTTTATTTTACAAAAGAGGGCAATACGTACCGTCTACAGTATGAACGCACGTGAGTCGCTGAGAGATCATTTTAAAGACATTGATGTACTCACCTTACCCTCGTTATACATCTATGAAAACATAATGTACACTAAAAAAAATTTAGATCTATTTCAAAAGAAAGGCATTGTTAGTGGTGTGGAAACTCGTGGTCGTGATCAGCTAGTTATTCCTAAATTTAAATTACAAAAGTCAAGTGGTTCATTTTTGGGTAACTGTGTTCGTTTTTATAATAAAATTCCTCAAGAAATTACTCAATTAACGGAAAACAGATTTAAACTTGTCATTAAACGCACACTGATTGGAAAAGCATACTACAAAATTAGCGATTTCATTGAAGACACAACAATAAACTGGAAGTGATCCTCTCTGCGTATGCATTTACTGGCTTTATAGATATTGTATTTTTAAATAACTATTGTACAATGATGGTGAAAAAATGATACCTGACTGAGTTTCTTGTCGGTTCGTCTCAGTATTCAGGTTTTCTTTTCGAACCGAACTAAAGTAGATTTGACGTTCAAAAATACCTTGCATTTGGGTTTACTTGAAAAATTGATTTGACTTTGACTTTGAAAATAAAATAATTATGAAATATGGCTTCCAACATTTCTTCGGCGCTGATTGTAGTATTTTTTAGAATAAACTATAAGAAAATATAGTTAACTTAAAAACTGGGCTGGGGTGCACACCTCAGGCAGCGCGGGCAGGGACGCGCGCGCCCCTTACCCCGCATGCACCGCACGATTGCTCAACGCGATCACCGATTTGACCAACTGTATATTGTTACGGTTGGACCTTGTTTAAGAAATAAGGTCGATTTTTAATGGAACTAGAAACGTAACTTTAAGTGCTTATATCTCGAGACCTAGGGTTTGCAGAGATGACCTAAAAACGTATTGCTAGGTTTAAGGTCCTACTATTGGATGGTATAAGTAAAATTAAGAAAGAAGAACAAAATTGCACCTCGAAAATTCCCGAGCGATGACGTGTCATATACCTATGACTCATGCAAACCGGCGGCGTCGAGAACAATGTCGAATTATTGTTAGTGAGCATAAAGCAATATATCGAGGCGACATCAAGGCGAATTTCATAGACCGCTACGACGACTACTGCGACGACCTTGGATAGAAGAACTGCGATTTGGGAACCTTGTTATTGAGTGAAGCGTGTACCTTCGGTGACTACTATGCGAGTACCTACTTCGAGGGCGACTACGAAGACTAGGGACCGCCGTAATTAAGTTCGCGTGTTCTTGACATCTGCTTGTACGAAGGAAAAATGAACTGCACCCTTAACTGGCATCTTATTACCCTCAGCTCATAACAATATACTAAAAGAAATATATGTATATGTCGGTGGAAATAATAAAAGGCACTCATTTGACTATACTATGGGAAAGCGCGACTTCCGATTACGCGCTAATGGAACTTCGGGGCCGGCGCTGAGAGTCTGTTACACTACGGCGGCCGGTGCGATAGCATTTCTCCGACGGATCGTTTGCCATTATTAAATTACCAATTAACTACGTAATAATTGTTATGAAGAGTTTTCTGTCGTTTGCACATTAACTTTGTCTAAACGTTGTATTTTATGGAGTAGTTCAAAGTCAAAGTCAAATCAATTTATTCAAATAAACCCAATTACAAGGTATTTTTGAACGTCAAATCTACTTTAGTTCGCCTCCTGTAAGGTACCTATTTCTCATGGCTGAGTTGCAAAAGCACGATTTGCCCCGTGTCTTTTCCGACATATATATAACGGAGATATAGAATTAGTAATTTCATCTGGTGAGAAGGAATCTAGTCGGACATCATTTACAGAACGAAGGTTGAAAGAATGAAAGTCACTTAGGAACTGAAATTCCATTCAACCCATTTGACCATTCAACCCCGAAGATTCCGTGTCAAACCCGAGGGTTGGTAGCCCTAGTCGCCACGTGTCGCATTTAAACTCTGCCCCTATCCGAAATTATTCGAAACATTTACATCGGACTCGAATTTGGTTACGGTTTCGGATAGATTTTTGTTTCGAATATCCGATAGTTTCCTTTACGGTTACGGATCTCCATAACATCCTTGGTTTGGATTTCGAAGATACACCAAATAATACCAAATAACTGTAACTGGTTGTAACATTTATTTATATTAATGATTCTCTTGTATATCGTTGCGCTCCAGAATTAGAACGAAGTGTGAATATATCTAACACTGCCAAAATAGCGGCCACACTGCGGTGTTGGTGTCAACTTAATTATACGGTAGTGAGGTCTGGATATGCCCGTAATCGAGTGAAAGTATGAATATGTACGATGTCACCCTTGCGGACAGGATAAGCAACAAAGAGATACGCAGTATGACAGGGTTGCACGCGACAGCGTTATTGTTAAAATGGAGAAAGGAATGCTTAGATGATTCGGGCACATAGAAAGAATGAGTGATGAAACAGTGATGAAGAAAATCTATAGAGCGAAAGTGAATGGTAAAAAAAGCCAAGGAAGACCAAGGCTGACTTATGAAGATCAAATAGCCAGAATGTTTGCAGACGGAAATGTCAAAAGCACTCTCATACCTAGGCGAAAATGTGTGAGGAGAATGATGAGATTTGAGGAAGCGAAAAGGGTACCTATATAAGGACCGCGACGCTCGACGCTCCGTCTTCTCTGACTACCCCGTTACAGATACAGCCTGAATATATGTGAATACTAGTTTGCAAATGGTTATTTCATGACCGTTCTTTTCTTCGTGTCATAAGATATTAAATTAAATTGAATAGATAGTCTTATTTCTTATACGATCGATAAGTATATTGAATAGGAGTCTGTTGTTAAAGGTATCTATGCTCATACATATTTTTTTAAACAGACCTAACTGATAAGAATAAAATTTACCAATTATTGTACAAATAAATAATGTTAGCCATTAACATTATCTCTAGCGTGACGGCGAACATCATATCGCCTTACTAATCCGTCAGTTGTTCATCTCTCACTTGCAAAATGTAAATTATTTTAAATATAAACGTATGCGTCGATGTTCTATGTGTGACGCGATGACGCCACTGACGCGATGAGAACGTAAGTTCTAGAAACTTACTGGCACGGAATACTAGCGTATACATACGCTGGTCTTACGCGTGGGACATGCGTGGGACACCTTGGGGACACCGTATTATCACAGATTAATTAGTTACTAATGTATATGTATCCCCTCTACCTTCCTATGCCAATCTAGAGACTTATTTATACCATTAATATTGAAACAAATATATAGCGTAAGCCTATAACAGAAAGGGATGGGAACAGTGATGGATCCACGATTTTGCTTTGGGAGGGGCTTGAACCCAATGAGGTTCCGGGACCCTACAATTTTAGACAAAATATGGTTCTGTTTGGATGCTAATTAAAATGCGTTGCATACGTTGCTTATGTGCGCTGAGTCCGTCTCTACCTCCATTGATGTGTGTTACAACATCAATTTCAAGAAGAAAAAGAAAGAAGAAATTCGTGTCGAATAAACGCGCCCTGAGAGTGCCGGTAGCCCATCTCCCCCTTCTCCCTCCTTTCCCTAAAGGCCGGCGACGCACCCGTGATTCCCCGGACGTTGCGGGTGTCGGTGACTCGCTTGCTTGTTTGCGCCCTCTTTCATAAAAAAAGTTACAAAAATAAAAATACTTTCCAATTTAAAAACAATTTTGTCGTATCTAGAACACTACAGATGTGGATATTGCATATTTTCGTTGATAGTTTCCAATATTGACTTTACTCCAATAGATACCGTTGGCTGTGGCAAATTTTTTATTTGCCACTATCCGCGGTCCTTCATACCTACTTCTTTCACTTCTTCAAATCTCATCATTCTCTTCACACATTATCGGCTAGGTATGCGAGTACTTGTGACAGTTTCGTCTGCTAACACTCTGGATTGCTGGCTACATAATGGATATAAATATAATGTCTCATATCTGAGACTGTCTATGATTATGATTTATTCATTTTCAAGTCTTGGATTACTCCAACTAAGGTACCTGCGGGTATTAAGGCCTAGCTAAGGAAGATTTGAAATTAAATGAAAAATAACCAATATAATCAACATACTTTAATAATAATTAGTCTAAAAGTTTAATTACTTTATTATTGGAAGCCTTAACAACAGGCCTTATTTTACTATGGTAGGGTAATAAAGCGTACAGTGCTAATATACTTAAATAATCAAACTACGCGTTATATATTTAATACTTGAGCTCAATAATTGCATAAACGCAGCAATTACTTTAAAAATTATTAAAAAATCTGTAATTTTCTCCCCATAACAACCATTTATTTGAGTAAATAAATGGTTCTTTAGGCATCGTGGTCGTAGACACTAAAACTTGTTGTTCAATTAGAATTAAACTACACACTACTTGTTTACATTCGTAAAACCTCGAAATTTATAGAAAATACATTATGAAACAAATAAAATTTGATTCATGATGTAGAAGGAAAACAAAACCTATGTTTAAATTAGGTAGGCCTTAATAGTCGTCCACTATGTATGTAAGAGAAATTAAATTAAAAATATTTGAATCACAGTACATTATTCAAGTATTTGTTATAAAAAATCTTAAAGTTATTAAGAACTTTACACTGTAAATTTATACAGATAAGTGAAACATGACGATGAATACTTGCGACTGATTCGGACCGATTTTTATTATTCGTGCCGCGCGGTCGTCTCTCGCAATGTATGATACAATCCTGTAGACGGTTAGAGGGGTATTCCACGTTTGTAAACTCATAAAGATATTTTCGTGTGTTAGGCGTCTGTGTGTTGCCTTGAGCGGGAGCGCCCATTGTAAATACGATTTTACTCACATAGGCCTTATTAGACGACAGGCCTTATTACCCGCAGGTACCTTAGATAAATATCTAGTATAATCTAAATAAACTCACGTATGTTACTTATTTATGTAAAGACAGGTACTTTTTTCATCATAGATAAGTGTATATTTGGAATTTAATATTTTTGTAATAAGTGATATCTATAATAAAATTAATAAAATACTTTTTTAGCTGGATCGTTTATTTCAAGTAGTTACATAATAATGGGACAACTAGATAAAAATCCGTATTCGAAACTATTAAAATAATTATTGATATGGTATACTTATAACATTTGTATGAAGAATATAATTTTATGAAATACGAATAAATAAGTACATTGTTCTTACGAGGCTTTTAGATTTATTATAGATATAGGCATCATTAGATCATCACTATCTCAAAAGACTTAAATCATAATAATAATAATATCTCGTTCTTCTGACTTATATTTTTATCATTGTTCGTAGCTTAATATTATGTTAAAGTTTATAGTTGTCTGTTACATAAAAGATGAAAGATTGTACAAAAAACTTCGATCGCAAATAAAAAACTAGATTCACAAACTTCTTTAAAATCTGAACAAATTACTGTCCGAATTGACATAATATACACTTCTAATATCGTGTTGATTTAAAGTACATCTTAATGTCAAAGCATAAGATTATAAAAGTTGGTAAAAGATCACTGAAACGAAGTTTGTTAAAAAATATTTAAATGCAATCACACTTCATGTTTAAATTATAATTCACTATTATACTTTAACACAATATTACATATTTGTATGCAAGGACTGTGACGTTCGGCGCTCCGTTCTTTCTGACTACGCCGTTAGGGATACAGCCTGAAGATATGTATGTACATATGTATAATATTTGCAGCGCTTTTTATGTCGAACGACATAATAAGTCAGGCAATATACGGGCAATATTTGAAAAATTTGATATATAATTACAAATTTAATAAAGAAGAGCTATGGAAACTTGTAACGAAATAATAAAGAAATAATTTTCTTCTTTTAAAATACTGGAAATAAAAATCTCGTCTCGTCGTCTTTGTTTCATTGTTTTTTTAGCATAAGTGACATATTTTTACAATTTTTGAAGAAGCACTTTGACGTGTTTGCTGTTGGTGATTTTGAATAAGTACTACTAAAAAGTGTACTTAAAACCCAATACTCATTTGAGATTTTGAATGCACATAACACATATATGGTTTGGACCTTTTTGGAACATTGATTGTGTATCTTACTTTTTATATGTGATCGAAGACAAATGAGAACCTCCTCTTTTTTTTGGAGTTGGTTAAAAACAATGCATGTGCGTGTCTAGACTCAACGTAATATTAAACATTATGTATATCGTGTCGAAGAGATATTTTGATTAGAAATATATGTAGGTCCTATAAGAAAACATGGCCGGTTTTATAAATTATATTCGATGGAATACGATACACAACCGCAAAATGAAACATAAACTTTTTGTCATACTTTTAAGAGCCTGCCTATATAGACCTTGGTGTGTTTGGTGACCTGGATCTCGGTATCTAAGAAGACTGACAGTTAGATATTTGGATATATACAACTTCAATTATTTATCTTTGAATCCTTAAACGTGAAAACATGATTGGATAAAAAAATCTCGACGAAAAGAAATTCCAGAAAAAACACTGTTTTGCATAAAGATTCAGTTGCATCTTCGAAATTCTACAGAATTTTAAAATAATTTTTACTAAAATGATAGATAATTATATCTCAAATCTCTAAAACCAGTTTTTTAATTGGTAATGTAGTTTTCTTGCAAATTACAATTATGTGCAATAACAAATGTCTAGATGTGTCCGCGATGTTAAAACCGCAACGGCGAAAATCAACTTTATTGTTATCGCCATAGGGCGCGAGGGTAATGAACGAATTCGATTGCGCTGGACTGCATAGGCGGACACTTATTGAAACATGGAACCATACTTGATCTAATCTAATATAGTCCAGCGTTTGCCGTTTCTATATTTGTATAGTGGAACTATTGTTCTGTGACCTGGCAACCTTAGTCATATACAGATAACAGACAGATCGGAAATGCTTCTTTTGGGATTTTTGGAACAAAATTTTTTCACGCTCTTACTTTCTAGTAATCTAATAGTTTATGTCATGCATTTATGGTTTCAGCCAACGCAATGAACTCTATGGTTACATATATTTCTAGTCAGAAAAAAACAAATAGCAAATTACTCAACAACTCATTGTTCTAAACTAACTAAGATCACTATCTACATAACAAAACTATGGTACTGAAATGATTTACTTATGTAACATATTTTTTTAGAAATTATGCGGCATCGCTTCATCAGTTGGCACCTCAACATTTTAAAAAACATTTTTTGTGCCGTTTCTTTCATGTAAGAGTATACATATACCAATCGACAATCTTGGAATGTAATAATTTGACACTTGCAAATCCTTTTTCCATCGTTATCTTAATACGTACTATATTTAAATGTGAAATATTTATGTGATTTAAATTGGATATAACATCGGAGTAATTATTCTTAAAACGCTGTTAGTTAATAGTAAACAACTATAAAATCTAAGGCCATAGCGTCTAGCCGCCCTAGAAAGGGTTGTGTTATCACCTTTTATGTATTTTAGGTTAACAATAAGTAACTTCGACTGTTTATTGATAGGCGAGGAATGTAATTATGTATTTAAAAAAATATAAAATAATGTATATATTTATACACCGTTTTAATTTAGTGTGGCAACCCTAAACGCGCAATTGGAGCATAGTTGTTATTTTTATAAATTCGAAAATGTCTTGTCTTTCCCTTCACACGATTCTATCTAAAAACAAAATTATAATATAACTTTACTCAACTTCTCGCTAAAATTTCTTGTATGCATTTTAAGCATAATTTTTAGGCTGGCTTGCACCAACTATTTAAGCTCGATTTAAGGAATTTGCACCAACTTGCTTGGACCAACTATTTAATAGTTGGTGCAAGCTAGACGTCAGTTCCTTAAATCGAGCTTAAATAGTTGGTGCAAGACAGCCTTAATGTATAAAATTACATCTTCTGAATAATAAAAGCATAGTATCTCTTTATCGATCAAAAAATCTTAGTATATTTTTGCCATTTTGGCTGCAATAAGTACAACTTATTTTTATTTTATACTATTGTCATTATGTAAAGACAATTACTTAATGTGACAACAACAATAAAAATTCATTACATACTCACTAGACAGTTTACAACTTGGTATAATTTACTAAAATAATTTAAATTTTCAACTTAAGTTTAGATACATAACGAAGCAAACACAACAGCTTCAATAAAATTAGCATAGCACAAGCATTTCTTAAAAAAATTGCAAAGTTTTATAATTAGTCAATATTTATTACATAGTAGTAGACATTATTAATTCATATTTTTAAGGGCACATTTAACATCATTTCACACATGAGATTTATATTTAGGGAATTAATTTTTCCAGTAACGATATCTCTATTTTGAAACAGGAAAGCATTTTACGACATCTGACATCTTCAGATTCTTTTGCCATTACAAAATGTGGCTAATGTTATAATAACGCTGATGAAGGTTTAATAAATGTATGTCTTTCCTGATTGATCTTAAATTTGCCATTTTCATCACATTGGCGTCGAAAGTTGATGTCGCGAACGATCCACGCCAACATCTACCGTCGTAATTTTTCCATCCACAGGAGAACCGCTATCTACCTCACTATCAGGCATAATGACACACATAAAACACTTTCCACTGGTCACATCTTTTGGATAAATTGTCATAGGAATAAATCTATCACTCGTGCCATCCACGTACGCAGTCAGCCTGGAATACACTTCTGGGAAATGTTTCTTCAATATTACGCCTCTGCTATTAAGTTCGTTCAATATGTTTTGGAAGCATATTTCTCTAAATTTATGAGCGGTAGCTGCGTTTTTTTCACCTGCAGTACACATCTTCGAAGTTAAAATCAACGTGTCTCTATCACTATCTAGCGTTCCTTTGCTATCTCTTCTGTATCGTCTCCTGTTCTGTTCTTGTATAGCTACGGTAACAGTTTTGCTCAGGCGTAACTTCGCGCATCTCGACACCATTTGCCGTTCCCATTTCACGGCTCCCTTCGTCGGCACTTCACTGATAATACACACTGCCACAAATAAAATCACTCTAGTCTCTGGATTGTAAGATTTACATAATTTAACTACCTCAGTGTATAACTCCACGCCCATTTCGTTCGGCTGTAGAGCTGTCCATTTCACGTATTCCGGCTCGCTTAAATATTGAAAGCCGTGCGTTGCAAATTTCTCGGCCGCTTCAGGGCTCGTGAAAAAGACTTTGACAACTCCTCTACCTTGAGCCAAATAACCGTTATGTGCGAAGGTGCTGATTTGATGCAAGGAATCGTTGTCCTCCTTGGCCGCTGATATGATTTGCCTGCACATCGTGCTCGCCCTCGAATGTAAACAGACTTTTCTATGCTTCTCCCAGTGCGCTCTCCGACACTCTTTCGAGCAGTAGATGGTGGTGCAGTTGTGGCAAGTCTTGTAATGTCTTTTGGCGTCCGCCAGAGGGGCGCGAGACAAACATTTCGAATATTTGCACTTGACGAATGTCTCGTCCGCACTGTTTTCCGTTTGCAGAGAGGCGAGAGATACGCGAGAGTCGTGATTGGCTGACAGCAGGTCAGGCGGGCGCAGGGCTGCAGCGTCGAGGCTGGTGCGGCGGGCGAGGGACGCGCTCTGCTGTGCAAAGGGCTCGCTCCGGCGGCGAGAGGGCCGGGAGGGCCGGGAGGGCTCCCCCAACGCTGAACGCGACCGCCGCGACTCTTGCATCACAGCAAGATTATCAACTGTACCCTTGCCTAAAAATATTACAATCATCATTAATAGGTGGTTTCGGATTAGGAAGGAAATCAGAAGCAGATTAAGCTCACAACAACGACAAGACTCAGAACTATTGACATAACAAAACATAAAGTCCTTGTAGAAAAATGAACAAGAGGGGTAAAGATCATGCCGTGGACGTGCTATTAATCGGACGTCAGGAAACCCACACATATACATTACATAAGTGAATGATTATGTTTACATTACATTTGAATAGTAACAATACCAACTTGACTGCACCAATCTCTACCTACCTAAATAACAGCACTCTCCAAGAAGTTGAATTAAAGAAAGTTGAACTGAAAATTAAACTATTCTTACGTGAAGCATATTATGCTTTTTTACAAATATAAAAACCACAGAGTAAAAAGTGAAGTGAGTGCAAAGTATTAATGACGTGGAGGAAAAGGTAGTAAAAAAATTGGAACGGCTCGGACTTACATATCGTTCCTACCTGGTCGGTCGTGGTCCGGGCTCGGGTCCGTGAACGAGCTCGGCTCCTCGCTGGGAGTGCCCATGAAGCGGGAGGCCGGGGAGCCGCTGCTGTGGCCGCTGCTTGCTAACTGCTCGTAGCGAGGGCTCTAAGGGCACAACCATTCATAACATATCTTCACGCTGTATCCCCAACGGGGTAGTCGGAGAGGACGGAGCGCCAGGAGTCGCGGTCCTTACACACCACTTTCGCTTCCTCAAATCTCATCATTCTCTTCACACATTTTCGCCTAGATATACGAGTGCTTTGGACATTTCCGTCTGCTGACACTCTGGCTATTTGATCTTCATAAGTCAGCCTTGGTCTTCCTTGGCTTCTTTTACCACTCACTTTCGCTCTGTTGATTTTCTTCGTCAGTCTTTCATCACTCATTATTTCCAAGTGCCCGAACCATCTAAGCATTCCTTTCTTCATTTTTACAATAACACTGTTGTGCAACCCTGTCATACTGCGTATCTCATCATTGCTTATCCTATCCGCAAGCGCGATACCGCACATATTTCTGAGAGACCGCATCTCCACGGCATTTATCATACTTTCACTCGATTTCAGGCATATCCAGGTCTCACTACCATACAACAAAGTTGGCAGCAACACTGCATTGTGGATGGCCATTTTAGCAGTGTTAGATATATTCACACTACCCACTAATGCGGACAGAGCACCGTTCACTTTATTGCCAGCTGCTACCCGTCTCTCCACAACCAACTCACATCTTCCATCCCTCGAAAACGCACTCCCCAGATATACAATTTCATTCACTTGTTCTAGACATTTTCCATTTACACAAATCACACATTTCGTTTGTACCGCTTCTCTTTCAAACACCAGTACCTTAGTTTTGTTCACATTCATTTTCAATCCTTTTACTTCACAATCTTCTTTCATGCACGTGACTAGTGTCTGCAACTCTGCTTCTGATGGTGCTATTAGCACAGCATCGTCAGCGTACAATAGGCAGCGTACAATGACCACTGTGTCATCACATCCCATACCACTCATATTACCTTTCAATCTCTGGAGGGAACTGTCCAAATACAGCATGAACAGCCAGGCAAACAGGAAAACGCAGCCCTGTCTGACACCAGAACAGACTTCAAACCAGGGCGACATGTCACCGTCTATCCTTACACAGGCTCTGTGGCCACGATATAATGACCTCACAGCCCGTAATAAGGAACCCTCCACGCCATATTCAGCCAGAAGACTCCACAATTTCTTCCACACTACTCTATCGAATGCTTTTTCTAGATCCACGAAAGCGCAGAAAACTTTCTGGCCTATAGCCAGTAACCTTCCCACGATTACGCGAACCGAGAAAATGTGATCCTTACAACCCCTACCGTTCCTGAAACCACCTTGCACCTCCCACAAATATCTTTCTGATACGCCTTTCATACGTTCAGTCAATACCTTAGTATAGACTTTACTCGCTAAGCTGACCAAGCTGATGGCCCTATAGCACGCACAGTCTAGATAGGAACCTTTCCTTTTATATATAGGTACTATGACTGCCGTGCGCCAGTCCTCTGGAACCTCCCCCTTCTGCCAACAAAGGTTGCAGAGTGCACAGAAGGCATCCCAGACCCTAGGATCACCATACTTGATCATCTCACCAGCACCTCATCAATTCCCGCAGCCTTTCCACATTTCAAACTTCTTATCACTTTCTCAATCTCTTTCATACTAATGGCATCCTCCAGTCCCTGGCCCGAGTGTGGCAATTCATTAGAATCGCTCTCAGTATCAGAGACGGAGTCGCCAGTCTCATACAGTCCTCCATAGTATTCACTCCATCGCTGCAGAACATATTTTTTATTTGTAAGCAGGTTGTTTTCTTTCAAACGCACTTTATTCATTCTGCAAGGTGCCGGACCACTTCGGTACTTACGTACTTCTTTCCAAAATAATGTGGAATTTTCCTCGAAGTTGTCCGACATCTTGTTTTCGTCTAACATCTTACACCTTTCACGCTTCTCTTTCACTAGTGCCTTCGTTTCTGCTTTCTGCAGCTTATATCTGTCTTTCATCAAATTCTTCATACCACAGTCATTTTTAGTAGCAAAGTAGTCTTGCCATGCTTTCTTCTTCTTATACACAGACACTTTCACCTCATCATCCCAGCACACATCACGCTTTCTACCATTACCAATCTTATTCATTCCACACACTTCTTTCGCAGCCTCGATCATGCTATCCTTAAGGTTCTGCCAACATTCTTCAACATCCTCGCTCATTACTTTCAATCTATTATCAAGCTTACCGGATAATACCCTTTCATATTCATTCCTGGTGGTCACATCTTGGAGTTTCCAGCTTTTAATGCGACAAACCGCTGCAGGCTTGGACACTACGCGATGTCGCCATGCCGCAAACAGACCCCTTATTCTAGTTACCACTAGAAAGTGGTCTGTTCCCAGATCGGCTCCTCTGTGTGCTCTAGTGTCCATAACCTGCTTTTTGAGCCGGCTGTCCACCAAGAATAAATCAATCATACTTCTTTCATCCTTCCTTTCCCACGTGTACTGATGAATCCTTTTGTGCTTAAATAAGGTATTAGCAACAAAAAGATCCTTTTCCATACAGTCGTAACACAATCCTACCAGCATCATTCATTCTCTTATCTCCATACTTGCCTAAGACAGAGTCAAATCCTGTTCGAGCTGTCCCAACCCATCCATTCATGTCTCCACACACTATAATTCTCTCATTCTCTTCAACCGTCGCTAGAACTTCCATAACATTCTCCCAAAACTGCTCTAGCTCGCCCAAGGAGACAGAGGACACTGAGGCATACACCACTAAAACAAATAACCTCGTCAACCCTGTCTTGAGACGCACCCAGAGCAGTCTCGGGTTTACACACTTATACTCAGTTACACAGTTAACCAAACGAGACGCCTACGCCCTGGCATCCCCTTTCTTCTTGTGGTACTCCTGACCACAAAGCGATGCCCCCTCCAGGCAAGTCGACAAGTTCACTGCCCTTTCTCTTGGTTTCACTCAAACATAACACATCTCATCTTCTTTCTTCCATAATATCAATCACTTCGTTCATCTTCTCTTCACTAGAATCGCTCGAATCCCATCTTTCACATTCCACGCAGCTATTCTGCACTCCTCCCTCCACTTCCCGTCGCTAGGTGCACAGCGTGATGGGTGGCGGCCCCAACGCCGAACTGCACTCTGCTCACACCAGCGGGGACAAACCGGTGTACGTCGCTTTCGAGGGACGCCCTAGCATTCATATTTACACTGTCCCGCATGATGTGCACAGGAGAGGAATTGCAGCCCTGAAAAGGGCTGGCAGGGGTCGCCTCAGTTGACCACAACCATTCAACTATTACATTCAACTATTTTATAACTAACTAAAGACTGACAAAGAAAATCTACGGAACGAAAGTGAGTGGTAGCAGAAACCAAGGAAGACCAAGGCTGACTTATGGAGATCAAATAGCCGGAGTGTTAGCTTACGGAAATGCTAAAAGCACTTGCAAACCTAGGCGAAAGTGTGTAAAAAGAATGATAACGATCGAAGAGGCGAAAAAAGTACGTCAGGGATACAGCGTGAGGATATGTATATAACTATAATATTACTAAGCCTACCTGCGGTCAGGCATGTCTAGATCACATGGGTATAAGAAACAATAAGCATGGTTTGTTAGAATGATTTAACTGATCACGACATTACAATTCTGGAAATGAACATCAAAATTCATAAAAGAAAAGCCAAATAAATGCAGTTTGTCGGAACTCGCGAATCCCCGGGGCAGTTCAGGTCTACGAAGAGGCGCGAAAGACGCGGAGGCCCGAGAAAAGACTTCTTACATAACTTCCGAGACGATCTCACGAGCAGCACGGTGTTAATTATATCTTAATTTTTTATTGTATTTATTATATCTTCTATTATAAGCCAGCAAAATCACAGTCCACTTTCATTAAGTCCTTTAGGACCCTACACAGCTCAAAACAGTTCTTAAATTTACAGGAGTAGCCAAAGACCTACAGCTGATGAATTGATTTAGGGTCACGCTTGATGCGGACTACCTAAAGCAATTACAAATTTTGATAGAAGCTGTAATTGATACTGTAATCAAAAATATTAAAGTAATAGAAATAAATACGTAAATTGCAGTACAATATTAAACAGTGCATGACCCCGGGACTTACGAGATATATAAAATATGGAGATAAACTTTATTCTCAGGTTAGATTGCATTCTGAAAACATTTTTAGTCGGAGAAATTACACTTTTTTACGCTAAAGAAGATTGCTGATGTAATTAATATTCATTTGTGGTTATCGAATTATTCATTTATCAAAATGTACTATTACATTTCTATACAAGCACATACATAGTACATTTCTATACAAGTGTGGAAAGTATGTAATTTCTTCACGAGTCCCGGTTTGTTGAACCGGGCTTCAATTCGGCTTGGGTCAACAATAGGGACGAGTGGAAATGACAATTCCGCATGTGCATCGAACGACGTTTTTTAATACATTTACGAAACAAAAAAAACAAAGAAAGGAAATCATTGAAAAACAGTTTAATCCTTGGACAAGTAATAATTAACATTACAGTTTGAACAATTGGCAATTTTAGCTTTCTCATATATATCTGACGGTGTTAATTCCATATTATATTCATCACAATCACTATTAGAAGTAATTTTTTTAATTTTAGAAATTTGAAAAATTTTCAATTTTCAAAACTCTATTCTTTCCTAGGTATGCTTTCATTGGGGGAATATAGCTATAAAATATATAAAATAAACGTTCACCTTACCTTGCCTCCCGTCAAATAATACGGGCTTGTTGCCTTTCTCGGACTTGGCTGTGGTGTTGGAATTCTAGTCGGCTGAGAAGGTAAGCCCAGGAGAGAATCCAACACGTCTTCGAGCGTCGTTGACCCCGGAGACGGTTTGGCAACGGCAAAATTAATCGGACGTTGAGCTTCTTGCCAATCTGGAATTGGAACGGTAGAAGCGTTAAATAAAAAATAACGAACTGAATTTTTATCTTTTTTTAATCAATATACTTATATACTCCTATAATTCATATAGCCTGCTTTCATGCTGGTCCGAGAAAAAAAGAAAAATATAAGTAGGTCACAGACGTTATAACTAGAGATGAATCGGATAACTGTTTGGCTGGATTCCGGATACCCGACATCCGACAAACCTTGAAGCCGGATAGCCGGGTATCCGGCCGCCGATATTCAGCCGAAATTTAATGTTTGGCGCATCATAACGAGCATCGTAACAAAATTAATCAGAATTTATCTTTCAGCACCCTGCAGCAGCGTATACAGCGAAAGACTTTTTCTGAAGCTTGCCTTGTCTATGAAGACTAGCGAAACCATTTTTCTGAAGCTTGCCTTGTCTATGAAGACAAGCGAAACCATTTGTTGCCTCTAAATGTAGAGAAATTGGTATTCATTCTTCATAATTCGCCCTTAGCGCAGTACGAGTATTTTTTTTTGCTGTAAAATGAAAATATGGCGATTATATTTTTGTTACATGGATTAAAAAAAGTAATTCAATTTTATATTTCGTATTTTTTTTAAATCTGGAATCCGGCCGGATATCCGGCCTAGTAAATTTAGGCCGGATAGGCCAGATAACGGATAGTTACCGGATATCCGTTTCATCTCTAGTTATAACTAGACAGCCTGTCCCATCCTACGAAGTGAGGTAAATAAAATGAAATAAAATATGGATGTGTGGGTGTGGGTGGTGTTTTCTAACGAAATGGCGGATATACAGGTGAGTCAGCATATTTGATTAGTCTCGCCGTTGCTACTGAGATACAGCATCTGGAGTTATTTATAAAATCTATGAGCTAGATATGCCAATGGGTTATACTCGTAAAAATCGGCCATAAAATGGGGGTTGTTAGAATATTATACAGGGTTGTTAGTAACTTGTATTATAGGCGATGAGCTCGCTCTTATCATTATCTGATTCTACTTTCGTCATCGGTAAGCCCAAATTGCTTATTACTAGAAGTGGTGTCGATTGATATACAGAGCGAAAGTGAGTGGTAAAAGAAGCCAAGAAAGACCAAGGCTGACTTATTAAGATCAAATAGCTAGTGTTAGCGAATGGAAATGTGAAAAGCTCTCGCATACCTAGGCGAAAATGTGCGAGGAGAATGATGAAATTTGAGGAAGCGAAAGAGGTATGTAAGAATCGCGACGCTTCGTCCTCTCTGACTAGCCCGTTAGGGATACAGCGTGAGGATATATATGTATGTGTCGATTGATGCCCTGTTCACCTAGTATGGGAAATGGTGTGAAGTTATGTTTTAGTAATTTATAGGTAAAATAAAACTTACCGACGTTTTCTGAAATAAATCAAACATTAAGGGTGGCTTGCATCATTTATTAAATATCGATTTAAGAAACTGACATCTCGCTTGCATTAACTATTTCATAGTTAACTATTTAATAGTTGGTACAAGCGAGATGTCAGTTCCTTAAATCGAGATTTAAATAGTTGGTGCAAGCCACCCTACATTTTATTTCGTCAACAGCGAACTGAAACTGTTATTGCTTTTTGATGTCCAAGAAAAGTAATAGGCAAGGCTTTTGGTATAGTTCTGCCAAATATCTTTTAAGTTATACAGGCTGATTTAAAATCACTGGCCTTAATCTAACTCGTATTTCTACGAATGTATTGCAGCCCAAACTTTTGTAGTGGAAGTGGAGCGCCGTTATATATTTATGTGTAATATTCGGTACGGAAACTGAACGATAAAGAGTCGAGAAGGGGTAACAATAAGACGCCTTTTCTACAAGTAAGCAGCCTTGAATTGTCTTTTTACAGCCACATGACAAGTTCAAGGTTTCGCAGCCATGTTTACTCAATTTTTATTTTTATTAATGTACATATTTAGTCCTAATGTAATCTGTATCATTAGCAGTCTTAGTTTGAATAGCTTGTCAATGATTTCAAAACCAGCCTGTACTATTTGTTAACAATTTCTTTTTTATAAAATTTTCATTATGCTCAGTTGTACCTCGCACCAAAAATCATAATGAGTTTTCGCTTTTATCACCGTATCACACGAATTTTCGTATCTCTATTTCTAGCTCATTATGCGTAACCACAAGTAAAACCATTAGAATACTATATATAATTAAGTACCATAATAATTATGTATGGCAACCTCGCACTGTCGATGTAATTCGTGTCATCTCATGACGGACTTCACATACAACACACTTTGCGGAAATCCATTTCATGTTATGGATTCCCAAAATCTTTAGCCATTTTTCGCTCAAACTCCGAAAAGCACCACTATCACCATTCGGACTAGATTCGGTGCTGGTTAGCTGACGCGAGTCAAATCTCTGGAATATCCTGGGGACGCTCCGTTGAGAGGTGAAACACGTGTCGATTGGTAGTTTTTGGAGTTTGAGCGGAAAATAGCTAAAGATTTTGGGAATTCATCACAAAAAACTGAAATAATTATTTTCAAAATCTAAAATAAACTCGTAAAGCAGTATTCACAAAAAAAGAAATATGCCATGTTCAGCTGTGTATAGTCAAAGTCCAGAAACTAGGTCAACAAAAAGCATCATTTTGATTCTCGGTCCAAGCTTAGTGTGTTTGCTGTTTGCATATTTCCAATATTTCTGAACTTATATTTTTTATCAAAATGGAAGCAGAACTCTGCGTGATAAAAAGAAGAAAAAAGTATGTAATGTGCAATAGAAAAAAAATTGAGTACGTGAAACACATAGTGCAAAGTAGTTACTTGCGATAACTTAGAAACGCAATGCCATGAAAAATTATAAACGGCACAGAAATAAAACAAAAAATAAAATAAAAACGAATATATTCATTAATTATAATTATTATAATTAAAACGTAACTAAAAGTACAGTAATCGATTACGAAGAAAACAATTTTAAAACATGTAATACATTAAAATATATCTCCGAATTTCATTACATAAAGGTACTGAGATTCTGTAACATTATAATATAATTATACACCTAATAGATTTTATTACATATGTATTATTATTTATTTTACAAAAACAAGAATGTATATAATATTGTGGTATAATTATTTAGAGAGCTACAGAAAAATCTACGACATTGGCGCCTTTTATTATTTTCTAATAAAAAGATAATATTCTATATAACTGGCTGGACACACTGCCATAGACAGTAGTTTTGGTAATCTACAAGTGTTTAGTTGTCAACTAAACATTCGTGGCGCAATTCTCGAAATATTTCGGCGGTGCGAATTTTGAACGCAAAACGATAATTTCTAACCTAATCAGAACCTGTATAATTTACTTAGGAGCGGAAGCCCCAACATAAATTACGAGGTGATTTAAGTAGAAGGAACATGTTTTTTGTAGACATGAATCTTATCACTTCTCACCACCACAGTAGAATATGGTTCTGATAACTGTTGCCATATTATAAATTATATAAATGGGTAACATACTCAATATAATATTATTTTGTGACCTTTATTGAAAAGCCTAACAAACTACAAATTTAATAATAATTTTATTTTAGATATGAATAAAAACCAGTAGTACAAAATAATACATAGATGTTTTTGAAATTAGCACCTAAATAAAATAATAGCATATTTTATTTACAAAACTATTTAGGTATGTACTAGCAATCACCTATCTACTACAGCTTGTTTGATAACAAACATAAAATAATTTACTCTGTACATAAAACGATACTATTAGATACTAAAAGAAATAACTGGTGCATGTCGAATTATTATTGAAATTATGGCAATACTTTTTATAAAAAAACGATTCTTTTATAATAACTATTGACTACGTCATTAATTAACGTGAACTTTAGGTACTAAATTACCAATGAAGTCATTGATATGTTTGAAGAATTTAGTAAATAATCTTATAAAATGACAACTTCCCTAATTTTAATAGAAATGCATTAATACCTTGTGAATAAATTTATTTCTCAGCTCAATGATTGCTCAACCAAATTTCGTTGGGGTCATTATTAGCCAAGTCAATGTTCTCACCCCACGTCGTGCCTTGTAACATTTTTTCATATGAAGACATACACATGACATAGATAAAACAAAATTGTAAGCACTACAAGCTGGTGCCGTTTTCACAATGCAAAATAATTAACACTTGTACAAAGCGATAAGAAATTGAATCCAAAAGTGGTGCAACAAATGTCATATTAATAACATAATTATAATGGTCCTGAGTCTTAAAACACAGTTCATAAAGCTCTAATACACATAATTCACAAAATGAACTCATTGTATCCAGAGCGAACAATGAGTTAATTTCACAAAAAACTAAGTAGGTACATTATAACAGCACAAAAATAACGCACAGAGTATTAAATTAACACAGACACTGCAGATTTGGATACTTGTTTAAATACTTTAAATGCACGAAATATGTTTTCAAGCCTCTTTTTAAATCATAGTCTAAAAATTTTTGAAGATTAGATTTTGTATTCAGTACTTGTCCTAGAAGAAATCACGCTTGGCGCTCGTTAAATTGAACTTATCGGTAACTGTTCAGTTGGAGCTGTCCCGAATAGGGTTGCCGACCGTCTTACTCAAATACATAATTTGTTCTCAGATGTTATTTATTTTCGATGTTAGCCCGCAAGTGCATGTGAGTTCTTTATCTTACTTATATGAACTTGAATAAAAATGTCCCTACAAATTTTACTCTGCATGTCACAACTTATGTGCACAAGCTAACTAATAAAGTACATCGTAGTCCATACTACGTGGCAAATTCTGCTCACGAGTCACAAAAGAGGAATGCGAAATCAGAAAGAATTGCGTTGAGGTCAAAATATTTCAGTTCAGTTATTGAGTGATCAATTTAAATACAATAAAACAATTTACTGTGTTTAATGTGAAGGTAATCGCACTTTTAGAATAAAACTGGCCTAATTAAAAATTTCAGAATTTTGAGTTGTAATAATAAATTTCACTAACAAACTAAATGAGGATTAAAGTAAATGAGAGAGAAAAAGTTGGTAGTACAATTTATCTATCTGTTCACCCCAATTATTGTGAGAATATGTAAACGTGTATTTGTGAAAAATCCATTTAATTATTTTACTTCAATTCACTATAACTTATCAAAACAATCTCAATATAATATAATAATTAGATCAGTTTTATTTCAAAGGTGCGATTATGTACACATAAGTATACCCGTATTCAGCTTTTTGGTTAAAGAGTGGGTGGTTAAAGAGTGGTTAATACACGTATTTAGTCCATAAGAACAATATTATTTTTCTGATATTTATTAATTTAAGCTCTCCCATCATCTCTTTGTACATGCCTACGAGTATAAGTAAGATTTTGTGACGTCCCGCAAATTCTAACATTATATTTTTCTGACATTTATTAGTTTAAACTCTCCCTTTACCCTGTGGTATACGGCTATGAGTAGTACATATAAGTAAGATTTTGTGACGTCCCGCAGGTTCCCGCATAATGTTGGAGAGTGGGCAACCCTACAGCGGGCGCGTGCGTATCTAAGCCTGCAGTGCAAGGGGCGTGGTCACGCTCGCTCACCGGGCGCGGGGGCGGGCGCGGGGGCGGGGGTGGCGCGGTGGTCGAGGCGCAGCGAGGAGGGCGGCCGCGGGTGCGGCGGCGGCAGCGCCTGCGACACCACCAGTGGCGTCTGAGGCGACTCCAGCGGCTTCGTACCTGGAATCACAACGTCTACGATAAGTTTAAAAATCGAACGTTTGGTATTGGCTATGTGCACGACAGTAGCGTCACCTAGTATGCGCAAATGTTTTATTGTTTCAAAATATAAATAAATTGACTATCCCGAATACTTGCAGATTTTTGCCACGGCAAGCGCTGCTTTCGCTTTACTGTACCCCCGCCATGCACTTCGCGCATAGCGAAGCACGAGTCTAGCGGTGACCGAATTGCGCAGAAGTCGAAAATAGGGTATCTTTGGGGAGTTTTTTTTTTCTTTATGGCATGGCGCACAGATTAGCGCATTTGCCAATGTCACGTATTAATAAGTACAATCACAAATAAATTAGCTTTTTCTTTATCGTAAAACTCCTACAGTAAAGTGATAGTAGTCTTTACTGAAGTTATAAAGGACTTCTTGCAAAAGCGCAAAAACTTCAGCTACACGTGTTTATTTAGACCTATTGAATTCTTTTCACTTACACAGAACTTAAAAAAACAAAATACTATCACTTTTGTATTTTAAAACTGCCAATAATGTAAAAAATTTATAATCTAAATAAAATAACAAACTCACTTCCCCTGTTCCCGCCAAAAAGTCCGTAGTAGTTTTTAATCATTAATTGTCAAAAACTTGTCTCGTCATATTCAATTTAGTAATATATAATCAAAGAAAAATCAAGCATGCAACAACTTTATATGCTACCTGGGATTATACTACATATATACATATTCTAACACTGTATCCCTATGTGTTGTAATAAATTATAATATGTGGACTGAAATAAGTTTAAAAATGAAAATTTCGAATGCTGGTTGATTGACTAGGTAGTCAAAAAACTTTTATAAAAAAATTAAACCAACTTCAAAAAAGAACACTGAAAAGTATGAAATAACTTACTGATCAAAACTTAAGTACAAAAATAACTTTATAAGTACGATACAAATACCCATATAATGAAATTTGACAGTTACTGAAGTCGGTTCCAAACCTACTAAACTAATAGACTTTCTGTTGTCGAACATTGATTTGGCACCGACTTCAATAACTGTCAAATTTAATTATATGGGTATTTGTATCGTACTTATAAAGTTATTTTTGTACTTAAGTTTTGATCAGTAAGGGATAGTTATTTCATACTTTTCAGTGTTCTTTTTTGGTCTGTTTAATTTTTTTATAAAAAAAAAATTATTTCTCCCTTTTGAGTGACCTTGGCCTAAATAAATATCTAGGGCAGGTCTGCAATTAACTTCTTTCTAATTCTGGAGTGCAACAATATACAAGAGAATCATTAATAGAGGTTATAACCAGGTCGCGTTATTTGGTGTATCTTCGAAGTCCAAGCTCCAATACCGACGAAATTTTAATGTGACCATTAGTTTATTTTCTAATTCTGGAGCGCAATGTGTTAACTTCCAGTCTATTGAGGAGCACAAACCGTGGGCTTTCACAATAAAAGATGCGAACAAATCAAACATGGGATATTATTGCCCATTATGGCCATTATCAATATCATCAATATAATATCATATATCATATCAATATCTATCAGTTATAAAAGAACAGTGTAAAGGTTGCATCATAATTACACCCTAGCAGTATTGTTACAATCCGAAGACGACAGCCACCAGCCGTATTCTCTGTCCGCCACAAGACTGACTCTACTGACTGAATTTATTATATCACAGCCAATTTATATCTTCTTCCTACTACCATTATACCATGTGGGGACAACGATAGTTAACAAATGAAATACAAGAGAATCGTCAATATAAATGAATAAAGGTCGCGTTATTTGGTGTATCTTCGAAACCAAAGCTTCAATACCAGTGAAATTTCAATGGCACCAATCCGGAAGTGTATTTCGAACAAAAAAAAAATGTGTCAAATCGGTTAATAAATGACGGAGTTATGAGGTAACAAACATAAAAAAAAAACACACAACCGAATTGAGAACCTCCTCCTTTTTTTGAAGTCGGTTGATAAACAGCAATAATTATTTAAGATATCGAAGAATAGTTTTTGGCCAGTTTCAGCCAAAAAATCTAATTTCGACCACAGTTTCGACCTCGGCTAAAAATAGGCCGAAACTCAGTATTTGTGAATTGTCACCAGCTGAGTTAGTCGGCTGGCGTGACTGAGTTAATTTTTTTTTTTTTCATTTTCTGTCGAGTTATTCTGTAATATTTATGTTTCCTACTTCAATAGTTTTTCATTTCATTTAACACGAATTGTCCGTATATGTGTAAAAAATACGCTAGATTTTAGTGTACGATGTTTTTAACATGCCTAAATAAGTTTCGTTTTTACTCGAAATTGGGACCGAAGCCGAAGAATCGACTTTGGTTTCAGCTGAAAATCCTGTTTCGGCCAAACACTGATAGATCATTAAGTAGTTACTTGTAAAGTCGAAGCGCGGTCGAGATAGTGGCTAGCGACCATAGTTTTCACGTGGTTCACACATACAAATAAGAGATACAGGTGCTTGAATAAAATGTACAGAATAGGATTTCAATACGAACTGCTATGTATATAAATACAAGGTTCCAATTACTCAATAAGATGTACATCATTGGGCTATTTTTATTACAAGGGGGACTGAGCCCCTGAACTCTGAAAATATAAGTTGATCTTAAAAGCTCATTTTAATTAAAAGCATATAAATCTTACCAACGAAAGAGCTTTCTAGCCAATATAATTTTTGGCTAGATCTCGGCGAGGGCTGCCTGTCGACATCTCCGTTGGCGGGCTCTAAGCCCGACACGTAGTGCACTATAGCCGACGTGACCTCCTTTATGGACGATTGGATCTCCTCTGATGCTTTCGATGAAGCGGTCGATTGTTGGAGCAAAGATGATGCTAGCCTGAAATATCAGAGATAATAGTGAGTGGTAAAAATGATTTGTAACACAACTCTTAAAAACCAAGACGCTAAACTAGACTTCCTGGATTTTATTATCGATCGGAGTAGTTAAGATTTTTTTTATATATTTATGTCCTAGTCTGGAAGGCGAAAGAAAACCATAAAATATACCAGCTGTTTATCAATCCGCACAGGTCGTAAAATTCTACCAAGAGATAGGCCCGTTATTACATATAAGGAAACGAACTTGTGTAGGCGATGGTCTAACAAACCGGTCACTATATGATTCGGCTTTGCCATAAATGCTACCCTTATTATTAAGAGGCGTCAGGTGCAATTGTTGCGCATTGATACGTACTCTGTTATCTTATATTATAATTTATATAACCATCGATTATGTAGATTTTTTCTTATCACACGTGGTAACTGTTATGTATGTACTATGCACGATTATAATTTTTCTAAATTTGACTTGAGAATAAGTTGACCACAACATTGGGTCAATAACAATAAAAGTGGGTATACTGATTTTAATCAGATTCACATTGGTTAAAAAATAACAGGAAAGTCTACAGACAATCACGCTATTACGTGGCCGCCTGTGTCTATTTATTAGTGTCACAAAACAAACTGCCATGGCCGTTTACGGGTCGTCTGTTAATTGAATTGATGTTCGTTCGTAAAGAAAATTATTTAATTAATCGTAATCGACCATTACTGTGGACAGATGTTCTAATCGCCACATCCCCGGGTCAATAATATTAGGAGAATGTTAAATAAAGTCCCTTTGACTTTCCCAAATTGACCGTACCAGTGTTCATTATAAAAAAATCATTACTTATATCGAAGATTTTTACTAAATTAAATATTCTCCAAAGTTCAAGTTATTTTTTAATATCAATAAAATAAATAAAATTATTACATCAATTTTGTGCTTCAAAATAAGCACTAGAGCATGGGGGACGAAACGCAGAAGGTTCAGTGAGATTTTAATGTCAAGACAATTATATATTTAGTAACTTTTATCAACTACAAATGTATGTAATAGATTCATTCGTTCAACCGTTTCAATCGTAATCGTGAATTTGATGGCCGTTCATCGGTGAGTAATTAGATCTCTGGTTGGGCATCGAAAGACGACTCTTGACTTGGCAGATCATTAACTAGGTATACTAGCGACGGGCAACACGCACGGCATGTCAAAGGATATATACGGCTCTGAATATATCCGGACAGCTCTGTAAAGTTGCATTCAGATTCCGTGTCTATGGACCTATGTACGCCCGACTACTGAACATTTTATTACAGCGGTTCCCAAACTTTTAAAGCTATGTAACGCTCAGTAAAGTTTTTTTATTTATGGAACTCCATAGTAAAATATAATAAATAAAAGATACCCACTGCAATTTCAAATAAGAGTAAAAATTCTTCATTACAAATATTTGAAATATAGATTAATGTGGTGATTAAAATGATTTCTTCGTTTCCTATAAAAACTATCAATAGCTCCAAAATTTAACAGTTATTGTGTAAAACCTATTTAGTATAGAGTAAAAATGGTTCAATGTTTATTATTTCGTGAGCTTAGGTCTCTAAATATTCTAACGATTCAATGACAAATAATGCAATATTCGAGAAACCCTAGTGTCTTTTACACGGAACCTTTAGGCTCCGCGGAACTAGCTTTAGGAATCGCTGCTTTATTATAACTCTCAGCGCACTTGATCCGTGTAACGCTTTAATTCATACACATTTCATTTCACTCCATTGTGCTAACAGACAAGTCGCGCCAAAGGATAGTGTACGTGAGTCCCGCTAGGGATACGAAATCGTGGATGGGCTGTGCATACGAAGTTGCAGGCGTCGTAGGCCTAACTAATATTATAAATACGAAAGTGAGTTTTTTTGTTTGTTTGTTACGCGTTCACGCCTAAACCGCTGAATCGATTATCATTAATTTTGGTATGGAGATAGACGGGACACTGGAGACGGTTACAGGCTACTTTTTCTCGCGAAAAACTTATAGGGAGTGGGGTGAGGGGAGGGGTAATTTTTGTATTAAACTTTTTATTACGTCGTTCGATTTGTATCTAACTTTGCAGAATTATTGTTTATAATTAATGACTAAAGTGTGCATATTTGTTTTTTTCAAACTACTCTTAAAAGGGGGTGAAATGGGGGTTGTTCAATTCGCGGCGAGGCAGAACCTATAACTCTGTAGTTAATTTTTTTCTTTTTGTAACTAATTAACCTCTACCTGACGAACAACCAGAATTGGTTGACGAAGTCAATATTAATGCGAGCGAAGCCGCGGGTAAAAGCTAGTAGCTATATAAAATCAAAATGTCTGTTTATTTACCTTCCACGCGAAATGAAGTAAATAACCTTAAATTTTACACACTAAGTGGACGTATCTTTGGCTAAAATATAGCCTACCATTTACCAGCATGCGAGCGAAAAACCACAGACATTAGTTAGTATGTAATTCACCTCTCGTGTGGCGTTCGCGGTGCGCTATTCAATCTCTCCTGACTCCTCCAGCCGAGGTAGGGCTGCCTTGCACTGAACGACGAGCGGGCGGACGGCGAACACAGCGGACTGGTGCCGCGGATGCTGCTTCTCGTTGAAGAACACGGTGACGTCTGGAGGAAAGCGAAGACAGTGATCAACTCCTTTTTAGAGATATTAATGTTTATATGTAAATAAATTACATTTCTGCATTTATTTAGTTCGAGTTGTGCTCATTCCTGAGTGTCGATAAAACAGTGATCGTTTAAAAATGGCGCTGCCCGCAATACCATCATGCAACACTGTCGGTAAAAAATTTATGAACATGGTCAAATCATAGTATATTGTAAAAAGGAACTGACAATTTAAATAATAAACTTTAACTGTCGTTTCTTTGTAAGATAGTGTGATGTAAGGTAAATAATATAATGACAGTGTACAAGGTAACTAATTAATCTGTGGTACAAGTATTAAAATAATTTTTTTTCAGAGCAACACAATATGGTGCACTTAAATTATTGCCAGTTCCTGGCACATAATACTAATATACTGGTTCTGATCATTTAAAGAATTGTTGTATTACAGCAGAAGTGGCACAAACGTGATATAAATACTTAAGAAAACTTTTCCTTTGTTCGTTAATTACAAAAATAAATATGTAGCCAAATGGTGTAAGCGGAAGTATCAGGGAAGGCAGGAAAAGAAAACTGTCCCTCTTTGGGAAAAACTACCTTCTCTCTTCTATCTTGACGATCTTCTAATCTCAATTTTGAAAAAGGCCACGAAATGTTTAGAGTTGATGAAGGATATCTTCGGAAAGTAACTTTTCAATTTAAATATGCAATTTAAATATTACGAGGTTTATTTATTATTTGAAATATGTAATTACGTTATCTTTGTCAAACCATATCTTACAATTCTAACTAAGCAGGTCTATGTTGTGTTGATACTACGTTTATGTATTTATTTATACCTAACAGATATGCCATAACCGCTACGGCGTACCGATGGGTCCGCAACAGGAATGAGAATCAATTTACGACGCCTTTAAGTATTCGTGTACTCGTACTACTAATTTGAAACTACTTTTCCATCCCAACGTTTTTCGACTTTCCTGACGTTTCCACGTCTACGAAGACGACGCTCATCCTCGTCAGTCGGCCCGTGACTACGATCGTTGCAATCCGGTCGAAACGTAAGAATAAAAAAAGTATTACCCTTAAAGTATCAACACGACATAGACCCGGTCAGCTAGCATTACAAGATTTGTCACTATATAAGTCATGAAAGTTTAGAAATATTTGTGAAAACAAACGATGTAGCGAGATATGAACATACTTGATTAGAGTTAAGTCTGCTGGTGGACCATCTGCCGAAGCTAGTGGTGTGCGGGGACAGCTGCGGCGGCGGGGGCTGCGTGTTGGGGGCTCCGCCGAGGCTGCCCAGCGAGGTGGTTTTGGAGTTGAGACCGCTCCAGCGAGCCGCTGACGCCGACGCGTCAGACAGCCGTTTGCGTAGGAGGAAGCCCTCGCGAGGGGCCGGTGCGTTTTTGTACCTGGAAATAAACATCGATTGTCTAAATTTTCATTGTTTACATAGGATTTTTCTCGTGATTGTGTTCGCTTGGATTACGTAAACATTGTCTAAGGGCCAGCGTATACTTGCTACTTTTAGCATGGTGTTCGATAATTTTATCGTCGGGGTTACTATCTAAAAATTTGCAGACAGCGACAGCCACGTGATCATTGCGCGACCGGTGATTAATTGTAATAAAAAATTAGTATCATGTATGACGATTGAGTATCTATTATTCTATGACCATAAAATGCACTTTCCGCGGTAAATTTAGCGCCATTATACAAATTACATTACACAAATTCTCGTTTTGACAGCAGATATCGCGCGATATTGGGTGTCACATTCTGTCTGCAAGTTACGTAATAGGGGTGCGTTTTTGGAAGTTCGATGCAGCTATTCGGTAATGCGATGATATGTATATATATACATAATTATATATACATATACTAACATTTAATGAGGTATTAATGACATAATTTGTCTATTAAAAGAGACGACACAAACAATTAAAAAAATTATGTGATTGCATTAGACTTCTAACCGAATAGAAGTTTTTTATAGGTAGACAGAATTTCATAACGAAACTTTAAATCTTGAATACTTACCTAAAGTGCGTGCTTTCCATTTGAGCAGCCAAAGAGGACATGATCAACAGAGGAACTAATAAATTCTTTTGTATCCTATAATTTTATCATAATACTCCTTTATTTATCAAAAGAAGCTGTGTCAAAATGGGTCATACTTTCAAGGGCATGGGGCCTTATGGCACGCACTAATAGTTATCTATCAGTAACCATCAGTTGTTTATCAATATAATAAGTGACAAAAGACTGATGAAGAAAATCTACAGAGCGAAAGTGAATGGTAGCAGAAGCCAAGAAAAACCAAGGCTGACTTATGCAGATCAAATAGCCAAGGCGTTAGCTGACGGAAATGTTAAAAGCACTCGCATACCTAGGTGAAAGTATGTTAGGAGAACAATGAGATTTTGAGATAGAGGAAGCGAAAGAAGTACATATTTAAAGAAGCACAACGCTTGGCGCTCCGGCCTCTCTGACCTATCCCATTAGGGATACAGCGTGAAGATGTCTTGTCTTGTTGTTATCAAGCCGAATGGCGATTCACTTCAATACAATTGCGAAATTACGAAACATCGATACGATCGTTGCTAAAAGTAGCAAGTACCTATATTTAGGCCCTAATACCCTATTAAGATCAATGCTATGTTTTTAATTCAATGACGTTACCACGTCGTAGAATGAAATGGCTATTATGCTATAAGTTATAGCATATTCTTAATTATTATTTGTGTTAGAGCTTAGACTTTGTTCATCGTTCAACTTATTTGTTGGGTAAATGACCTAATATTGTGAGTAAAACCATCGACCTACTATAAAACCAGTGTATTATGACTTAAGTAGAGTAGGTAGGTAATAGCAGGTAGTAGTAGTAGTAGGCAGGTAGATCGCCGATCAAAAAGTGTTGGTGTTCTCAATTCGCCCCCATTATCCAATCAAAGTTAATACAATTTATGCACGTAAAAATTACAAAGTATTTTAAACGTCATGACACCATCAGCTCGGATAAAACCTACATCGAGAAGAACCGAAAAGAAACTCAGTCAGGTATCATGATGGATGAGTACCTAACCCGAACTATTAGTGACAGTTACCAGAATAAAAGTTTCAAGTTTGCATAATTCACGCCATATTCCATTTAGGATGGACAGAATGGAACAGAATGTCAAAGTGTAACAAAATAATGACGGATTGCAAACCCTTAGTAAGTTGTGTATATTAAACCCTATTCCTTAGCTGGCTTTTTAGTTTTTTTTTTGTAATGTAGGAGAACCTGCACTGAAGTACCCAACCCCAGGGGGTGGAGCTGGGTTTTGTGGGGGTTTTGTCCACCAAAATCCTACAGTGTTCGTCTTCTACTGGACCACAGGAGCTGTCGTCCTGTACAGGGTCACAGTATAAATATAACAGTACGATGCCTTCATAGAAAGCAAGCGGCGCGGTTTGTATGTGTGCGCGCTAATACGCACTCGTCGTGGCACGCAGCACTCAACGATAATATTTTGGGCGAATAGTGGTCGCGATGCAAACATGCGACCGCTTCCGTTTGTTTATAATTCGTTCTTCACATCGTCACAAATACAATACTGTCTAAATCGCTTATACGAATGAATCATAATGTCATTAGATACCTAAATAATTTTAGTTATCGAATCTCGAGTTATCGTTTTTCAACATAACTACAAGAAATTAAATTTAACAAACATGAAAAACTTCCGAACGTCCGAATGTATTGTTTTTTATTATTATATACTAATATAACTAATCGAGATGCTCTCCCCATCCCACACCCAACGAAACCAAACCACCCTACATATCCGGCCGAGAGATAGGCAAATACCGGACATGAGGCGGGGAGTCGGTTTTCTTTTCTACATATTTTCTGATCATTCTTTGGTCCGGGCTATATGGTTGGGACTTTTTTAACCTATACCTAATACCCCACGCGGGAAGATAAGAATATGGCAACATTCTATAAATGGTAGGTATATTGGATACAGAACCAAGATATCTTGTTCAAATATGCTTAAAACCAATAATAACATACTTTTATAAAAAAATTAACATTTGCTTACTAAGTTTCAAATAGAGTTTTTGCTGTTTACCGTTTATTTTTTGTATACGTATCATTTTCTGAAACATACTTCATGTCGTGATATCAGTTTTGATCGTGAAACTCGATTTAGTAGTTTGTTAATTTAATTCTTTCGTAAACATAGACAGATAAAAAGCATGATTTTTTGACCTTGGCGTGTAATGGAGCAACCACAAGATTAGAATGTAACGCATGAATACCGGATACAGATAAAATTATTATAGATAGTTCAGTTTAAGTTATATAAAGTAAAAAGTAAAAACATTCTTTTAATATTGCAAATCAATAACAAAAAAAAAAATGAAAATGAGTCACCTAGAACATCTATATACCTACGTAAGAGCAATAAATATTTATCAGAAAAACTGCACCTAATCGATATTGATATGTAACTGTCACAGTATTTTGTCAGGGACTATTTTAAAAGTACTTTAAAAGTATTAAAATCAATGATAAAAATTTCATTTATGGCTATAAAAAACTATAACGTCTAACAATTAAATTTTTACACTTCGTTAATTGAAAATACAATATAATAATGACGCTATAAAATAAATAATTAATTATACCCGTACAAAATTATAAAAATAGAAAATAAAGGTTTGAACTATGCGTATATTGTAAAAACAATTTCCGTACTCAGGTATATAGACACTTTTTCAAATATAACATCTAATTTCACTTTAAAATAATAAGTTCTACTTTAATTTTTTTTTTACTTTAATTATTTTTTTATAAAATTTGTAGCATTTTGTAGCAACGGGTTCAAATCAAACATTGACGATTTGTGGGTCGAATGATTAATTTTGTGAGTCGTGCTCTCACAAACTGTATAGAATAATTGAATATATATATTATGTAATATATATTATGTAATGACACGATATTCTATGATGTCTAGCTTTGTATAACCGTAATTGGCATTTATATCATCGAATTTAATACTTTTAAATTACTTTTAAATGAATCTCTGACAAAATACAGTGACAGTTACATATCGATATCGATTGGCTCCACTTCTTCTGATAAATAAAATTTATTGGTCTTACGATGCAAAACGCAATATAGGATTATCTATTTAATATGTTTCTAAGACTTGTTTAAGTGCTTAACAATTATATAAATAATAGACCAAAGAACAACGATATACATAGGTGGTGTGTACAGTATCCAAACAATTATCGCATCTTGGATCACATGTTCAATTAGTCACCAGATGCAGTTACGATATCATTAATTGACTATGATAGGCCAGCGGCGATGTACCGCCATGAGCGTGAGAAACTGATGTAATTACACTGATGGTAATTACATACGCTCTGGCGTACACTTCCTTACCTGGGGCGATATTTATGCAAAATGGTAACGTTTTCTTTTGAACGTTTTGAACTTACATAATATAAAATTATAAAGTAAAGACCGTTATGGGCATAATAGAACACCTTATACTATACTCTCTATATAGGTACACGTCAAAAATTTGTGTTTTAATCGATGAATTATACGTTTAAAGTTTTAACTTTTCTAGCGACATTTATTGCGACATTTTCAGGAAGGTTCAGTATCAAAATGTCTTCAGTATGAACGATATTGATATTACGGACTTTTATACCCACATCTGAATACTACTCAACATATTTTATGCATCTCTCTTTTATTTTTTAATACAATAAAAATAAAATATGAAAACGACTTCGCCTTATACCTTGTAGGTACTTATTACATTTTAAAACTCAAAATTAAAATAAATTAAAATAAAATTAAAAAAAAACGCGAGTAACTTGTAGAACTGAGAATACTTTATGAAAAAAAAAATGTTAGTTTATGGAGTTCTCTAAATAATACTACGTTGAAAACATTATTATCGATTGTTAAGATAGACATATTGTTTTTAGGTACCTACCTACTAGTTAATTAAAATATTTAAAGTAGAAATGCGAATATCACAATAACTATACTTAGGTATCTATGTGAACATGAGTATCTTTGTGATTATGAATTCATAAATATCTACATACATACATATCGTCACGCTGTATCCCTAACGGGATAGTTAGAGTGGACGGAGCGTCAAGCGTCGCGGTCCTTATATACCCTTTTCACTTTCTCAAATCTCATCATTCTCCTAACTCATTTTCGCCTAGGTGCTTTTAACATTTGCGTGAGCTAACACTCTGGCTGTTTGATCTTCGTAAGTTAGCCTTGGTCTTCCTTGGCTTCTTCTGCCACTCACTTTCGCTCTGTAGATTTTCTTCGTCAGTCTTTCATCACCCATTCCTTCTATATGCCCGAACCATCTAGGTATTCCTTTCTTTATATTTACAATAACGCTGTCATTTGATCTTGTCATACTGCATATCTATTCGTTGCTAGCTTTGTGGAAATGTTTATTATATTATACAAAAAACAGTAAAGGCAAATTTACAGGAGAATAATGTTACATAAAACATATTCAGAATTAGGATATTTTTAGATAATAAAAACATGAAGTGAATAAAATTCCTAAATTAATTGCTTCCGTTTCCAAACAAGGCGAAAGAGGGTACGTACAGTAGGTAACGAATAATGAATTTACGACGCGAATGAATCGTGACCAATAAAAAGAGGGACACGCGAAGTTGTATGTGATATCCACTTGTAATGTTCAACGTGAAACTGAAAGACCTTCGTCACCTGTCCTGTGCACATGTCACGAGTACATAGGAGTAGACAAACAGCTTTATTTCAATTGTAAAAAAATGTAAATATAGTCAATGTTGGCAGTAACTTCAGACATAAAGAGTGATTTTATTTGTTCCATTAAACGAGCATAAATTATTTATTTTTGAAGTAATAAATATTTATAAAAGTCAATTGTTTTAAAATAGGTAATACAATACTTATACAACTCAGTCTACGGATAGTATACCATACCTACATTTATGCATTACCAAGACGAGAATATGACTGACTCAAAGTTCATCTAAATCCTATTAATATGTACTGTTTCCGAATAATAAACGAAAATTTATATATAAAATAATTTGGAACACTTCGTTTCCTGGATTAAACTGACAAAGAATCAAACCTGAGACCCTTCACAAGTGCACTACTATCGCGTTAACAATGATCAATTAAATCTAACTATTTAACTAGCAAAGTTAGGTAAGTGTGTCAGAAGAATGAGGCGAAAGAAGTATGTAAGGACCGCGATACTTAGCGCTCAGTCCTCTCCGACTACCCCGTTAGGGATACAGCGTGAGGATATGTATGTACATATGTATTTAAATCGAATAAAAACATTTATAATACTCACCATTCCGGCACATTGAGCTTCTGTAATGATCTCTGTACCCTCAGCTCGTGCTCCGATAGCACACGGTCTGAATTCTTTTGCAGTTCGTTCTCTGGAGGCTGTAATAAACAATATTAAAATGAGAATGACTGTCGATGGCTTCTATTGAATGAAAAAGTAGGCAATAAGCTACGCATGAAAGTATTTAAATATCTATATACATGTCTATAAAATAATTTATACGCTTAACCTTTTTAGACTTCTAAAGCGCTTTCTTCATTTAATGTGATACTAGTCACAATACGAATAGAATATAAAATATTTCGTTATTTTTATGACAATAAGTTATGTAAATAATACGATAATTGATTTAGAATTTATTTATTTACAATTTGAATATTAACATATTTAAATTAAATATACAAAACTTATATTATATTTAAATGTCGTTTGTCTACATTCGAATTACATAGTATCAGATTCGCAAAAGTTTTTTCTAGACTAGACTTAGTTTCATGACGTATTTGAGAGTACATGCACATTGAAAGTAATTGCCAAGAACATATTTACAATACCGATTCATCCATGTCATCTATAGTTGTTAAACGGTAAACATTTGTGTAAAATGAAGCGTTCATTTCAATATTTGTGGTTTCCGAACGATTTTCACCAACAACATTGAGATTTGTCATGGATGAGGAGTCCGCCATCTTTCCTTCTTTAACATTCAATGACTGAAGTATTTTACAAACGGCAAATCGAGTATAACCATTCTCTTCATCGTCACCTTGAGATAAATCGGACATTTTTATGTATTCATTAGGGAACTGGCTCACGATTTCTTCTTTTGTCTCTAATGATTCCTCACTAAGTAAAACACTACTATTTATTCCACAGTCATGTACTATATCAGACCACGACTGTATTTCATCGTTTTCTCTATAATCTTGCGCTAATTCTTTGTCACTAGTCTTGTTGTTTGTAGATGGTCTGATGTCATCAGTTGTGGCAATCAAATCTGATACTCCGTAAATAGTTTCGTACCAGCTCTCTGATGATTCAGGATCTGTTTTATGGCTTTTAGCGCCGAAACTGACATGTTTTCGATTCTTTTTTAAAGTAGATGTCGCTGGAACTAAACTGAATTCTTGATTTTCTTGCATCATTTTTTCTCTTTCGAAGTCAAAGTAATCTGGTACGTCAATGTCGTTAAAATCGTAATTTATTTGCGGTGGTTCTATAAGTGAACCTGCATTTGAATCTGACTCACTGTCCTCGAAGTCTTCCACAGGTGGTGGTGGTACACTTTCTAACAAACGATTGAAGAATGCTTCTATTCTATCTTCGTTTTTTTGCGTGCAACGCTTCTCATTTGAGGTATGTAGTCCTTCCAAAGATATTACCCTCCTCGAAAATATGTCCAAGTTAGGGTTACTTCTAAACGATCTCACACTTAAATTGCTTCTCAGCGATCTTACGCTTGTTTGACTCCAACTTCTCGTACGTATTTTAGATTGCCATTTGTCATGCTTGCTTCTAAAGCCTATCAAACTCAAAGAATTTTCGTCGTCTGATTCACTTTGCGGTATTTCTGGATATTTTGTATAATAACAGTCTTTTGATAACGGCTTCGAGAAAATTTCATCGATAGACACTTCTTCGAATGGTTCTAACTCTTCTGAAATCCAAATAGTATCTAACCGACGCCAAAACCCATTTCTTTGTAATACTTCTTCGGTTGTCAGGAATACTACTGAAACCATTTCTGTGGAGGACCTACATGTTCCAAGTATTGAAAGTGACTAATTTTAAAATCCATTAGAAATGATTATGGGAAAGTCAATATTTGATCCTTAGTTGTTGTTTCGACAATGAAATCATTACTATTGGTTAATGATAGGCAATACTTTAATTTATTTTATCTAAACAAAAAATATCGTAATCCGTTTTTAATTTCATCTAATTAGCTAATTTGTCTCATTAACTACTGATGATTCAGTAGAACATACACATAAATATCACATGATATTAGAAAAACTTCTATACAATAAACTAATGACATTTGTAACCTTTGTACTATGTATGGTTCATTGACTTGGAAAATTACATTTTAGGACCATTTCAAGGGTCGGTTGAGCTTTTCATCCAAAACTTTTTAAGTAAAAGGATTTGTTTTAGGTCCTTCTCGAAGGACCGTAAGGATTCTAGGGGTATGACCTTGAGTTTGTTTGGATATTTCACTCACCCTTACGTCAGATGAAGCGAGTAGCGCGCATGGCCCCAGTAGTCCTACACTTTCCCAGCAAGTCATGTTCACAAACTATTTTCACACAAACGTTTAAGTTCAATACAGCCTACACTCTTATATCGACAGTATTATCGCATCGTGATGCACCAGTGACTTCGTGTGCCACGTTACGTAAGTCTTCATAATAGCACTTAACATTGAATTATTTTTTCCATAACAAACAAAGCAACTAAACACAAAAACTACGGCAGCCTTTAAGAGGAAGTGAAAGAAGCAAGCTGTAATTTCGAAGCGGAAAGCGTTTTCCAATCAGATCAGCATAACGTTGCTTATTGAACGACAAAATCCAATTACGAGACTGAATCGGAGCGACCGTGGGGCTTCGAAGCTTAAAGTCGCTCTGCGGGCTGGGCTGGGTCTGGCATGCGGTGCTGGGGTCGGACTTACGCGTCGGCCACTGCGGCACTCCGCGTCATGAGACATAGATGCTAACTGGACAGGCGGCCCCGGCGCTGCCTCCCGCCAGACTGACTGAGGCACGGCGCGTGTCCTTGGCGAATGCGCATGCTCCGTTCACACACCCTCTACTATCAGTTTTCTAGTGTCCAACAATACAATTGTTAAGTGACATATCCTCACCGTTTTGTCTTTCACTACTGCTGACACAGATGAAATGTCATTTAGTTACAGACCCAGTATTTCACGAAACATCTCGATACTTGTTGCTATATCGCTGCAAGGCATTGATCGTTTGTAACTTTGCTTTGCAAAAAAAACAGCGTTGGACATGATTCATGACGGAATATCGTTTAATATGAATTTCAAGATACAGCTGTATCGTTCGCTGTTCTCTTGTTCAGTAAAAGGTATTTCTCGTCGAGCATTTGTTAGAGTTTGTGGGTGTGGCATTGCGTGACATTATTCGACCTCGGGTAACCTTACGAATTAACCATAAGGGTTTCGGTATCATTAAAATTAACCAAACGAACAAATGAACATAATATACTGATTGCTTCAATCTTACATAATATGCCGAACGGTATTTTATTTGCGACGTGAAATATTTATAATCTTAGTCGTTTAATATAATGTATGACAAATAAAATTACTTATTTTGTGTTTTAGGGTATCTTGAGACAAATTCAAATTTCAAGACTTTCTTCAATTTCATTTTTTCATTTTCGGAGCCATATTACTTTTATTGGATCGTAATGAATGCAATAAAATGTAATGTAATGAAATGTATCATGTATGCGAGTCCCGCTCTCATTACATTACCAGTATCATTTCGCTCTCATTATATTACCAGTGTCAATTCATTTTAAGAACCCTATCACAAATCGTAAGCATTTGAATTTAGGTATTGGCGCGCTCGGACCACACGTGTACGCGTGCGAGTTTCGTAGCTTTATTGCAGTGTGAGTAACGAAGCAACTTCAGTATAAAATATAATTTTGATACTTTTCCGAATCAAAAGTTTCGATTTTTATTAATAGTTTTTTTGTTTTTAGATAAATACATATAATATTCGTAATTAGTATTAAGTGTTCTCGACGCGTTAAATGTCTGTAAAAGAAATACAATAACATTCCGTAACACAAATATATAGTTACATAGGTACTATTATGTAAGTAAAGATTGCATAGAGTTAAGTATTTACCTGTCTAGTACTACTAGAATTAGGATAAGTTACCTACAAGTTAGTTGCGTAATCATTATTAGATAAAATTATCTTTTACTAATCAAAACTCAAGTTCACATCTTTTACTAATAAAAATTAACTTCACACCGTTTCAATAAAGATGAAATAGATGATAGGCACTTTATTAAATAAATGAGAATCTACTTCTTGTAACAGAGAGATTCGTATAGAAATTCCATAGCAGTTTCTTAGCTTTGCAGAAATAAACTTACAAATACACACAATAATTCTACAAGTATTTATTTTGGAATCAGAAAAGCTTAAAATGCCTCGTTAAATCATTTTTAAAAGGATCGTCAATGTACAGACATTACGATTTGTTGCTGTTTTATAATAAGACTAGCTGTACCTGCGACGTCGTCTGCGCGGAAAACTTTTTGTGGCTTTCCCGGATTAGATTAGACCACATGTACATGTATATGCGTACAAAGATTGTCTTCAAAACAATTTCATTACAATTAATTCAGCGCCATAGCATTTCCCATTCAAAGTAAAAATCCCTAAAAATGTGAAAAGGGGGCTGAAAAGGGGGAAGGGGTGAAAATCTCCATGTCAAATTTCATTATAATCGGTTCAGCGGTTTAGCATTTCTCATACAAAGTTTCGTTCCGCTTTGCACCTTTTTAGGGATAGAATTTCTAAAAAATAAGTGCACAATCACATGCTCTTATTACGTAACAACTTTCATCAAGATCGGCCAAGCCGTTCTTTAGTTATAAAAGGACATACAGAACACACACAAACATTTTAAAAATGGTAGAATCGAAATCAGTGAGTCGTAAAACGATTAGTTATCACAAAATTTGACAAAAAAATTGAAACTACAGACAGACGCTAGAGATTTATATAGTAGTATAGATGTAGATAAATATCTTTGCCATGCTTATGTACGTTTACGGTAAAATATATAGGATCAACAAAAAAGCCACTATAAAATAAACACATATTACAGATGCAACTCAACTAATAAGAGCTCAGTGTAGATCTCAACTTCTAGACGGCGGATCACGATAAATCATACCTAATGTGCAACCTGTCTTTAAATTTTGCAGTACTTATTGTGAGATGCTTATATATGCTACCATATAGTAGTAGATTTTCGTTTGAAAAATGGTGAAAGTTCTATGGAATTAAAAAAATACATAGCCTAAAACCATCTATAAATGATTCCGCCTCGAACGGTCATAATTCCATACCGATACGTTTAGTAGTTTTCACGTGTTTGCGTGACAAAGAAAACCTATTCCATTGTATATAATATAATAGTATTGTAGTAATATAGTATACACTGAGCCAAAGCAACGCGTGGACGGGTACAGCTGGTTAGTGTTAACAAAACACATATTAACAGTCGAAAAAATACCCACAAGACAAAACAGAGGCCCCATCACTCCATTGTGGCCACCGTCGCGACGTACGGTATTGGGTTTTCAATCCCCTGTTTGCAGAATGTGTAGGTTATATAACAAGTGCAGTGTAAGTACCGACATCTTTTCTGTCTCGCAAGCTAGATTTTATAGAGAGATTAGAAATGCTTTGTAAGCTTTGTTTTATAAAAACGGTACTCATTTCATAAGATATATATTAATTAGTATTATGTTATAAGGATTATAAATAATATGTAGATATACCCATATATAAACTTGTAAATATGCATGCAGTGTTTGTCAATTTTAATCATACTGTATTTTTAATGTAATTTGTATGCATGTAATAATGTAATAGTTGTAAATAAACCGTAATAAATAAATATATAAATAAAAAGAAGTTTCGTTTCGAAGTTCTCGTTTATTTGAGCGACAACCATACGTTCTTTTTTTAAATATGAACTGAATATAATTGAAAATGATTTATCAACAATTTTTTTTAATTTATCATTTTCTGTAATTAATAAAAATATTTAAAAAAACACTTTTCGTCCTCCAAACGTTAAAGGCTCATTTTTGCTATACGAATCTCAAATCTGTTCCTTCGCGTCTGCCTCGCCCTCTCAACTCAGTCATTACCAGGCAATACCAGGCCTTAAGATTAACTATCATTGTGATTTCTCATTAGTATAATGAAAAAAAATTGTAACAAGGTTGTAGGTGTACGTATTAACGACATCCGGAAATCAATCTAATTATAAATGACTAGGGGCCCATCCCGGCTTCGCCCTGGTTAAATACATAATTATATAGCCAATGTCCATCTCGAATAATGCACCTTTCAAATGGTGAAATAATTTTTCAAATAAGTGCAGTGGTTTCGGAGATTACTCTCCACATATAAACAAACTTGCAAAATCCGCCTTCTCTCTTTATAATATTAGTATAGAATGTAGATAACTGTAATTGTACCGCTATTTTCTAACACAGTATACATATAACAGTAGGATGTCTTCATGGATAGCTAGTTTACGCGGTTTGTATGTGTGCACGATAATACGCAAGAGTCGTTGCACGCACACAATTGCAATATTTAGGGTGAATATGGATAATTATTGTAGCGCGAGTCGGGGTCGCTATATGAAATCGCACCTTTTTGTCTTTAGTTCGTTATTCACATTATCGCAAATACGAAAATGTCTAAATCGATTGAACGGACGTATTTTAATATCCTTAGATGTCTAAATAAATTTAGTTATTAGAATCCAAATTTATCATCATTCAACAAAACTACAAGAATTAAATTTAACGTAACATAACATATCTTCACGCTGTATCCCCAACGGGGTAGTCAGAGACGACGGAGCGCCAAGAGTCGCGGTCCTTACACACCTCTTTCGCTTCCTCAAAACTCATCATTCTCTTCACACATTTTCGCATAGGTATGCGAGTGCTTTTGACATTTCCATCTGCTAATACTCTGGCTATTTGATCTTCATAAGTCAGCCTTAGTCTTCCTTGGCTTCTTTTACCACTCACTTTCGCTCTGTAGATTTTTTTCGTCAGTCTTTCATCACTCATTATTTCCAAGTGCCCAAACCATCTAAGCATTCCTGTCTTCATTTTTACAATAACACTGTTGTGCAACCCTGTCATACTGCGTATCTCATCATTGCTTATCCTGTCCGCAAGCGTGACACCGCACATATTTCTGAGAGACCGCATCTCCACAGCATTTATCATACTTTCACTAGATTTCGGGCATATCCAGGTCTCACTACCGTACAACAAAGTTGGCACCAACACCGCATTGTGGATGGCCATTTTAGCAGTGTTAGATATATTCACACTACCCACTAATGCGGACAGAGCACCGTTCACTTTATTGCCAGCTGCTACTCTTCTCTCCACATCCAATTCACATCTTTCATCCCTCGAAAACGCACTCCCCAGGTACATAATTTCATTCACTTGTTCTAGACATTTTCCATTTACATAAATCACACATTTCGTTTGTACCGCTTCTTTTAAATTATTTTATTTTTTATTTTAAATTAAATTTAACAAACATAAAAAACTTATCAGTGTGCATTGTTTTTTATTATTATACTAGCTGATGGCTGCGACTTCATCCGGGTTTTTCATTTTTAAAATAGCCTTTGTATTTCCTCAGGATTCAAGCTATCCAAATAATCATACCAAATCGTATCAAATTACCAATGCCAAAATTTCATCGCAATCAGGTGAACGGTATGACAGTTCATAAAATACGAACGAACAAACAAACAAACATTGATTTTTATATATTAGATACTACATATATAACTAAATAAGATGTTCTCCGCATCTCACACGTAACGCAGTAACCCTATGAATCCGACCGAGAGGTGGCAATTACGATGCATGAGGAGGGAGTCGGTATTCCTTTCTACATATTTTCTGGTGATATTGTTCTATGTATGCATCAAAACGTAAACACTTGCTAGGAAAATAGAAAATAGGTATTTGCTATAATAATATTATGACAATACTGCTCTTGCTGAGGCTTAGCAATCGCAAAACAAATTCGATGTTTGATAGTGGATCTCAATGTAAATTACAAAATTTTATGCTTGTCTGGAAAAGTAAGTTAAATATGGCAACTACCAGCGCTTATCTTCCCGCTCAAGAAAGGATATTTTAAGGAACTGACAGACAACGGGCAAAAACGTATCACTATCTGATTTCGTTTTCTCTTTTGTAGGTCCAAATATTTATAACAAGAAATGGTCAAGTATGATACTGTTATGGTTGTGGCTTAAAAAACGAGATATACTAGTCTCAATTTTATGATAGAGACATTGTCATACGAACATCAACGTAGGTATGCATGTACGTATTTAGACATATACATGTGTCTGTCATAAAATTGAGTGGGGGTTAATAGCCTATGTCGGAATCTGGGGCATAATATTCCTAATAATAAATTTTAAGGGATATTTCGTGAGGGAATGCATGAATTATTGTCAGTAATGTCACAAAACCATGGATTATATGAGTCGTACGCTCGTATGTATAATAAGTAGGTATGTAATGTACAATAGGAATATTGTTATTAGGTTAGCTTTTGTAGCTTTTGTGATACATGTGTGTCTACGATAAAGTTTATATTTTAAAACTAGTATTTACTATCACATTAGTTTGTCGCATTGAATATAACGTGAAAATTTATTATATACTCTGTGGCACTTATCGACTAGTCTTAACAGCTAATTTCATTACTAACTAATAAACAATACGCCACTTCAAGGCCACTTCCTTCTATATACTAATTTCCTTTGAGGTAGCTGTATTATATTATTTAACCTGATAGTATGCGGGCGACGACAAGCAAGTAGGTACCTAGATCATTATCATTGTTATATTTTCTATGTCACAGTATTACAAGCTATGTGAAATGTTAGCTAAATGCTAATTGTGCGACTGCGTTGATGCTCTTATTAACAATGCTTAACCTTAGAAGTTAATTAGACCAGTCGAAGCGTCGCTGGACTTGAGTTTAGAAATAGAAATACTGAGGAATGTACGATTATAATAGATACACTTTTTTAAATTTTTATGCTAGTTCTATGAAGCTAATTTTTTTATGTTTATGCCAGGTCCATCAATAATACCATCCAATAATAGGTACCTATGTTAGCGGTACCTGCTAGCTTATTAATCTACTAGAAGCCAAATGCTAGAATATTTATTATAGTATCTTCAATTAGAGATGGCTAAGTCCGGTCCCTGCGGTACACTGATGGTTGTAAATGGTACGTCTAAGAACACGGATATACATATTATGTATATGTGATAAATTCCCAAAATCTTTAGCTATTTTCCGCTCAAACTCCAAAAACCATCAATCGACACGTGTTTCGCCTCTCAACGAAGCATCCTCAATCGATCGATTGTATTGGCGAAACACGTGTCGATTGGTGGTTTTTGGAGTTTCAGCGGAAAATAGCTAAGATTTTGGGAATTTATCACATAAATGGATTTCCGCAAAGTCAAATGGATGACAAAGAATGAGTGATGAAAGACTGACGAAGAAAATCTACAGAGCAAAAGTGAGTGGTAAAAGAAGCCAAGGAAGACCAAGGCTCACTTATGAAGATCAAATAGCCAGAGTGTTAGCAGACGGAAATGTCAAAAGCACTCGCATACCTAGGCGAAAATATGTGAAGAAAATGTTGACTTTTGAGGAAGCGAAAGAGGTGTGTAAGGACCGCGACTCCTGGCGCTCCGTCCTCTCTGTCTACCCCGTTGGGGATACAGCGTGAAGATATGTTATGTTAACACCTGACTATACTATATATTATGTATATGTCAGTTGCATGTGCGCGGAGTGGAATGGATTGTCCTTTATGCGTAATGAAAGTGCGACATGGATTGCGGCAAACATTTTGGTTGCAATAGAACTCTGTAGTTAGGAGTTAACTTTTAATATGTCGGACATACATATCGTTAATGTACTAGCCTAAACCGACAACTGATCGAAAATTCTTCAATGGTACTCGTCATAATTCGAAAGTTATTGATTGATATTATATTGTCCACTCACGCTAGGTGGAAGGATCAACTGAAAACCGCTCAAGTGCTGGTGGAACTAGCTCGCTAAGGATTTGAAAAAAAATTTTAGTGGCTGCCATTTTTCTGATCTCTAAAAAACTTTTCTAATTAGGGATGAATTTGGTCAACATTAAGACAAGTCTAACGTAATTATTTAATCGAATAAGAACATGTAGTATAATTTGTTAACAAATGGTTGATATATTAAATTTAAAACTATTTTTTAATAAATATAATGCTTAATGTTTTTTGTTTCTATCACTAAATTTATTAATTAAATTTAATTTTCATTAATATTATACGTTTAATTAAATTTTCTTCCGGGATCTCTTACGAAACGCGCCGGAACTCCTCTCGCGCTGTGCCGAAGCACTTCTCGGGTGGGTAGGCAGGACCCACCAGCATCGCAGAGTCTACGCTCTGCGCCTAAGCTGAGTTGATACTTGATAGAATGCCAAATACACATTCTGAATTTGGCTACGAACTAGAGATATGCCGGATTGTTAAAAATTTATATCTGCGAATATGAACACGGATACAGATTATTATCCGTAAATACAACCTCGATTTTCGTATTTCGTTTGTCCGTTCGTAATACAATTAAATTAATTCTTTTTATGTAAACATAGTGAGGTGGCTTACTATTATAATATGTATCATAATTATTTGTTTGATTTTTGCAATAAAAAATGCCAAAACTGTAATTTTAAGAAATAAAAAGTAATTTGAAGTTATTATATTTAATTGCTACCTATTTTTTAAATTCCATTTAATGAAATTCATTAATTATCCGCGGACACGGATACGGATACGAATATCTGGCACATTACTACTACGAACCACTTTGTCAGTTGGCTTTCTTCCTACGAACCAATATAAATCGTTCAAATATATATAAAGGGCTTCAAATAACGCTCTGTAACTACGTCAGAGCAACTAGGATCCTTAGTGACCTTTTCGTTATTCTTCTAAGAAATAAAATATCATGACATTCTCGAAATGTCAGGATGCCTGGCTTCGAAATCTTATATTGAAGTATTGAGCAGATATTAATAAATTCGAATATACATATAACTGTAAATAATAGTATTACATATTATGTATAAAACAATGCTGGTCTGAGAGTTCTCGCCAAGATCGTATAAGTCGACCATATTGTACGGCCTTTTATCACGGATTTCTATAAGTTCAGGGTTGCCAGATGGGCGGTATTTGTCTAGATTCTCCAGACGTTTCATACAAGTTCCCGACTCCCGACAAAATAATAAATCTCCCGACATTAAATAATAATCATTACCACAAGAATAAAATGTAATATAATTCGAGCTGCTGGAGACAGCGACTGTATGTACCTACCGATTACTGATGACTTCAAGGAATATTCGAAAATCTGCCTAAGAACAGAGATGACTAAAACAATAACAATAAATGACATTTGATTTTGGAAAGCAAATAATTAGCACCTACACCTACGTTGATTGATTTTGGAAGTTTTAATTATTTATCGAATAATATTCGGTTTCCTGCTGAAAGTTAAAATTGATTCATTTCAAACTAAAAGTAAACTTTTAATTCAAATTCGTAGGTAAAATCTTATTTCTACAACATAAAAATTCCTACATTTCAAAACTGTATCCAGAATTCCAGATATTTCGTTTTTCTCACCTGGCAAGTGACAACCCTATAAAGCTAGCAAGTTGCAAGTTGCCACTCGTGATTATCTACTTGGTTTCGCTTTACCAACTATAAGTGTACTGAACAACTATAAAATACCTATTTAGGACTGTAAAACTGTAGTTGTACATATAAGATGTAAGAAACTGTTAACTCAATTGTGTATCCCGAATTTATCGTAAGAAAAAAAATTGAAGTTTTTTTAACAAGCACTTATAAAAAAAAATTGTGATCACTTATTACTTATTAGTCGCTTTCAATATATTAATTTATTTTTAGTTATTCGACCAAAAGGAACATTTATTCAATTTATAGGGTTCCGTGCCGCAATAGAAAAAATTGAACACTTATTACACACACAGATCACTCGCGCGTCCATCCCTCTGCCACAGACGATTTCTTCAGAAACTGTGATATTCAAACTCGTTTGGTAATACGTCACATAGTAATATGTCTTGTTAACCCACAAAGTTTGCAATAGAATTTTAGTAAAAGATTTTACTGTAGCTCGACTTGAACATTCTCCACTTATTTCCGGAACAATTGGACCACATACTTAAACGTTTCAATTTAAAGCCTTATGAATAATTTACAAGACCTAAGTCTTGTCGAACTCTACTCGATTTAAGAAATTTACTTTTTACATTATGTAAAACTTTACTATTTTAAAATTTCATGTACGGAACCCTCAGTGCGCAAGTCGCAGCTGTACTTCAAAAACGTGTGTTCGCAAAAAACTTAGCCAGTTCTTTTATTTACATATTATAGTTACAGCACATTGAAATGATAAACAACCAGAAGCCAAACTGTCATTATAACTTTATGGTTAATTAGTAGCGGCTTAATGTGCATAATAATTAGCTAATTCATTCATAACGTGTCACTAAAATAAACATTGGCATATTCATTACATATTATTTGTCTTTAAATGTATGTAAATATAATATGACTAAGTACATGGTATAAGCGACGAATTGGAAATTTTGACTGCAGGAATATCAATTTTTCTATGTTACGTTATGTATAAGTTTTATTACAAAACGCATGAAAGTAATATTTGGTAACTTGATTCTTCATTTCATTGACTTCATTTTGCCAGTTGCGTTATACGAGTGGTTAGCGTTTGTAACAGAAAAAAATATCAAAGAAACCTCTTTTGAAACAACGGGTTAACGGGACCGATTTATGCTTTTAAATTTTCTGTGTAGATTAATCTAAACACACTCTTCATTATGCGAGTAGGATTTTTTTAAATTAATTACATTTTTTTTTATATAAAGGAAAATAACTTTTTTTTTTCGTATTTTTCGTAAACTATCACGCACACGCTTGTATGTTGTAGAAGATTTATTTTAGATTAAATTATTGTTTATCACTGCGTCATCTTAATCCAGCCATTCCCAAAGTGGGCGATAACGCCCCCTTGTGGGCGCTGCAGGCCTAAAGGGAGGCGGTAAGAGACCCAGAAAAAAAATGGGGGCGTTGTGTAGAGGCCTGGGGGGTGATTTGTAATTTCATTTAGCTAGGAGGCATCTTAGACAACGACTGCATGAGCTCTCGACTCAGTAGACAAAATAAGTTTGGGAACCAGTGTCTTAATCGAATTCGAAAACAATTTCAACGACAATCGTTGATTTTGAAGAAATGGTTTTTTTTCAGGATCTAGAAATTGAACTAATGTGATAGATCCCCCTACATACTATATGTAGATGTTATAATACAAAAAATATAACATCATTGTATGTAGTATATATTTAGATAATATTAGTACAGATTAATTAGTATATTACGAGTACATACGGTATACTATGTTCTGTTATTTAAATTTTTGTTGAAATAACGAGAAATGTTTCACTTCACAAATTTAGACGAACAAAGCTCTTTGAACGAACAGTGTAATTTTTTAAGTATATATATATATGCTTTTGCTTTCATAGATATATCCACAATGTATTCGTAATAACGCTGTATATTTATTTAAATAGAGCCGATTTACTTAATATGGACTATCGTAGAAAACTTCATTTTGCAATCCTAATTAATAATATTATAGGAGACAAGACACCAAAGTATCTTTATGACAAGCTGAAATGATCTGCTCTTGGCTGTCGGGTGAATGGCGACTTACTGGCCACGCCATTTCATAAAACTAGGACATTCGAAGGTAGTTTCCGCTATCAGGCTACAAAGTGTTGGAATAATCTACCCGCACCTTTAAGGAATCCCCTCTAAGGCAACTTTAAAATTAAAATTTAAAAAGTGGTTGTTGTTAGACCAGAATAAACCCAGACAGTGGTTGGGGTCCTGAGTGGTTGTTCGATAGTGCGAGGTGAATTTTGGGGGTATGCTTTCTATACTTTTGTTGCGCGACTTATTTGTTTCTTTATATACGCATATAATATATAAATTGTATATATTGTATTGTATATATGTAAGGACCGCGACGCATGGCGCTCCGTCGTCTCTGACTACCCCGTTAGAGGTACAGCGTGAAGATATGTATGTATGTGTGTGTATATATATATTGTACATAGTCGTCATGACATTTTATTATAAATTAGTATTTATTTACTTATTCTAAAGTATCATCCCATTTAGGTGCGACAGAATATCAGTGTCGCTCTCTCTATGAGCTGAAAGGCATTGGAGTTGAGTCGTTGCCTCTTGAATGCCGCAGCACTAAATCGATGTGTAACTTTGTTACCATGGGCTGTTAATTGTCGTTGTGGGTAGTGAATAAATGTTTTCTTTCTTTTTTTTTGGTTTCTTATTTCAGATTTCATGCTAGTTTAACAATATTTATTATAATAAGTATACTAGATTTTATCTACATTACACTTTAAAAACACATTAAAATAAGTTAACGAACTAATTGAAATGTAACAAATATTAATAATTTCGTAACATCAGATGTACAAGAAATTTGACTAATTCATTCCCTTTTACCATGTCCTAAAGTACACGACCAATGTATTTTTAATCCAAGGTATTTTTGCTCAGCCATGTTTCCCAGAGATATCTTATTATTACATATTGTGATTATTATGTTTAAGACACTAGGCGACACTGCGGTGCTGTGGACCTGTGGTACACCAGCTACACCACAGGTTTCGTTAGGAAAGCGTGTAATTTAAAACGTTACTAATAATAATATATAACAACGTAGTCCAGTAACAAAGTACTTTCGGAAGTATCAAATAATATTTATTTTTATAATTTTTATGCAAATGGCGTATAAATGTTGAAATTAGAATAAGGGTAATCATAATTTAATTGTAAGATTATAGCTCCATTTGCATAATACGAAATAAAATATTCAGTTAACGCCTGATAGAATTTAAAGAGCAATTTCGTTTACGTGAAACATTCAAAGTTCAAATTACAAAATTAAATTTTTATCATTAATGTACAGTAAAGTTAACGACGAATACAAAGTATAAGTTTGTGGGTACGTGTATAAAAAAAATTACAACCAAAGATATACTGTGACTCGACGCTCATCTCCAAATCATCGAACTACGACTGTGTACTGTATTGTGCATTTTAATAAAAATATTATTAATTAAATTCTTAACTAAATAACTTGCCCATCTTGGCTATAAAAAAATAAAAAATATTGGGTGTAAGAGAAAAGAAAATGGTGCGGGGAGAACCGTTCGGAAATGATTTAGCGGAAACATCAGGATCGCCATAGAAGTATTTAAAACTTAAAAGTTACAAGTAAAACTATGAAGTAATTACTTTTCATAATAATTATAAGTTATTTTTACTATAGTTGATTGGATCTATTATTAAGTAGTTAAACTACTGGAGTTTTTCAAATACGTTTTTGTCTCCTTCTTATAATAAAATTATGCAAAATAGTGTATGAAATCCCATAAAATAAATTTTCACTGACCATGAACATATGTGTAGAATGTATACACCTATATGACGTATCTACGTAATCTAAATAATGTATATAGTTTTTGAGTTGAACTATCCTACGATTAGACCCAAAATTATACAGTAAACGTTATTTTATTTAGTTTAATTTTAGTTCAGTAAAGAATGACAAAATATATTTTTGTCGTTTGAATATTCTTTTTAGAAATGTTCAATTCCTTTCAAGCGAATGCGTTGGCTTTCTTCCAAAATACGCTCCAATGCACTTTTCGTTGTGTTTACCGTACGTACGATACATTATACTTGTTGACAGGATTTCGTGGTTAACATTTTACATTTATGAGGTATTGAAACAGAAATGTGTACTACATAACTTTAAAACAATATTGTTAGTAGTAAAATAACTCGACTTTACTGTGTTTAGATACTCTACATTTTCCATGAAAATTTGGTTGGCTGACCGGAAAATTGCCTTTTTTCGGTAAAGCGGAATGCATTTCGAACAAAAGTAGACTTAAAAATGACCTAACAATACCAATACTGTATGCCCAGGACCAACAACTGATCATACTTTCCGATGTCAATATGTCGCCCATCATATAGGTGACCGCAAGCACCGACACTTAACCTCAACGATCGTGTCATATAGCTGCATCACCACAACGCGAAACGAACGCCTCTATAATTGATTTGTAATTGTAAGTTATATCATACTATTGTATGTTGTACGTACCTCAAGCCCGAGGACAGATACACTCAAGCACCTAATCCATACATATCCTGCCGTCCGAGTCAATATAACTAAAGTGGGTGCCGTCCGGGCCATCGCTAAATTGGATTAAATTGACCGAATGCGGCGATAGAGGGCCATTTGTATACTAAATCCCCTATGCGATCTAACAATGAGTGACGGTCATTGAGGTAGAAGTTAATTCAAAAATAGTGGTTTTGTAGATAAGCGGATCAAGTTATCTATTTATACTTAGGTACATCACTAGTATACCAACATCATAAACTGTTAAATTGGCCATTTTTGTTTTATTTTATCTACATTTGAGACGGACTTAATGTGCAAAATGTTTGTTTGAAATTAGAAGTCTAAATAGCCTAAGATTCTGCTGTTACTGTTTTAACCCCTGATCTAAAAGATGGGCCTGTTGTATAGTAGCTCTCGAACGGATGAGCCGATCGGCATGCTGTTTTTTTATTAAACTGCTGCTTTCGAGAATCTTCTTTGCTGTGTTTTGGTGGAAATCCGTCTAAATTATTTTTAGTATTAATATTATCAAGATAAAGATAGTATAGGTCAATGTTTATGACGTATCATTCATATTTTGCCTAATGGAGCCAGCTGCTCTCTCCTGCTGCTACTACTTATAAGACACCCATTATTTATTAAGAGCATAATATTGAATTATATTATAATAATGTAGACGGGGAAGGCGTCGATTGATGTAAAGTCCCTATAAATTTAAAATGAGAGTTAAAAGCTTCGACAGTTCAAAGAGAATATCAAATTAACGCCACTGCTAAGTAAAAAGTTAAAAGGAACTTTAACAACTGTTTACCGAATTAACAGATCGAAGAACATCGATAATCTTGTCTGTCATCGCGAAGACATTTGATGAATAAAGTCATTAAGTTATTGTAAACATTCCCTCGGCGATGCGACGCGGTTCCATAATGTGTGACTTTAAGGGCACGTCAACCGCTAAAATTTCAGATATCATAGAATGTAGACATTGTAGACAAAAAATAAATATATATCATAAATTCAAGGAAGGTTGTCTGTTTCTGTCTTAAAACAAAAATACAAATAAATGTTATATAAAATGTATACCTTTTTATTTGTATGTTTTAAGAAAAAAATTGTTGCGCTTAAATCTTTTTTGTTTCCTTTCTTCATGGCATGGCGCACAGAGGAGCACATTTGCCAATGTCACGTATTAATAATCGACATAAAGCACGTTCGAAGCACGTAATAATTGACATAAAGCACGTTTTTTCTTATCGTAAAACTCCTACAGTAAAGTGATAGTAGGCTTTACTGAAGTTATAAAGAACTTATTGGAAGAGTACGAGAATTTCAGTTACACATGTTTATTTATAGCTACTCCATTCTTTTCACTTACACAGAACTTTAAAAGATAATGGACTGTCTCTTTTATACTTCATAACTCCCAAAACTGTAGAAACTAGAAAATCTCAATAAAATTACAACCTCACTTCTCCCGTTCCCGCCAAAAAGTCAGCATAAATATTGCGCCTAAATTAAAAAAAAAGAACATTCATATTATTTTCTTATTATTTCACTCACTCTATGTAGGTCTTCGTATACATATCCAGCTAGTTCTTTTTCTAAGAAACGAAACTAGCTGGAAATTCTCTTTTCGTCGACAACACTAATTATTATTTTATCCAACTAAGAAAAAACTTTATTGTCAGGAATTCACAATAGAACATCCCTCGCTTCCAATTTTAAAAAAAAATTATGATACGATGTAATATTTCTATCTGGCAACGGGCTTTGTCATTTTGGAAACACTTATTTTTGTTAATATACTAACGTCATAATTTATATATAACTTAAAATAAGAGACTTTTTGGCGTGAACGGGAGAAGTAAGGTTAGCATTTTATTTAGATTTTCTATTTTTTGCATTTTTGGGAGTTTTAAAGTACAACAGTGATAGTATATTGTGTTTTTAAGTTCTGTGCAAGTGAAAAGAATGGAGTAGGTCTAAATAAACATGTGTAGCTGAAGTTTTCGCACTCTTCCAAGAAGTCCTGTAAAACTTCAGTAAAGTCTACTATCACTTTACTGGAGAAGTTTTAACGTTTTATATAACGATTCTACTTATACTATTACAATTCGTGACATTGGCAAATGCGCAAATCGCCATGCCATGAAGAAAGAAAAAAAAACTTGAAATAATGTTTATAGAGGTATTTTTCTCTGAAATGAAAAATTAGGCATTTTTAATTCTCTAAATACAAGTAATTATGAAATTTTGTTAGATATAAATAGTGTTATTTATTATTGTTACTGATACTCGTAATTGTAAGGTGCGCTTATTTTTGTCCGCAAGTGTATTATTATAGTATAAAAACAAGATAAACATTTATTTTCAGACTAAATGCATTCTTTGGCACGCCTGCCGTTGCATAACTTTGGACTTGTTAGTTCAAAATGCGGGAATGGAATATACTATATTCAATATAGGATAAGTTGCATCATCGAGAGATTAAGAAATTTTTTTATATCGTCTGTGTGAAAATGATTTGAGGCAAGGAAATTAATATTTCAACACTGTTATGCTTCTTTTAATACTTTAGTTTTCGTTTGCCGTTTATCCGACTATATTTGAAAAGAATGAGTGATTTCTTTGAGACGGGATCTTACACACAATTCCGACTAAAAACTATAAGTGTTTATTTAAAAGCACTTTAAAATTAGTAAACATAACAATAAATTACTGTGTAAGGCTATATAAAATAAATTAATGACCTCAATAGTAGTAGTGGTTTAGGTGTTGCATCCAAGCGCGGAAGGTTCCGAGTTCGATTACCGATCGGGTAAATTTAGAAAACGAACTTTTGTAGTTTGTCTCAGGTCTGGGTGTACTAGGAGACGCCCTTAGTAGTCGTCGTCTGGTTCCCGTAGCACAGGGAATACCCTAGTATAACCATAATTTAAAATATAATAAATCGTACATACCTAGTTTCAACTCTGTTGCCCGTTTATTATTTTAAATTAATCTTCTTTTTTAAACTTAAATCGTTAAAATTATTTTTTTTTAAATGTGGGCTTATTATTTTTTGTACTGGAAAATTTTAAATGAGTCATCACATAGAAATATCGTAAAGTTATTCACGTATTTCATGGACTCTATTTTAGTCTCTGCAGTGATCCACGGTATGTAATACCTTGGCGACACTATTGAAGACATCCTTTCACTGTAGACGTCCTTTTAGTTTGAAAGCCGGTGAAATGAGCGCACGGTTGAATGCTTTGCATGAATGAGCTGCACTGGATTTGTGGACTTGATGTTCTTGCCTATGTAGATTTTCAAAATGTTCCACTCTGACGATTTAATATAAGCAGAGATGACGTATATGTAAGATATATTGAGTACTTAATGGGTTTTATTTTGTAGGTACTAGGTAGGTTGACATTTTTGTTTCGTTCCCAAATTAGATAAAAATGAAATATAGAATCGCCGCAGTGTGCGCTTGCCCTTGGCCGGTTTCAGTATGGAACCGAACATAGACGCTGCACACACTTGGGAAGAATCCGGTAATTGACATAGCCAGGAATCGAACTCGGGAAATTGTAGTATTCACACCCAATCTACAGTCAAACTTGTGACGCGGAATGATGACTTTTTGGCGGCAACGGGAGAAGTGAATTTGGTATTTTATTTAGATTTTTTGCTTTTTACGTTTTTGGGAATTTTAAGGTATAAAAGCGATATTATAGTATATTGTGCGTTAAAGATCTGTGCAAGTGTTGAGAATTGGAAAGTTGAAATAAATATGTGCAACTGATGTTTTCGCGTTCTTCCAAGAAGTCCTTTTTAACTCCAGTAAAGCCTACTATCACTTTACTGGAGTGTTAGGGCCTGAGTACCAAGAAGACAGAGATTTTAATATATAACCATCATCCTGCATCCTCTTCTAATGCTTCTAATGCAGACGCAGAACGATGGTAATAAGCAGTACAGTCTTTACCATAAGGGCACATGGAACGCGTAGCCAGGGTCCCCGATTATACAGGGGCCCCGAAATGCCGATATACTTATTCGTTTACACCAGCCATTCCTAAAGTGGGCGATAACGCCCCCTTGTGGGCGCTGCAGGCCTAAAGGGGGGCGGTAAGAGACCCAGAAAAAAAATGGGGGCGTTGTGTAGAGACCTGGGGGGTGATTTGTAATTTCATTTAGCTAGGAGGCATCTTAGACAACGACTGCATGAGCTCTCGACTCAGTAGACAAAATAAGTTTGGGAACCCGTGGTTTACACGGAAAAAAGCAGCTGTTTTTCTTTCTATTTTTAGCTAGATATCGCGTCGTATAGAGTCGAGGTACCAAAAATAAGTAAAATACGTACAAAGAATCACCCTCAACATTTCTAAATTGAAATGTTAATCGGACGACAGATCGAATTTTTAATTTCTTTCTAAAAATTGAACATTATAATAATATTAAAAAAAATTGTTCTTGTCATTAACCTTTTTTACTTTCAAAGGTACACAAATTGGAATAGTCCAGAAACTCGTCAATTATCGTATATTATAAAACCGATCAAATAAAACTTGTATTTTTTGTTACTTAGTAAATAGTAATAATAATCGCAAACCAAAGTATGTTGCGGAGCTTTTGACTGTCTCAAATTTTAGCTAATGATATCAAAATAAATAGTTTCAGTGTAAAATTTTTATGACAGTCAGACAGACACCGAGGTGATTTCTTCTTTCCTCCTTATGATTGGTGGAAGATCTTTAGATTAACTACGGCTTACGTGTTATACTTAATGAGGTGATTGAGATATTAATGATGGAATTTGTTTTTTGATAGAACACTTTAAATAGTTAAAAAACCTAACATCGAAGTATTTCCGCTTTGCTATATTTGGCGATTGCCTTAAGGCTTTCAAAAGCAAGAAGCTGTTTTTGTTTAGAAATAATATCGTAAAGTGAAACTATGCTTTTGGAATTTGATTAATACCGAATACATCAGCTATAATAGCTTAATATGGAAATGTCAAAAATACTGGCATACCTGTGCGAAAGCGTATTATGAGTAAAATAATGAGATTGAAGATACGAAAGAAGTAGGTATAGGTATGTGAAGACTGCGATGCTTGGCGCCCTATCCTCCCTGACTACTTCGTTAGGGGAGATATGTATATCAGCTATATGAGCAGAATTTCCTGCCTTTTACAAAAAATATGCTTTCTCAATTTCTTCTTCTTCCTATCTTCGACTATGCAGATATATGCTATCTGGACGCAAAAGAGGAATTGTTGAATAAACTGGAGCGATTGCAGAATTTGGCTACTCGCTTTATTTTTGGACCTCGCAAACATGATCATATTTCAATCTTCCTGCTCTTAGCTGCTGAAATGGCTTCCTGTCTTCGGCGGTCTTCGACGAAATATGCATTACTTACTTATTCAATACAAAATTCTGAATACTAAATCTCTCCACTCCTCGTATATCTTCGTTTCCGCTTTCACTTCTTACCTACTTCTTCTCGACATAAGACGTTCTTTTATTACTATAACTTTGGAGTATCCTCTATCCAACTCTAATTTCTTGTACAATTCCTTTACTGCATGAGCCACTAAATTATGGAATAAGTTACCTTTCAAAATTCGTAGAAGTCCATCGTTAACTTCTTTCAAGAAAATTAAAAGACCACTACTTATCACTTAATTAAATATTTTTATGTATGTATATTGTTTATGTATGTATTACGTATGTATTTAAATATGCTTGTGTAACTAGTTTTTTTTGTTTATTTACTTAAGTACGTTTTTTTTAAATTTTTTGCTCCAGTTTTAATAGAACAAATCATTAACGATTTAGTTAAAATTATATTTCGTTATTTAGCCTCTACAATATTCGCACCGCTTTCTGGGGTTAGCTGGGAGAAATCTCTTATAGACATAAGCTAGGTTTTGTACGAAAATTCTAAATTTTATTAACGTAACTTTTGTATTCAATAAAGTTTGTATAGTTTCAAATACCAAGAATCGTGCTCGTCGCGACCCCTGCCAGCCCTTTTCAGGGCTGCAATTCCTCTTCTGTGCATACCATGCGGGACAACGGCAATTATAATGTTAGGGCGTCCCCCGGAAGCGACGTACACCGGTCTGTCCCCGCTGGTGTGTGCAGAGTGCAGTTCGGCGTTGGGGACCGCCACCCAACACGCTGTGCACCTAGCGGCGGGAAGTGGAGGGAGGAGTGCAGGGTAGCTGCGTGGAATGTGAGAGGTGGGATTGACGAGAAGATGAATGAAGTGATTGATATTATGGAAGAGAAAAGATTGGATGTGCTATGTTTGAGTGAAACCAAGCGAGGCGGCAGTGAACTTGCCGACTTGCCCGGAGGAGGCATCGCTTTGTGGTCAGGGGTACCACAAGGAGATAGGGGATGCCAAGGGGTAGGCGTTTTACTGTCCTCTCGTATGGTTAATTGTATGACTGAGTATGAATGTATAAATCCCAGACTGCTCTGGGTACGCCTCAAGATTGGGTTGACAAGAATTTTTGTTTTGGCAGTATATGCCCCAGTGTCCTCTGTCGGTTTGGCTGAACTAGAGCAGTTCTGGGAAAATGTTAGAGAAGTTCTAGCGACGGTTGAAGAGAACGAAAGAATTGTTGTGTGTGGAGACATGAATGGATGGGTCGGGACAGCTCGAACAGGATTTGAGTCTGTCCTAGGCAAATATGGAGATAAGAGAGTAAATGATGCTGGTAAGATTGTGCTAGGACTGTGTATGGAAAAGGATCTTTTTGTGGCTAATACCATGTTTGGGCACAAAAGGATCCATCAGTACACGTGGGAAAGAAAGGGTGCGAGAAGTATGATTGATTTATTCCTGGTGGATAGCAGACTTAAGAAGCAGGTAATGGACACAAGAGCGTATAGAGGAGCCGACCTCGGGACGGACCACTTTCTGGTGATAACCAGAATAAGGGGTCTGTTCGCAGCATGGCGACATCGCGTAGTGTCCAAACCTGCAGCGGTTAGCCGTATTAAAAGCTGGAAACTGCAGGATGTGACCACCAGGATTGAATATGAAAGGGTATTATCCAGTAAGCTTGATGATAGATTGAAAGTGATGAGCGAGGATGTTGAAGAATGCTGGCAGAACCTTAGAGATAGTATGGTTGAGGCTGCGAAAGAAGTGTGTGGAATGAATAAGATTGGGAACGGCAAAAAGCGTGATGTGTGGTGGGATGATGAGGTGAAAGTGGCTGTGTATAAGAAAAAGAAAGCATGGCGAGACTACCTTGCTACTAATGACTGTGGTATGAAAAATTTGATGAAAGACAGGTATAAGCTGCAGAAAGCAGAAACGAAGGCACTAGTGAAAGAGAAGCGTGAAAGGTGTAGGGTGTTAGATGAAAACAAGATGTCGGACAACTTCGAGGAAAATTCCAAATTATTTTGGAAAGAAGTACGTAAGATCCGAAGTGGTCCGGCACCTTGCAGAATGAATAAAGTGCGTTCGAAAGAAAACAACCTGCTTACAAATAAAAAGGATGTTCTGCAGCGATGGAGTGAATACTATGGAGAACTGTATGAGAGTGGCGACTCCGTCTCTGATACTGAGAGCGATTCTAATGAATTGCCACACTCAGGCCAGGGACTGGAGGATGCCATTAGTATGAAAGAGATTGTGAAAGTGATAAGAAGTTTGAAATGTGGAAAGGCTGCGGGAATTGATGAGGTGACTGCTGAGATGATCAAGTATGGTGGTCCTAGGGTCTGGGATGCCTTCTGTGCACTCTGCAACCTTTGTTGGCAGAAGGGGGAGGTTCCAGAGGACTGGCGCACGGCAGTCATAGTACCTCTATATAAAGGGAAAGGTTCCTACCTAGACTGTGCGTGCTATAGGGCCATCAGCTTAGTCAGCTTAGCGAGTAAAGTCTATACTAAAGTATTGACTGAACGTATGAAAGGTGTTTCAGAAAGATATTTGTGGGAGGCGCAAGGTGGATTCAGGAACGGTAGGGGTTGTATGGATCGGATTTTCTCGCTTCGCGTTATCGTGGGAAGGTTTCTGGCTTTAGGTCAGAAAGTTTTCTGCGCTTTCGTGGATCTAGAGAAAGCATTCGATAGAGTAGTGCGGAAGAAATTGTGGAGTCTTCTGCCTGAATATGGCGTGGAGGGCTCCTTACTGCAGGCTGTGAGGTCATTATATCGAGACCACAGGGCCTGTGTAAGGATAGACGGTGACATGTCGCTCTGGTTTGAAGTATGTTCTGGTGTCAGACAGGGCTGCGTGATGTCTGCCTGGCTATTCGTGCTGTATTTGGACAGTTGCCTCCAGAGATTGAAAGGTAATATGAGTGGTATGGGATGTGGTGACACAGTAGTAAACTGCCTATTGTACGCTGACGATGCTGTGCTAATAGCACCATCAGAAGCAGAGTTGCAGACACTAGTCACGTGCATGAAAGAAGATTGTGAAGTAAAAGGATTGAAAATGAATGTGAACAAAACTAAGGTTCTGGTGTTTGAAAGAGAAGCGGAACAAACGAAATGTGTGATTAGTGTAAATGGAAAATGTCTAGAACAGGTGAATGAAATTGTGTACCTGGGGAGTGCGTTTTCGAGGGATGGAAGATGTGAGTTGGATGTGGAGAGACGGGTAGCAGCCGGCAATAAAGTGAACGGTGCTCTGTCCGCATTAGTGGGTAGTGTGAATATATCTAACACTGCTAAAATGGCCATCCACAATGCGGTGTTGGTGCCAACTTTGTTGTACGGCAGTGAGGCCTGGATATGCCCGAAATCGAGTGAAAGTATGATAAATGCTGTGGAGATGCGGTCTCTCAGAAATATGTGCGGTGTCACGCTTGCGGACAGGATAAGCAATGATGAGATACGCAGTATGACAGGGTTGCACAACAGTGTTATTGTAAAAATGAAGAAAGGAATGCTTAGATGGTTCGGGCACATGGAAAGAATGAGTGATGAAAGACTGACGAAGAAAATATACAGAGCAAAAGTGAGTGGTAAAAGAAGCCAAGGAAGACCAAGGCTGACTTATGAAGATCAAATAGCCAGAGTGTTAGCAGACGGAAATGTCAAAAGCACTCGCATACCTAGGCGAAAATGTGTGAGGAGAATGATGAGATTTGAGGAAGCGAAAGAGGTGTGTAAGGACCGCGACTCCTGGCGCTCCGTCCTCTCTGACTACCCCGTTGGGGATACAGCGTGAAGTTATGTTATGTTATGTTAGTTAAAAAATGTCTTCGATCAAGAGTCATGGACACGGTAGTTAATCTATACCTCAACCATTCCATAAAAGTTCTGGCTTCTGCCAATTTTGGTTAGGAACACTATAAAATATTGTAAATAAATTGATCAAAATCTGGTAAATCATTACGGAGGAAACAGTAGGCTACAATATTAACTGTAACTACCCACACATACAATAATTGTTATATGAATGTAGGATGTAGGTAGGTAAGGTTAATAAGTTAATAGAATTACCTTCATGCGTTTAACATAGTACCTATTTATCCTATTATTACTAAAATTAATTAATACAATGTTCTATATCAATATTACCCTAAGAAAACACATAATTATATACTTCTATCGTAGACTTACATCAATGCTTTCATATATGTTACATGATTACATATTTATTATTACTGTGTGCTGATATATTTTTATAAGATATTTTTTTCAATTCACTTACCAAATTCTTAAGAGGCAAAGAGAAGTGAACGTCTACACTGAAATCTTCTGTATTACTTTACATATTTTTATTACACAATATCCTTATTTTATAAATAACAATCACAGGTTTTATCGTCTTATTCTTGAAAGAATGACAAAATTTCCATGTTCCAATTTTCCATGTTTATATTCCCCAATTCTAGTAAGTCTACAATATACTATCACTATCGCGCACAAAAACAATAAATAATTATAATGATTGTCAAACTACCTGTGTATAATTTAATATCTATTCCGAACCGAGAGAAAATAATGAAATTTAGTAGATACACACTTAAAACTTCAAAGAACTTACAAAAATAGTTTGAAGAATTGCACATACCTGAAACAAATAAAAATATAACGGTGAAAACAGATCGACAAATAGGTACATAATATTATATAACATTTATGGCAACAATTACAAACAAAATTATAATTGTTAACTGCTTTTTACCTATACTATTATACAGGGTGTATATGAAAACGGGCAGTTACTTTAATGGATGAAAGGGTATAACTTTAGTATGTAGTTACAAAAAGAATTATCGAAAAAAACGTATCCGTTTAAGAGTTATGACCGTTTTAATTTTCAAGTGTTATCCCCACCATTTCTCGTAAAATTGGGTTGATCGTGTTCAGTTACAGATTTTAAATTTTACGTTTTTTTTTATTTTGTAATAATTTCATCCGTTACTGAAATACAGCCTGAAAACCCCCATTGGGGTATACGCATTATTTTCGAAAATGGTTTTCAGGCTGTATTTCAGTAACGGATGAAATTATTACAAAATAAAAAAAAACGTAAGATTTAAAATCTGTAACTGAACACGATCAGCCTGAAAACCATTTTCGAAAATAATGCGTATACCCCAATGGGGGTTTTCAGGCTGTATTTCAGTAACGAATGAAATTATTACAAAATAAAAAAAAACGTAAAATTTAAAATCTGTAACTGTACACGATCAACCCAATTTTACGAGAAATGGTGGGGATAACACTTGAAAATTAAAACGGTCATAACTCTTAAACGGATACGTTTTTTTCGATAATTCTTTTTGTAACTACATACTAAAGTTATGCCCTTTCATCCATTAAAGTAACTGTCCCGTTTACATATACACCCTGTATAACAGAAGCCAAATTTGGGAATATATGTATAAGTTAATATAATACAATAATAAATAATATAAAATAAACTGTCATTGTATATGTACCTCTAGAAGAGTCAATATGGGGAATTCTGTTTTTAAAGTACCTACAAGCTTTTATAGTTAACTGTTTTTTTTTGTTTACGATTACTGAAAATGCCAGTTTGAATTTAGAATCTTAATTAAAATTGTAGTAGATAAGCTATTATCGGAACGTTTATTGCGTTCTATAGCAATAAAAGTCTATAACTTTCACTTAAATGCTGGTTGTCGAAAATAAAATTTTTCGATTACAAAATTCATTTAAGGCGACGCATTGGAAAATTTGACAGCAGAGATCTAATTTTTATAAGTGACTACAAAAGAAATTAAAGTGATATTTGGTAACCTGATTCTTCATTTCATTGATTTTATTTTGTCAGTTGCGATACACGATTGGTTAACTTTTGTAACACAAAAAAATATATAAGAGAAACCTCTTTTAAAACAGAGATTTACATTTTTCGGAGTAACGGGACCGATTCATGTTTCTAAATTTTCTGTATAGTTTAATCTAAACACATTCTTTAAAATGCCAGTTGAATTTTTTAAAATTAATTATAGTGTTTAAAATAAACATAAATAACTGTTTTTTTCGTATTTTTCGTAAGCTAGCGCGCGCACGTTTGTATAGAGCAGAAGGTCTATTTTAGATTAAATTGTTGTTTATCAATGCGTCGCCTTAAGTTAAGCTCTGTTACGTTTAATCAAAAATAATAACGTACTACCATATCGTATTTGCGTGTAATGATACACTTGATATAGAATTTAGTTAAAAAATAAAAAAATAAAAAGCTTTGAAAACTGTAAAAAAACTAGGTAGGTACAAATTAATTTTCAAACATCAAAACACATTTTAGTCAATACTTTTATTTAATATAGACAGTAAAATTCAAAACCTTCACATAATTCATTACTATGTCAATGTATCAAGAGAGTAATATAGTTTTCGAATAGAAAATAGGATAGCAATTATAACTCAATCAAAGTTTCAGATCTACTGAATAGCTCCTGGAAAGTTTATTTGATGAACTATTCACAAATAATTTAGGAGTTTCGATAACAATAGTTTACCCCTTCTATATTGTGATAACTGATATTTAGGGTGTACATAAGCAAAAAAAAATTATTTCACGCGTAATGTTTAGATGTGTAATACTAATACAGGTTTTATTTGATTTAAAAAATTAAAGAATTTAGGAAACGCATAGACACTATTCCTACGATTTACAGACGTACTCAATAACATTATTTTATTTCAAATATAAGGTATGCGTATATTAAGTATATTATTCTTTATGCATATATGAGGATATGAAAAAAGTATTAAACAATAACCGTGATGCTTGGTACTCTATCCTCTCTGATAACCCCGTCAGAGGTACAGCGTGAGGATATAAATGTATATAATACATGCGCATATTCGAATACAACATTCTGTCAAAACAAAGCAATCGGTTAAGAACTTTCGGAGATTTACGATTTTGAACAAGCGAACATTGACATGTACATAGTAATTTTAACAAAAAGGCAATTTAAAAAAGTAAAGATCTATTAGTGGTAAATCTGTAAATTTTACATTCTCTTTCATGTTGTCGTTCTTGAGTTTGACATATCAAATCTATATCAAATTAATCTGTTTAAGAGATATTCTCTGTTTTAGAGATATTTAGTATCCGGCCATAAATAAATTTAAAAAAAAAGATATTCACATTTTTTTTTGTAACCATTTTCGAACATAAATTTTGTCATGCACAAGGTAAATAATAACGGCTTCTTAAAATTAAGCATTCGACATAACCATCCCATCACATCACATCGTAATTAATAACCATTGACATATGAAATGGGCTAATAACTCGTTTGATTTCGCTTTCTATCCCAATTTGCTATTGCTATGCTTTAGACAAAAAGGTAGGGTTTATTACCCTCCGCCGGGGCACGCGGTAGAGTGCAAAATGCGTCCCCAGTGCCCCGGCATCAGGCGCCCCGGAGGAACACCGTCAGGTTTTAGTAGGTAGCCCGGCATTGCATCTTACAGCCGTGGAGTCCCACATACCCCCCTGCCACCCCCGCGGCAGGACGGGATGCATAAAGCATTTCCTGACGCAAAAAAAAAAGAAAAAAGGGTTTATTACCCTACCTTTTTGTCTAAATACTTGGCGTCAAGATGTAATTTTGACATGCCTCGACTCTTTGTCCACCACTAATAGGAAGGGGTGTCAAATTATATTTGTATATCTTAATTTCCTGTTTTGCTTTCATGTAACTGTCCAAAAATGTACTCTGTATTCATGAGTTTTGTATTTTATTGTTATAGTTGCTGAGGTGCCTATACTGCAACATATAAATAAAGTATACTATTCCAGAATATCTATGTTGTGTTTTACAATTCGCAAAGTATAGGCGTAGGCAGCTTGTAAATCTATTAGGGTTGTACTGACTTAAAATATCTTGGTAGGCATGTATTAAAATATTTTGTATAATATGGTACCAAGTTTGGGTTATTTTACCTATAATTTGATACAATTTGAAATAGAATTAATACCGTTATTAAATATCACGTATTATAAAAATGTGCTATTTATCTTTAAATTTCATAATTTATGAGTTTAATTAAACATAATAATGACTGGAAAATATTATCACAATAATTTCAGACAAAAAACTATGTTCCGTACTTTTCGCGACTTCATATATGTACTAGCTGTACCCGAGACTTCGTTTGCGCTGAAAATTTTTTCGTGTCTTTCTTTAGGATAGATTACATGTACATATATGTACAAAGGTTTTTTTTAAAAAGAGCCTACGTTTAGCCTACATCTGCCCCGGGCATATATCATCATAGTTCAGTGATTTATCATTTCTCATTCAAAGTTTCATCCCCCTTTTCAACCCCTTAAGGGTAGATTTTTGATAAAAAAAAAGTTGCCTATGCCCGTTTAGTGGTTAGTGGCACTCCTTTAGGGGTAGATTTTCTAAAAAATAAGTAGCCTATCATGTACGTACGTACCAATTTTCATCAATGATTGTTCAAGCCGTTCTTTAATTATAAAAGGACATACAGAGAGACAGACAGGCAGATAAAAAATTTAAAAAATTGTAGAATCGAAGTCAGTTAGCCATAAAACGACTATCTATCACAAAATTTGTCAGTAAAATTGTAATTACAGACAGACGCTAGAGATTTATATAGTATTATAGATTTATCGAGAACCCTAACAACACACATTTTACGACGCACTTTAGAAACGCCTCCGTACGTCTGCGCATGGGCAGGTTTATGATGAAATTTAGACCAGGCAAACATTTAGATTTTTATATATATTACAAGCTGTTATCCGCGACTTCCAAGTAAAAATTTAAAAAGAATAGCCTATGTACTTCCCCGGGGCTTAATGATGCTCCATTCTAAATTTCATCTAAATCGGTCAAGCGGTTTAAAACGAGAAGAAGTACGAACACACGCGCACCGGAATTTTATATATAAAGATGTAAATAAAATATATAGGTGATTATGTAGGCACTACTAATTCTGAGGAACCGCACGATATTCCTTGGAGTAAAACGAAGCGTTGAATTTATTGTATGTTATTAAAAAAATCAGTTATTAGTGGATACACTATATTGCTCTACAGAGCTAATTTAATAAGTAAATTCATAGATAATTAAAAATTTGTTATCGTTTTCACGTCGTAGAAGGAACGATGTCAGTACAAACATCGCTTGAATCTATTTATCTCTTTTGTTCCGACTCATTTAAATCGTGAAGAAATCATGTCAGTACAAACATCGCTTGAATCTGTTTCATTCCGAATCATTTAAATCGAACTGGGCTCGTCTATAATTAGTAATTACCTATTCAAGTTGTAATAGATTGTAATCACAACCTACAACAACCACTGGCAATGTGGGTCAATACTAAAGCCAAAGACATACAAACCATAAACAAACAATCAATGGTGAAAATAATACAGTTCGTATTTCAAACTCAGAAAGTCAAAATATTTATAAGAAGTAAACCGCATATTTCTGAAGTGTCCTTAAAAACAACATATAGATAATAAGAAAATAGACTTCGTGTATTTTCTTATTATCTTAAAGTATCGTAAAGTTAAAAATTCGATAACTACAAGTTTATTATCACAATCAAGTTTACTTAATGCTTAATGCGGCCTTCGCTTCATGCAAATCGGACCGACTTGATCAAGTATACTTGATCGTCAGTGGCCGGCCTAAGGCATATAAGAGTTCCGTTTTAATTAATTTCACTACGGAACCTGAAAACATCACACCAAGCACCCAAGTATTGATTTCAATGCTGATACAAACTTCTAATGTCTACGTTAGCATTAAGGAGCTTGTAAACAGGCACTGAGTATGAAAAACTTAATGTAATTCTCATTATAGTCTAATAAATTAAAATTACAACGCTTATCTTGGTAATCAACACTAGCCCCCCACGTAGTATATTCAACGCATTCCAAAGGATTAGATGAATGCATATGGCTATGACGTCAGCTGTATGAACGCTTCCGTCGCTGTAAGCTCTCAACACGCGTTTATTTAAATGGATAATATTTTTATAGACTGACAGATATAGAATCATATTGAAATACTTCTAGAGAATACATTATTGAAGTTTAGATGGATGCGATCTCACAAAAGAAACAGAACTTCAAGTTTAATTTTTGACATAACTATAATAACACAATAACACAGCCAAGAAGGTATTCAGAATTATGTGAGCGTAAGTTATCGGCTTTCTTCTAGTACATAAAAACTTTTATCTAAAAGTAACAGTCAATATTGCTAACAGATGGCTAAATGATGTCTTCAGCGTTCAATTCCATTTATACATTAGAATACTTGAGGTGTTTATCTGTCTGTCACAGTCGTTATTTCAGGAACTCTGACGTAAACTCGTAAACAGCTGAAGTTTGGAAGAATTTTATAAGTAATGGCCTAAAGAGTCATGCCCGAAAAGCTTCAGGTTAGTTTTAGCAATTGAAATAAACAGTTAAAAAAATTCTTTGGCGTCGTTGTGAGAGGTATCAAATGAAAGCTCTTTAATGTTATTTTGTGTTATAATCCCTTCGAAATTTTTTTCTATTTTTTTAATTTTGGCTCACCACCTTATTTCCCATTATTATTTCCTAAAGTATGGAATATTTTTCAGGTTTGGAAAAACCTGAAAAATATCATGAACACTGAAATTAAGATGTAGTTCCTACATTAAAAAAATATATTAAGAATGTTAAAACTTTTTTTACATAAAAACAGAGCTCTAAAACAAACTTTGTTTTATGGTTTGAGGTTGGTAACAACCCAAGTAACACAAAACAGCTGCTCTAGGGCTTTGGAGCCTATTCTATTATTCCCTAAGGTGCTAGATGTAAGCGATAGAGCGTGCTCTACAGACTTAGTGCAGCAGCTTTAGCACCATTTTGGGCACAGTTTTATGCAGCTCTCAGTTCGATTTCAACTACATAACGGTGGCAAAAAAGTGCCACAACAGCTGCAACTAATGATTAACTCCCTACTACAGTTGTTGTGCCACTTCATCTGGAATGAGTTTGAACGAGTGAATGAACTAAACACGTTAAATTTTCTTTACATTTTATTAAATCTTTTTTTCGTTACAATAATAACAGTGAAGTGCTACATGATCGCCATATTTTATAAATTAATATACACTGTTAATGTTTATGTACTTGATAATATTTTATATTCAAGCTGCTTAAAACGCAGTCAAGTTTACTGTGCACAAAGTTGAATTTATTTGTGTAACTTTAAAGCGCTTTCAAAATTAAATCAAAATATTAAAAAAATATGTAACAATTTTATGTGATATTCAAATTAAATATTCTCTTTTATTTTTTCACGTACTATAAGCTTTACTATCTAGAAAACGCCATTTGTGTGTTCGTTAATTAAAAAAATGTTAGTAAAAGTCGTCTAATTTTGCTTAAAAATCATCGAATAACCTTTAAATTTTAAAGTAAATAAATACTTTGCTAAAATAATCATGGCGTCTGTGGAAACAGCTTTAACCCGCAGTTTCAGCTCAAATACTTCTCCTATGCAGGTGGAAGCGTTAATTTTTACTCTTCGAAAGCTTTAAGTAAATTTTATTTCTCTAATGCAGTTTAGATGCTCAAAAGAGTTGCTATTACATATTTTTTGCAAGTATAAGAACTAATGTGATGTGGTTTGCAGGTTTATGCTTTTGACGGTGTTATTTTAGGGATCAGTGAACTAATAAACTTATAGCGACCTAACAAAAACGTCCAGAAAAAGTACAAGATTTAAATAACAACAATGTGTCTAGAGTGTTTACCCAATAAAGATTACTTTTTTTTTAGGTTTATTTGTATTTGTAAAAATCTGATTGTTTGATTTATTGTGTTTAATGAAACTAAAAATTATTGTACTTAAATAATATTGTTTTATTAAATATCTGCATCACTTCTGCATCTGCATTAATTCTATTGTACTACTTAAGGTAACTTCTACTTCTTTTTTAAAGGTTAATGTGGTCTTTTGCAACATTGTGTTTGATTTTACAACTAAAGTCGGCATAAGAGTATATAATTACTTCTGATAAGAAACTTTTAGAGCATAAATAGTAACTATTCTAACTCTTATACAGTTGCATTAAACGCTCTGTAATTAACTCTTTTACGTAGGTGTGCAGCTTGTAATAGCGGCAATAGAAGCCCGTATACAGCTCAAAGTTCCAATATACGTTTTGTAACTCTCATTTAAAGGTATAAGCAGCGGCGGGTTCTAGAATGAACCGATATGAAGGTTAGGGTGGTATTTGTTTCGGGTTATGGCACTTACAGTAATTTTTGCAGTTAGAGACAACTGCAGAAGCAGTTATATAACTTGAAGCAGTTTTTTGAACTCTTACACGGCTATTATACAACCTAAAGTTACAAAACTAGCTGCTATTTCCACCAATGTGTTAGTTGGGAAGTAGAGAACGAACGAAGATTAGTAGATGTACTGTAAATAGAGCTTAGAAGTCGAGAAGAAAGATTCCAGAACGATACTCCAGTGCGAATTTCTGATAGAGCACAGTTACAAAAGGATGCTGCTACATGCGATGAATTCCATGTAGTAGTAGTTCACACATGTAGTTCACACTTGACTATTATTCTGGAATATTAGCCTGGCAGTTCAGAACACAGATAGCGTAAGTATGACATGCAATTAGCGGGTTGTGTTCAAAGTATAGTAATATAGTTTTCACGACTGCTATTAATGGAAACAAGATCTGTCACAAATATATAAAAAAACCTGTAGACAGAACCATTTCATTTTCGCAGTTATAACTAATTTTATTATTTTTAGCTACCACAAAAGTCACACCTACATTTAAAACCTAAAACGTTTTGAAGGAAGAAAATTAATCTCCGGAAATTGTGGGATCAAGCGTTTAGCCTACTATAAATACATCGTGCCCACCACACACGTGTGGACCAAATCTTTCATATGGACATGCTCATAATATATATTAGAACTTACATTGTTTTGGGCTATAAAACTAAATTCTTGGCTAAAAACAAGGTTTTATTAAGACGGTCTCAGAATAAACACTCGTTATGTCCAGTTTTATAGATTAGGATGTGTGTATAGGAAATGTAAAAACTTCATAGTGTTTCGTTATGGAAGTAAATAATCATAAACAAGATACATAAGACTTATATTCGTGGTTATTATTATTTAATACATAATATTCTGTATTCGGCATTAAACATTAACCACAGTGCGCTGTATTTATTGATGGTTTTTTGGCATTGATATTTATTATTATTTATAAAAATATTTCGATACATCGACAATTTGATACTTCAAACCCACAGTTTCATATTTCTGTGTTTTATAAACATGAATAGAACTCAAATTTTCTATGTAATAAATAAATCATTTTATCATTTTTGTATCTCATACCTTACGACACAGAGATAAAAATCTGTTGCGTACCTAATACTGTTTGCGGTATACTTCTTGTAAGCCGTTTTAAATATATCTTGTTTATTTTTATCTACACTTAAATAGACATTCCAAAAGGTCATAGCTGTTCAGACGATACGAAATTTAAATTGTACATAAAGTACATAAGAATATTTTTATTATATAACTGTACAATATCCAAATACATAAAAATCATTTTCCGTGCGTTAGATTCGCGAAAACTGAAAAATGGTTCGACCGATTTGATTCTATTTTTTTATTTTATTTTATTCGCCTCGATACTGGGGTGAGTTAGTAAAAAAGAAAGTTAGGAAAAACCAAAGGCAAAAAAAAATAATATGTACCTCATAGCCATTTCAATTTGTGATAAGGTTCAATATAAAAAATAGTAGTAATAGATCCAAGCGTCGTCACGTCGGGGGACCGCTAAGTTTACATGTAATTTTCCATACATACTTTATGATTTTTAGTTGTATTCTCATTTTATTACTTTATTTGCACAAACTCCATTCACTGCGCCGGATGTGGCGGCATTGTCAGGATGACAGCTTATCAAGTTTATTTATTATTTAGTTTATAGAAAATATTATTTTTCATAGCACAATCTATGATTTTAAATGATTGCTTATTTTTTCTGATTGACTTATTGAATAATTATTTTATAGCAGCTTAAAATTTTTTAAAGCTAATATATTTTTAAAGGAGTAACATTTCATTGTATAACGTTATATTTTTTAATAGCAATTCATAGCAATTTTGTCTATATTTTCAAGAATTTTGAAGTGCCGTTAAATGCGTCCCTTTATTTAATAGGTGTATACAGGGTTAATGTCTTAATTGTTACTTATTATTAATTGTTAATTGTTATTACTAATAAACTGTTACTGGCTCTAAATTTTATTTTAAATTCGTGTTTTTCGTTTTATTTACGTTGAGTATTGTTTTTAATTAATTTTATGGAAATTTTACAGAACGACCTTAAGTTTAGTTCGAATACGAATTTCCACCTGCTTCCTTTGTGATCATTTTTTTTTCAGTTTCTTTGAAATAAGTTCCTAGTTGTTATGCAATGTTGGAGAGCTAAGAAAACGGTTATGTTTTTAAAATAATCTGCAAGCCAAGTTTCATAACGTTTTTTTGTTTTTAAGGCATTTTAGTGGAAAATAATCTCAAAAAAATATTGAAATAATATCGTTTTTCGTCTCGCATTTTTAAATTTGGACCGATAATTGTAGTTTTAATATTGATAAATAACCAGTGTTTAATCGTTTTTATAAATCAGAAGAAATAATGAGATTTAAATTGATGCTTTTTTTTAAATAAATTTTTGATGTTGCATTGTTGACTTATTTTGAAAAGAGCTAAAAAACATGATAACTCAAAAATGGTTCACTTTTGCATAATGCATATGGGGGTTAAAATTATCGCAAATAGTCACCCCTATCACCTCCTAACGGGTATACGTCGAATTACCAATAACCCTGTATATATATTATATAGCGGAAAAACAATAAATATACTCGTATCATACTATTATACCATATACCATATCATATATATTCATAATAATAGCCATAGTCACTCTCAGTTATGTAATTGCATAAGTTTTATATTGACCTGAAAAATTACGTGAGCATTATTTATGTTCTTACAACTTACAAGTTAATCAAGGTAACCGGACACTTATCTTTGTTTAAACGTTAGACGACGCGAAACTTTCGCGTCGTCTAACTCTAACTGCACCGGCCGAGATCATACCTCTCATTGTATGAATTTCTAGTGACATTAAATATAGACAATTTATAGCTTTTAAAAGCAATATTAAGACGTAATTGGCAAGTATTGTGGAGCCTTAATTGTCGGCAAAATGGCAAAAACGGAATCCTTAACTAGCAATAAGTCTCTGTCTATCCATATGTCAATCGATTCATTTCGTCAATTTGAGTACCTATTGAACTGAAAGGTAAAAATAGTAAACGTAACGTAACTAGAAACGTAAACAAGTAACTCGAAAAATATAAATGAAAAAACGAATTAAATGGACTCACATTTCTCCCAAAAACGTCCCAGCGTCCCAAAAAAAGCTGTAGTATTACAAACAAACTGTCGTTGTTGCTTATATCGACTAATAAGTCGTATTATCCTACATATGACAGGTTGCTGAATTTGTTAGCAAGTGCCCCGCACTTACAAGGGAAGATTTAATTTTGTATCTTATATTGATATTCATCTTGTAATGTGAATATTTTTTTGTTCAATTCCAGTATCCTGTCTTAATATAAATTAAAGTATTCGATGAGAATAATTCCCGTCATTGCTCAAAGTGCTATTAATGATTTTTTTCAGGACGAATCCTATATAAAATTAACTTTTAGCTTTTAACTTTTAGCTTTAACATTAATTTCTATTTTGTCGGAAATAGCTACGCAATCTTGGCCGGCTTTTTAGAATTCATATTATTATGTGGACCGTTGGACTGTTCTGCGCAAGTCGAACTCGCTTTGTCAAATTTTTCCCCCTTATTTGGCTGAGGGTCTACGTTTATCAAAATCTAATAACAATTTGATCGCTCATTAAAATTACATACATTCATACATATCTTCATGATGTATCAAGCGTCGCGGTCCTTGCATACTTTTTCGCTTCCTCAAATCTCATCATTCTCCTCACACATTTTCGCCTAGGTATGCGAGTACTTTTGACATTTCCGTCTGCTAACACTCTGACTATTTGATCTTCATAAGTCAGCCTTGGTCTTCCTTGGCTTCTTTTACCACTCACTTTCGCTTTGTAGATTTTCTTCGTCAGTCTTTCATCACTCATTCTTTCCATGTGCCTGAACCATCTAAGCATTCCTTTCTTCGTTTTTACACTAACATTGTCGTGCAACCCTATCATACTGCGTATTTCTTCATTGCTTATTTTTTCCACAAAGGTGATACCGCTCAAATTTCTAAGAGATTTCTACTGCATTTATGTTACTTTCACTCGATTACGGGCAAATGCAGGCCTCACTCACTACCTTACAATAAAGTTGGAACCAACACCGCATTGTGTATGGCCATTTTAGTAACATTTCACTTTATTGCCAGTTGCTACCCGTCTCTCCATATCCAATTCTCATCTTCCATCCCTCAAAAACGCCCTTCCCAAAAAACACTTCCTATACAATTTCGTTCACTTGTTCTAGACATTTATCCATATTTCAGACTTCTGATGGTGCTGTAAGCATAGAATCGTCAGCGTACAAAAAGCAGTTTACCACTGTACCATCACATAACATACTACCGTTCAATGTCCGGAGGCAACTGTCCCAATACAGCACGAACAGCCAGGCAGACATCACGCAGCCCTCTCTGACGCCTGAAATAACTTCGATCCAGGGCGACAAGTCACCATTTATCTTTACACGGGCTCTGTGGCCTCGATATAATGATCTCAAAGCCTGCAGTAAGGAATCCTCCACGCCATATTCGGACAGAAGACTTCACAATTTCTTTTGCGCTACCGATCTAATTCATACATCCATACATGACTTTACTTGCTAAGCTGACCAAGCTGATGGCCCTATAGCAGACTAAATGGGAACCTTTCACTTTATAGAGAAGCACTATCACTGTGGTGCGCCAGTCCTCCAGAATCTCTATTTTTTGCCAGCAAAGATTGCACAGCTTATAGAATGTATCCCAGACCCTAGGATCACCATACTTGATCATCTCAGTAGTCACCTCATCAATTCCTGCAGCCTTTCCACATTTCAGACTTCTTATCGCTTTCTCAATCTCTTTGATACTAATGACTTCCTCTAATTCCTGACCAGAGTGTGGCGATTCGTTAGGATCGCTCTCAGTGTCAGAGACAGAGTCGTCACTCTCATACAGTTTTCTGTAATAATCACTCCATCGCTGCAGAACGTCTTTTTTGTCTGTTAGCAGACGATGTTCTTTACAACGCACTTATTCATTCTGCAAGGCGTCGGACTACTTAGGTACTTGTGTATTTTTTTCCAAAATAATTTGGAATTTTCCTAGAAGTTGGCCGACACCTTGTTTTGCGTTTCTCATTAAAACTACTGATTTTTATCCTCTTATAATCAATTTTATTATGCATTATACATAATGTATACCTACATACTAATTATACTTAATACTTAGATTGTGTTATGCTCGTGGATTGAGAAAACAACACAGTATAATTTACTACATGGCATAATTATAATGGTCATTAACGATGGGAATTTCCTATAAATACTAAAATTTATCTCGTGATTATTATGTTACAATGTAATAAACGCATAATAGCCCATTTAGTTATACTACAGATTAATTAGTTATTAGCGTAAAGTTATATTCCTTCACGTTATGATAACATAGAGTGTCATAGAGTAACACACACACACATCTTCACGTCGTATCCCTAACGGGGTAGTCAGAGAGTAACATTTTTGGTAAACGTAATATTTTATGCCTTGGATCAAGAAATATGATGGACAGAGCCATAACAAGTTGCAGTTCTTACTACCGTGTGTCAAACGGATATTCGTGTCTCTTTCTATCTCATTGAGCGTAACCACGAGTAAAAGAGTTAGCTATAGTAAGTATGGCAACCTCGCACTGTCTGTGTAATTCGTGTCAGGTTATGAGTCGGTCATGAAATAATTATTTGCAAAATACTCGTAAATCTTAAGTGTTTTGGATACTAGTATTCACAAAAATAAAAACACGTTATGTTCAGCTGTGTAACCTTCTCTAGTCACGCACGTTATAAAAATCTAGAAACTCGGTCGACAAAAAGTACACTTTGAGGACGCGCTCTTAGAGCAAATTGCTTCGTCCATTGTGATACTTAGATCCCAGTTTTATATAGAGACACAAACGGAGGTTACACGCCCACTTTTGTGTTACATGTCCACTTTTGTGTTACATGTCCACTTTTGTGTTACATGTCCGCTTTTGTGTATATTCTTTAATTTTTAACTTACCTCAGACAGATGACATTAAGACATTACCTGTCGCCTTAGAACAATAGTTGCTTAAAATTCGATTAAGACCAGGTATTCCCAGGTTATGAACGAGTTGAGAGGGTGAGGCAGAGTTGAAAAAAAGAGTTGAGATTCGTAAATCAAAATTTGAGTCTTTAACATTTAGACGACGAATAATTTTATCAAAATGTTTTTGATAATTTAGAGAAAATGACAAATTTCATAAATAATAAAATCGATAAGTCATTTAGTTTAATGATATTCGGTTCGTATTTTCAGAAAAACGTGTGGTTATCACTCAAATAATTGAGGACTTCCTTATTTTCGGGTATTAAATTATGTAAGCACATATTTTATTTCTAATCAAATACCAGTGTCTTTGTAAATTCTATTCGATAAAGTGTTTAATTGAGTATTTTCCATTGGCCATGTTCTTTTCTGAGTCTATAGCTGAAGTACAAGCTTCGACTTTTTATTGTCAAAGTCGTATATCAAAACTGAACCAATTTACTTGAAGCCATAAATGGCTCCGTTTGCCGAGAAGTATTTGCCGATCGCATCTCTCTTATATAAAAAACAAAGGTCTGTCAAAATTCAAGGGTCTGTGCAGTGAAAAGATGATACATCGGGATAATGGATAATGATACATCGGGATAATGGATAATGATACATCGAGAAGTATAATAAGGTTTTAAATATTGCATAGGCTGCTTACGCACACTTACATTACTTTTTGCTTCATTTGGCCATTATCGCTTGTTAGTAAACATTGCTCCTAAGCGTATTATTTTAAAATTATGGCATTCAAATCACTATTACGTCAATCAACGCATCACACGGTCAACCGATCAGTGTAACGTCAATCTGAACGGATGCACTAAACTAACGTCAAAATGAACATGTTGCCTCCGTCTTACAAGTTTCCGTGTTTGGGAGCAAGTAAAAGGGTGAATGTGCTAAGTTACATGTATTTTCAAGCCAAGAGCTTATAACAATAACAGGGCTCGTAACTTATGCTGAAATTGATTCAAAACTCCCCTGAAACCCATTAAACCCAACATTATTGTCATTATCTAGTATTTCTTCGTTCAAATAACGAGTTCGCACATTCTGAATTATTGTAATTTAATTATTCAAACGAGAAATACATTTTTCTGTTCTTTTCGAACACTTAAAAAATGACAAAATATTTTTATTCACCAAAAAATCCCTTTAAAAATTCTACACTCCTAACTTTAATTTGACTACTCTGGCAAAATCTACGCGTATAGTGTACACCACACACGATCAAGTAGGCATGATCAAGCCCGTCCATTTGCATGAAGCGGAGGTTGCATCAAGTAATTTTGATCGTGTGTAGCATTGTAGGGGTGTCATGCTAAACAACGCTTCATGCAATTGGACGGGTTTAATCAGGCATACTGGATCGTGTGTGGTGGGCATAAGGATCATAGTCATCTCATCACATGCACAGCGAGCACGTTGTAAGCACGTTCACGTAACGCCACGCTAGAAACAGGCTCACACATCGTCAAAAAAAAAAAAACGTGAAAAGGCAGCAAAAAGCGCCCTCAAAGGGTGATTTTTTCAAAGGGTGAATAATATGTTTGCTTAAAATATGAGAGACCATGACGTTATTTATTATACTATTAATGATTTAAAAATATTTATGAGTGCTGAACAAATAAATAATTTCACGTTTAAAATTTCAATTTTAATTCAAATCAAATTTAAATTTATTATTATTATTTTATACTAAGTGGTGAAATTCGGTTTGAGGGATTATGCTAGAAGATTCATCATTCATCCACAGATTAATTAGGTATTAGCGTAAAATCCATCATTTAACCGTTTTCTAAGCCGGTACGCATACGCGGTAGCGGTACGCACCTATCACGTGTAAAATTAATCTTACGAGTTTTTGCGAACATTAGGTTCGAATTATAATTGGCTTCAAATTAAATTCTAAATAATACGTCAAATAAAGCTTTATATAAAAGGCATTTTTAAAGTCTATTCCGCTTCTTTGCTTCGTTTCGAAATAAACCTACTAAGAAGAAATGTTGTAAAGTTAGTGGGTAATATATATATTTTTAATATGTTTTTATAATCTTCTCGAAAATAAGATTATGTATATACTCGCTTTTTATAATATGTACCGTGTACCTACATACTACATCATGAAGATACATATAAATTTTTAATTATTGACATAAAGAACAATGTCGAACTTCCATACAAATATTTTTTGTTGACTTAACTTTTTTGCGTCTATTTATGAGAAATATCTACACCTATAGTTTTAATTCCTGAACAAATTGGTCTTAGTTGTACTTCAAAGGAAGTCTGGAATTAAAGACATCAAATAAATTAAAAACAAAATGTTCAATGCACTTTATCATCAAAAGAAACTGCAGATAGTTTATACAAAGTTAACACAAATTAATTAATAAAGATTAACTACCATAGAGACGAGCGATCTCTTCGTAGCTCTCCAGTAAATAACTACCATATACTATGTAGGTATGATATAGATATATATCTACTTACATACATACATATTACATACGTTACACATATTGTATTATACATATAAATGACATATACATCTTCGCGCTGCATCCTTAACTGGATAGATAGATTATGGCGGAGTGGCGGAGTGCCAAGCATCGCGGTCTTTACATACTCACACTCTCGCTAAGGTACCCGGATACTTTTGATATTTCCCTGAGCTAATATTTGATTTTTATAAGTAATAAGTCAGCCATGGTTTTCCTTGGTTTCTACTACCGACTAATACCGCTATCATATTGATGACATAAGTACATAATACCGAATATTTATCCGCGTAATATTTATTCATATTACAATTCGTGCATATGTAGGTCTTATTATTATTACAGATAAAAAACAGAAAAATATAATATAATTGCCATAATTAAATAATATGTACCGCACCACATACACGAATATGAAGTAGCATATAGATTTGATTGTACTTGTACGTACATATGTATAAAGACGAATAACCGCACCCGCATTCTTGACTACTACCATTACTGACTCACCAAAACAATAATATATGTCATAAGTTGATTTATTATGACATTACAAGTTACTAACTGAGAATACAAAATAAGTTGCGAAAAATATGTATACCTGCTTATAAAGCGTAAAAAATATAAAAATTTACAATAAAAAATGCTGGCCTTAAAAACCAAGTGTTTCTAGCTACTATAAAAAAAAATCATAAAAAGAAGCTACCACTATGTACCTACCCATTTTATTTGTTGCTAAAAAATATCATTATGATTGTGCTAATTTTAAGAACCCTTGGGCCCTGAACGAATTCAATGCGGTTTTCCTTGTGGTGATTTAAATTTCTTGGTTTAAAAATGTAATAAGGTAATTAAATTAAAAGCATTAATGTGAATTAAGTCGTGAAAGACATTTAAATCAACAGTCATTTCGCAAATGAATAATTTGGTTACCCTAAAAATACTATATAAATTAAATACTAGTAAAGACATTAGTAAAAAAATTCTGATTGAATTGTAAATAAGAATTCCGATAATATTAAAAAACAAAATTGACAGAAAGAAGAGTTGGAATAAATCATGCTTATCATATACGAGTAAAAGACAGCTGATTGATAGAAAAAAATAAGAGTGCGGCTTGACATACATACATCGCTAATTGAAAAAGAAACAAATCAATCACACTTGTTCATTTAAACGAAACCGTCTGATATAAAAAATACAATCTATAAATTCAATCGATCACTTTGAGTAAGAGCGGTCGGTAGTCAGAAATAGTTGAACTCACGATCAAGGTGGCCATTGGTGAGCGAAGGCCAAGCAGCTTTGGCAAGCTCTCTCCAAACATTGCGATGTTGTGGCAATAGATTCTAGTACGCACGCAATCAATTTAGTGATAAGAAAAGATTTCGAAACCATTCTGACGACTGTTAAAGAAAAGAGGCTACAGTTTTATTTATTTTTTAAGTTTCCGAGAGTATTCGTGTTGAAACTAAGATTTATTTCGTCTAGAAAACTTTGATATCGATAATTTTATATAATTATAAGTATTATAATTTCGTTACATAAATGACACAACAAAAATTTTCAAAACAGTAGCTACTTCAGTACAGTAAAAAGACGAAAAGAAACAATTCTCGGAACTTCGAATAAATTGATAAGCTTACATCCTCAGAACAATGCGGCGTTATTCAAATCCGTACAAATGCAGTGTCTGTTTGAGGGCAGCGTCAAGCCACCAAGAAAAGAAACCGCTTTGTGCAATAAAACCGACGCAAGACCGAGCTTTCACTACAAATAAATTCTATAAACAATAGCCGTTGATATACTGTTTGGTGTGGTGGTAGAAGTGTCAATACGAAATCAGGTTTACGATTATTTTACTGCAAAACCTACCGAAGAGAACAAATTGCTTCAATCAAACAGCAATAGAATAACGACGTAGATATTTAATACAGAATGGAGTAGGTATGTTCAATCAATCGACGCTTTATTTTGTTTGTAAACTTCGTATGAGGGCACTGGCATTGGCTCAAATAAATACACACACAAGAGTGTATATAGTACAAAAATAAATTATTTTTAAACTGCTTCCCACTTTCGAAAACAGGAGCTGAGTCATAACTTAGCGCAGATATAATAAAAACCACTCATAAAATCGTAACTATTTCGCTAATAAAGATGTGTATAAAATTTCATTTATGGTTTCAGGATTGACGCCAAAACAATATTTGGAACAGTAGCACGCTTAAGTCACATCTAGCTGTACTTTAGTTTCGTTGCTTGACATCAAAGGGATCGGTTCACGCATGTGCAGACAATTTCACCGGCCTCCTGCCTCTGAAGTCCAGCCGAGTGGTCACGCTAAGAGCTCCGTCGTAAACTGAGGTGATTATTTTTGATTACCTCGAACTTCTTGGTTTAGTCCACTGCTTTTAAAATTTATATGAAAGGGTTGCCTTTCATCTAAATCTATAATAAATAATAATTCAATAAACTACCTCAAAAACTTTTGAGGTAGTTTATTGAATGTTTCCTCATTACGTAGGCCAAAGACGATATTTAAAAAAGAAATCGAATTATGGCAGATTAAAAAACAGTGCCTGAGTGACCCAGTTTCGTTCGGCATCTTTAGAGTTTGCCAAGGGATGACATCAAGCGATAACACCTATCTAGATAAACTTGAAAAGTTAAAACGTTATCTAAATACAAATCGTAAGAGCAGTTCAATTTTTTTTTTACTGACATTCCACACAGCGCCGTCTAGTCTCAAATTAAGCAGCACAGCGCTTGTGTTATGGGTACTAGACAACTGATGTACTACTTATACACTTTTTTTTTGTAAAATAAATACATACTATACATAAACACCCAGACTCGGGGCGGGAATCGAACCCGCAACCCCTGTTTACTTTCCGATGCGCTTAGCCGTTGCGCCACGGAAGTCGTCAAAATTAATTATATATAAGAGTATATAGAAGGCATTTTTTAATCGACTTCAAAAAAAGGCGACCGTTCTATGTTCGTCTGTATGTGTTTATGTATATTCACCGATAACTTCGTCATTTGTGACCGATTTAAAAAACCCTTTATTGATTGAAAGACTTCCGAGCACTGGTATTGGAGCTTGGACTGCGAAGATACACCAAATAAGGCGAACTGCTTATAACCTTCATTTATATTGATGATTCTCTTGTATGTTGTTGCGCTCCAGAACCTGCTCTAGATATTTATTTAGGCTAAGGTCTCTCAAAAGGGGAGAAATAAAAAAAAATTAAGAAAAAAATTGAACCGCCTTCAAAAAAAGACACCGAGAAGTACAAAAAAAAATCCTTTACTAATCAAAACTCAAGTACAATAAAAATAACTTTATAAATACGATACACATACGTATATAATTAAATTTAACAGTTACTGAAGTCGATGCCAAATCAATGTGAAAAAACAGAAAGTTTATTAATTTGGTAGGCTTGGCATATATTTTGTACTTTTCAGTGTTTTTTTTTTTGAAGACGGGTTCAATTTTCTCTCATTTATTTCAATTTCCTTATAAGAAAATCAGGAGAGTATATTATTTAAAAGATGCATGAAGAACCAGTTTGTAATCAGCCTGTTTCTAACAGGAATACATTCGGAAATGCTCCAGCTAATATAATCGGCAAACAGCCGTCGAACAAGTAAGGAATGCGGGCTATCCGCGTCGCACTATTTCTGGAACACGGAACTGCATTCGCCGTCGTCCACAATCTTTGATAGTCGACTTAAAGTTACGATCTTACAAATAAAACCATTTGGACCGTCCTAAATGAAAGCGAAAGATGAATGTCAGATCATTAATATCATTAATACTTCGTTTAGACGAAAAAATAGATAACAGCGGCCTTCAAAGAAGTAGCAAGTCATTAATAAAATTGAACGATAGCATTTTTATAAGAATATAGCACACGAACGAAAAACGCTAACGATATAGAAGAAATACACAATTATGAGCATGTAAATAAAATCAAAATTTTTATCAAATTGAAAATTAAAATATCTATTAAGGTGAAACTATAACCCGCTTAAAAAGTAATAAATTACTACTAGATACGATTGTTTGTTCATGATAAATATTGTATTATAATAAACCTTTTGTAAAATGATGTTGAAAAAATTATGCTTGACTGAGTTCCTTGTCGGTTATTCTCAGTGTCCAGGTTTTCTCTTTGAACAGAACTAAAGTAGATTTGATATTCAAAAACACCTTGTTATTGGGTTTACTGGAATAAATTTATTTTACTTTGACTTTGAAACTTCGAAAAATATTATCAAGAATTACTTTTTGAATTAAGATTAAAATCGTTAACAAATATGTTTAAATCAGTGTTTTCGATTTAGAGCTTCCATTAGATCTGAGACAGAAAAGAATCTATACCATTAATTAAAATGAATCACATAAGAGAAAAACGTTTGGAGTACTGGCCATCTATAAGTCATTCTATATAAGATGTGACATACAAGTTTTAAATCACAACAAATTACAGCTCTGCAAAACGCTCGCAAGCTGAAAATTGGGTCCATGAGTGCAGTGGAAGCACTCGCTCCAAGAGCGATTTTATATCGATTTTGCAGTTGGATTCATGCCAAGATCCTACCTTACTTTGCCTCTTCATTGTATAACGACCTGTTAAATTAACTAGAAAGTTCTAATTCCAAGCGTCACTCATAAAATTGTTATCATAAAAACATTGTCGGTTGTGTGTATTCAAAATCAAAGAAAGTAGTCTGACAATTTGTTATTATCACTATGATTTCAAATACAAAAGCTGAATGTTATATCTTCATATGTATATATAATGTATATATGCTTTACTTAATATTAAAAATGGTTGGTCTTATTTCTAAGATTTTTAGCTTATTTTTGGTTTAAGTAAACTAAAAAGTACAGGCAGATTTAAGTCCATTTTCATATAAAACGTATAAAAAGCATGTTTTGTCGTCACTTTTATATTGATTTGTGTTTTGATATAGAAGAGAAAACATATATTAGCTAGTGTAGGCTTATAAATGGTTTATGAATAAGGGGGTAAATCACTTAGTGACGTGTAAAACTCTAAATGTATATTAAACTAACACAGATTATGTTGGTGACGAAATAAACAACACTTAGAAGTACAATGAAACTTCAAATTGCTTATGTCTATAATAAATAAGTATGTATAGTTCGAATAATATTTATAATGTAAACTAAATTCGAATGATTCCACGGAACTCAGCAATCGTCGTGAGTTCCTTCATTAGGTGTCCGTAATTAAAATATTTAATAAGAAAATTAATGACGTAGATTATTTTTAGACATTGCAGAATAGTAACTATTCTGCGCTATTTCATTGCACCAAATATGGACATCACATTTCTTTCATTTTAACGTTCCCAACGTTATAACGTTTAAATGATGACCAAATTTATTTTAAGTTAATTCTCAGTGAATCGGAAATCAAACAATTTAACTGGTCGTCTTAAAAAAAAGGAAAATCTCAGATGTCAATAATCATTCATTTTTTGGTTTCGATTTAGTTTTCAACAAACTGCATTAAAATGTCTACTTTAAATTGATTTCCCGATCGTACAATAGACATTACATAGGTATATTAATATAAAGATATTTAGCTTACTCTACTCCTCTTACATAAGCTCATCTTACTGATTCATCTTAATGTCTAGTCAAAACTAAAGCCTTCGCTGGATCATTACTCAGCTTTTTTCGAGCTACAGAAACACAAAGGGAATTTTTCAACACACTAATTTGATAAAGAAATTAGCTATTGTATAGTTTCGTCTAAAAATTGCAAAATGTAATCAATTTTAATTAATACTTTGTTATTAAAACATCCAAAGAAAGAGTGACAGATAACCCATTAATCACTATTCAAATAGAGCTTAAATAGGAATACGAAAGATTGTGTCCAAGTTTTATAATTAGCAAAAATGAATAGCCTTTAGTTAAGCGGTAAGAAAAACCCTGTGGGGGCTACTCTTGTTAGAATTTGAAAACATCGAGCGAAACTATAACAAATTAGTCGTTAAAATTGCATATATATTTATACATATTGAAGTTTTGAGAAAATAGAATATGTATATAGGGGCATAACACACTATAATTGGCAATAAAAATTTTAATAGTGGTAGGATCTTACAATTCATTGAAATATCAGTCGAAAATGTGATTATTAAGGTTTCCTACCTCCCAAGGAAAACGGAACTCTTATTCAATTACAGTCGATATCCTCATATCAGAGTAACAGAAAGCAACAGTAGTTCGAGTAGTACAAACTTATTTGGCATATTATAGTGATATATCCTTGATATATCTCGTTAACTCACGTATGTATATAAGCTACTCTTTCACGCAGAGTTTTGTATCAGACGCGGTGTCTGAGATTTGTGTCAGACATGGCGCATGTCTGGCGCATTTATTTATTTATTTATACATCTGAAATACCTTCAGCAATTTTAATAGCTCTTGGTTTTACATTTTCAGTGTATTTAAAGAGAAAAAAGATATTGGTCTAAAAATGGTTTCTAAATAGAAAAATATACAAAGTGTTTAAAATTGACATACATACACGGTTTCAAGATACCGCGTCGCTGTTGCAAGCCAATGTGAAACTGATACCGCCGTATCAGATACTTTGTAACTGAAACATCCGATTGAAACCACCATTTACACGTTAACATTTGTCTCATGAAAATCACGGCACATGTTGCAATACAAATCACTACGTGAAAGGGCCCTTTAACTAGTTAACGTTTAGAAATATTGATAGAATTAAGAAAGGAACAGATTGGGTATTTGAACTTGACTTTATCATTTTCCCACTCTCTAAACTCTGGAACTATTTTACCTACAGTCTATTGAATTGAATTAATTAATTTCAATTTGAATTTGAACTTAATCAATTTCAAAAGATGTAAAGCCTTTCTTTTTGTTTATAGAAAAGATTCAACGAAGATTTAGGTCCTACAGATCTCCAAAACTTAAGTTTAAACAATTTACCTTTTATTATAATAATATCGTACGGAACCGCACTTGATCCATTTTTAGAACTAGTAGTAGACAAAACTAGTGTGGTAGAGCCATGTTGCATTAGAGCACGAATTGAGCCGACTTGCCTGTTGAAATACCACCCTCAGAATATCGGCGAGAAATAACAGCATTTATTGCTGTTGTGATTCGTTCGGTGAGTGAGAGTACCGTGGCCCATCTCCCCCCCTCTTCTTCTTTTCTTAAAGGCCGGCAACTCACCCGTGAATTCCCAAACGTTGCGGGTGTCTATGGGCGGCGGAGATCACTATCCATCAGGTGACTCGCTTGCTCGGTTGCTTTTATAAAAAAAAGACATAAAAAAATATCAAGGTCATAACATCGCGCTACAGTAGCGCCAGTAGCTGGTATGAAAGAAAAAGATGAGTTTGGTCTTGTTTTTATATACCGCTAGAAGGCAAACGAGCAAGCAGTTCACCTGATGACTGACACGGACACGGACTGAGTGACCCATGGATAATTAAAATATCAAGGGTAAGAGAGTACTTCGGACTGCAAATATGTCAACAACCTTAAGGCACCTTAGTCCTCAGACTAAGGTGCCTTTTGTGCCAAAAATTTCACCACACTGGAATACATCAGTGCAAGCACTCCTGTATGGTGGCAAAAAAGGTCTTTAGTACCAATTTACGACGTATATAGAAAGAATGACTGACGAACCATTACCGAAAAAACTTACAACCAGTGAAAGCAAAAGCCAAAGAAGATCAAAGTTGATTTAAGTAGGTCAAATAGGTAATGTTAGACGTCAAATGTCAAAACATTAGACGTCAAATGTTAAATGTCAAAAGCACTCGCAGATCTCAGCGAAAATGTGTGAGGAGAATGAATAGATTTCAGATAATTAAAGAAGTATGTAACGACCGTGATGCCCAGCACTCCATCCTGTCCGTCTATACCCCGTTAAGAATACAGCATGAACATGTGTATAGTGTATATATACAGCGAATTATCCAACAGCATTAACATATTTGTTAAATAATAATTGGTATCTTATCAGTATCGTAGTAAATATTGCCGCAAATTGGCTCCCTGCCATATTACACAATACGTCATACAATGGGGATTTGAATTCTGTATGAGTCATTCCGGGAATGATTGTTGACGTTAATTGACCGACTACAGCGACCTATGACTTATTTCTTAGAGATTTGCAGTTAATACATTTTGATTCGCAGTTAATACAGTTAATACATTGACTTATTTCCTAAAGATTTGTAGTTAATACATTTTGAAATATATTAATGGGAACATAAACAATTTACATTTTGTGACTTACCTTTTGTGAGCTTCGTACAGGTTCGGGAAGCGTTAACAAAACTATTATTATTGCTGAAAAGCAATTAAATATTTCATTAGGTCCATAACGGCCTTAATATTGCAGAAAACACTAAACTAATTCTGTACCTAAACCTGATAAATTAAGATTTCTTTTTATTCTTGAACCCCTAACGGAAAAAAGGTTGTTATTGGAATGTTATAAGTTTAAAGTCATTGTCTGCGTTTGCCTGCAGCAAGGTAGCTCTCGAACAGATAAACCGATTTTAATTGGGTTTCTTTCTGCCTAAACTATGCAAATATAGTTTAAGCAAAATTTATCAGTCGAGTTAGCAAATTAATAAAATCATTACAGAAACAGGAGGAAATAATGTTATATGAAAACTATCCACAATACATTTATTAATTTGAGAACTCTGCCACAGAATCTACATAAATAAAAATCAATTGCCACATGTAAGACGGAGCATGATTTGACTTGAAAGCGAGAGAATTTCTTTTTGTTGTGTTCGTAATTGTCAGTACAAGGTTTGTAGGATAGAAAATTTTTGGAAAATCCACGGAAAAAGTCGGAAGTTTGGATGGCAATTTAAAATGAAAATCTAAAAGAAAAAATTTGGTTTGCTGCAAACAGTCAACACACCACCTGCGAGGCGAAGCCAGGGCGGGTCTTTAGTAAGTAATACACAGTACATCCACTCCACTGTTAAAGTATGGCTGATTCGATGGCGCAGTGGGAGAGGATCTGCCTTCCAAGCTGGGCGATGCCTGGTCAATTTAGAAAACGAAATTTTCTAAATTGGTTCTGGCTGTTATTGGGAGCTCCCCCAGTTCGTTGTGTGGTTTCTTATTCAATATAGTTCCCCATAGTTCAAAATCAAACCTCTTTCTTAATGTTTAATTTGGGGTTAAATGACGTATTCGTAGTAGTATGTAAACCATGAGCCTTCCAGTGATAATAGTGAAATGTAATATTTACAGTTAAGGGTGCCTATACTCATTATTTTTTTCATTTGATTAACTTTTTATTTGACATTTAAGTGAACATAACGATCGCCTGTTTTACTTAAAACCTTGAAAGAAAGCAATACCAATACGACAGATCTGTTATGGATATACATCAATATACATTATACATATGACGACATTTAAACCACGAAATATGCCTGCAATTTGATACTTATAACTTGAATTTGCACAGTACCTACCTAATTAATGTATTTAGCTAACATTTTCATACAATGTAGTGTTCATATTGACTTTAAACAATACAGTTCATGTAGGTCGTCTAACTGGTTGCGTATTGACAAAATCCGGTTGCTATCATTTTAAACATCTCATACGTGTCGTGTCACAGATATTTATAAAAAAAAATATTTGTTTTTAATCTTTAACTGGCTGCGCAATTATATTTTTTATTTAGATTTTATAAATAAATATTTACTTGCTGATGTATAGTTATAAAATTCTTAAAAAAAACAATTAAATTAATTTAATATTAAGTAGTTTCTTTGGCTGCCATATTATTATCATCCTAATGTTATCTAGGTCAAAATAAATGCTGTGTTAGACAATTTAGACAATTTCTGACGCCTACGGCCCATTGTCACGAGAGTAACATGATCTCGGTTTTTAGATGACGAAGCAATCATAGTGCTTTTCGAGTTAATTACAAAATTACGTTCATTAGTCATTACTGAGTTTATCTAAAATGAGCATATTCCTTCCCCAACACCTGTCGGTCTGTCTGTCTGTCACAGCCGCTTTTCTTTAAGATTATTTAACGTAAACAGCCGAAATTTGGAACATTAATATTTTCGGTATTAATAGTAGTGTTTTGGGAGCCTCAGTAGAAAGTAAAAAACAATGATTTTTTTGAGATCATCGTGTGGGGCTCAAATGAAAACTCTTTAAACCACAATTACAAGTATTATACAAAAATTACGTTACTCTTTTTAACATTTGTTTTAAAAACACACGTTAAAATTTCTGTGACCCAATTTAACGTTGTGAAAAAGGTATACATATTAATGGTAAACATTATTACGTTATATTATACCCATTAGATACATTTTTTTAAATATTAATAAAGCTCTGAAACAAAATGTTGTTTTGTGGTTGGCAACATTTTTTACATAAAGACAAAACTCTTACGTCGAATTTTGTTCAGTGGTTGGCCGTTGGTGACAACTGATAGCACAGATCACTAATTTGCGTTAGTATACGACTTGCTCTTGGAAGGTTTTTAAAAAAAAAAACGGTTTCTAACATTTCCTAACGATGACGAAAATTGTTTTTAAAAGTTGACTAATATTTTATAATAGGTATCGCTTTTGAGTCTTGGTTTGGTCTCGGTACATGCACTGGCCGTTAATAAATTAAATAAGTATAAAACAGTAATAGTATACAATGATTCCAATTTTCATTTTTTTTGGGTTAGCTGCATTCAATCTTTGGTAATTCAATATTTTCATTATTTCAACTAAGAAAATGTAGAGTGAAGGCGACCCAAGCTGACTTGTTAAAATGTAGGCCGTTAGGCCGAGCGTTAGCAAGCGACAGAATGTCAAAAACACTCACATACCTCATGTAAAAATGTGTAAGGTGCATAATGAGATTTGAGAATGTGACAGAAGTAATAAGGACCGTAACACTTAATATTATGTACTTTATGAGGTATATTGTGTTATCATCCAAACTTTAAAAAATATGACATTAGGCCATTAGGTCCAGTGATAAGAATTGTATTTGCTTAACTATGTTTTAAATTTCAATCCTTGTAAGCCACTGGGTTACGCATATTTATTGCTATATAAAAACCTTTTCTAATTTGTTTTATTATATTATATTGCCCATTCAATTTATGAGTTCACTTTCGGCTGGCACGTTGAAAATATCACTCAACGGCTGCGTTCCGAATTCAATCGAATTAGCATTCTACGATCGTTATTGTAGTTACGATGTTATTCCAAATTTAAACCTGGCTTCCGCCTATGTTACCATCATGGCGTCTAACATCCCGTTGTTAGTGCTGCATGAAGTCAAATTACTAACTCGTTGGCTAAAATTTTAGTACACGCAACAGTGATATGACCTTTATCGCCTTTGAGAAAACAGCGAGCAAGCTTTAATCATTTTGAACCTTATATGTACTTCATACCGCTAAGAACTAACGATTCTTCATAAAAGAATGAATGAGAAGTAGGTACATGAGTTATTAAATTACTGATAATGATTGTCAATTTTTATAATCTCCAGGAGCATTATAGAAAGTTACTATCCAGTAACAGTTACTATCGCTGTCGTTAGTAGAAAATGTATTATAGATAATAGATTTTTAAGGTCAGCAGCCAAAAATTTATCACGTTACCATACCTAGACGTAATGCAATAGCGCGACAGATAGTGTTTTCTCTGAGGGTCAACACATTAAAACATTTTTAATAAAACATTACATTGAGTAATTAATTTTTTAATTTTATTTTAATTGACTTGGAATACTCGGTAACAAACAACCTCAAGAAAATCTTGCTAAAGAAAAGTTTGCTTCTTAAATTAACCAGCCCGAGGCCGTTTTTTAAAAATTAATCAATACGTGATGAATTTGTACTTTCTATTATAAAATCTGATATCTCGTTAAAGATTTAAACGGTATTATGAGCAGGAAGGAATACGCGACTGCTGGCAGGTCGACATTGATGTTTCCTTTCCCGTCATCACGTCACGGAGCTGTCAGTCAAGCTTAAAAAAAGCGTGAATAAACGAAACTAGAGTGGACTTTTTGGCGGGAACGGAAGAAGTGAGGTTGTCGTTTTAATTATATTTTCTATTTTTTACATTTTTGGGAGTTTTAAACTACAAAAGGGGTAGTATATTGTATTTTAAAGTTCTTTGTAAGAGAAAAGAATGGAGTAGGTCTAAATAAACGTGTGTAGCTGAAGTTAGTCTACTATCACTTTACTAGAGGAGTTTTACGATAACGATTCTACTTATTAAATACAATACGTGACATTGGCAAATGCGCTAATCTGTGGGCCATGCCATGAAGAAAGAAAAAAGAAAAAACGAAACTACGAAATTATACTGGTTGTATTTAACAAATCCATGAAAATGGACTCTGTCCGCTTATAAATAAAAGTCAAAAAACAATGACTTGAATGATAGCTTTTAAAGAGTTTATAAGGAAAGGACTCGTTTCACATCTAATTATCTTTACTTCCTTTTCTTAGAAGTTATACCAAGTGAGTTCCAACTCAAAATACACCTAAAGAAGTTTGAGGACGTAATGATAATTATTTATTTATTATTTTGGATTTGCTTTAAGTACTTCAGCTTCACGCCTTTGTTATCGACCTCCATGAGATGATAATAACAATGAACTCAAAAACTCTTCATAAATCCGAAGAAGGTATACTGAAATAGTACCAATTTTATTCCAGCAGGAATTTTTAAATTAAATTAGGTTTTCAATATTGTTTAGTATCAATAATTTTGTAGTTAAACTGTTTCATTCATTCCTACATTGCCATCGTGTTCTTGTAACTGAATTAAACTAAAATATTTTCGTTTCAACGGATTGTCTAAATCTAAAATTTGGTTGTACCCTTGTACATTGCTGTAAGGAAGTTTACAGACCAAAAAAAAATACAGAAACATAACTCCTGGCGTGCCTTTGTGATATAATATATGTATAGATACAAATTTATAAATGTATACAATATAATATCTGTACCTACGATCTAGAAGGATAACCGGCTCAGTGAACACTCCGGATAAGCTTGTGCTATATCTGAAAGTAGGCCGGCCGGACGCCCTCAACTCTCGTGATCTGCCTCTTATGTAAGCCAATAATTTTTAATTAAAAAAATATTACTTATACATAACAACATCAGTTTTACATAGAATATTTCAAAAAACATAACTAAAGTGTTTTGCAGTAATAGAATTTAATGTGTCAATACACAATGGACGATTTTATCTAACAAATATGCGCCTATTATACTTTTTTCAGCACTAAATAGAATACACTAAAGAATATAATGACGTAAATAAATAAAGACCGCACTTCTGCAAATCCACATTTACAAGGATATTAATCAGAAGCGTTTTTAACCGTTATATAATTTTTGTTAGAATTTACATAATAATACATAACGGGAAACGAACCTTTATTCTTTTTCTGAAACAAATTGCAAACGCTTCGTACAACAAAACGCTTCCTGGCGTCATCGCTCGTCAAAAGTGCCATTTGGCTATGTTTTATTCGGCGGTTTTCACACGACTTTACATTTCTTTTTAATAACGATTGACTCAATTTAAAATTCGTTACGCTAGATCATGTGGTATTTGTCATTCTATTCTTCCACTATTCTACTAGCGTCTACGATAATTGAGCCACTTATCGTCTAGGCCCTCTGTTAATTCATATGATTAAATGAACTTTTTAAATTGAAAGTACGCAAGTTACATAAAGCTTCATTGATCAGTCATCGTTGAAAAAGTCTGAATCGAATTTATTTTGAATTTATTGTCACAAATTCACAGATTCAAGGATGATTTATTATTTATGATGAACTCATAGTTCAAAAATACAAAACTATAAAAAATATGTGTATTAATTGTGTTTTCCATTAGTTCATAATTATACTGTATTTTCCTTCGTATTTATTGGCTTTGTTTAAAAATGCGTATCAGTATTCTATTTTAATCCCATGTAACATCATCGTTTCTAATTCACACAATTATCACGCGCGGACAATAGTGAGTACAGAAACGATCAAGTTTACTATTCTACGCGTATACTTAACATATTTTTACATATATACATAATGTGCATCTATATAAGTAGGTATATGTACCTCAATAACATCGATGACTTACATATATTTTATACGGAAACATATCTATGACGGGAATGAATTGATTACTAATTGGTTTAATATTCCAAATAAAGTCTTCTTTTCGTGACATTCTTGCTTTTTGGTTAGTACCTAATGACATTTTTTTTTTAATTTAAAATTAAACAAATAAATAAATGAGCCAGACAATATTTACGTCTCAAACTAAGGGTATTCCCTGTGCTATAGTGCTATAAGAACCAGACGACTACTACTAGGGGCGTTTACCAGCACACCCAGACCCGAGACAATCTAGAAAAGATCGTTACCTAAATTGACCCGGCCTAGAATCGAACCCAAAACCATCCGCATTTAGAAACAACGCTCAAACAACTGCGCCATTAAGGTCGTAAAGTTGTAGCTATACACGTTCTATAAAATTATTCAATTTCAACGTCAGTGGTTTTGTTTGAGCAATACTTCTTTATTTATATCAATGCAGAGATAAAAACCATAATAATAGCAAAGTGTGCAGCTACATGCAAATAACAGCAAGGCCGCTTATTCTTGAAGATCTCTTGAGATGTTACCTAACCGGTTGTAGTGAGTAATGTCTTGAATATGCGATGATGGTTTATTGTTGACCCATCTAATAGTGCACGAGTACGTGCTTTGAAGTGCCACTTTCAACTGGTTTTTGAATTTACTCAAACTGTGAGTATAGGTCAGAGTAGCATTAGAGTTATTTTAGGATTTTTACCATTTGAGTAAAAAATTGCTAATATTAGGTTTTGTTTAAATTTAAGTATTATCGGCGATGAATGCCTACCTCATAATTGTCTAGCAATATTTCACAGGTCGTATCCCGAAAAATATATTGCGAGACTTTCCTGTGATTTCTTTGGTTTTGTTATTAAGTGAACTGTTTCTTTGTTCTCTAAATTTTATATATCTGTTAATGGTTTTTCTTGCCAAAGACAACCAAAATTTTATCTTACAAGGTTTTCACTTGTTACTTACAAGTATGACATACTTTCGACATTTGCGGGTGATAGTAGGTACCTTGTGTGGGATCCGTACTGATCACTATCACCATCTTATTTGTTAATCCTGCCGCCAAACTTTAGTGCTTGCACTGTGTTCCAGTGCGGAGAGTATGAAATTTCTGGCACAAGAGGCAGAGGGTTGTCACCCGTACTTTGTAATAAAGTATTGTAGTTATTTCTGACAAACGTACTTTATACTTTAAAAGAGCAATGAAGTATGTGAAAATACTTGGTTTAAATTATTTTAATTTTGTAAGGTTTTACATACATACATATATTCACGCTGTATCCCTAATGGGGTAGTCCGAGAGGACGGAGCGCCCAGCGTCGCGGTCCTTACATACTTTTTCGCTTCCTCAAATCTCATCATTCTTCTCGCGCATTTTCGCCTAGGTATGCGAGTGCTTTTGACATTTCGGTCTGCTAACACTGGCTATTAGATCTTCATAATTTAGCCTTGGTCTTCCTTGGCTTCTTTTACCACTCGCTTTCGCTCTGTAGATTTTCTTCGTCAGTTTTTCATCACTCGTTCTTTCTATGTACCCGAACCATCTAAGCATTCCTTTCTCCATTTTTACAATAACACTGTCGCGCAACCCTGTCATACTGCGTATCTTTTTATTACTGTTTTTGTTCGCAAGGCTGACGCCTGAACAGACTTCGAACCAGGGCGACAAGTCACCATCTATACTTACACAGGCTCTGAGGCCCCGATATAATGACGCAGTAAGGGGTCCTCCACGCCATATTCGGGCAGAAGACTATAAATTCTTTTGCATTACTCTTTGGATGGTTTTTCAAGATCCACGAAAACGCAGAAAACTTTCCGACCAATGGCTAGAAACTTCCCCACGATACCGCGGAACGAGAAAATCTGATCCATACAACCCCTACCGTTCCTAAAACCAGCTTGTGCATTCCACAAATACCTTTCAGAAATGCCTTTCATACGTTCAGTCAATACCTTGGTATAGACTTTACTTATTAAGCTGACCACGCGCAGACTAAATGGGAACCTTTCCCTTTATAGAGAGGCACTATGACTGCGGCGCGCATTCTTCCGGAACCTCTCTATTCTGCCCGTAAAGATTACACAGTTTATAGAATGTATCCCAGACCCTAGGACCACCATACTTGATCATCTCAGTAGTCACCTCATCAATTCCCGCAGCCTTTCCACGTTTCAGATTTTTTATCCCTTTCTCAATCTCTTTGATACTAATGACTTCCTCTAGTTCCTGACCCGAGTGTGGCGATTGGTTAGGATCGCTCTGTGTCAGAGACAGAGTCGTCACTCTCATAGAGTTACTCTATAATAATCGCTGCAGAACATTTTTTGTCTGTTAGCAGATGATGTTCTTTCGAATGCACTTCATTCATTCTGCAAGGAATCGGTCCACTTCGTTACCTACGTATTTCTTTCCGAAATAATTTGGAATTTTCCTTGAAGTTGTCCGCCATCTTGTTATCGTCTAACACCCTACATCTTTCACGCTTTTCTTTCACTAGTACCTTCGTTTCTGATTTCTACAGCTAATATCTTTCTTTCTTCAAATCTTTCATACTACAGCTATTTTTGGCAGCAAGATAATCTCGTCATGCTTTATTCTTCTTGTACCCAGACTCTTTCACCTTACCATCCCACCACACATCACGCTTTTTACTATTTCCAATCATAATCGTTCCACACATTTCTTTCACAGCCTCGATCATAGTTCATACTATCTCTAAGGTTCTGCCAACATTCTTCAAAATCCTCGCTTGTCCCTTTCAACCTATCGTCAAGCTTACCGGATATTAGTCTTTCATATTTGTTTCTGGTAGTCGCATCTTGCAGTTTCCAGTTCTTGATGCGACAGATCGCTGCAGGTTTGGACGCTACGCGACATCGTCATGCTGCAAACAGACCCCTTATTCTAGTTATTACTAGAAAGTGGTCCATTCCCAGATCGGCTGTCCACTAGGAATAAATCAATCATACGCCTTCCATTCTTCGTTTCCCACGGGTACTGATGAATCCTTTTGTGCTTAAATGAGGTATTAACAACAAAAAGATCTTTTTCCATACACACTTCTAACACAATCCTACCAGCATCCTTCACTCTTTTCTCCATATTTGCCTAAGACCGACTCATATCCTGTTCGAACTGTCCCGACCCATCCATTCATGTCTCCACACACTATAATTCTCTCATTCTCTTCAACCATCTCTAGAACGTCTCTAACATTCTCCCAGAACTGCTCTAGCAAACCGACAGAGGACACTTGAGCATACACCACCAAAACAAAAATCCTTGTCAACCCTGTCTTGAGACGCACCTAGAAGTCTCGGATTCACATACTTAAACTCAGTTACACAATTAACCAAAGGAGAAGATAGTAAGACGCCTACCACTTAGCATCCCTTTTCTTCATGTGATACCCCTGACCACAACGCGATGCCCCCTCCATGTAAGGTTGTAAGGTATTATTCTATTGTTTTCTAAAAGAAACAAAAGTATTGAGCGATTTTCGTGTGTAACAGTATGGATCGCATCGATAGATCATATTGAGCATCAATTCATCAATTAAAACGTCAGAGCATTCCACATTATTAGTGGCAAAAATTTTTTCACAGTAGCAACAAAAAATACTTACGAAAAAAAGCAATAAGTCCTGTAAAGTATACTTCATTTTTACACGTTACACTTCATTTTTTTACTTTAAAAAAGTAACCATACTTTGTTTACATAACAAAAAAAGGTGGCAACCCTAAAAAAGTACAAATTTTAATCCTTAAGGTTGCCAACGCGTTGATAATGTGAAGTGCTCTCCTAGTCCTGATATTATTAATAACCGTCCTCTTAACATCGGGTAGACTGTTGCGAAAATTAGCTAGAGCAAGAAAATAAGTCTACAGAATCTTTCGCGAAACCGTTTTAGTACCGATACCATTTTTATACAAAACGATAACATTTATTATACGATTACATGTAAAATAACGAAATTAATTAAATGAGCATGCGTTTTTATAATACTGGTTGCCTATTACATTCCGTTAGTTTTCATAAAGATTATTGTGAGAAAGTAACGATTGAGTCACAATTTGATGTTAATGCATATTTGATTGGTTTCGAACGCTTGTAAAACTGCTTCGAAACGTTTTGTGGTTAAGAAAGTGTTGGTGTTGCTTATAAATAATATTATATGTACCTACTATCTGTACCACTACCCTCGAATGTAATAGAAAGCAAATCCATGAATCACGGAGCTGTCAACATCTATGCTCTCGCTGTGAATTGGGGCTTCATATCTTATTTTGCTTTAGCACAGTGATTTATGTGAATGATCCATCTATTTGACATAAACTAGAGTGGAGATTGGAGATTACTTTATGTAGGTAACGTTTTTCGGTGAAGTTATATTTGTACCTACGATTGTGAATACATTTTTTTCTCGATTTGACAGCAACATTGTCTTACGTAAATACATATCTTCACGCTGTACCCATTGATAAGGTAGTCAGAGAGGATAGAGCGTCAACGTCAAGCAACGCGGTCTTTACTTACTTCTTTCGTCGCCATTTCTTTTGACGTTTCTATTAGCTGACGTACTGGCTATTTCAAGTATTACTTTGAGTATACATATATTAGACATTAGGGTGCTACGAAAAAGACCTGAAAATATTTTTACAGAGTCGACAACATGCCAGTGATCAGGTGGTTTGTTAACTTTGTGGTATAAAAATATTATTTATTGAATATATACGTGTTTTCTGCATCGATTTTGTATTATAATACTAATGTCTAATAAAATTTCGCGTTGCAGTGCGCTTGTGGAGCGTTATAAAACGCATGGCTCAATTCATTATCGTGTGCAGTTATACAGGCTAGGACTGTATCAAATTTATAAACTTCGTTTTTACGTAATTTGCCTAAATGAATAAAAAGTAGTGTTTCATTTACTTAAACAAGACATATTAAAATAAATGTAACAGTTTTTGATACAAACGACTACCCGTGTAGACATTTCGCAATGTTTATATAAAATAAAGTTTATTTTTTATAAACATTGTCTTATTATAAAACACTCATTTAATATAAAAAGACGAAAAAGGAATGTGTACCTTTTTGGCAAAGAGAAAACGGCGTATTTTGTCTTAGGGTGGGTTACACCAACTATTTAAGCTCGGTTTAAGGATTTGACATCTCGCTTGCACCAATTATTAAATAGTTGGTGGAAGTGAGATGTCAAATCTTTAAATCGAGTTAAGCGCTTAAAGTCGAGTGCATTCCTACGGCCTCATGTATTTCTGCACCTTTATTTACGATGCAACTTCGAAATTGATTCTTTGTGTCTATTATAATCAGTATCTCGAGCCAAATTAGACAGATCTGTATTATGTTATAATAATTCTTAACTACTGTGCTTTTTGTTTTTACCGTTACGCATAAAGCAAATATAAAGGTTCACTTAAAATTCAGTATTTTTAATATTGAAAACTGACAGCATCGATTGGTTTTATAAATCTTAACATATGTACCTATAGAAGTTTATATTCAATTACTTTGTGATATAGGTACCACGGAAATTACAACCATTGGACACGAAACAGAAAATAAATGAAATCGGTAGGTAATAACCAATCTCTGGGGTGGGAAGTAATGAAAGATAATAACCTCATCAACACGAATGTTCTTTGCTTACATTGGTGAATAATTAACTTGTCAACCGTCTGGCATTGATTGAGTAATATAACATATCAAGTAATGACTTCCGATTTGACCAAAGTTTGAAAAAAGACGAATGTACAAAAGAATGGTATAATCCGATCAATCGCAGTAAATCAACATTTTAGTGTGGCTTGCACAACTATTTAAAATCGATTTAAGGATTTGACATCTCGCTTGCACCAACTATTAAATCGTTGATGCAAGCGAGATGTCAAATCCTTAAATCGTATTTAAATAGTTGGTACAAGCCGCCCTTAATTACTGTAGATACACTACTATGAGCAATTCTTGAAAATTACCTATTTATATTGCTCCAATGCCGATTTTCTTTATTTTCTGTGTCTACGAGCGGAAAGAAATACTGGTTGTTCGTCACTATAGTTATTACAAAGTAATCCAGTACATTTTGTTATGTTTTTGAAGATTTTGTGTCCGATCTGATCTCTGCAAGCATTTAAGTCGAACTTAAGAATAAAAATTATTAACCATGGTTAAAACGCTCGGTTTGTGGTTAGAGGTTGTAATGCCCTTGTGACAAATGACTAATACTCTAGAGACTTCAGACAAATTACACCAATTACATACAATGTTATTTCGAAAGGATGGGAGGATTTTGAAAGGTAAATGCGAAAGGGTATTAAAGTACCCAGGACAATGGAAAATTTGCATTCTACAACTTCGCCGAAAGTCAATAGTTCTAGTGTAACACCTCAAAGTATATAAAAAGGTGAGGCAACCCTAATATCAGCGTTTTTACGTCGCTAGCTTACATTTGGAATGTAGGGCATAACGATAGGGTTGTACATTTTTTTCTATTATATTTTTTTGTATGGACAACAAAAAAACGTATTTCGCAATAATTATATCTGCAATATAGCAGCCAACATTGACACGTTGAAATCCTGGCGGATTTATACCCCCTTTCACAATAACCTTGTATAATAAAGTGATCCCATATCTATGCACCAGGCTTGTGTTAGGGGTATCATACAACGAACTAGGAAGCGAAAGCTCCCAGCAACATCAAGACTCCTAAGAAAACTTAGAAAAGTTCGTTTTCTAAATTAACCTACACAGTGGAACGTTTTCAGATTTCATCAAATTGATGACGATGTTGATATGAGATCAATTATGACGTGATTTTTTTGGTTCATTATAGAAATTGATTCGATATTAGATATTAATTGAACGACTGTACTACGTAAATGAGAACGAGTGAATCAGATTAGTGAACGAGAAAGCCTGAGGGCCTCGGGCGAGGCTAATACCAAATTCTAAATAAGACCTAACTCCTGGCTAGCTTTTACAAACTGCGCGGGTATTTATACGTAACTGAAATAGATACTGCAGAGTATAATTTCGCTTTCTAAGCCTTTACCTCTTAACCTTTGATTTTGTCAACGACGCATTGCGAGGCCAATCTTGATATCGGTCAAGGTATCATCGTATAATATACATTAGGAATGGCAAAAAATGTCATTGAACTACATCATTGTATGTCAACAATTTAATCACTTCAGTAAATGTACGTTGCACAGGCGATTAAATATTTGGCCATTGATCTCAATTTTTTTCATTCGGCAGGATGTTCCAAATATTACAACATGAGAGACCACTTTGACAATAAAAACTCGATAGGTTATAACTACTACTACTGCAGCTATAAATTCAGAAAAAAACATGCGCAAAGGAAAAATAGTAAATTAAATACTTTATCGAATAGAATTTACAAAAACACTATTTTATAATTAGAAATAAAATATAATATATACGTAATAGCCGACAATAAAGTTTCCTTTCGAAGTTCTCGTTCATTTGAGTGATATCCATTCATTTATTCTTTATTTTTTTGGAAATATGAGCTAAATACTACTGAACGGAATGATTTATCGACTACATTTTTTAAGAATTTTGTCTCTAAATCAACAAAAACATTTAAAAAACACATTATTTTTCGATTTACAAATCTCAACCCTATATCGTTAACTCAGCCTCACCCTCTCAACTTGTTTATTGACTGGGAAGAGCTGGACATAAAGTAGAAATTATACGACAGCAATCCAAATTCAAATATAGATTAGACTAATAAGTTTAGTATAATAACATAAACATAAGATATCTTCACGCTGTATCCTCAACGGGGTAGTCAGAGAGGACGGAGCGCCAGGAGTCGCGGTCCTTACACACCTTTAGTATAATAAGTAGGAATTAACGACATACGTATTAAAATCACAATACGACAATGCTAATTTTCTTGAATAGTCTTTTTTCTTTATGGCGGAGCGAGCAAACGAGCAAGCGAATCACCTGACGGAAAGTGATCACGGCCGCCCAGGGACACCCGTAACATCCAGTGAATCATGGGTGCGTTGCCGGCCTTTAAGGAAAGAGTAGGTTCGTTTATTGAAGGTCTCTAAGTCATCTACGCCATTATAAAATCTAAAGTTAATTACATACTGAAAAATGTATTTGCAAAGTATATGTCTATGTACAATACGGATTGCTTATCCCTACTTATCCTGTAGATACGGTGCAATTATGTAATACAGTATATCTAAGGAAGTCCAAGGCGCGCGTTTGTGAGTATGACTACGCCAATATCGAGAATTATTGAACGAATTTGGATATGGTTTTTACTGTTATTTTCCACATTTCTCGAATAAGGTTTATATGTGTATTAAGGTGATGCAGTGATAAATAATAGTATAAAACAGAGCGTCTGAGCCCATAAATACCCCATACAGACGTGCGCGCGCTAGCTTACGAAAAATACAAAAAAACAGTTATTTTCGTTTATATTAAAAACTACAATTAATTTTTAAAAATCAAACTGGCATTTTGAAGAGTGTTTAGATTAATCGACACAGAAAAAAGGCATAAATCGATCCCGTTAGTTCGAAAAATGTAAATCAGTTTTAAAAGAGATTTCTTTGAAATCATGTAACGCAATTAGCAAAATGAAGCCAATGAAATGAAGAATCAGCTTACCAGGTATCACTTTCATACGTTTTGTAATCACTCAATCAAAAATTGAGATTCCTGCCGTCAAAATTTCCAACTTGTTGTCTTAAAGACTGCCTTATCACTTAAATGAGAAGGCGACGCATTGGAAATTTTGACGGCAGGGATATTAATTTTTCTATGTGTCTACAAAACGTTTGAAAGTAATATTTGGTAACCTGATTGTTCATTTCATTGACTTCATTTTGCCAGTTGTGATACACGATTAGTTAACTTTTGTAACACAAAAAAAATCGAAGAAACTTGTTTAAAACAGAGATTTACATTTTTCAGAGTAACGAGACCGATTTATGTTACTAAATTTTCTGTATAGTTTAATGTGATTATATTCTTCAAAATAACAGTTGTTTTTTTTTTTAAATTACATACAGTTTTTAAAATAAATTAAAACAATTGTTTTTTCGTATTTTTCATAAGCTGGCACGCACACGTTTTCATAGAGCAGAAGGTTTATTTCAGATTTAATTATTGTTTATCACTGCGTCGTCTTAACGGTTTTAGTGACTGTATTAGTGAAATAAAAGAATTGTCCTGGGTATTTAATGAATGACTGTAAAAATTAAATTTTATCCGGGTGATGCCGAATCGCATCGCTAGTAATAGAATAATAACTGTACGTCCGTTTATTTGTACACATAAAAACTACTTATCTAATCAATGTCAAATTTTGCACACAGAGTGGTTGTACATTGGTCTAAAACAAGAGACTACCTTTTAGTTGTTCTGCTTCCGCGAGAGCTAGGAATGAATATAATACATATAATATACTAAGCAATAAAAGTTATGATGACAGTTGTATTTTAATATAATTTGTGTTGCATTTTGCGACTACGTAATTTAAATAGGATTATAAATGATTATGTTTTGCATAATATGGCCCTACTGCAATGGAACGTTCTTTTGGAATATAATATGCGTTTTGTTCATGCGTTTTCATATTGATATGAATAATGTTAGAACAAAACAATTGCACAAATTATGTGATCCCAAACTATTATGGGTGCCATACAATGAACTACTGGAAGAGCTGCCAGTAACACAGACTCCAAGTCAATTTAGTAAAATAATTAATAGTAGATTGTATAAACAAGGGAGTAAAATAAAATTTTTACAGCGAGGTGCTATTTTGTATCCAGCGCGGAGCAAAGGGTGCTAGAGTAGAATCCCAAGCGCAGCAGCGAGGGATTCAATGTACGTCACCCGATTATATTATAAATTAATATGTATTACTACCGAGTGATACATGCTATTCGATATGTAAAAATATAAAGAAATCTTATATTTTTAATTTATTTCTGGTAATCATCGGCCAGTAACATTTTTCATATAACATTTTAGCAGAACATTCAAACTCATTTCCGCCCTCGATGAAAGTTTCGAGAATAGACCTATTTTGGACGCACTTATTGAAGAACCAATTTTCGTTTTTCGAGTAGATGGAATGACAAACATATAAGCGCGAAGGTATGTTTCATAATTAATGGGAAAAGATCGCATTTCTTTACCCATATAATATGGACTTAGTCCGACATAAGATACTATGTAGTGTGGCCCAGAAAGGACCAATTCTAGTACGTTATATAATAAATACAATAGCTTTGACGTAATCAACTTGTAACAATTAATATTAAGCGTCGTACAATAATTACCCCTATGTTAGACTCGCTAGGCACCATCACTGCCATCACACACTGTTATAATGGGCACAGTAGCATTTGCGTCATTATTATGTTTACCAAATGTTTACCGCCTCGCAAATACGTTTTGAGATCGGTTATGGAATATTTGGGTGTTGCATAATGTCGTATGTTGTTTCGCATCGTATCGTGAGAACGATTTAGAGTGAAACCTTGGATTCGGTCTAAGTCCGTGGGATAATTGCGTTATTTTATCAAGCCGTAATGAATACTATGTATTTA